>OX439140.1:18372637-19609232 GCA_949318255.1 Pollenia labialis
TCTCCTTCGCCACAAAGCCGTGGCACCAGAGCAAGAGTTCCGACTTCGAATTCATGGATTTGGGCACTTCATCCGCCTCGGTAAAGGGCGGAGCCTATCTAACACTCCTACCATTTTCTGGTCAAATGGCAACCGGTTGCAATGCAACTCCCACCGAGCAATAACTTGCTCTACCCGCGATATGGGTATTAAACAACAACCACCACGTTACTCCCCCGAAGGGCCCTCACCATAACCAGCTTGGAACCGAAATTCCAAGGGCACCCTGGTTCCCGTGGTACCAGATAAAAACTCCGGTCAGCTTCGTAGCCGAAACTACTACCAGTTGGACCCCAAACGGTACCGGGACTGGTGGCCCACACCTGAAGTAGTACAATTGAAAACTTTTAATTAGAGCCTCAACTAAAACTTAAATTTGAGTCATTTACTACAGCATATGTTAATAGCTGCCGTTTTTCAAATAAAAATATTCGTTTGGGAATTTATACTAAAATCGAAAATAAATTTAAAATTTTTTTTAAATTGTTATTTCAATGCCAATTCCTTAGCGAAAATTGTTATTTAAAAAAAATGCAATAAGATGTAAGATGTGAACTGTACTCGAACTGAACTCAAATCAAACCAAACTTTAACTAAATTTATACTTAACTTAAACTACACTTGTACTAGAACTTGAATCAAACTAAAATCAAACTTTACTAAAAGGGAAATTGTTTTTTGAGATCAAACTAAATTGAAGATTTTATAGCAAAAACCATTTTATCTCAAGCGAAAACCTTCATACAAAATTTTTATGCAATAAAATAAAGAAACCTTCTCCTGTAAAATTTTGTTTCAGCCGCTTAAGCTCAAATAAGACTCGTCTTGAACTTGAATAAAACTATATTTAACTCGAACTAAACTCAATCTAAACTCGGTTTTTTTTTATTTAACTAAACTGAGAAATGTTGTAAATACTGCAAGCGTTTTGATGAGCTTTTTATACCTAAATTAATAAAATAAAGGGTGTCGAAAAAATGCCATTTAAGTATAGCAACAAGAAAAAATCAACAGTAAACTTGAGTGGATCTTCTTGATGTCAACAGCAGAGAGAAAAGATACTTGAGAAACAATATTTGTTATAAAATTTGTTATTGTTTTTTTTTATTTTCATTGTTTGAAAACGACATACACAAAGTTATAGATAGAGAGCAGATAAATGTATGTAAGTATGTATGTATGTATGTTTGTGCATATGGTACTATTTTTGGCAACATACGAGTAAATTTCTGTTATTTTGATTTCAAGTACAATTCTTCTGGTTGTTTTCTTTTGGCGTATTTGAAGTACATTAGAGTGCCATATTTATTTTGTGGTTTCAAAAGTAGCTTTTGGAAGACGGCAAAGCAGCAGTGTAAGCAGTAAAATTCAACAGCGTTTTAGTACTTACATCCAAATATGTATGTGTGACTGTCTGGTTTTAATGCTATATTTTGACATATTTTTTTAACAGCACTTTCTTTTTTTCTTAGAATTATAGTTAAAATGAATCAGAGATTCAACTTAAGAGTGTTATCTTCTTGTCAAGTTTGTAAGGTTTAAGTGTAGTGTGCCAGACAAGTCAGTGATAATTAAAAAGTTTTTACTAAAGTAAAGTTTATGTAAAGATTTAAGTATTTAAATTATAAATAAGCTGTAAAGTGCTTTTAAGTCCTTAGTATGAGCAATAACAGGACTAGTAAGAGGTGTAAGGACATTTTATTTGAAAAAACTTTAAATTTTAAAATTGATACGCAATATCTGAACTATCATGTTTAACAAGTCGTTGACAAATTCTGTATAGAATAATATGCCCAATTGCTAATTTCAGGCGTATTAATAAATTGAAATTTTCTTGCTTTAAAAATTTTAATTGAAATTTTTTTCTTTGTTTTCGTTCATCTAACTTTTTTAACTCTTTAACAATTTTTCCTGACACTTTTTTCCATTTTGTTTAAATTTCTATCACTATCATATTTCATTTTCAAGTTCTACTAAATTGCAATTGTCACTAAAAGCTTTTAGTTGCTTTAGATTTTTTCACTTTTCATTTTTCAATAATCCAATTGTTCTTTATTTTTTATATCTTTATATACATTTTTTATTCTAGATATACATATATTATTTTTTTTTTAATATTTTCAATAACATTTTGTTCATACCTAAACAAACTAAAACAATAGCAAGTCAAGGTTTCCACTAAATTTGCGTATAAAACATTGTTTAACTTTGCACAGAATTACAAAAATACTTTCGAGCTTTGTTACATGTTTCCATTTGACTTAAGGTTTTTATTAGAGAAAAATTCAAATTCTAAAAAATTAATTCATATAAAATTCCGACTGAAACTAAAACTATTTATATTCAGGTTTAGTGTTAGAAAAAAAAAATAAAAATACTTTCAGTCACCTGAAAATATTGACAAAGAAGAATAATCAGTTGAATCAATGATTTAATAACTTTTAAGTAAAAATTCTGGGGAGAATAAATAGAACAATTAATCAATAAGGTGATTGTAACACATACAGATTTCGGATAGTGTTTGCAAAATGTAATGGGACACCAGAAAGTTTAAGGAGTTTCTTAATAAAAAGAATAATTTTTTACTTTAATTTCACTTAAAGTATCATGTAAAAGCGATATTGTCAAAGGAAGTATGATGTTTGAGAGAAATGAGGAGTTAATTGAAAAAAGCTTTTATTAAAAATAAATTTGTACGCCAAATAGAAGTTTTGTCCAGATTATGTTTCCAAAAATTTTTCAAAAACCTAAGATTTGTAAAAAAAGCTTTAAGACAAAAACATCTTTGTATTTTGCAAAAAAAATCCGTTATTTTTAAAGCTTTTGTAAAATAACATAGTTTTTGAGATATTTGTAAGCTTTTAGCAAAAAAAAATTTACAAAAGTTTTATTTTATAATATGAAAATATTGGATTTCGTTAAGTTTGAGGATCAAACATATTTGTAACTCAAAAAATATAATAAGAGAAAAACAAAATTATGTCTGCGCTTTTTGTATGTTTAAAAAAAAGTTTTTAGTAAAACATTTTTACAATCGCAGTTTTTATATTTTAATCAGTCTTAAGTTCATCAAATTAAATTTTTATGTTAAAAAGTGATTAGGAGTTGGGATAAAAAAGCTTTTGCTGAAAATAGAGCTTTCGTGAAAATAATTGTTATGTATTTTGGATAAAGTAACTGACTGTTTACAAACACATGCGCAAAACTTAATTGTTTAACTAATATTTAAAACAAAAATAAATTTTGGAATTTTGTTTTAAATGTTAATTAAACGAGTCACTTCTGATGATCTGGCCTAAGCAACCAGTGAAATGCGCACAGGAATAGCTTATCCCATTAACAATAAATTTCAGTGTTTTTTTTATCAAATAATAAAAATTGGGAATTAAGCACGAATAACAAAATCATTTGAATTATATTTTTTATTCCCACGAAAATTATTTTAATAATTTTGAAAAATATGTGATTTATTAAAAAAAAAAAGTTTCTAAGGAAAAAGGCTTTTTTAAAAGATAAAAGCCTTTTCCAAGGATAATTTTTTTAAAAACGCATACATATTTCTTGTACTTTACATTATTTTCGTTTTTGTATATAAGGTTACACTTTGTTATCTTAGACGACTTTTCTAAATTGTCTACGTAATTTTCTCACCCACTGTTTGCTTTTCTATTAAATAACAACTGTTCAATAAGTGTTAATTGATTTGTCATTTTGTTGTAAAATCATTCAAAGCAAAAAATGTTGCTTGTACAACAACAAATCGATTTTATTAATTTTAATTTATGTTGTCACTTGCTGTAAATTCCCAATGTCTAATGAATTTTTAAAATAAAAATTACTTAACATTTTTCTAGGTTGTGTGTGAATTATCGTAGTTGTGACTTTGTAATGATGATTGATGCCAATAAATATACTTTGATTAAGATTTTATGTAAATTATTAGAATAAAATCTAAGAGATGGTGACAGTGACTTTTAAAAAAGATTATGTGTAATGCCATGTAAAAGTGTATCTGCCTGCAGTGATGGAATATAACATACCATAGAGAAACCATAGATACCTAAATGCTACGGAACACCTCCATGGGTTTTTTTTAAATGGTGATAAACTGTATTACAAAAACACTGCCAAATAAAAAAAACATCTCATAGCAAAACGATGACGACTTACTGCTTCTAACGACGAATAATAATTAGAATTTGGGATCCATCGAGACTTACACAAGCTTCCAACGAATTCGATTCGTATAATTTTAATATTCTCGGTCTGAGCGAAATCAGATGGCTAGATAATCGCTCGAGGCGTCTTCCAAGCTGCCTTAAAAAACTGCCTCCGACAAATAAACGGAATATTCTGATCCAATTGTGTGACAAATAAGCTCCCAACTAGATCCATAGATACGTAAACGCAAATGCTCTGGAATGGAGTCCACAAGAGCATCGTAGAAGTAGTCGCGCACGTAATACCTGGCAACTGAAAACAATTAAAGAATGTCAAAAGGCAAACAGATCTTGGAACCAAATCAAAGCACTTGCTGCTCGATGGTGCAAACTTGAGAGGATTTGTTGGTGTCCTACTACACGATCTTTCTACTACAATTATCTTAGAAATTTTTATCACGAATGAAAAAAATTAAAAAAAAATATTATTAATTTCAGTTCTACAAGAGTTTTACAAGAATCTTAACTCAAAGATTACAGAGTTTTCTGTTAAGTTCTATATCTAAATATTTGAAAGCCATTATTATGCACACAAAAATAAAAATTGATTTCAATAAAAAATTTGCGATATTAATTAAATCTGCACCACACAGAAAAAATCTCGCCAATTTTATTTCAATTAATCCATTGATCAAAAATAAAATCCCTTTTAATTAAACATGTTATTAACAAAATTAACCGCTTATTTATACTAACAGCCTTACTGCAGAAAATGTGGCTTATGTCAAAAAAATATTTAATTGATACTATTAATTTGTTTATTGGTGCAAATTTAGTTAATATCACAAAATATCAATATATTTTATTTGAAATCAATTTTTATTTAGTTTTTTTGTGCAGTAAAAAAATTTATAGAATCAATTAAATATTTATTTATTAATTATTACTTCAAGTCAATTTTAATTATTATAAGGAATTAGATATTAAATTTATATTTTATTACAATTTGAATTCTGTTAAAGTTGCCAATTTCTTTGTTTTGTTTGAAAATACCTGCTGTTTTTTTTTTAATTTTTTGATACTGTAGTAATGATGTAGATATAAGTAAAGATTTAATTATTCACTTGATTAAATATTTTAATTAAAACAATTTTTTTGTATATGGTTTAACTGAAAAAAAATTTACATCTTTTTTTTCTGTGTGCGACTTTATTTATTATTCTCTTATTCTATAAGTCAATTAAAAAAATAATTCTTTTAAATATTTGAATGCAACATGTCCTAACCAAACTTGGTTTATTTAAATATTAAACAATTACCAAAAATTTAAAAAAAATCCTAAAAAAAAACTTAAATATTTATTCTGCCATACCTTTTAAAAATTCTGCATGTTTTTGGCGATTTTAAATTTAAGCTCTTTTATTATTTATGTATGCATTATTGTGTTTTTGTGTCACAAAATCATTGACATTTATTTGATGATTTGCATTCAATTGACCTTAAATGGTGATTTTTATTCTGTTAAAAACATATTTTAAGTCTATTGTATTCGTAACTATGGAGTTGGTTTAAAAAGAATATTACAAAAGTGTTTATTTAAACACGCATACATGACGTCATGTGCATAAAGTGCATATTTTTCCATAATGAAAATAAATTGCAATAAATATTTTGAAATAAAGCCATTTAAAATAGAAAAATTTTGTCAATGAGATTCAAAACTTTAAATAAAAATTTAAAGTTTTTACTAAAAAGGTACTTTTAATGGAAAATATTCTTTTTCTTAGAACAAAGGAGTTTTTGAGAATAAAAGGATATTTAGCAAAAAAAATACTTTTGTTAAAAATTATTTTTCTTTTGACACCCCTTTTCGTTGCATCCAGGCTTGACGTTTATTGAGACTATTTTAAGGGATCTTTCCAAAAAAAGATAACTTTACTAAATGATACTTTTTTTGAGAAAAATAAAATATTTGAAAGGTGATATATAATGGTAGTCTGTATGTGAAAAGGGACCTTTGGAAAAAATAAACTGTTTGCTTAATTTGTGGTACTTTTATTTAAGAAGGTGTTTTTAAAAAAGTACTTTAGATATTGGAAACTTTAGAAAGACTACTAAAAAGTACCATAATTTAGTAAAAATGGGTAATTTTTTGCATAAAAAATTTTCGAGGCGGAAATAGTGTAATGATCGGAGATACCGAGCGGTGCTAGAACTGCAAATTTATACTTTAGAGGTTGTGACGGAAGGAAAATGTCAAGGGTATTGTGTTGGTGTTCATTCACCAGTTGAGTGAGGTGGTTTTGCGCGGCTAATAGCTCAACATGTCGGCCTACATAATTTCTATGGCTCGATTCGTAAAGCCAAGAGGAACTTAGGGCATTTAAATTACCAGAAAGAACGAGATTCCACTGTCCGAACAACACTCAAGAACTGAGTCGGAAAGGGAATCGAACCGCGGTAAGGTAATATCCCTTCCCGGATTTGAACTTCTGTAAAGAAACCCGAAATGCAAATAGTGTTTATTGAATATTTTATTGCTGGCAAAACCGATATAGATTAAAGAGACATCTAAGTTGATACGTAGGAATCTGAAAATCAAGTGGATCCGAATTTTCGGAACCTGAGTTTCACATAAGGCGAAAACATCCGGCCGCTGAGAGTTTTATACAAAATTATTTTGGCACAGAAGATTTTCTTAAATAAAAAAATATGTATATATATAACATATATATATATATATATATATATATATATATATATATATATATATATATATATATTATATATATGTATAAGTGATTTAATAAGATAAAATGTGTGTATAAAAGATTTTTTATATTGGCAAAACTGTGTATAAAGAATTTTTATAATAGAGTCTAGGCATAAAATGTTATTCTGAAGAAAAGTATTTGCTTAAAATGTTTTTTTTTTACTGAAAATTTTCTTAGGACGAAAACGTTTAGGATATATTTGTAAAAGAGATTTTTGTTAAACAAATAAAAGAAAAATTCAATATTTTGTATAAAAATTATTTATAACCTCCATTTTATAAAGAGCCAACCATCACTTTTACCCTTCTAAAAATTCCTTACAACTTTATATGAAATTTTTAAGCAGCTTTTTTTGAGTAACTCTTATACTTGTCTACCCTTCAGATAACTAACTAACAATACAACCGTTAACAAGTTTGTCTTAATAACAGTTTTTTATTCAACCTGAATATTTGCATCATTAATTACAAAACTTGACGCTTGTTTGTCTAACAATGAGCAATAATAAATTTCACAACCAGCACTGGAGAACTAAAAAGCACAAGGGGATTAAAAAGAAATGTTTTGTAAAGTTAAAATTCTTCAACACTGCTGTCGTCTGATAATTCTTTTGAATTTAGCTTATAACTTACAATGTCTTTGTCTAAGGTTTTATGATGTGCTCTTCACTTGCTCGTGGCTGTTTTAGCAAATCTCCTGACAAATGATTGTTGATTTTAAAATATATACAGTATTTATCATTTTTGTATATTCATACAATAATAAAGCTGTTTTTTTTTGTATTTATTTTAAAAGTAAATTTTGCTTGTATCTGCCACTTATATTTGCATTCCATACGTGTGTTAAGCGCTGACTGACATCACCACCTTTTTCAGCGATCATGTTTGACTGTGTTTTTACGTTAAAACCTGTGTATTTCAAATAAATGTCACTTAATTTGTTATCTCTTCAACTTTTATATAAAAACTAATAATTTTTGCTTGACTTTTTTCTGCCAGTAGCAGGTAACTAATGAAAATTATTACTCATAAATTTCCATATTTGCTTTCTCTAAATAAATATTGCGTTTTAAATATAATCTCTTGCAAATTGAAAATAAAAAGAAAATATTATAAATAAAAAAAATATTTGTTTATTTTGTATATTTCAAAAATAAATTGCATTTAAATAAAATAAATTCCAATTAATTTGTTTACAATTCTGTTGCTACTTCAAATGACGCTAATGAATTCAAGGCAATTTAATAAAACGTAAAAAAAAACTTCAATGTGATTTTAAGTGAATAAATTAATACAAGTTTAATAAAAAATAAAATAGTAATAATAAAGTTTTCTATTTATTTACATAAAAAAATGCATTAAAATAGTAATGAAATTTTAATATAAATTGCTTTTGGCAAAAAATTATTAAATCAGAATGTCACAAAACCGATTTTTTTTTTTTTTTAGCAAAAATAGAAAACATTTATACTGCAAAAAGTAACCTTATATAAAGAAATGCTGGCAATCAGGAAAGCGCACTCCCTTCAGAATGTCAAAACATGTATGATACGCTTGGTCGAGGCATTAATAAAATCTTAGTCATGCAAAAAGTGTCGGTTTTAAAACTCGAAAGACCCAATGTTCCATCTAACGTATAAACGAGCGACGGATCAAGGTCCCTCATCTATATGAATGGTATAATTACCGAGTATTCAGAATCTCTTGATGTTCTGGACATGAAAATACAATGTGATCTCTAATGGACAAAACATATATTCAAGGTGTCGGAAGAAGCATTGAAGGGACTAGTTTTTTAAAACTGTCTTGAGGGCAAAGTCCACCTCACAAATGGCTTGACAAACACACACTGTGTTTCCGTTTTGTATTCGCCAATAAACAACAACACAAGCCTATTTTGTACAAAAATTAAAATTTCTCATCTTTGCTGCAATTTTGCTCGCTATTTGCTCAAAACGGAGAAGAAATAATAAAATAAATTTGGAGTGGCTTAAACAAAGAGCTCTTTAGTGGCAAACAATGCTGCTTAAAATATTAGAAACTACGATTGAATATTATTTTAATGATTCTTCTTCTTCACTCTGCAAAATTTCCGCTGAAATGATTTCTTTAAGCAGCTGACACCAGTGCAGTGTGGCCATATCCAAAAATATTTTACAGCTAAATCGGCTTTAAAATAATGCTGAAAAATGCTAAAATAAATCCTTAACTGCCAAAAATTAATACTAAAATTTAAATAATTTCGTTATTATAGTTTATATATCTTTATACATGAGTTATTTTACGCAATTCTTCCCTTTAAACTCGCATCATATCAATAGAACAAACTGATTAACAAATAACAATAAATTAATAATTAATAATTTAATAATAATTTTAAAAATGAATTTATATTTTATATAAAATGTCTTAAAACTTTAAAACAAGTTTTCTGTTTTCTACACCAAAAAAAAAGTTAGAATTTGTTAAATTAGTCTAAGTTAACATATTAATTATGCTATAAAATCTCAGCACGTAATTCATATTTCTTTTTCTATTCAAAAGTTATTGTATCTCTTTTCGATTTTTCAAAATCGTAACTGAGGGAAAAAATCAACTTAACGTGAATATAACGGTTCAAACTGATCATCTATAGCAAAAGAGTAGTGATTTGTATGTGCATTCAACAAAAAATTGTGGTAGATTTTCAAAGAAAGATTGCTTGAATATTATTAAAATAAACACTGCTAAAAAATGCTATATATGTTGTTGAAAAATGCTAAAAAAAATGCTAAATGGAAAATTTGGAGCTAAATCAGACAAAAAAAAATGCCAAATTAAGCTGCAAAAATGTCAAAATGGCAACGCTGCTTGACATCACAAAAAGTTTTACAAATATCCAATAGAATTAAGAATTTTTAATATTTCTACAAACATACATTAAATGTTTGTTCAAAGCAAACATTGCAATTAGCAACAAAAACTATTTGTACAAATGTATAATTTTGACATGTTTGCCAGACGATTTGTGTGGTTTATTTGCCTCTTAAGAAATACTTTGCTTCATCGGATCCTCTTACTATTTATACCCTCAATATCCGACCGAGAATACAATACAACTCAAAGTACGTTTGAATATAAAAAGTAGCTTTTATTCAAAAATAATTTTTTTTCCCAAAAAGTTCCGTTAAACACAAACATTTAAATTAATGACACAAAAATGCCTTTTGTACAAAAAAAATTACTTACAAAATAAAACAAGTAAGAAAGTATGATAAGTATTAAAAAAATTGAAATATTTAAGAACAGATTTTCAAGAGTGTATCCTATTAAGGACCATGGGCGTTCATGGACCCGCCAGAACAATATTGTATGATAAGGTTAAGATACATGTAAAAGTTCTATTATTTAGATATCTTAGTCTACATGAGATTTGCTTGTTTTTAAGTTATATTGATTCTTATGCACAGAAAAAATTAAAAATTGTTTCTAATCACCAAATACATAGAATCAAGCAAACAATTTGTTATTTGGCACCAATTACCAATATAATTATTTTGATTACTAAAAATGTTAATATTTTTTTTTTCAATAAATAATATTTTTATATTAATTAAAAAAACCTTAGGTTTTGACAAATCCCAACAACAACTCTACAAGTATAAATTATTTTATTTTAATTGGGAAAAATCGGTTAAGATTTGTTGTTATTTAATTAATATTTTTATTAAAAATTTATTTAAAAACAACTAAATAGTAAAAGGTTAATTAAATCAAAAATTTTTTTTTTATTTTTTTCAGCTAAAAAAATAATTGATTCAATTATCACATTAATTTAATTGAAATACTTTTCAAACAATTTTTTTAATTGATAAATAAAAGACTGACAATTTTTGCTGTGTGCTTCGTAGGGTTAATTTCGGATCTAATACTGCAACATATTTTCATCACAAAGGAGCTATCGCAAAAGTCGCAATATTTTGTGTCAATTCCGATATTTACAAGAAAGTTGTGGAATAAAACTCTATTATCGGGAGCAGTATTGGTATAAAAGGTATGGTCAAATACAAACCGATTTCAATAAAATATTGCCATAAAAACAGTTTGTACCAAATTGTATGTAAATACCAACATCATAAGATGATTTATGGGCACAAAGGTTCTAATCCGGAAGGAATTTTGTATGGGGGCCTATGTACAATTATGGACCGATTTTCACCATTTTTTAAAGACTTAGTTTTTGCGAGCCCTACCAACCAAATGTAAGAAAAGATAAACTCACTGTTTATTGTTGGTGTTTTGTTTTGGCTTTGATATTGTTACAAGTAAGACTTTTAGTGTTTATAATTCTTATTCGCTTTAGGGTTTTATTTGTATAATATTTTTGGCCTTTCTAAAATCGTTGGAAAAGGTTTCCTGATGAGCTGGCCTAAGCAACCAGTGAAATGCGCATAGAAGCTAGCTTTCCCTCAACAATAAATGTCAGTGTATTTATCAAATATGAAAAACTGGGAATTTAGCACGTCATACGGAAATCGTATTAATAACAAATTTCATAAGGTTATCTTTAAAATTTCTTACTTTGCGCACAAAGTTTACATGAACAGTTAGGACGGACATTGTTATATCAGTTCAAAAAGTGCGTCTAGGACCAATATTTGAAGTTGTTACATACATATATCAGCACAAGAGCACAATACCCTCTCCACAATTGCGTTGTGGATATAATAAAATAAATAAATTACTTTCTGAAAATACAGTAGTAAAAGTACTTTCTAATTTAGTTAAACAGTAAAGCTTTTCAGCAAAAAAGAAATATTTTCGGCAAATTCCTAATCACTTTTATTTATTCCACAACAACTAATTTCGCTTTTTATTATAAATAAATTTGAAAAAAATGCCTAAGTAACATTTGCCTTACCAGCTAAAGCATTTTATTTCAAGAATTTAAATTTTTAAATTGCATATTTTAAGCTAAAATTGCCAATAAATACATACATATGTATACCTACATTTATACTTATGTATACGTAAACACATAAATACATATATTCATGTATAGCCAAACTAACTATTTCAGTTTTAGTTTGTTATTTTCCGTTACAAATTTAGGTCACTTTCAATTAATCTATACCGCCTATAGTCTTCCAAACAACGAACATTCAACTAACAATCTTACATTTTCTCATACATACAAATGCTCTTTGTATGTTGCATGCATCTGCATGCTATTTGGTAAAAAAAAATTAAAGGAAACCTAACGAAATCTACACAAAGAATGCCACTGAAAAAAGAGCAGCAACTAAAACTATAAACTGAATTATCAATTGACTTTTGCCTCAATTGTTTTAACCAAATTTAGTTTAACGTGAGTTGCTTGCATTCTCGAAAAATATTTATTTGGAGTATATCGGTAACGTATTTGCCATTTGGTTATTTTTTTTTGCAATGTGTAAAGTTTTAATTGCATTTTTTCTTGCAGTGCAACATTTAAACAAAATATCACTTTGGTAATAAAATAAATTTAACACGTTTCGGGTTTTTTATTAACAAGCGATAAGGGAAGTACTGAAACTGAAAACTAAATGTTTGTAAGTATCTATAACGTGCTAAATTTTATTGTAAATAAATTGTGCAAAAAAAAATTTGTTGTAATAATTTAATAATAAACTAAAAAACTTGCAGGTAAATTAAAGCAAATAAGTATGTGAGAATGTCAAATTCTAGTTAAAATGAAACAGGATGTAGAAAAAGAAAATCGTCACAATTTCATAACTGAAATTTAAACTTGGTCAGCTCCATTGTTAATTTTAAACAAATCTTAGTCAATGAAAATTCTTGACTTAGATTTTAAATGGTTTAAACTTGCACTGGAACATAAATATGGCATAACATTGGCATGACTTAGCTTTACTTATACTGGCCGTTTTCTGGCTTTTTGCTTGCCTTAAAAATTTGTTTAAACGTGACTTGGATTTCGACTCTACTTAGAGTTGACTTAGGCCCAGCTTACACTTGACTAAAAATTGCCTTGGATTTCATTCAAATAAAAAAAAATTAATTAAACGCATACTTGATTTTTGCTAGCCTTAGAAATTATTAGGTTTGACCTAGATCTGACTTAGACTTGACTTAAATTTATATTAGAGCTGTCTTTTTATACTTGACTAAAAATTTTCTTGGATTAAAGTTAAATTTGATTTCACACTTAAATCAGGTTTTACTTAATTTAAACTTGAATTAGATATAACTTAAACTAAAGTTAAAAAAAACATTAGGGTAGGTCTTACTCAAGTCTGTCTTTAAGTGTAAATTACTTAAGTCGATTTAAACTTACTTCTTAGATTTGTGCTTAACTTTATTTTAAATTTATTTAAGTTTGAATTACATAGGATTTTTTACAAATTAGTCAAGGAATAACTTATCCTATACAAAAAGTCAGCCTGGACTAAGACTTAAATTAGACTTGTTTTACGCTTGATTTTGACTTTCTTTATACATACTTTATTCACAAATCTTAACCTAAACTTAACTGAAACTTGATTAAAGTTAGACTTTGGAATTACTTTAGTTGGACTTGACTTATACTTAAGTTAAACTGGAATTAGACTGGACCAAAAATTAAAATAGATCTGATTTGAACTTCACGTAGATCTAGTATTAAACTTAACCTAGTTAAAAGAACTTTATTTAGACTTGACTTAGACTTGACTTAGATTTGACTTAGACTTTACTTAGACTTGACTTATACTTGACTTATACTTGACTTCGACGTAACTTAGACTTGACTTAGACTTGACTTAGACTTGACTTAGACTTGACTTAGACTTGACTTAGACTTGACTTAGACTTGACTTAGACTTGCCTTTGATTTGACTTAGACTAAACTTAGACTTGACTTGGACTTGACTTTAACTTGGCTTAGACTTGACTTGACTTAGAATTGACTATGACTAGACTACGAATTAACTAGTACTTGACTTAGACTTGGCTTAAAGTTGACTTTTTTGATGGTACTTAGAGGTGACTTAGACTTAACTAAGTCTTGATTTAGGCGTGAGTTAGTCTTGACTTATACTTGACTTAGAGTTTACTAAGACTTGTCTTAGACTTGAATAAGTTTTGACTTAGGCTTGACTAAAACTTGACTTATGGTTGACTTAGACTTGACTTAGAGTTGTCTTTTCTTAGCATTAACTAAAGCTCGGCTTATACTTGCCTGCAGCTTGACTTAGACCTCTCTTAGAGTTGATTTGCCTTAGACGAAAACCTAGCTCCATCGGGATTTAGACCTGAACTTTATTTAAATTGATTTAATTTTAAAAGGAACTTGAGTAAGACTTTGAATATATTTGAGTTGGCTGGGAATCAGAGTAAACTAAGTTGTTGCCTAGACTTGTATTAGACTTAATTTGTATAAAAGAGAAACCTGTTTGTAATTCTTGAATATTTTTCTGTTTAATGAATTCATTGGCGTGACCAAAACTTGACTTATGCACGTTTTAACTTCGATTTAACTAAAACTTGTCTTAGACTTGACTTAAGCAAAAATAAGACATGACTTGAAACTGCTTTTAACAAAGCTTTATCAATTTACACTTAATTAAGACTTGAAAAACATTCTTCTTTGACTTGATTTGGTAATAATTTAAACTTGAATTAAAATAAACTAAGAATTGAATTGGCCTTTATTTATTCTTCAATAGAACTTGGCTAAGACGGGATTTAAGTCGGATTTGACTAAGTTCAAACTGACACCTTTTTGTAAATGTTTTCTTTTTTTAGTGAATTTAAGTTAAACTTGTTAATTTAATGAACTTTCTTGTTGGTATTCTGTATTAAAATGCAATATTTGCTTTTTTTTGTTAATATTTACTCAGCACCCTGTTTACTCCAGTTTTTCTTATCAGATTTAAAATAAAATAGTGTAGCCATTCATGTGAATTTTGCATTTATTTATTTTAATCGTTGCTCTAGCATGTAGTATTTACGTTTATATGTTTATTGTACATTTTTTACAGGTTCGCTACATTGAGGGTTAAAGGTGTATTTCGACATTTCTAGAATTTTGTTGATAAAGTCGATGGGATCATTAATATAAAAATTCCACACATTCTCTTAAATTGGGAGGCTGAGCTTGGACAATTAAGAATTTTGCTCATTCCATATAGCTTGGAAGTCCATATTTTTAAATGGTTTTGTGGGGCTTCCTTTATCTTTATCTATGCTGATGCTTTCAAAATATCTAACGTTTATTCCCTTAATCAAGGCGTGCTGCTGGTCAAAAAACACTTATTTTTTATCTAGGACGTTGTAACAGTCTCTACAAGTAGAAAAAGTTTAGCGTACATAAAATTCGATGTAGCCCAACACTTTCCCTCAGCGCTTTTGTGTACATTTTCAATTTTATTGTTTTCATGTTGTTTCATAAACGTGGAGTTTACAACATTTTTGTTTTTGTTCTATCTTCAATGTTTGTACGTTTGTATAGACTGATTTTAAAAATATTGTTAAATTGCTGGAGATTTATGTTTAACATTTAATGAAGAACAATGCAATAGATACTCGCACATGTTCTTTTTTTTTTTGGTGTTATACAAAAAAAGGTTGGTTCGCTTAAATCAAAATAAATGCACAGTTTTTTTCTGTAAATAAAATGGTATAAATTACATTTGAAATAAATAAGAAAGTAAACGAATATTTACATAAAATAATTGTATTTTTTTTATTAAATTTACGACAATAACTTTGAAATCTTTCTGATGCTACGACTTTTAATATATAACGAATAAAAGCTTCCAATTTGAATAAAGTTTTCATTGGTGTGATGCCATTCCCTAAAAAGTTTTTAAATCTCTAAAATATGTTACAGCAAACACTTGGCATTAGTTATTTTTTAATATAAAAACTTGCTTTTAATCTTTAGAGGCTTGTCAAAATTAAAAAAAAAAAAAAAAATATTTTTCGTTTTAACAAAATTTTCTTTTAAACAACAACAGAAAACTATTCTCTCGGGTTACAGCATAAAACATACATACATAAATAAATTTGCAAATATTTTGAATTCATATACCACAATATCGAGTGTGCAATAGAAATTTTATGTGCCAATACATGCAGAGACAATACCCGAGCAGTGCTCTAAAAGTGACTAAAATATTACATTGGAAAAGTTCTGTACAATAGAGAAGAAAAAGAATAGTACAAACACAATGGTCATAGATACTTTTCACAGAGCAACATGTCGAGCATACTGATGACAATTTTTGAATGAATGAACAACTTTCAGGGGTAACGAAACGTATATATATGTAATTACAAATCGAAGCTTAAAATCTAGTTAAAAGTTTTTATGGCTAGACTTGACTAAGACTTAACATAGACTTCATTTGTACTTGTCTTATAACAATTTTTCATGAACTGAATTTGACCTTGTCTTAGAATAACTTTTTACAAAAACTTGCTTGGGATTTAAATTTAGTTGTATCAAACATGCTAAAATTCAAGTTTGAATTAAAGTCGACCTCGATTTGAATTGGACTTTTTCTTCAACTTGCATTATTGCCTGTTAAGCAATTTCGAACGTTAACGTTCGCATAGAAAATTTCTTTTAAAACTACTCAGTTTTAAAAATATTTTTCCGTGGAAAATTTTGTACGAACATTTACGTTCGAAATTATTGAATTGTTAGATTTGAATTGAACATTATTAAGTTTTTCTTTAGTGAGATAGAAACTAAAAATGCACTAGCAACTAATATGTGTGTCATTAGAATTGACTGATACTCGTTTAAAACTTAAGCTAGACTTCACTTACACGTTGTTTTTATTACTGAAGTAATATTAATACATATGACTTAAATTTAACTAAATCTGAGTTTAATTTATTTGGACTTATACTTAAATAAGACTTGACTTAGATTTTACTGGACTTTATTTGACTTAGACTTAGACTTAGACTTAGAATTAGAATTAAAATTAGAATTAGAATTAAAAATAGAAATAGAATTAGACCAAGACTAAGACTGAGACTTAGACTTGGCTTAGACGTGACTCAGACTTGATTTACATTAAACTTTTACTTCAATAACATTAAACTTAGACTTGACCAAGACTTGATTAGACCAAACTTAGACTTCACTTAGAATAGGCTTAGACTTGAATAAGACTTGGCTTACACTTGGCTAAAACTTGACTTTGGCTTGATTTAGACTTGACAGAGTGTTGACTCAGACTTAGAATTGACTAATTGTTGACTTAGACTTAACTAAGATTTGACCTTGGCTTGGCCTAGACTTCATTTAGACTTAACTCCGACTTGACCTACAATTATACTGTACTTATAATTGACTTAGACATGACTTTGATTTAGTTAAGACTATATATATACATATTAATTGACTAAGACATGCTTGATATTTGAGCACAGTTGGTCCTTACTAAGATTTGACTTATTTTTTCTTAGACTTAACTAGGCTTTGACTTCGATTTGTCTCATAGTTGACTTATACCTGATTTAATTAATATTTAGTTTTGATGCAGACTTGTTTTAGAGTTGATCACGTACTCACACAGACTTTGCAATAACTTGTTGTAAAGCTGACTTAGACTTGACTTTATTTTAAATTGCTATTTATTTGACTTAAACAAGGCTTGAATACAAATAAGACTTGATTTATTACCTGTATAAAATTGTTTCAAAATCTTGTGGTTTCTGGTGACTCTGCTTTTATAAAGTTGAAAGAAAACAATTCTACACAAGTGTGTACTTGAATTCCAAAAGCCTTCACATACAATATGCAATGACCATGCATATACATACATACTCGTATGAAGGCTAGTGTGTACGTACATTTTATTTCAAACTTTTACAAAATCTTGGGGGTATTAGATTTCAGCATCATTGCTTTAAACTGCAAAACTTAAAGCCGAAAAAATCAAACAACCAAAAAAAATGAAAGAAAAATATCTCTGCATTATTTGTGCATATGCACGTATCAATTGAAGGAACCCAATGGATTTTTCATTTCATTTTTCGAGTTTTTTTTTCACTCCAATCTTTTTTAGTACTTCACTAGAATTCCGTCCACCATTGGCGTTATTGGTCATGTACATTGTCAATATCTGTGCATGTTATTTGTTGCTGTCATTTGGTAGTAAAGAAAAACGTTTGTTTCTGTCTACAAAAACAATGTCGGCCGGTCGAATGGTTTGTTGGTGGCTTGGTTGGTTTGTCTAAAAGTTCGTTTGGTTTTGTTTGTTTTAATGTAGCAAACATTTTTATTATTTTTTTTAATGGTAACACTTGAACATTTTTTTTTTTCGTCTTCCACAAAGTGTGTGCCATGAATTTTAGCTTTAGATATTTGCTATGCTGCAGTCATCGTATCTCAGACAATATATACAATCCTTTTGTTTTTTGCCATTTTCTAACTGTCTATATCTTTCAGATTTATATGTATGTCTGTTTTCCCTGTAGCCTTTTTCCATTTGCAATTTTACTTTGTAAAATATTTTGAATTCTTTTTTCCTTTTTTTGCACATTTGCTATTTGACATTTCCTAATGTTCAATTCTGTGTAACAAATATTATTTTGTTTTCATTTGGCTCTAGTCTGTGCAGTATTACTCTCAATGTCTTGCCAATGACAGTTTGCCTATTATTTGATTAAGGAATTTTTGTTACTTTGAATTTTTTTTGTTTCAAGATTAAGATAAACTTTTGAACAACTTAACTGGTTTCAATTTTTATTTAGTGTTAAAGAACAAAAAGACCTGTTGACAGTGTTTCAATTATCAATTAAAAGTGGACAAGTGTTTGAATAAATAAAATCGTTGAAATGTGGAATGAATTTTGGTATTCATTTTTAATTTAAATATTTTCAAGAATTTTTGTTAATAATCAAGCTTACCTTGTAAACTAATCAATTCCTGTTCAAGAGTTTGAAAATGCTAAAAAAAAAGAGAAAATAAAATTGGATTATTCCTTTGAATTTCAAAAACGTTTAATATATTTAAATTTAAGTCTAAATAAATAATAAATTATGTACACATTTTGATTAAATACTAACGATTTGAAAACTGATACATGATAAAGTAACTTCTCCTAAACCCTTGGCATCTTAGTGTTATTAAGATAAACGTACGCCAGTACATTTGTTCAAGCACGATCCTATGAACCCAACTTAAATTCCAGTTTTCTTCTGGCTGACCCTACACTTGATTCAGTGCTTATATAAAATTAATATAAGGATGGACTAAGACTTTAGTTAGATTTAATTTAGATTTGACTTGGACTTGACTTAGACGTTACTTATACTTGACTTAGATTTAACTTATAGTTGTCTTTGCCATGACTTGATTTGAATTATACTCAACTTATACAAAATTAAGACTTGACTTAGACTTGATTTAGACTTGACTTAGACTTGATTTAGACTTGACTTAGACTTCATTTAGATTTGACTAAAACTTGTCTCAGACTTGACTGCGACTAAATTTAGACTTAACTTTGACTTGACTTAGACTCGACTTAGACTTAACATAGACTTAGACTGGACTTAGACTTGACAAAAACTTGACCTACACTTGATTAAGACTTGACTTAGACTTGACTTAGACTTGACTTATACTTGACTTAGACTAGACTTAGACTTGACTTAGACTTGACTAATACTTGACTTATACTTGGCTTAGACTTGACTTGGACTTGACTTTTATTTGAGTGAGACATCACTTATACGTGACTTTATTTGACTGAGACTAAATTTAGACTTTACTTTGACTTAGACTTGCCATAGATAGACTTAGACTTAACTTGACTTAACTTATACTTAGCTTAGACCCGGCGCCTAATTCTGGCAGTCGTGATCGAGTACTTTCGCGATTCGAAAGCAAATTTTTTCTAATCCTTTCAGTTGATACTGAACGAATCAAAATTATTTTTTCAGTATTTTAAAGCCTTAACTTATGTTTTCACAACACTGAACAAATAATTTTGATTTGACTGAACGAATAAGAAAAAAAATTGTTTCGAATCGAAATGGTATATCATATAGCTTAGACTTAACTTAGACCTGACTTGGACTTTACTTAAAAATTATAAAGATCTGATAAAAGTATATATATTATGATTTCGTTTTGAGATTAAAAAAGTTACATCGTTTTAAAATTTTCACATATCCATTGTGCCGCCCTTGACCATAAAATAGTTTTCTTTTTATAGAATGAAGCTTAAAAGTAACGCTTTTGGTTAAGAACAATTTGAAATGTTTTCCCTTCTCATGTTTGGATTTATCATCGCTTTAAGATTTGCATATAACCGAGGTACCCTACTTCGGGAAGTACCATTTATTAAAAATTTAGAAACTCTCCGTTTAATTTTAACAGTTTTGCTTAAACTTTTTTTTATGAAAAAGTTATGTCTTTTAAAATAAATTTTACCAATATTTTATTGGCTTATAATATTTTCGGAAGCAAACAAAAAAAAATGAGAGCCACTTATTTATATGGACAAAAACCGTAAAAAAGGTAATAAAACACATGCCGAAAAGTTTTTTGCTACTTATTTATTTGTTTTCGCAGTAGTTAAAGTTATATTCATTTTTTTTTTGTCTACAAAATTTAATGTTAGACAATTTATTTTATTTTGGGAGCTTTGGGGAGAATTAAATATTGTATGTGGTGTGTGAGTACGTAAATATGGACAGCAATCAAAATCTACCAAATAAAAAAACTTTATTCTATTTTTTATGTATAAATACATTTAAGCAAAAAAAACTTCTTTTCATATATTGTGATGGAAGCAAAAATAAAAGGACACATAGAGAAAATTAATATTTACTTAAGGTAAATTTACGATTTTTCTTGTTTATGTTTTTTTTTTGTCAGTACGTATGAGTCATTCTATTCAAGAAGACATGACATAAGAAAATATATATGTAGGTTTGTATCTTAGGTTAGTCCTGAATGAAACAACAATACACAGAAAAAAATGTTGCATCAGTAAAAGCATTAATAAAAAATAAATTCAATTTTAATTTAATCAATTGAATTAAACGTTTAATCAAGTGAATTAAACGTTTAATCTAGTGAATTAATCGTATTATTGATATTATTAATTTGTTTAAACGTTTAATACACTTGATTAAACGTTTAATTCACTTTATTAAACGTTCAATTCATTAGATTAAATTTTTAATTAAAACTGATTTTATTTTTGATCAAGCTTTTACTTGTGCAAAATTGTTTTCTGTGTAAGAAATTCACAAATGAATGTAAAAGTAAATTGACTTGAAATAAATAAAGTTTATTTTTTAAGAATAATTGTTAATAGAAAGAGAATGTAAGAAAAAAAACCACAAGCTAAGGATTGCTTTATTTACCTTCTAGGAAATTTTCTTGTTAAATTAAGTTTTGTAAAAGGCTTTAAAGTCAAAAGAAAAGAGAGCCAAAATAGTTAAGGTTTAAGTAGTTTACAGTTTAAAAAAATAATTGCTGACATTTTGTAAGCTAAATTTTAGTCTATGTCACCTTTATAAGTATCCATGGACAAAGTTTCAATAATCTTGTATGAGTTTTAAGGAAGCTATAGCACGTAAACACTTTTTCTATATTGCCACAGTTATAATTGGCTCCACGCTCGCTCCCCGAGAGTATATAGGAAAACATTTTTAGCACTCCACCTCAGGAAAAAACGGATAAAAAGGTAAAATTCGGCAAAGTTCAAATTTAACAAATTTCATAAGATCGATAGACCCCGGAGAAAAGGTTTCAGACTGACTATTACTGAGGCCCCACGGGGGTCACGTGGTAATTGAGGGTTATACCTAAAGCCGTGGAAAGGGAAGTTTTTAAAATATCGGCTTCAAAGGATGATTGTTCACCACTTGTGGGATAGATCGGCTTGCTGGCGTTCCAAAAAGCAGCGAAGGTGAGATAGCTCCTCCTCCCAAGCTATACACTCAAATTGCAACCTGAGTAGCTTTCACACAAAGAGACGATTAGTAAACGTATTGGGATTTAACCCAATCAGCAGCTGCTCATTTGAATATTTGCTAATACGACCTACCTGGGGTACGGATCGTCCTAATGATATTTCACCATTTGGCGTATCATCCTTTGGGATAAAAAAAATTGGTAGAGTAAATCATTTACATATGTTTTGGGATACCGACTAACCAAGGTTCCAGGGCCTACCACTAATCCAGTCTGACTATTATTTGAGGACTTTCGGGGATCACGTGGTGGCCCAAACTCGCTGGATAGGAGGTTTAAAAAATTCGACTTTTAGGGTTTATTTTAAGCACATTGTAAAGAAGTTCGGCTAGCTGACTTAGCGCCCTAGCTGCTGTTGTAATTCAACAAATGCTTTGTTCTTAACAGCCATTTATGAGCGGTAAGTGGATAAAATTCCATTGTCCAGAGGGGTTTGTTTAATGTTATTACGCGAAATTCGTATTCATATTTGTAAGAATTTAATACGCTTAAGAAAAGAAGAAGATTTGGTGTCCATCCTATAAATAAAGCAATTTTCCAAACAGATTTTGGCAATACTGCCGTATGTCTGTGAAATCCTTTGATTTCCTGTTGCAAAAAGTTAATAGCAGATTTGGTTAAAAGTTAACAGCAAATTTGGTACTCTGTCTTGCTAAAATAGTGGTCGGCTTTGTACGGATGAAATTATAAACTCCACATTCACTTGTGCCATGTTTATTCTTTGACGCTCAGAAAACAACTAATAATTAGAACAAGTTTTATTCCTGAACGGTGTATATTTTATGGGGTCATAGATTCAAATGTCTTAATCATTTATCCGCCACTTGTGGCGTAAAAGACTTTTTTAGTTGCAATATTTTTAAGCGATTGAAAATGTTTCATTTTGAAAGGAGGTTATAAAAGAATTTGTGGTTCTTTTATGCAACATAATTTAAATTTAAAGCTTTCGATTAAAAAAATTTTAACTTTTAAACAAAATATTATATTTCTTTTTCACACTATTCCCTCCTTAAACTTTTCAAACCATTTTTGTATGGTATAATTAATTGTTAAAAATTTATTATGAACAGACAAAACACAACAAAGCAATAAAAAAAAAAGAAACTAGACAAATTTTCCAACCGAAAATAAACCCAGTGCTATATCTGATTTCCCATGTAACCTGTACAAAGTTTTTACCAAAAACAGTGTTTCCATGTCAAATAACAACAAAAGCATTGATTTAATTTTAGTCTTTTGTTAAAATTAAATATTAAAATTAAATTACAACAAAAACAACATTAAATAAACGTTTTAAATATTCCACTTAATAAAAAAAGAAAACAAGTTAAACTGGGCGTGCCAGACATGTCAAAAACAAGTGGTGTGCTTGTGGTTGTCAAATTTGGTCGGCCCGTTTGTCTTCATTGTCTGTCTCTCTATCTTTTGTTTTGTTGAGTGTCAAAGTTTTGTTATGAATTAGAACTTTTTAAAAACTTTGAATTTAGGTCTTCCCTTTCCTTTTCTTTGTTTTGTTTTGTTTCAATTTTAAATCAATGTTTAAGATAATTTATGGGTTTTATTACTTTAATTGCGGCTTCAGATTTAAACACGTTTAGAAAAAGTGAAATTGTATAGAGAACTACAGAATTTATTGAAAAAGTCGATGAAAGTATCATAGAAAGATAGAGAAAGATAGTTACAAGATTCTCTGACAACTTTTTAATATAGCTATAAGGTTGGTATTCTCTGTGACGTATTTTCTATACAGCGATGTGTGGCCAGATTCCATGACAACTTTTCTTTAAAAAGATACGCTAATAGATCTTATGACAACGTTTTTGTATAGAAAAAGGTAATAAGATTCCGTGATAAATTTCGGTACACAGAAAAAAATCCATACTGTCTGGCAACAGTATCATACAACTTTAAAATTAATAAGATGATACCAAATTTGTTTTCTCTTTTTCTGGTATTTAAATGTACATATATTTATTTTATTTACAAATTATTTTGATAAAATTTTTTTTTATATTTCAAAAAAAAAAAAAAAAAATAAAACAAATATATTTATGGGTTGTAAACTAAATTTTGCAAAACATGGCAAAAATATTATACAACAAATGAAAATCGAATAGCCAAGAGACAATACAAATCGCCCATAATTTTAGTTGAGCAAAATATAGAAAATGAATTTACAAAATGATTATAAATAAATGAAAATAACGTCCATAGAATCTTAAAAATTTTTAATCAATACCTTGAACAGCAGCAACTTGAGAAAAGGCTAACGCAAGTTTCAAGTTTGGAGCAACAAATCGTAAACAAACTAAACACAACTATTAATATACCAAAGCAATTATTTAATATTACTGAAGACGATTATGAAGATACACGGGTAATAAAATAATGAAATTGAAATAAAATATACCGAAAAGAACTATAAATTGAAGTAATTTGTACACCGAAATATTGTTTAATACAACAACTTAAATTTATTTACTGTAAAATAAGTCGATATAACTAAAGAATGTTACAAATTATTACTATTTACAGTGAAATTTCAATAAATTTGCTATTATATAAGCTAATTTTCCATAAATTCGCTATTAAAAAAAATCTACTATTATAGATAAATTTCATAAATTTCTCTATTGTAATAAATTTGCTATTTCATAGTAAATTTTCACATAAAATTTGCTAATTAATGTTAAATTTTCACAAAAATTTTTTTTTTTTTATAGAAAATTTTTACATAAAATTTGATATTTTATAAATAATAAAATTAAATATTTTAAAGCAAATTTTCAAATACAATTTGCTATTTATAGTAAATTTTCACATTAAATTTGCTATTTTATAGTAAATTTTCACATAAAATTTTCTATTTTATAGTGAATTTTTACATACATTTTGCTATTTTATAGTACATTTTCACATTAAATTGACTATTTCATAGTAAATTTTCACATTAAATTTGCTATTTTATAGTAAACTTTTACATTAAATTTGCTATTTTATAGTAAATTTTTACATAAAATTCAATATTTTATAGTAAACTTTCACATAAAATATTCTATTTTATAGTAAATTTTTACATAAAATATTCTATTTTATAGAAAATTTTTACATAAAATATTCTATTTTATAGTAAATTTTTACATAAAATATTTTATTTATAGTAAATTTTCACATACAATTTTATAGTAAATTTTCCCATTAAATATGCTTTTTTATAGTAAATTTTCACATTAAATTTGCTATTCTATAGTAAATTTTCACACAAAAATTGCTATTTTATAGTAAATTTTCACAAAAATTTCTATTTTATAGTAAATTTTTACATTAAATTTGCCATTTTATAGTAAATTTTCACAAAAGTTGCTATTTTATAGTAAATTTTCGCAAAATTTGTTATATGAAATTAGCTATTTGTGGCAAATTTTTTATAACATTTTTTTTTTTGCTTGTAAAAGAGATACATTATATCCGTTATCTACTGTATCTACATATACACTTAAACCGTTAACAAAATGCAATTACATACATATGATAATAACGGTACTATAAATTAATTGCTTTGTTGTTGTTTTGTGTAGTGCAAGTGAATGCGAGTGCAAAAGTGGGTTGGTTAAGGCGGTAATGTCAACAATTTTAAGCAACAACGGCAAGCCAGCAACAGCAACTAAAAGTACATAAAGTAAATACGAGTAAACTCTGCATAAGTACGAAAACAAATAAACATTTACATGAATGAGTATTTGATTAACCTCACTTTTTAATGCAAGCATGCAAGTTTGTACGTACGTATGAATGTGTTTGTATAAGTCTGTTTGTAATTTTGTTTGTTTATTAGTTATACAAAAAAACTAAATATAAATAAAGAAAACCTAAAAAGGAAAAAACTTATTTAAATATCTAATGTACACTTAAGTGGTGCTAATTATGAGGTTTTGTTTTGTTGCTTATTATGTTACTTATTTTCTTTATTATGCATATTTCTGTTTTACAAATGTGTGTTGTTTTTTTTTTAAATCATATTTCTAGCAATGAAGGAATTATTAGAAAGAAAACAAAACACATACTGGCAGTCAAGACAAACTTAAAAGACAGTTATTACAACGCATTTATTTAACTTAAGTAAACAGTTACTTACGACAATTTGGTTGTCAATGCACAATTTTTCTTTATGAGGAGATTTGTGCATATGTAAGACTTTGTTACTCTTTACGACTCTGTTTGTACATTGAAAACATGTGTGTGTGTGCAGAAATATAGCACAAGTCAATAGAGATTTAGTTAGAAATCATAAATAAATAATAGAAACTAATGACACATCATTTTATATGGTTGCTTCTTCTTTTGCACTATTGAATTTTGTTTTTGTTATTTATTTATTTCAACCCACATTTAATAATAAAGAAATTATATATGTAAAACAATTTTGTTATTGGTAGAGTAGTTATTGCGTTATTGATTAGGGATTAGGGAATAGGGGATTTAATATAACAAATACTTAAAAGTTACACAAGTCTTATAAGAAAAACAGAATACCAAAATACGTTTGCTATTTATTTTGTACTTTTTTGTTAAATATTTTAAATACAATTACAAATTATATTATTTATAACTCAATATAACTGGGCAATAGTAAGCAAAGAAGATGTTCAGCTCGTTGTAGTTAAACAGACCAGAGTCTCCAGTTAGAGTCTAACCACCCACTCTCGCACTAATAGATTAATAAAGGGCATCCTATTTTTTCTTTTATAAATCTGCTATTGATATTTACATAATTTTGTTTGTTACAATAACATTTTTATAACTTTGCTATTTACAGGAATGTTGTTATAAATGTGCATGTTTTAGTAAAATGTTTATAAATTTGCTATGAAATGTTTACACAGAAAGAATAAACTGGTATCTACTTAAATTAAGTTTTTGTTTCTTTTTTACTTCGAGCCAGCGCTGCCAGAATTTAAGATTTTACCTTATTTTTTAACATTTTTTAACCGAAAAAAGATTTTAAGATTTTTTCCCCAAAAACAAGAATTTTTGTTTTGCCTAGACGAAGGTTAGGTTCAGTTAAAAAATACCTTCTTTGTTCCCATTTAAAAATTTTTAAACTAAATAATACAATTTTTTATAAGAAAGTCAATTGTTTGTTATGTTTTTTTTATATTTTATGTATTAAATAAAATATGAATTGTTTTTATTATTTATAATAAAAAAAAAACTACTTTTTTCCAAAAATAAGATTTTTTTTCCAAAAATAAGATTTTTTCTTCAAAAATAAGATTTTTTTTGGTGAAATAAAGATTTTTTGCTTAAAATTTCTGGCAGCCCTGTTTCAAACAGTACTAAGAAACATCTTATAATGGGATAACTTTTGAATACCAATATGCGTGCGTGTGCGTGGGTTTGTAAAAGTGTGTTGTAGAAACAGCAACTCTACAAAAGAAGGTAAAAAACGATTTGCTTATTTTGTGAAGAACGAACAACAACACTACTAGAAGAAAATTTAGTTTATTTTCATGTTTAAAACGTCGAGTTCGAAGCAAAAATTGCTATTGATATTGATTCTGTATTAGATAAGACAGTGCAACAAGAATTCCCATTTTCTATTTGTTAAAAGTATTTTGTTGAATACTTCAATGATTATGAAAACCATAGAGGGCATGGTGCTGGTATCTTATAAAAGCGACTTCTTCTGTAAACAAAGGTGGAAATACAACAAAATATCATGTGTAACGGGTAAGTAAATAAAAATATTTTTCTTTGGTTTTCTAGGGTGTTAGTGATCTAATCTCACTTTCGGTTTATTACAAATACCAATCAGGATTAAACTAACATTGAATCAAGCATATTTTGAGATTAGTGTTATCCCACTTTTAATTTAGTCAATCCCATTTTTGGATTAATTTAAGTACGGTGCACTTGAATAATCCGTACTTGAATCAAACATTCTGTTCTTGATTTAGGGAAAAACGTACCTACCATCTTATTGACACCGCTTTCGATTTATTTAAGTACGGATAGCTTGATTTGTCTTTGCAGTGTGTAATTTTGCTATTTATGCTTCTCATAAAATTAGCTATTTTTTAAATATTTGGCCGAAACTTGTTATTTTTTAGAAATATATTCATACATTTGCTATTTATAGTCAAATTCTTAAATATTTTTAGTGCTTAAATATCCATATATTTGTTAGTAACAGTGTAGTTTACTTTTTATAGTTTAAATCTCAGAAATTGCAATAAAAAGTAAATTTACCAAGAACCTGCTATTTTCAGTTAAATTCTCAAAAAATAATTCTTTTTGTAGTTAAAATTTCTATTTATAAAATTTTGTCAAGAACTTATTTTTTTAATTAAATTTGCTGAACATAGTTAGATTTTTATAAAATTGTTTTTTAAAGTCATATTTTTTTTAAATTGCTATTTATAGAAAATATTTGTTAAATAAATATATAAATTTTATATTTTGAGTAAAATTTTCATATATATGCTATTTATTGATAACTTTTCTCTATTTTCTTTTATTTATTAATTTGGGAGTTTAACGAAATTCGTCAGAAAATTCCTGTTTTTAATTAAATTCTCATAAATTTGCTTTTTAAAGTGCAATTTTCATAAATATTTCATATACATAGATAGATTTTTTTTTCTACCAGCTGGTCAAATTTTTATAGATTTGCTATGTAAAGTCATATTTTCATTTAACTATTTTTTATTTTAAGAAATTTTGTTAGGAACAACAAATTCCAGTAAAATTTTCATACATGTGCTATTTATAGTAAAATGTTTATAAATGTGCTATTTAAAGTCAAAATCTTATTAATTTGATATTTTTATGAAATTTGTCAGAAATTATTTATCTTAAACTTTGCCAAAGAATTGCTATTTAATGTAAGTTTTTCATGGATTGGTTATTTATGCATTTTTATATTTTTGGTATTAATAATTAATATTTTTTTAATTTGCTTTTTAAAGCATGTTTCTCATAAATTAGCTACTTTTAGAATATTTTTAATAAATATGCTTCTTAAAGCACATTTGACAGACAGTATATTACATTTTTAAATTAATGCTGTTAAAAAAAGTTACTTAGTTACTACCCTTTTTTTAAACATTTTCTAACGCAGCATCATATCTTTGACGCACAGTGTTTTGGGTTCTAAATATATGACATGTATCTGACTACTACGTGCTGTTTTTCATTAAACGTATTATACAATATTTTTCTGTAGTCGTATTGTCAAATAAACTACCACATACAATCACTATCAGATAGCAGAATAACGACAGCTACAACAATAGCAATAATGAAAAAATGTCAAATGCATACAAGCGCACGTCCAAATACATACACATAAACGGCACATCGTCTTTGTATGAAAGAGATTTTTTTAATGTAAAAAAGCTGTTTTTATTGAAAACCATTCAACTTCAATTTGTTTTTTTTTTGCTATATTTTCCAGTAAAAGCTCAATACAAATAGTTTTCTTTAGTCAATATTATTGAAAAATTACTGAAAGCAACAGTGAGGAAATCTGTGAATGAAATGAAAATATGGGGACAAAAACTGAATGAAAAGTTTATGGAAAATACAAAAAAATATATCTTGTCACATTCACGAAATATGTGCAGAAAAAATATATGTTTGAGAGAACACCACTAGTGGTTTGTAGTAAAACCATATTTTATATGTTTACGAAATGTGTTTTATACTTTTAAGGATGTAATTTTTAACTGAAAATGTTGGAAAATTTTATATGAATTATAAAACGCAACCGATGTTTAATATTGTAAAGATCTTTACTCAAATCTTTAATTAAAATAGTACGGATGTATGTAAATTTATAAATCATTTAAATATGACAAATCTTAACTTTCAAAATTTGCTACTTGAAGTAAACAAAAAAGTATTAATTGATAGTGTATTTTTTCCACTAATTTGCTATTTTTTGTACGCTTTTTTATAAAATTTCCCGCTTAATGAGATTTTTCTAAAATATGCTATTTATAGCAAATTTTCATAATATCTGTTATTTATAGTAAATTTTAATAAAAACTCATAAAATTTGCTATTTATAGTAAATTTTCATAATAAATTTTCTATTTATAGAAAATGTTCACTAAAAATTGGATATTTATAGTAAATTTTCACTTTGCTATTTATAGTGAATTTTGATTAAAAATTTGCTATTTATAGTAAATTTTCTTTAAAAATTTTACCTATTTTTGCTATATGCTATATTTATTTAAAGTAAATTTTCATTTAAAATTTCCTAATTATTGCAAATTTTTATTAAAAATTAGCTATTTATAGAAAAATTTTATATATATTTATAATAAATATTCATAAAATTTTCTATTTCTAGAAAATTGTTATGTTATTTTCTATTTATAGAAAATGTTCATGTTATTTTCTATTTAAAGTGAATTTAACAAAAGTTGCTATTTATAACAAATTTTCATGAAATCGTCTATTTTTTTAAATTTCGTTAAGTTCACATTTATATTGAATTTTCGGAAAACTTGCTATTTATAGTAAACTTTCATGAAATTTTTATTAAAATTTTCTTTTTATAGTACATACCTATATGCTATTTTCCTAAACATTGATTTTTATTACAAATTCATATACATATACATATATATTTAGTTTTCTAACAAATTTTCATATATTATATTACTATTATTTGTATTTTTCACTTTTTATTCTGGATATTGCAAATAAACTTTTTTAATTATTATTAAAAGTTAATAACCGCTAGTTTAAATTTATGTTTTTTTTTTATTTTTAAGCCTGCAACTGACATCTCATTATTGACATTTCCAATTGGTTTAGATGTTTTACATTAAAACTAATTTGTTTTTATCGTATTCTTTTTTTGCCTTCCAGTACAATTAATTGTCATCTAAGCATGAAGAACAATTCTTCTGACTATGGGTAAAATCTTTCATTTGTCTATGAATTAAACAAGAAAAAAATATATGAATATCTTCCAATGAAGTTTATAATATATGTATATATTGATTAAATACCAAAACAGACACAGACAGCATATTGTGTAGAGTTCATACATACTTCAAATAAATAGTATAACAACAACTATGCTATAAATTGCTGTTGCTTGCTGTACCCATGTGTTATTGAAATCTATATAAGTATGTATGTATGTATATACTTTGATATATATGTATCATATTTATCACATTCATATATACTAAGCATATCCTCATATGTATGAGATTGTTGTTATGTGTGTTTACAATAATATGATATGCATTGATTACAGTTTAAAAACAAATGTATGTTGATTTAACCCAAATAATTTTTGAGCCATATAAAAACATTAAATAAAAGCCATAAACAACTCAGAAACACTCAGAATCAATAATGAAACTAACAAATTGTATGAACATTTACTATAAATAGCAAATTTTATGAAAATAATTTTTATTAGCAAATTTTATGAAAATTTACCATAAATAACAAAAGTTATCATAAATAGCAAATTGTATGAACATTTACTATAAATAGCCAACTTTTTGAAAATTTACTATAAATAGCCAACTTTATGAAAATTTACTGTAAATAGCAAATTTTATGAAAATTTCCTATAAATAGCAAATTTTATGAAAATTTACTACAAATAGCAAATTTTATGAAAATTTACTATAAATAGCAAATTTTATGAAAATTTACTATAAACAGGAAATTTAATGAAAATTTACTATAAATAGCAAATTTTATGAAAATTTACTATAAATAGCAAATTTTATGAAAATTTACTATAAATAGCAAATTTTATGAAAATAATTATTATTAGCAAATTTTATGAAAATTTACCATAAATAACAAATTTTAAAAAACTTTACTAAATAAAAAAAATGGATTGATTTATAAATATGGACAATAAAATATAGACTGTCTCAACCTTTACAAAAATAACGCATAAGGTTATTTTTTTTATAAAAAATATTAAATTTATTTACTACTAGCTGACCCGGCAAACGTTGTTTTGCCATATAACTTATTTCTTTCAGATGCTACAGTGTCTGCATGCCAAATTTTAAGAAAACCGGTAGATTAGTTAAGAAGATAATAAAAATGATAGGCTATAGTTCTTTCCAGATGTAACACTACTTGCTTGTCAAATTTCAAGAAAATCAGTTGATTAGTTAAGAAGATATAGGGATGGGGAGCTTTTACCCCTCTTGCTTTATTTCACGCCCTTAAAAATAAAAACTATAGGTTTGAAGTACTTTCCAGCTGTAACACTATTTGCCTGCGAAATTTTAAGAAAATCGGTTGATAAGTTAAGAAGATAATGGGAGGGGGAGCATTTACCGTTCTTGCCTTATTACACATCCTATTCCTTATTTCCTTTCAGATGTTACAGTGTCTGCAAGCCAAATTTAAAAAAAACCCGGTTGATTAGCTTAAACAATTGGAGAGGGGGAGCTTTTACCCATATTGCCCCATTTCACGACTTAAATAAGAAACATTTTAGGTTATAGTTCTTTCCAGGTGTTACACTATTTTCCTGCAAAATTTCAAGAAAATCGGTCGATAAGTTAAGCAGATATAGGGAGGGAGAGCTTTTACCCTCTTGCCCTATTTTACGCCCTACTCCCTATTTTATTTCAGATGCCAAATTTTTAGAAAACCGGTTGATTAGCTAAGAAGATATTGGGAGGTGGAGCTTATGCCCTATTTTGCGCCCTCTAGCTATATAAAATATACTTAACGACCTATTCTTATACCTAGCAAATACACATATAAAATTTCATAAAAATCAGTCAAGCCGTTTCAGAGGAGTTCAAAATGGAGGGCAATTTGTTGATATTTGTATGGGAATATATAGGAAAATCGAAATGCTATATCTGCGGAACCCGATTTCGTGCAAACTAAACTTAAACCATCTACAGGCTATCCCCAACGTACCCTGAAATTTTGGTAGAAATCGGTCGACCCGTTTCCGCAGTTAGTGGTGACATCAAAGTGTACACTTCTTTTTATATATATAGATAATATTTTGTTATTTTTTGGGATTTTTTTGAATATACATATACATATTAAGAAAAATGTATTTTCTTTTAAAAATATCGGCTATTTTAATATTTTCAAAGCCATAAATAAATTTCAGTCGAACTTCGTTATAGTGAATTTTTCATTAAAAAGCACAAACGTTTCACAAACAAATTTGACTGGCTTGCATTTTTGTCTAAATAGGTATTATTAATTAGTTCAAAAATTTTCTGTTAGGGGATTTCCAAAGTTTAAATAAGAACAAAAGAAAAAGAACTAACAAAATGAAAATATAGCAAAGCAGGTTAAGATTCTTCTAAGTAAAGATTCTCAGCACGTTAAGTTAAGATTCTTTCCAGCACGTTGTCAATTAATTAAGAAAAAGTTTTGTACTCTAAAATTAAAAAAGGAGTTAGCAAAAGGCTTCGAACCTGCCATTTTGAGGATTTTTATTTAGCAATTAAAGCTTATATAGATAAGAGCCCCACGTTGAAGAGTGTGATCTAAACTAAAACAATTAAATTTATTGAATAAAAATGGTAAAAACAAGATTGCTGTATAATAAAGTTTCTTTATAATAAAGTGACTTTGTGGGCCCATGTAGATTCATTTTATCGACGTTCGACTGTAATAAGCATTTGATTATCATAAGCAAATGATTAAAAGCTTGTCTATAAATCGCAAGTTTAGGAATGTTGTTGTGTAGGTATATATTAATGCCATATTTATGAATAATATTGTTATAGGTATGTTTTTAATAAAAATTTATCTTTTTTTAAATTAGATTTTTTTTCTGCCTATACGCTTTTAATTCAACCGTACATTTACGTTTTTAATTTCATTTTTCTCTTAATTTAATAAGTTCTTTAGAAATACTTATTATGCAAATATGTTTTTTGTTGTTATTATTTTAATTAAGTTGGCCACTGTACTTGTATTTTCTTGAAGTCAACCAAACAGCTACTTGCTCTTTTTCTACACTTGTCAACGCGCGCCGTCAGTATAATTATGTAAGTATAGCCATCCATCTGCAAGTTTTCGCTCGAGCCTACAATGAACTTATAATTAAAAAAATGTCAAACACTAAACAAAGCGGTGACTTTATAATAACAACAACTTTAAGTACATCTAACAACTAACTTAAAACAACAACAACAACAACAATACATATATAAAAAATATTAGATTTTCTGCATTAAAAAAACTTTCAATATCATCAAGAAAACAAACAAGTTGTTGTTTTCATTTGTGCAAAGAAAAGAACAAGAATTATATGACTATAAGGAATAGGAACAAAAAAATGACAAAGTCATTGAGAAAGACTGAAGTAGTTTGGTGTAGTGTGTGTGCGTGTGCTGAAGTACATAAGAGAGTCTAAAATTAAATAAATTATGTAGGTACCTACAAGTTTTCCTGTTTATGCTGTTATTTCATATTTTTATGACATGCAAAAGCCACAATGAATTCATAATTAAATTGTTGTTATAAAAGTTTTTCTTTCCTGGCGTAAAGTCTCCTTTGGTTACACCTCTGCTGCTGTAAACAGGAGTACATAGTTGCTGTTTTCTGAAACCTAAAACAACAACAAAGTTTTGACCACTAACAAATAGAAAAAACCAACTGCTTTTTTAATTTTAGACCATCCTAACGGTTAATGATGTTATCGATTTTACTATGTTGTTGCTATTTTGGGAGCAAAATTCAATTTTTTTCTTTCTCTTCTCCCAAATAACGAAATATTGAGTAATTATGTTCGATTCTCTGCTAAATTCATGTTTATTAGTGTTGCCAATTAAGCCATTGAGTGTTTAGATTTAGACATAAAAACCCAATTAAGTTTTTTTAACCAAATTTTCTTCAGGTTCCTAAAATTTGTTGACCAATAAATGTTAATGCATTAGCTGTGCTGTAACGTTGAGTTTTTCTTAATTAGTTAACGCAAATGACATTCATTTAGTTTAATTAAGTGTTAGTAAAAATATATTAAATTAATCTCTTATGTGAAGTTCAGTGTGTGTAGTAAATAAATTTTGTAACTTTTACTTTATTAATATTGATGCGTTTTTGTAATAAAATCTTGTTTAAGCGTACTTTCAATCAAGACTTACTTTTTTGACAAAATTGCATATCTAATCTAATTATTGTTTGAAAATTGTCAAAAAAAAACAGTATTAACTTAACATGACAGGCTTGTTTTTACATTAGAACACGTAAGACTTGTGTGATAGTGTAAAGTACGCTATACCATTTCTTTTTTTGTAATATTAAGCCGGTTTTTACTTAAAATGTAGCAATTTTTAGTAGTAAAAAGTTGGCATCACTGATGTTTACAAACATTGTTTGTGTTTGTTTTTATTTACTCATTAATATTTTTTATTTAAATGTTGTTGTTTTTATTGCCAATAGGGAGGGGATTAATTTAATGTCGTTGATTTTTTGATAACCTTTATTTGGCTTTTGGGTAAAATAAAGTAAGAAAAATAAATAAATACAACAAAAAATGTGCGTATATCTCTTCAAAATAAAAAATGCATTTGTAAAAGTGACCTGGGTGGGAAAGCAGTTCGCGCATAATTATCATTAGTCCAGGCTGTCATTGTTTGCCTGCTTGTGCGCGTTTTATGTATCATTCGCATTGGTTTATGATTTGGCCTTGTAAACTTTTTCGCGTTACAGTTTTTCGCAAGGTACATTTACACAAAGTAGCAGTAACAGAAAGCTAGCTGTCCCTTTTTGGTATGTAGTTATATGTATTTAACATATGTATGTATAAAAGTCAATTGATTTGACATACAGAATACATATAAAACTACATGCAAAAGAAGGGGACAGTCAGCATATTTATTATCTAATTATTTCAGTCAATACTGAACGAATCGGAAATATTTTTTCAGTGTTATAAAGCATTAATTTGAGTTTCACAATGCTGACAAATAATTTCGATTCGGTAAGTATCGACTGAAATAAAATTGATTTCGAATCGAGAAAGTACTCGATCACGACTGCCAGAATTAGGCCGCAGATAGAAAACGCGCCTTTACGCTGATGTATTTTGACATCAGTACTATGACAAGTTTGTTTGTTTTTGCTCCAATGATACTTTTCATCATTGTGATGTCAGCTTTAAAATCAGTTGGCCAAATTGTCATCAGGGTATAACATTGAAATTAATTTAAATAATTTAAGCAAATAGAATATGGGAATTCTTGCTTTTTAGTTTATTTTTTTAAATATGAAAATAATGTTTATAACACACAAAATGTGGCATCGAATTTAATTTACTGTAGTCATAGCACAGATGACTCATTAAATATGACAAAATTTTATGATGACGTTCGTCATTGAATTGATGTCACTTTTTGCCTAATTGATGCCATTTTTAATAATACTGATGTAACAATTCTGATGTTAGGCATCATCAATATGATGGCTTTATAAAAATCTTTCGGAGACAAATTATTATTCCTTATCAGTGGCGTTACTGTTGAAAGGTTAGCTGTAAAATATACATCAATTCAAGGAAAATATGAAAAAAGTTTAAAATATTTTTTAAAATTTAATAATCTTATTTATGCAAATTCTGTCTTTTCTTTTAAAAATCGTAACTTAAAGTCTTTTTTTTTAATATTATATCACATAACCTCAATCTTTTGACATTTCCGAAAATTTCTTCTATCTATAAATGTCATTAGACTTATTAATTCATCTGCAAAATTCCATGAAGTATTTTAAATTTAATAAAATGTTAATTAAAAAGCTTTATTTTCTGTTTTAACTGTTCCTTTTCTGCATTTAAAAAAAAAAACTTAATTATATTTTAATTAAATTTACATGACTATGAATTACGCTTTATTACTAAGATTATTTGAGTAAAACGTACTTTTCTCAAAAAAAAAATATAAACACTCTGTAATCGTCAATAAAATTGTTGGCTAAGGGCCAGCAATAAATTACAAAATCAATACAACCGACGTCAATCATGTGACTTTGCAAGGTAAAAGTTTCATTTAAAATAAGAATGCTTTTTTTGAAATGGATATCTCAAGGTGGTTTGATTTTAGAGAAAACTTACCTTTTCATATAAAACTTAATAAAACGCAAAATACTGCAAAAAAAAGAAAGAAAACATATTAGAAAAAATTTTTGATACATTTTTTTTAATATTATTTAATTAAATATATTACAATAATTTCTTTAGAAAGAGAAATCTGATAGGGACAAAATGGTTTTTGGATCAAAAATTGAGTTGCACATTTTTAAGTACCAGAAAACTACAAGGCCTTCCTTTCTATTTTAGCGCTTCATGTGTCTGGAAGGCTTATAACTTTATTTTCGCACACATTTCTTAACTAAAAGATTAGATAGGAAACACTCCTTCTAAAAAATCTCATGCAAATAGGATTCGACAATTAAGTCGCGGAGATTCAAAGGTTCATAATGGAAACCTCTTAGAAAAAAAGTAAAAGTTTCAAAATGACGATAGAAAACTTATAAGACAAACAAGCCAAAAAATATACTTGGCCAAGCCTGCTATTGGCTACCCTATACCACAGTTTATAGGTACAGACATAAATATTTTCGAGTTTTCCCTATCTGGGACCCACGGGCAAATTTAAGCAAGCCAGGCAAATATAAAAAATTATGTTTAAAGGTTTATAAATATTATCTTGATATCGACATTTATAGACAGAAAGAAAAAACTCGTAATAAATTGAAGTTTTTTCTACATAATTTAAGTACGAATTGTACTTTGAAAATGTAAGTAAAAAGTACTTAAAAAATCCAAAATTGGATAGCTTTCGGAAACCAATATGTGTGAATATGCGCGTGTAAAAGCTTATTCTAAAAACAGCAACAATACTACAAAATAAATTTAAAAACGATTTGCTTGTTTTGTGTAGAAACAACAACAACCCCATAACAAGAAAAACAATATTTTGCATTGGATCTTTTGCAACACCGTTTGCAGCAAGCACTAAAATCCGCTATTATAATGACGACGGTTTTCCTTTTATTTAATTGATATTCTTGTGGCAACTTGTTACAATTTCCTTTCTCATTTAATTTATTTTAAAGTTGTCTAAGCTAACACCATTTCTCCTTTTTTACTTTTTCTTAAAGTAACGTTTTCAATTTTAAACTTCATTAAAACTTAATTAAAATAATAATAAAAGTATTTTAAATGAAAGTGTATGTTTAATTCCATTTAAATATTTAACATTTTCCCAAAAAAACCCCCACAATGCATTTTATTTCATACACTCACTTATTTGAATAAAAAAATATTATTTAAAGAAAATAAAATATCATCATTATCCACACGGTGGGGAAAACACATTACGTTGCATGCATTTTAAATATGGTCGCGAGTTGTTGACTTTTGAAGTGGCGGGAAAATGTCTAGAGGTATTCACACCGCTAAAGAAAAACATAAAAATTACTAAAACTGTCACATTAGAACATTCAAGGGGAAAGAGAGCAGAAAAAAATTTACAAGGTGGAGCAAAAGTAATTTTTAGAATGCCGGTAAATGTTAGTTCTGCTTTGACATTTGTAAAGTAAACAGATACAAAATTCAACGTTAATAAGAAAAAAGCGCTATTTTTCTTATGAATGAATAATAATAATTACTAAGGTGTTAAGCTGCTCGCCTAGAAGAGCATTAGACAAGACGAGATACTGCCAGGTCTGGGCGGTCCCGAAGCAGCCGTTCTGCTGAAAATATCGCGGTCGTGGCTGAAGATATCGCAAATGACCCTGACCGAACGTGCCAAGCGGATGGGCATTACGTGGTGGCCTTTACAGAGAATTTTGATGAAAATCTTGAAAATGGTTTTAAAAAGTATGTACGGCCAAACGAGATGCTGTTAGATCTGAGCGGCACTGGAGTAGCCGTTCTGTTGAGAATATCGTGCCTATGGCTGAGGATATCGCAGGTGACCATGGAGTATCGACCAGACGACGGTCTTTACAGAGAATTTTGCTGAAAAACTTGCAGATGTTTTTTAACAAAGTAAAGACAGTGCATCTGAATTTCCGGTCGCATAATCTTTCGTTGTGGTAATTTGTGCTGGCCGGCAGGATTAACCGATATAACCGTTAAAGACCATAAATCGGGCCGTTAAAAGACATCAAAAAAAAACAATCCAAAAGCAAAACTAAAGTTTTTCATTTAGTTAAAAAAAAACAGTAAATTAACATCGTGTGAAAACTTTTGCGCCACCTTGCATATAAACGATTTTAAAAAGCTTATATATGTTGTTTATAGACGCCAGCGTTTCGTGTCTGTCTGTCTGTCGGTCTAAAAGTATTTGTGAGCTGCAACGTGAATAAAGAAAAAAAACTAAAGCAAAATTTTGAATCTTCATGAATGTGTAAAATAGTCGTGTGTATGTGTGGGTGCTGTTGGAAAGTGACATCTGGCATTTAGAACCGAAAAAAACTAAACTGAGACAATAAGGCGTCTGCTTTATTTCTTTTTCAAAAGGCGCTTTCATTGCTTTCTACTACTTCTACTTGTACGAACATTTTGTTGTGAGTGTGCGTTTTTTGATTTAGTTTTTATTCTTAATTAAGATCTTGTTGTTTTTCTTTTAATTTTCATTTCAATGATTGAAATGCATTTTTGTGTTCTAATTAGTATCGGTAATATATTTAAAATATCTCTTTTATTTGGTATTTTCTTTTTTTTTTATTAAAATTTATGATGATGCTTTTTCAACTTTTTCGTTTTTTTTTTTTTTTTAGTTTAAACTAAATAAATTTAAGCCATAGACATTTTTGTTATACATTTAGATTTCTTTTAATTAATACATTAAGTGTGTAGGTTTTTTTTCCTTTTTACTTTAAAGAGAAAAATCTGTTTAAATTTTTACATAAATTTTAAAGTTTGAACATTAATTTGATAAAAAACTGATAGAGAAGGTGATTTATCGTTATGGTGGAGAAACAAGTCTAAACAAAAATAGAGAGTGTTTCTACTGAAGTTAAATTAGTAAAAAAAATGTTTTTAAAAATGTAAAAAACATTTTTTTTAAACACATCGTGGGTTTAACAAAATACTTAAAATCAAAAAGAGATTTTAACATAATTAAAACAAATCCACAAATATTTAAAGAACTATCAAACAAATTATTATAATCGGGTTTTATAGCAAACTAGCCGGGGCCGCGGCTCTGCCCGCCCAGAGTTAATTTTTGATATAGTAAAATTAAAAACTGTTGGATAGAGTGTGAGAGGCAGATATTGCTTTTCTGTCTCCTAGGTTCTAGGTTTGAAAAAAATATAAAGGCTGATCTATCTATGATTCAAACTTCATCAAAATTGATTAGATATTTTCGGAGAAACAGTAGTTCCCCCTATATCCCCCTCATGGTCCTAGTTTTAGAATAATAAAAAGTCTATATTTCCAATTTCTTCAACATCGGTTCAGCTATTTAGCCAATAAAGCGTAGCAAAGGCAAAACCCACTTTCGTTTACGGCCATGGTACGGTCGAGCGGACATAAAGACTGGAGGCGAAATGGAGGGTGAACAGTGTGCTAGCGTTAAATTGGCTTGGTTTTTCTTTGAGTAGTGCAACTATTTCTTTAATAGATTTCTTCTAAAACTTTTCTAAAATAGCATAGACTGTTCAATTTATTAAAAATTTGTTACAGGATGTCGCAAAAAAAAACTATGTGATTAAAATTCTTTATAAATTGTTTTTCTTTTTTAGAATTTTGTTAAGTAGACTTTTGGGAATTTAATAAATACATCATTCTACTACGTGCCAAAATAATAGCAATTCGTTATCATGCAAAGCACAGGAGATCACAGTCCTTATTCACATTTTTATAATGATTGACGAAGCCTATTCCCTATTTAATTGCTACGTCAACAAGCAATTATAATTATAATTTTGGGTACGAAGAATCCAAGAGTTTTTCAGTAGCGACAATTACACCAACTCAATTGTTGTGTTTGGTGCTATGTATGGTCCGAAAGGATAATTGACCCATATTTCTTTTTCTTACGGGACATTGGGCATTCAATCTCTGTCAATGCTGGTGCATATCGCCAGCTGTGGAAAACCAACCAATCTTGTTGTGGAAGCCACAGTATATACTGCAGGTGCCTTCAATGGTTTTGAATAGGGACATATTTGGCGAAATCAGTTCTAATTGTCCTCCATGTTCACCGGATTTAACAGCTCCTGACGGCTTTTTTTTTGGAAATATTTGAAACAAGAATTTATGTTAACAAGTACATTACTATAAATAAAAACGCAAAATTTTTGCACAGAAAAATTTTCTAAATTTGTTTACCAATCAAAGCATTTATCAAAAATAAAATCGATTTAATTGACGTTTAATTGATACTATTATTTATTAATTATTAACTGGTTCGAATTTAATTTTTTTTTTAATTAATATCACAATTTTTTTTTAATTGAAATCAATTTTTATTTCTTTCTGTATATGGCTAAAACTTACAGGAAATCGTTAAGCTCATTCTGCGCCACCCTATATTGATAGTGAAATATTCAATTAGTTTGAATTCGATAATATCGATACTAACTTTTTTTATATTTTCAAAAATTTATTTCTTATACATTTTGCTCTTATTTTCTGTTTTTATTCTATTAAATTTACAGAATTAAGTGTTTGGTGAAAATCGAGGCGAATTCAGGTAGCTTTAAAAACACAGTTGAGCTACATAGTTATTTATGCTTAGAGAAAGAATGTTAAAAATTGTTGGCCGACCAACAAAAGGAACAATAAAAAAACAAAATATTTGTTTGCAGTTTTACCGCCACCTTAAAATATCGTAGCTCTTTTATGTATTCGAACGGAAACTGTGTATTTTGCTATTAAATATAACAAAAGAGCTTTGATATTTAGCATTTATTTATTTTGCATGTCAATTTTTCAGTTTATTTTTTTTTTTGAAGTTATAAGAACACAAATGACGAGCATCATCTTGCTTTTATTTAAAACATACTACAAAAATATAAAATTTTATTATCTTTTTAATGAAATAAGCTTTGAACTTAATAAATTCAGGTACAAGGTCATTTAAAATGTGTTTTCTAAGCCCAATAGGAATTGAAATTGTAAAAAATAATAACAAAACTTACATTATCGCATATTAATAAGATTTTGTTTGTTGTGCTTAATTCCCAATTTCCATTCTTGACAAACACACTGAAATTTATTGTTCAATGATAAGCTGGTTCCTATGCGCTTTTCACTGTTGCTTGGGCAGATCAACCAGAAACGTGAAATGACAATATGTAAATACATGAGTTCTATTTTATACTTCAACGAACAAGTGTCTTAAATGTAATTCCTGCGGAAGTTAACATACTACTTTATAAGAGCTCTTTTATTGAAGCGCTCTATTATGCGCTTTTTCTCTTAAGTGCTTCAAAAAATGCAAATTTTTTTTTATAAATGTCAAAAAGCGCAGTTCGTTTGACAGCTAACCCCTTTGTAAGTTCCATCTAGCTTAAAAAAACACCCTTTAGATGCAAATAAAAAAACTAATAAAGAAAATAGCAAAACTTAATGAAAAATGTTTAAATAAAAAACAAATCTTAAATAATATTTTTTATCAGCTTAAATAGCCTTTCAAAATATTCTTTTTCTAACAAACATCTTAACTAAACATTAAGATTTGCTTACGAAATCGTTATTTCTTCCTTCCCCTTGAAATAGCGTTTTATATTTTTAAATATTTCCTTATTTAAATGTCCTGTTCGATTTCAAAAAATTCCTCATTTTTATCTTAATTAAGATTTCAATTTATGTCTTCATTTGTTGATATTTGCGAGAGAAAATTTATTGATCGCCTGTTATTTTTATGACCAATAATTTTAAGCAAAATATCATATTAAACCAGAAGAATAAAAATCTTGTTTTAAAATCCAGATTTTCTTTTCATTTAATTAAAACTCTTATTGACAGTCATTCAGGTTTTTCGCTGCCTTTTTTAATAAGTAGTAACTTTTGATATGTTTTTGTCCATATAAAAGTCTTAAATTTCATTTTTTTTTTGTAAACCATAGTTTTTATGCTGTTTTATTAGCAAGCAGCGACATATATGCGTTTTTCTGCTTATACGTGCTTTTTTATCTTTAAAATCTTTACGTATTAATGATTTTTCTACATCGTAAACTAAATTAACATCTTTACTACAAATGACAGCATTTTAACACTGTATAAGCATCAACACGTATCCTACATGACTAAGCCAAATACAACAGTCTGTGAAAAAAATATAAAGGTGTAAAATGTAGAATTTACAAAAAAAAAAAGAAATGCATAAAAAACTCAATTCAAAAATCAGTACAGAATATTTTATGAAAAATTTACCAAATACATTTTAATTAAAAAGGTTTTTTAAGAATTGTCTATTTATAAAAAAACGTACTATAGATAGCAAATTTACTTGGAAAATTAACTTCAAATCTACTACACCTACATAAGTATCAAGTTTATGAACAATGACAATAAATAGCGAATAAATAAAGAATTTGGCTATAATTAACATGTCTTGAAAAATTTTCTGATAATGCGATACTTTTATTTAGTTCCATTGCAACTAACCTTTTACTATATACATATTTATATATGTATGTCATGTCAAAAATAAGATTTGGTAGGTCAAAAATTTACCATAGTTCTTAGAAAAACCAACTCTCTTAAAAAGGATTTCTTCTTCGATCAAAAGAAAAAAATGCTAATCGGACGAAGCAAAATTTAAATTTTTGAATCAAAAAAAATTTACTGTTAACTCAATTTCGTTCAATAACTAGGTAAGAATAAAAAGTAGAAGATAATTATATTAAAGACATCCATGTGAAGATATACGCCATCTGCCATTTTAATTTGTACACCCAATTTTAAATGCAAATGTATACTATAAATTTAAAAAAAAATTTTGCTCAAAACAGTAAAATTGTTAGAGTTTTTTTCTGGAAACCTGCTTTAGCGCTTTTTCATATACATAAATTCGTTTTTGCATTTATTTAAATCTCTTTTACTATTAACGATAAACATGATATAATTTTCAATTATTTTGTTGCCGTTGTTATTTTCCACTGAAAGTAGTAACAGGAAAATATTTTTTTATACTTATATGATATTTTTTCTTACTTTTTATAAAATTATTTGTGTTTTTGGTGAAATATGTATGTATATATTTTTCTGTATTTTACATTTACTACATCTTGTTGCAAATAAGCTATGTAAATATTTAATTAACAACTCGTCTTAAAGTCACAATGGTGTGGCTTATATGAATGTTGTGTGAATATTATGTTTTTAGCAATTTTTTTTTGTCCGTCTGCTGTCTACTATGAAACGTAACGACTTTGTCTGTTTATATAGATGAATAACTGAAAGAATAAGATGTAAGCTGATATGAGAAATATCGTTCACTTTAAAAAGGACTCAAGGAGCAATATTAAAAATGACAGTTTTGATAATGAAACGTATCTCTTTTTTTTATTAAGTTCGTTGGAATTTAAAAGTTAAGTAGCATTCCACCCGAAATTTTCTTAGAAACTCACTTTCTTTCGAGGACATTTTTCTAAGACAAAGTTTCAACAAAAAAGAACCAAAATTTTTCATATTATAAGTTCTCATTTACTCAGGCCCTTCGGCAATAATTTTATGTTTCTAAGTTCAAAATTATAGAAAATTCAAAAAGTACCAGTTGAAAAACGAAAAGTACCAACATTTTTCATTTTATAGGTTCTTATTCACTCAGGACCCTGCACCATAAAATTTTATGTTTCTAAGTTTAATATTTAAGAAAATTCGAAAAGAAAAAAAAAATATTTCCCGCATTTCCCCTTTTCGATAAATGGAGATAAATGTTTTGTAAAAAAGTACCAAAAATAGGTACGATGTTTTTCTTCTTACACCTCATATATATATATTTCAAATTAGTTACGAATGTGATACAATTTTTATTTCTATGCTTATTATTTTAGCAAATAGATGGGGTGATAAAAAAGTTCCAAAACACAGGTTTTAGTACCAGTCAGTTCACAGAAAAAATTATCAGTATTTTTGTATCAATTAAAAAATTGTTTAAAAGTATTTAAATTTAATTTATGTACAAAAAAAGGACAACAATTTTCTTATTATTAGTTCTCATTCTCTCAGGACACTGCAGCTTAAATTTTACTTATCTACGTTCAAAATTATAGAAAATTCAAAAAGTACCAGATACAAAAACAAAAAGTATCAACAGGGCCCTGCACCTTAAATTTTATATTTTTAAGTTCCATATTATAGAAATTTAAAAAAGTACCACAATGTAAAACAGAGAAATAAAAGAAAAATAATTTAATTTCCCGAATTTCCCCTTTTTGATACTTTTTTCTACCTTTTGAAGTATCAAAAATTTTAATATTGTAGCGAAAGTCCATAATTTAATGCGAATGTTTCAATTAACGAAAAAAATGTCTTGTAAAACAGTACCAACAATAGGTACGATTTTCGCCCCCCTCATTCATTCGAATTAGCTATAAATTTGATATAATTTTTATTTTATTGGTTTAGAAGATAAATGGGGTTCCAAAATACAGGATTTAGTACCAGTACACAAAAAAATTATCAGTAGTTTTTTATCAATAATAGAAAATTTAAAAAAGTATTTCAATTTAAATAATGTGAAAATTTAAAGAAACTATTTTAAACTTGTAGAATTGTTGTTGGGAATTGTCAAAACCTGAGGTATATTTAATTTAATCAATTAACACATTGCTGAAGGTTTTTTGATAATTTTTTGCATTTAAATTAAAAATATCGTTTATGGAAAAAAAATATTCAATATACAGATCTGACAACAATTAATCTCAGTTTTTTCTATCCTCCCAATAACAGTGAAGAAGTTATTATACATATGGTTCGAGACAAACCTTATAGAATACCGGTCGACTCAGAAAAACTTTTTGAGCCAATCTCACGAGTTAAGTCCATCCGTCCGGCTGGGTGGTTGCCTGTCCCTCTAAACTTTGTGCACTAAGTACAAATCGAGATTTTTAATTTAATTAAAATTGGTACATACTTTTTAATTGTCATAAGGAAGTGGTACAAAATTCGTAATTGTGTAATTGTCATAAGAACGAAGGCTATTAAAAATGGTAAGAACCGGCCTATAATATCATATGGCCCCCATACAAACTTCACTCCGAAAAAGAGCCTTTGTAACAATTTAATTTTTTTGGTATTTAGATTTCATTTGATCCAAAAATATCTTATTGCAACATAATTCGCCTTTCTAACTTTTGCTCAAATTGTTCCATATTTCACCCATACAAAATTGCTTTAAATGCTATCTTATAAATGTTGGTATTGCCAACGATAACTTTATACTAGCTTGTATGCTGTAAGGTCCAACCTTTATGGAACGCCAGATATATGTAAACCCCTTTTCTAAACTATAAGTAGATACCTAATATTTGATATTTATATAAATCTTAAGCTCTTATCAGGCAGGTCCTTGATTGCCCTTGGGTCCCAAATAGGTGACACTCTCGAAAATGTCCATAAATACTGTGTTACATAGTATAATAAATATAAATCGGCTTAAAAACTTTTGTCTTTTAGATCCTTTTTCAAATTTGTATTTAGAAAGTATTTAATATCTATGTGATTATCTTTATAACAGTCATATGCATGAAACGCAAGCATATACGTTTATATCTACTTTATATTTGTTTTATAAATTGTAATATGAAATTTAATATGAAAAAATATAAATGTAAATGTCAGTTAAAAGAAAAAATTTACTGAAATCTTAAAGTGTTACTCGTATATTAAAAAAAAAAGTACGAAAAGAAAATGTGAAATGAGTGTGGTTGACTTAAGACGAAATATTTCAAGATGAGAAATAAAAAAAAACGTCAGTAAATTATTTTAAGAAAATGAAATTTAAAAGGTTTCTTGGAAATATGTAAAGTAAACAAAAAAACAAATAGCTTTAAAAGCCAAGTTTAAGTGCTTCTCTGCTTTAGAGGCAAATATTTGTAAAAGATTTAAGAAAAAAATTACACACTTACTCAGAAATTTTTAAAATTTCAATAGGCTTGTAACTAAATAAGAGTTACAAAGTAATTTTTGAAAGCTTTAACTGAAATCGTCATTAGGGAATGATAGCAGAAGCTGTTTATAGTTTATTTTCTTATATTATTAATAGTTTTCCAAAAAATCTCCAAAACACTGTACAACAAAATCATATTTTTTGTTAAATATAAAAGATTTAATAGGTGATTCTGGCAGGGGTTATCAAAAAAAATATGCGCTTATCTGTATTTTTTTTTAAATCTAGTTTCTGAAGGTGTTTTTTATTGCTTGTTGGATTAATCATCATAGAAAATAATGTTACATTTATAATTTAGGTGCATGATGTCTTCAAAGGAATTACGACAAATTCGACATTCTATGGGACATTTTATGTTAACCCTGATCATACCGACATAAAATATTATAAATCCTACCAAGATGTGCCTCTAAGACACATACGTAAAAACATGAAGAAAAAAGCATTTATTAATTAAAACAAGTTAGCTAAGAGAAAATATTTTTTTTAAAAACATTTTTTGCATGCAAAAGTTTTTATACCTTTTGCAAACATTATTATAACATTTTTTATATCATTGTTTAACTATACGACTTTTTTAGAATCCAAAGTACAGCATCTTCTACTTTTATTTGTTACACAATTAGTTACATTTGGTGAAGCTGTTTTCTCAAAAATATTTTAAAACTTTTTTTTTGCTAAACTATGCAAAACATTGGTAAAATAAAAGTCAAGAAGTTTGGAAGTTTGGAAGCACAGGCTAAAGCTGGGAAAACTTAAGCGCCTCTGAAAAAAAAATTCCGAAGAGATCTTTCAAAACGCCGACACACGTATATATTTTTTTTTTTTTGGTTTCCTCTACCAGAATCTGTTGTCAGAACCCCGTAATTTTAGAAAAAATTTGAAATTGTTGTGCAGTGTAATACGTTTTATACAGCTGATAAAATCATACCTCTAGCTATCGGTTAAAGTAGTGCGTAAATTTCTAGTATTATTGTTTAAAGTTATTTTTCTATAAATAACAAATTACAAAACAACTTTATCTATTTTGTTATTTTTTAAATTTAAGTAATAGTTTTTACTAGCCCAGTTTTATTTAACATCCAACCTTTAATTCTCATTTGATATCACTTTACAGCCGTTCACTTGGATTATCGCAATGCCTATATAATAGAGAAAACATTTGCATACTAAGCCAGTATCTGTCATTCTATTTAAAGGTTAAATCAAGCAAGTTTTATAATTTAAAATGAGAATACAACAAATTTCAAAATTTTTTTATTGTCAATGGGTGTTGTTAGAAAACTTGTTGAAAATAAACTGTTTGACAAAACATTCTTGGAATAGTTTTGAACACAAAAAAAAAATCTATCTTGACAGCAATGCAGGTGTTGTGTTGTTAGCAAGTTTTTTTTAGTGGTTTTTGATTTGAAGTAAAATAAAAAAAAACTAGTTTAAGTAAAAAATTTTAAAAAACATTTGCATAAAATAGAGAACAATGCGGATAAAAATCAATAAAAATCAATTTAGTGTTAAAATCACTTAAAAGTTAATGCGTTAGAAAACTGATAAAATATTTAAGCGATTTGTATTAAACGGGAAAAACGTAAATATGCAATTGCATGTTATTCCTTTTACGAGCAATGCAGATTGGAACTAAATATTTTTCCATTTTAGAGCCTTTTGTAAATATTGGCATCGATTTTTTAGTGCATATTTTATCTTCAACAGCATATTTTTGCATATTTATGTCATATATATGTATATATATGTATATGTTACTTTTTTGAAGAATATTTTGATAATTATTGAATTTTTTTTAATCCTTACAAGAAGCTTTCACATAGCCCCACATGGGTCTCGGAGTGGAAGCGTGCCCTTTGGGCGAATCACCCTTTCTAACCTACAAAATAAAATTTTTGTTGCCAGATGGCTTTTTTATTATTACCCGCATAACCAGTGATGGCAACTCTTGCAACACTTAATGCATGAATACATTTGAAAAGTGGCCTTAAAAGGGCTAAATTAAAAAAAATTTTAAATCGCTGAAAGAGCTGAATAGTATGTTTTTAAGTTAAACATTAAACATTTTAAAAAGGAAAATTGCTTAAAAACGCCTAAAACCGAAACAAATCATGATATCTTATTTAAACTTAGTTTAATTAAATTCCAAAAGACGAGAAATGAAACAATTAAACTTTGTGATAATCGGCCTATAGCATACTAAGGTCTCATATAAAACGTACTTTCGAAACAGACTTCAAAACGCCTGAAACCACAACAAATTATAGGACCCCAATAAAAAATGGAGCTTCCAACGGATCAGGTTTGTAAGGGAGAAACATACAAGTTTCGCTTACCATTGCGCTTACGGAAGAAATGAATTTTGTATGGCGAGTTCCCACTTTGAAGCAATACATGTTTGACACATAAAGCGCATTATTCAGCGCATATAAAAATCGTTGGATGTAACGATCAGCTTTACACACTTATGACCGTTTTCTCATTACGCGATTAAAACTAAAAACAATGTTTTTTGTCGGTATATTGAGAAACCCAAAATCGTTAACGGACAGTTTATCGGTTTAATAAATTTATGCTGACATTAAGTAACAGACAGTTTGCCGATACATTGAGAAAATGGCCATTAATGTTTTGGTACATTTATTTGTTGGTATTCTCCCTTACAAACCTGCTTCGTAGTAAGGGAATGCCGTGGCACTTGAAATGTTTTTTGTTTTATAAAAGTTGTTGAGAGTTCTTTCGCTTACTTTACTGCATTTCTGTATGTCTTATTGCGAAGCGCATAATTGTGCGCTTATTTTTTTAAATGTTCCCTTAGTGCTTCGCAAAATTATAAAATTTTTTATTGGGACTGTATGGTATGTTTGCATTAGGATTGGTATGTAATTTATAGATCCCAGTCGGTATCTTTTTAAGACTATCGACAAAAAACATGCATTTGCATGGAAATCGCACTCGTATTTATAAGTATAAGAAGATTTGATAAATAAAAAAAAGTAATAGCTTAAATTATCGGGTCATATTTCATTCTAATGATATTACAACAATGTTCCTTCATGGTTCAGTTGTCGAGGGGGTTTGTTAAGGTTAGAAACCGTGAGTGAGTCTCCTGGTTCGATTTTTTTTTTAATTTTTATGTTCAAAAAATGATTTTAAAAAAATATTTACCAGTTTTCGCTTCTAAAATTTAATTTATAATGAAGCTTTTAGTATTGTAAATATGTATGTATACATATGTAAAAATTATTTAATTTTCGTCTAGTTGCTCTGTATTCTTCTCGCACAATGGTGAAGGGTATTAAAGATTCGGCACAGCCGAATATAGCACTCTTACTTGTTTTATATTGTATTTATACATTTAAGGTTCGTGTTGTTGTGTCAAACATTAGTCGAGAACTAAAAAAAAGCTTTAAGTAGCTAAAGATCTGGTTGCTGCCATAGCAAAGTACAATATTTAAATGTTTCGTTCCTAACGTCTCCAGTTTGTTTACCTAACATTGTACTTGAAAATGGCTGAGGGGAAAAAGTGTTGAGCGAAATTTGGTATGGTTCTGTGTGTTTTCATCGAAATATCTGTTGTCAGCAACATTGATTGTTGTTGGTAGGCTGCTTTTTACCATGATTTTTTTTACAACTTTGTTTTTCTTGTTCACTGTTGCTGTTATTTTTCTTGTTGTAGTTGTCTTTTCTTTTGTTTACACATTTTATGGCATAAACAAATTCTCTACTCTAATGGATGAAAATTAGTCGCAACAGCATCACAGTAAAACAAACACAAGCACACTTGCACGTATAGATACATTAAGCATCAGGCTTGCCAGAAGAATTCAAATTAAAAGTGCCACACCGACAAATAAATGTGCTAAATTGTTCTACAGTGAAAAACAAAAGTTCTAGTTTTGTATAATAAAAAACTTACATTTGACATTTTTTTTTACATATTCAGATTACAATATCGTCAGATATGTTTAAAGTATGGTCTATCCAATAGGCTATCCAATAGGTTGCCTCGCTGAGCTTTCTGATTGCTAGTGGGTTTTTGACCCAATGTCAGAGAAAAAATTCATTTCTTCTTTAAAGCACAGACGAATAGCAAATATAAAAGACAAAAGTGCCAGAATTCGAACGAGCATAACTGAGTGCTGGCATTGCTCTAATTTTTATTATAAGGAAAATAATAATTAGAAACTGGGAATTATTTCCTTCTGAAGGTTACTTTATATTATATTCAACATTTTTTTATTTTTCGAATTTATTCTATGAGCTAAATTTCAGTTATGTATTTTATAAAGCTTTTTTTTAATAGTCATATTCCTTCAATTTTTCAGAAATGACTTTATACACTATCAGACTATTATATCAAAAAAAAGTGCTTAATAATAATAAACTAGCACTTTGCACTTCTTTGCAATTCTTAGTGCTAATTCAGAAAAAAATGTGCTAAATCTAGCACTAAAAGTGCTTAACTGGCAAGCCTGTTTAGCATACAATTGCGTGTCTGGGAAAGAGAGAGAGCAAGAGTACAACCCCGGGTAATGTTTTGTTTATATTAGCTGGCATTTGGGAGAAGTTAGAAGGTGGGTTATGAGTTATAAAGTTATTTTACATACATATATTAAAAAATGCCTTAAGATAATTTATTTAGTAGGGAGGTTCAGTTAAGTATTGTATCCCATATGGTTGGATATCCAAAAAATCATAATACTTTGCAATCGAAGTCAAAAATGTATGATGAAGTTTAACGATGCTCAGTTTGCATAATGCCTAAGCATCCATAACTATTTTGTTGCACTTTGGGACAGATTGCATTGCAAGATTCTACACGGTTGCATTAAAGAATGCATTTTAAGAAGCGAGTTTGCTTTGGAACTGGCATTTTGGTACTTAGCAATGCTCTTCATTCCTGTTCGTGTTTTAGTTATATTACAGGTTAAAGTGTAGATTTTATTTCCGGTTAAATTTTTAAATCTAGCTTAGCTTCAATTTTGGATTTTTTACAGTTTTAAGTTACAATTCAACCTAAAGTTCAAGTTGCAGATGCTAGAGCAGATTATAGTTGAGGCTTCAGTTTCAGTTCCGGATCATATTTCAGTTTAAATTAAGATTTTTGTTCAGATTTAATTTAAGGGCATAGTATAGATCTTTAATCAGCTCGTATTCTAGTTTTTATATAGTTTACGTTCTAAATATACCTACATCACAATGGTGAAGAGGGTACTAGGACGATTAAGCTGATGTGAGTAACACACACAAATTTTGGATTAAGTTCCACCTTTTTAGTGTACCTATCGACTCAGAATCACTTTTTGAATGCATTAAGCAATGTCCGTCCGCCCATCCGTCCTTCCGTCTGATTGTCTGTCTCTGTAACCGTGTACAATCACGAAAATGGGCCTTTATATAATATGAAGTAGGCTATCAAAGGCTCGGGCTTGACCGCCTAGCCTATTCTTCTTTTTTTGTTTTGGTTCTAGTTTTTTTTTCAAGTTTGGCTACTAGGGCACTTCTAGTTGCATTTTAGCTAATCTATAGTACAGTTCATGTTCAGTTTTAAAGCGTGGCGCTGAATTAGCTATATGGCTTGAATTCTGTATAAATTTCTTAATTATTATTTTTTCTTTGTTATTTTTCAGCAGTTTGTGGAGAAGACTTTTGGCATTAGTTATGAATAATTTTGAAAAAAGTTAAAGAAAATATATTAAAAAAGAAGATATGTGTAAAGCAGAATGTGGACATCATTTTCAGGATATCATTTATCAAAGGTAATTGAAAAATATTTCTAAATAACTGCATTTAAAAAAAAATTAAAAATAATAACATAAATAAAAAAGTTATAAGCCATTAAACCACATAGCTTATTCTGCGCCACCCTGTAGTTCTAGTTTAGTTCGAGTTTACTTCGAAATCAGTTCTTCTTTAGTTTTAGTTCAATTCCTTTTTTGTTAGAATACATTTTAACTAATTTTTTTTAACTCTTGCCAAGTCACACTATTCCTGGCTTGTTATGCCGGAGCTAATAACTTTTCTATATAGACAGTTTGCAGGCCTCATAAAAATTGTAAAACTATTTTATATCTCTTAAGATACCCATAAGAAAAGTATGTGTAAGACTACCCCTACTAAAATTTTTACATACACTTGAATTAGAAAACTTTATGAATGTGTTAAATGAAATGAAATTCCACTTTTGCCTAATGTTTTCTTTTAAGCAAAAACCTTAAACTTTAAATATTGCCGCAGATAAAAACATAAAGTAATTTACAACAAAAATGTTTTTGTTTACTTTACAATTTGTGTTAGAGTGAAAAGCAGTGGAGGATAGAAGACAGAAAATTTAAATACTTTTGCTTTGTTTTAAGTAACAAATTATAAACATTGTCATAAATACAATTTTTTTTTTTTTTGTTAAATATTTTTATTGTTTAATCTCCATCCACCTTGAGTTTTGGGGTTTGAGGTTAAGGTAACAACATTAACAAATATTTAGTTGGTTTAATGATGGGGTTAAATTTCTTAGAATGACGGGGTATAAATCATTAAAAACAAAAAGAGATTTAGTAATTGGTGTTATTTGATGGCAAAATGTTGAGTGAGGGATGCGAATTTTAAGTAAAACAATAAGACTAATGAAGGCTTTTAAAGTAAACGCCGTTAAAATACAATAAAATTAAAGATAAATATACAGGTGAAGGTTTTATCATTTTTAATAAAGTTCGTAAAATCCATAAAAATATGGCATTAATTCATCTCTTTAAAAAAAGTTTTTTTATTAACAAAATCTTTGTGGTGATTAAATAAAAATTTAGACCGTTAAAGGTTTATGATCAAAAAGTAAGCTATAGAACTAAAGTTAACCAAAACAAGAACTAAACTAATTCTGTATTTAATTCTATCTTAAACCTTAATTAGAACGGAATATAGTCACTAACGTTTTTAGTTATATAGATAAAATGGACTTAAGTAAATTTAATGGAAAGTAGGGATTACGAGCACAACTACATCAAATTACGCATCTGATGAGTATAGAGCGTGTGGTGAGGATGGTGAGACACTGAAACACTTTCCCTGCCAATGTCAGGCCTTCGTCGATATAAGATCCAAACACTTTGGGAGCGATGTCATAGTGGACTTAAGAACGTTGACTGGAAAATCTTAAGAAATAACGTCCGGGAAACGAAGTTTCCTAACGGACGTTAAAACCCTCCCTATAGGTAGTGGTAGGTAGCATTACCCACCAAATTTCCATGTTTCTTATTTACGTTAAAGTTCATTTAGCGATATTCAGCTGCTGGCTTAAGACAAAAAATATTAGCGTTATAGTTACATTTGCAACATGTTCCAAGTTCCATTTAGTGCTCGAAAAAATGGACTTCTAATTAAATCGTTTAATTTTTGTTATCAACTCTCCACTCGAAAAAACATTTTTGGCTTGGTATCAGGGATGAAATATTTATTTTTTCAAATTGATTGCATTCAAATTCGCTTACATGCCTTATAGTGGCATATTTGTATGCGAATGAGGCTTATAGGCCTCATTTGGCTGCAACTAAAGAAAGTGACTTCAAGCGAAAAGTATTGGTGGACTAATAAGAACTAAAAGTACACAAAAACTGTATTAGAACTAGACAAGAACTGAACAGGAGCTGAACTTAAACTGAAAAAGGACTTAACTAGAATTAAATTATAATTGAGCTAGAAGTATACTAGAATTGAATTAGAACTGAACTAGAGCTAAACCAAAACTGAACTAGAACTGAACAAGAAGTGCATTAGTACTCAGGTAGAATAAAGACTAAACAAGAATTTGTCTTAAGACAGTATGGAATTAGAACTGAACTAGCACTAAGCAAGCACTGAGCTAGAACTTAAAAAGTAAGAAACTACAGTCAGTCACGCCCTGCTATATGATACCCTACACCACAGTATTTATTTACAAATTTTCGAGAGTGTGACCCATGATTGACCTGCCAGAACAAACTTATGTTGTGAGTTAAGATTCATGTAAAAGTTCTTTGTGCCTAATATTATTAAACTATAAGGGGTGTTCTGGAAATCAAAAACGCAAAACGCAAGAATTTTAAACGACGTTTTTTAACAAGATTTCTGTAAAAAAGAATTTTATGATTCTAGTTCAAACTTCGGTTCCAACATCTGAAATTTTTAAAGTACTGGTCCGACTCCTACTATAACTTCAATGCTTAATGTATATTTGACTGGTCCTTATTTGACTTTAAACTCTTTTTCAATGCGATACCTGTTAAATGGTTTGAAATAACAAACAAATGATTCTGTTAAAATTTCAAAACGATATTATAATTATAACACGTGCCGCATTGAGCTTTATTTACATATCGAACTTAATCAACAGAAGAAGCAAACCAATTTTTTATTTAAAGTTAAAGAAATGTCAAAAATGATTACCAAAAAGTAGACAAAAAGTGAAAACATTTTGAGTTAATACCCTCTTGTTGATCAAGTGCGATTTGTAAAGTAGACTGGCAGACCCTTTAAAAAATTTTTATTTTGGAAAATATTAGAAAGTTGGGAAATGTTGTGATTATTTTGACTCCGACTGCAGTACAAAAAGCTCAACTGCGTCTCCACAGCCCTGCTAATAAGACTATTTATGGACTCAAAGATTCTATTCCGGAAAGAAGCTGGCATACCTGTATATTGGTTGGTTATGTGAAGTTATTAACTGATTTTCTCCAATTTTCTCAATAGGCTTACCCTGCAAATAATATTGGACTACCTGATCCAATTGAATTAAATGGTTTACTCCATGGACTGGTCCGATGTAATGCAAGCATTGACTATGTCATTGTTAAAAAGTGTTTGTAGTGAAACGACATGTATTCGTTTTTTACCGACATGTTTTCGTTTTTAAACGAAGTTAAAACTAATCCTATTGTGCATACAATGGAGTAGCTTTAAGACTACTCCTTTTTAATCCAAAGCTGGTTAGGACCATATGCCCTAGGACATCGTAATGTTAAATATACCATGTTTTTCCCATACGTTTGGGTTACTCTTGGAGTAGTCCTAGTCCCTTGTGGGCTAAATTTTACACGCGTGTTTGGACTAGTCATGTTATTTGCAGGGTAGTCCATTCCAATTTACCTCTCAAATTACTGCGCGCACAAGGTTAACATGGACAGCCAGCCTGTCGGACAGACGGACATTATTAGATCGACTCAGAAAGTTAAAGACAATCGGTAAACTGAAAGGTGGGTCTAGGGCCAATATTTTATAATGTTGCAAACATCAGCACAGACGCATTAACCCTTTTTACTTTTGTGTTATGAGTATAAAAACTGCATGTATACAAAACAAAGTACATTTACTTTTCCATTCGTCTTTCGCCTTTTATAATCGAACTCAAATGTTTCGCAGAAATTGTTTCCTAGTATGAACCGGGTAGACTTAGCAGAAAATGCTTTTTTGATAGCAACTAAATCATTTTAATAAAAATAATAACATGTTTCTTATAATTCATTTCAATTATTTACAAAATATAGAATTCAAATAACAATATTCTATTTAAAGGTATTGAGTTTCGTGATTCTTAATAAATGTGTTAATAATTTAAAAAATCATATTTCCTATTTTCCTCTTCAATATTTAATTCACACATTTTTTTTAAATTGAACCCTGATTCAGTTCTTACGCATTAAATTTCTTTGTTTATCTTTCATATTTAATAATTTTCAACGTTATCTTATCGCTTATAAAAATATATGTATGTCGTTTTATATATTCAACAAATTATCATTAAATCAATAAAGATAATTGTATAAATATTATGAGTAATTTTATATTCTGCTACAATTTATTTTTTAAACTTTTAAAAAAATATCTGACGAAATAATTTGAAGGCAATGATGCATTGAATAAAAAATGAAGTGGAGAAAGAATTAACACATTTTTATAAAATATTTCTTTTTAGTTTAATTTAAATTTAAGAAGAAGAAATAAGTAAAAATACTATTATTGGCATTGGTGAATCTTCGATACCATCCACCTAAAATATTAACTTTTTGGGAATGATCTTTATATCGATAATAAAATGTGAATTAATCTTTCCTAACGTATTTTGGTATGGGGCACTGTCTTGGCCTCTAATATTGAAAAAATTCAAAAGATTTAAAATGGCTCGAATTGCTTCCGAATCTATTAGATCGAAATAGTATAAATGATGGCAGCCACATTCATTCAAAGAGAAGAGAAACTGCAGGACTAATCCGATTAGAAGAGCCCTAAGCACCAACATATCGAGCCCTAACCGCAAAAATAACCGACATCATTTTAATATTTGTTTTTTTTTAATTAATTACTACCTTTATTGGCAACACTTGCATCATCTCCTAAAATGTAGTGGTCACATTACGTACCGTTATGATTTTATAACAAGAACAATTTTATCGTTAGCAACAAATTTCATACAAAATTTTTATAAAATAAAATAATAAAAACTTTCTCCTGTAAAATTAGATTTTTGGCGCTTACGTTATTTTCGCGATTAGGGCTCGGTATGTTAACATAAACCGTGAAGGAACGCATTTTCGTCCGGCACTGGCAGGACATAAAACAACGTATATGATTAAGATTTGTTTAATTATTTTTTGTTCATATTCTTTATTCATAGCTTTAATTTGCATATTACGTTTATGATAAATAAAGCTAGAGGAACACTTGGATACATAAAACGCTGGGCAAGAGAGTTCGATGATCCGGCCGATTCTTGAATATGGATCGATTATATCTGCCCCAAACTTATTCAAATTTAATTGAATCTGTACAGAAACAATTTCTGCTCTTCTGTCTTCGCAGATTACGCTCTAACCCACTAACCTTTCCCTCATACACATCTCGACTGGCTCTGATAAAGCTCCCTACTTTAAAAAGTCGTAGAACAATGCTAAATGTATCGTTTATTCTGAACATTACTAATGGTGATATCTGCGCTGGATTTTTAATTAATGAGATTTCATTTAAAATTCCTCCACGACCATCTCGAAATTTCATATCATTATCCATTAAATTCTTTAGAGCTAATTAAGGTGATGCTGACCGACTCTCTTAGAAGAATGTGTAACACTTTCAATCAATTGTATAGATATATTGATTATTCATTGGATCCAAAGTCAATAAGAAGATTAATAATTGCTTTCCTTAATTGATGATAACATTTGTGTAATGTAATCAAATGTTAGTTATAGTATATTTTATTTAAGTGTAATTTTACGAAATTCGAATGTTTAGGGGGTAAAAAAGGTAAAAACGGGAAAATTCGATAACCTTCTGTCTCCAAAACTAAAAGAGATGCCAAATAAATGTAATACTTATCGTTGTTCTTTAGAAAAATACGCGGACAAGTGTCTGGGACTTTTTTGAAATTCGGCCCTATTAGGGAATAAACGGGTAATATCTGAATTTTAGTACTTTTTTGCCACCCCATCTATCTTTTGAACAAATAAACATAGAAACAAAGTTAATACCACATTGGAAACTTACCAAAAAATACGTATAAAAATTAGGTACTTTTTCGAAATTCGAACATTAAAGCGGTTAAAATCTTAACTATTTTTGGTACTTTTTACAAAACATTTTCCTCCATTCATTGACCTATTCGTACTTAATTATGGGCTGCCACTACAATACTGAAATTTTTGATACTTTAATGGGGGGAAAAATATAGTACCCAAAAAAGGAAATACGGGAAGTTTGATATTTTTCTTTAGCTTTTTGGTTCTACTAAACAAGTACAAACATAGAAAAATAAACTTTGGCATACAAATATTTAGAGAATTGTATTTTTTAATAATCTATGATATCCCCAGGTTCTAAAAAAAATTCCTAAACAAATAGTTTTTGATTTAGTACAAATCCTTAAATCTGACTAGCGCCTGTAGACTTTTAAGTAGTCAACATCTTTTTGTCCTACATTTGCAAAACAGCTCTTGGAGGGGAAGCAGATTCCGTGTATTTACTTTTTTAAAAGCAATCGGGCCGTTTCCATTTATATTGCTTAGCATCATAAAACTGTACCGATTTATAGTTTTCGATCTTCAATATTACCGATATGCAATCACTTTAAACTTAAGTTTTTTTAGACGATTTTATCTCGTGGAAAAAAATAAAAACTCGAAGCGACTTGGTGGAGTACCATGAAAAACTCAGATTGATTACTAAGTTGATACCATAATACTATGGAGAGGACTCTGAAAATTCTTGCATTCCTTTTGCAAGGGCTTATGTAGGTCGACCGATTGCCTTGAAGGAGGCACCACAATTTGTTTGGTACACTCTCAAAAAAACTACAAATAGTTAACAAAAAACCTCTTCTGATACCCTCCACCACTAGTGGAGAAAAGAGGCTCCTTTTTTCAATATCCATCTAAGACCCCATAAAGTATATATATATATTCTGGTTCCTTGAACAATTTCAAGTCGATTTAGCCATTTCTATCTGTTTGGCTGTTTGTTGAAAACACAGCCGAATATATGGAGGATTCACAAGGTAGTCATAAAGTTGTAAAGTCATAGGACTTAAAATAATTACAATAAGTGTATGCATATGACTTGCCCACAACCGCTTATAATTTAGATTTCTACTGTACAGTTAAGACGAATCAATGAACACAGCATTAAAATTTTTATTTTTAACACAACAATATTTTTTTAACAATTGTAAAATATTAATTCGGACATTTTGACGATATGACTTGAAAGCACACCTTGTGAATCCCAGAATTAAATATATTTCAAATCTGTAATTCATTGTAAGAATTTGATATGCAAAAAGTTGGCTGGCTTTTTTAAACCCTCCACCACTGGTCGTGAAAAGAGAAATACTAAGTTTGTCATTCCGTGTGAAACCTTTTTAATATATATCTAAGACGCCTTGAATTATATATTTTGGGAACTTGAGTAATTCTAAATAGATTTAACCATGTCCATCTTTCTGTCCTTCTATAAAATTAACGCTTACTTCCTATGCTATGTTCGCACGGCATCTTGAATTACGTTGTTCGATTTTTGAATTACGAATACGAATTACGCTGTTCATATGGCATCTTCTTAATTCAACAACTCTTCTTCTTCTTTCATTTATGAAAATTTAATTGCTTTGAAAATTAATACAAAAGCAATCAACATTTTGAAATGTCTCGTTTTTTATTAATTCCTATTTTGTTTCTTTATTTGTTGTTTTAAATTTCACAAAAAAACAACTTTTTTACAATTTTATGCAAGGCAAATTCATAATACATGAATTCACCTTAATTTTGTGTTTTTTCTTATTAGTTTTTTTTTTAGCACTGGATAAAAATTTGTGATGACAACGATTTGTTTGTAGTTGGGATGGTAATTCAAAATTAATTACGTACAAATAAGATAATTCGCTCTCAAAATTTTGTATGACGAATTATGTAATTTGAATCATAATTGGGCAGTGAATTACGGATGAGAGCGAATTACGAAAAAACGTTGTCGAGCGAACAAAGCATTACATTGAAATTGTTTGAGATTGAAATCCAGCACAGTCAGCTCAGTAGAAAAAGGGAGTCCAAATATGAACAAACCTTCCTAAAAAATTGATAATTTTGTTTCAAAAATCAACATAAACTGATCACGGAATGCAGCGATTCTCATTAAATTTTGCACAAATTTGTTTCATATGACCAGAAATAATAATTTACCTTAGGCCCCATATCAAGCACACTCTCGAAAAACACTTTGGCATACCTTGGACCATAACAACTTTTGCTATTATATAAAATGTTGGCCTTTCATAGATTCCTAAGACTTTGAATCATACTGCTAAATTTGGTGAAAATCGGTTTATTAATTATCTTAGGCCCCAAGTAAAGCGTTGTTTTAAAATAGACTTTTAATACACCTGAAACCGCAACGAATTATGTGTAAAGTGTATCAAAGATTCGGCAGAGCCATATATAGAACTTTAACTTGTTCAATTTTATATTTCAAATTTGATTTCTTCAAGAATGTTTTCCACATATATTTCTTCGGAAAGATTTCAAGTTTATTTTCAGCTGTACCTGATTCACATGAATAGAAAGGAAGTTTTCTTTTGGGAGGGAATTTCACGCCTTTAAAAAACCTTTTCAGAAAAACTTGATAATCTTGATTAAATTTCTTTTTGTTAAGCTTAAGGGTTGCTTAAGGATTTTTGTAAAAACCGGTACTCCTTTACAATTACATCAAGTATTAAAAGATTTATTACTATAATTATTGTTTTGAAAAAAGTAAAACGCATTTGTTTTTTTTTTTTCTTTTGAATGTCTATAAACCGCTAAATGCTTTACACTTATAAGCAAAAGTAAGCATACTTGTACAAACATATTTTGAAAGCACAAACGGAACAATAAAAACTAAATTAATTTTAATCTTATTAGAATTCTTAAGTAGAAAACATCTTTACACACACATGTCTTAATAAAAAAATAATGTAAAATGACACCTTTAGGATTCGTAATGATCAGGTATTGTTATCCCAATGCCGGGCTTGAAATATTTTTGTTTATGGCTATATTAAAAAAGAAATCGTAGTAACTACAGGGAAAAAAGGGGTGGCTGTCTTTTAACAAATGAAAAAATTTGTTTATGCTAATGAATATTTATTCTGACTTTGACTTTTCAAAACGGGTAGTTAGTGGTTGTGATGGTGGTGGTTAAATTTAGGGGGATCAAACTTACCTTTGACAAATATTTCTGCAATTAATCCCTGATAATTTGCTTATTTATTTTTCTTCGTTTGGAAAAAAGCTAAGAACTTGAAAAAAACTTTTTAATAAAAAAAATTTAGAAAATCATTAAAACTTTGAATATTTTTCATAATAAATTTTTTTTTATAAAACAAAAATTTTAAATTTTCCAAAAGTAATCTCACAGATTGTATAATTTGTTTAAATTTTTGATTAACAATATCAAAAAAAAAAATCTTTCTGCTTTTAATGAAAATTTTTTAAGGGTTTGGTCGTTCGTTTTGTTTTGACTCCAAAAAGAGAATTTTCGTTTAAATTCTTTTAGATCTCTATAAACACAATTTTATTGACATTAAAAAAAAACACATTTTTTCGTTATTAACAATTTATTTTTTTTTATTAAAAAACGCACGATTTGCATGAACACTCAGAACATATTTTTGCAGTTTGTTTTCAGTTTTAGTGGCATATTAATCTTCATTGAGCTCTAATAAGCCCCAGTTGAAAGAATAAAACACGTTTTTTAACTGATTTATATTTTGCTGCTTTTTTCTCTGCTCTTTTTACGATTTTTTTTTTGCTTCTGCGAGGGTAATATTTTGTAGGCAAAATTTTTGAAATAAAACTTCACTGTATTAGAAAAAGTACACGTTAAACACGTCCAAACACGCTAACGTTCTAGTCTCAACTGTCACACTCAGTTTTTGCTTGCGATTCGGTAACGAATTGCCGTAAATGAGTGTGTGCAAGAAAGAGAGGTAAAGATGGGGAAAATAAAACAGCTGGTACGGATGAAAAAAAAATTTTGTAAATAAATAAAAAATGAACACTCTCTACTTGTTAATTTGTGTACTCTTTTCGAATTTAAGAGTTGTATCTGTATCTATGAGATGCTTTTATGTGTATTTCAAATAAGAAAAATAAATTCAAATGGTTTAGGTCTAGGCTAAATGGGTACTTTAAAGAAAAGTACATTTTCTAGTATGATATGAAATACATATAAAAATGTGTCCTGTAAGAAAAAAAATTCGTTTACGAAAAAAGTTGTTTAATATACATTAATACATAATTTCAAACAGGGAATATTTTTTTAATTTGGCTTTTAATTTAAGTCTAAAACCAGGTTTAATTTATATTGAAATCAAGGGTGCTTCTAAGCTAAAAATAACTCAAAATTGTCGAAAACAATTTAAAAAAAAATTAAATTTTTATCAAAATGTTTTTTTTTTTAATTTGTCAATAAAATTATTTCGAGCGTATTGGCACTGCTGCTGTTCTTGACTAAGCACTTTCTGGATGTTAAATTTTAGGCCACTTTTTCGAGGATTGCTACCCGTACGAGCAATGTTTGCCTCAGTGTCAGTTTTTTTTTATTTATTAGTCTAATGGCCTATTTGACCAATTCTGTTTGAATATCAATTCAAAAATAAATATAGTTTCCCTTAATTTTATTTTTATTTAACATGAGAAAGGAATTTTTTAATAAAAATTGAAATTAAAATAGAATTGGTGAAATAGGCCATCAGCCAGTGACTTCAGGTAGTCCCACAGGCAAAAAGGTGTTACATTGCACTACCTTGTTTATTTACAAACCGGTTAAGACAAAAGTAAGCCTTATCGCTGAACTTGATTTTGTTATAAAATATGGGTAACTGCCCGAATTGATATCTGACTTTTAAAGAAAGCTCGATTAAATTGAAAGCGTTGCTCAAGGTTGAATGTAATCAGTATGATTTGCCAGAGCCTACTGATCATAATTATTAAAAAGTAACTGCTAACCATTAACGTTCTATTGGGCTTAAAAGAACACAGTCTTTATTATAGTTTTTTAATGCGACAAATTGTGACGTGAGAACCAGAGGGTTCTATCTGGCATTTTTTCACTTTTGCGTTTTTTGATTGGAATTTATTCTTTGTAATGGTTTTTATGTTTTAATGAAACCCTTTTTGTATTTTCACTTATAATTTTAGTAATAATAACGGAGCCATTTAGTTCTATATGCAAAAAAGTGGACGCACTTAGTTCCAAAAGGTTCTATCTCCAATAAATTTCAATGGTGTTCCAAAAACATAGTAAATTGATTGAGTTAGATTTTCTAAAAATTTAAAAATGTTAAATAACAACTAAAAAAACTGTAAATAACTATAAAACTTAATGATTACTACCCTAATTGGAAATATTGAATACACAAAAAAAGACACACGCCACACTTCGAATCCTACATTTCCAGCTTTAAACAAATCAAAATGTGTGCCAAAAATTACTTAAGACAAAGAAAATTATGTAAAGAGTATGTTTAAGTGGATGCCTTCCATAGACGTAGATTTTTATAACACACTTTTTAATTAGATAAACTCATTTGAAAAAAAATATGAATTTTTAAGAACCAGAAGGTTCTATGTGCAGGGTCACATTAAAGAATATTAATTTTTTGTTATTTTTTTTCTTTTTTTTCACATGTTCTTTTATATTGCATTAAGGAAATGAATAATTCTTATATAACTTATACTTATTTGAAAATTTTTAAACCGCATAAAAAAAATGTATATATATATAATTATTGCAAAAGTTTTTAGTTTGAGTTCCGAAAGGTTCTATCTGAAATCTGTAATTAAAAAAGTTAATTTTTCTTGTGTTTTAATTTTACTTTTGATGTAACAAATTTTATATTCCAATAAATAACTGAACTAGTTTCTGATTTCTTGTGTTCTCTTCTTCATATTTATTATTTAAATAGTATAGAAATAACTCCGAACTTTAAAAATGCTCTCCTGAACATTTTTGAAAAAGCCAGATAGAACCCTCTGGTTCTCACGTCGCGAAATGTAGACAAAGTGCCTGGTCTATTATTATGACAGTTATAAAAACAAACATTCTCTATAAAACTTAAGTTAGAAATAAAAAAATAAACAAATTTGATTGTGTTTATAAGATGTGTTGTAGTTGTATGTAACTTCAAACGTATGGAATCTTGAGATATAGTTAGTAAGGCCGAGGCCACGAAATGAGCGATTAAGCGGTGAGCGGCAAAATATTAAAACACATGAAATACTACTGAAGTGGCCCCGCAATAAGCGGCATATGAGCGAAATAAAACAAATAAAACTTGTTCTAATTTCAAGTTGTTTTCTGAGCGGCAAAGAATAAACGTGGCAAAATTGAATATGTAGCTTATAATTTCATCTGTACAAAGCCGACCGCTATTATGGCAAGACAGATTACCAAATTTTAAAAATATAACCGAGAAAAAATTTTTTTGTTTTGTCAATCTAGTGTTTTCATTTTGCAACAGCAAACCAAAGTAATGGCGCTAACATAATATTATTAGAGTAAATATATTTTGTTTGCTTCTTAAGCATACTATGACCACACGTATAGAAAGTTATCATGTTATGACTATTAAGTATCATGAAATGGTTGTGAGTAATAAAATATGTTTTCAAAGCTATCATTATTTAGTTGTTAGAAAAAAATTGTTTTCGGTCAACAATACTCAAATTTAAAATTGTAATAAACATGGATATGTTTACAGTAACTCTAATATTGCTGATATTAAATAAAAATTACACACTCTTCACACTATTTATTCTCTTCATTGATTTAATCTTAGGAATTTAAAATAATCTAATTTTGTTTAAAATTCGAATAATTTTTCATATGTATTTGTAATATATTTGTTTTTTAAAGAAAACCAAAGTTTTTGGTCCCTTTTTCTACTCAGATTAATATTTTATCAAAAATATCTAACAGTTTTTTTTTAAGGATTTCTATCTTTGAAATCCAAATTGTATCTTAAATAAACTCTTCGCCAGAAACTCTTCAATTTAGTGCGCGCACAAACACACTCTAAAAATTCTCTTTGTTTGGAGCAAAAAAGCTTATAAAATTAACCACGAGATGTCGCCTTAAACAGAGAATTTTAAGAATTCTCTGAGCATTTCAAAGATACTTTTAGAGAGTTAAATTTGTTTCTACTATTTTAATCTCATTCAAAATAAGCAAACTATTCAAGCATTCTCCAATTCGTCAGTTTTTGTTTACATTTTAGAATTTTTTGCGTTTTCCTCAATGTTTTTTGTATGTTTTGTTTTTGTTATTCAAAAACTGTCTGTTTTTGTCTGTCTGTCTTTCTGTATATTTGTTAGTGTGTCTGTCCTTCTTTTAATAGTATCTTCGTTTTTAAGTTTCGTTCTTTTTTATGTGAGCTAAACGTGTGCGTTTTTTCTTCGTTTGTAAGTCGGTGTATCTGCTGTAAAGCGTTTGTTTGTTTTAATGCCGCTTAATCAAATGTTACATTTGAGTGTAACATTAACGTATCTGTATCTTTTTGTATTTAAGTTGTTTTTATTTCATTTAATTTCTTTGAAAATATTTTTTTATGTTTCTGTTTTTTTGCTGTCATCATTTTTAATTGTTGCACTAACATTATTCGATTTTTTATTCGTTTTTTCAGCTAAGCGCGTGGCAAGCAAAGAAACATTTGCACACATGTAACTGTCTAATAATTTGTCTATCGGACAAGTTCACTAGATAATTTCGCATATGTTGTTTTAATGTTGTCTAAAATGTTGTGGATGCAACTCGCTTTTGAAACAAACCCTCTTTGTTTGGTAAATTTTTTCATTCAATTTTGGAACGTTTGTTTTTTTGGTAGTGTAGAATAATAGAGCAATAGTAACAGCACTTGAGGAAACGTGTTCTTTTAATGACATCCCATTTAATAATCCGAAAAAAATTTAAAAATTCTTTTCGAAAAATATCTTCGCAAAGTTTGTCTTTTTTTTAAATGGGGTATTGTACTTGAAGGCTGAAATACACACTTTTTTAAGTCCTAAAGTTGATCTATAATAATAAATCAATGTCAATTTTGTTTTTTTGGCAAGTGCCTTTGATTAAATGACAGCTGTCAAATTTTCGCTCAATTGCTGTGACATGACTTGCACTTGAAGCGTATGAGTGTGATTTTAGAAGTTTTAGTATCCTGCCGGGAATACATTAATTAAAGAAGAATACTAATTGAATATCAAGATTTTAGTTAGGAATGATAAATAATTTTTTTATTTACGCTATAAAAAAGAAACCAACGGGAGAAATAAATGAATCTAAAATAAAGGTTTTTACTAGCGAAAAAGAATTTACTACTTATAAGTGTAAAAACAATTGGTTTAATTTAACCTTTAAGTGTATACCTGGGCCTGGTCAGGAATTTTTGTTACTTTGTTACTTTTTTAATTTTTTTCTTTTAATTAATAAACATATTTAACGAAACTTTATGTATTCCTTAATTACATGAAACGAAATTTGCAGTGGCGATTTGCATAATGAAAAGTTTGTGAACCTAAGCGTGGCTAGGCGCTGCCCTATTATGTATACATATACTGTAGTGAATAAAATCAAAACTAAACGTATCAAAAAGCACACACAACGCAATAATTATTCTTCCTTTACTTTATTCTAGTTGACAACAAATTGTTCTTACTAAAGCCATAAAACAACATACAAATAAAAGTAATGCCAGCCAGGCCCTGCATTTTTTTTGTGTGAGTTTTTGCGACAGCTACAAAAAACTTTATACAAAATACAATTGTTCCCAGCCAGGCCTAAGTGTCAGCTTGTGCCACACAAATTACGTATCTGCTTAAAAGTTAAAGAATAAGTTTAAAGCTTTACGGTCTAATTCATAACAATTTCTTGTTTCAGCTTTAATACTTACAATAGTTATCAAACACTTTTTGTTTTATAAACCATTAATAAAAATTCTGATTTATAAACGCTTAATAGGAGTGGGTTAACAATTAAACGTTTATATTGCTTTTTTATTTTTATGTTGGCAGCAACATGTTATTTTAATTGTAATTTTTGCAATAGTGATGCATACAACTAGGGATGAAATGATAAGAGTGAATACAAGTATCATACAACGAACGAATTTTAAGTGAATTTCTGTTTTGTTTTCAATTTAAAATGAATTTCTGTTTTTAAAACGTAATATTCTGAATAATTTTAGGTTTTTTTTTTGCTAATAAAATACATACTATGAAAATACTCTTTTTCGACTTTTGCTTATTAATAACTTATAAAGCTGCAATGATACGTTTATGAAATAGACTGTTAGTATTTAAAATATAATTTGGACATGCCTATATCGTCACATGTCTTCTTTGACCACTTAAGCGCCACCAACTTAGTTTTCAGAAAACAAAAAAAAAACCTAATAATAACTTTTGAAATATTAATTTTAGAACAAGATTTTGTGTATTTTTATACAAAAATGCCGTTACCGTGGTTAATGAAGAAACCCGATGATATGTGAAAAAACTTCAGACTTTCAATATAATTTCGCAGACACTTACAAATTTTATAGTCAGTTGTGTCGAATGTTTAATGCCATCCGCTATATATGCAAGACTATCTTGAATTTTTAAAAGACTACGCTTAAATGCGCTTAAACAGGCTTACAAATAAATGCAATGCACAAAGTTCGCAACGGTTGTTCAGTAAATACGGCAACCACACAAAAGTAAACTCAAGGCATTGCCTGCTGAAAAGAAGTGGAGTTTTTGAAGGTACTCCTTTCCGTGTTGCATTGCAATACTGCGTTGAGAAAGTCAACCTGTTTTATGTAGTAATAGAATCGTCAACAACACATCGTTCAAAAATAATATTGGCACTTGCTAAATAATTATTTCAAATTATTGTAGTGAAAATCAATATCCTCAAATTGAAGTCCCTAGCAGGGTACGAAGTGTATGTTTGAAAAACTTTTTTAGCAATTTTTTTTTAAAAATGAGCAAGTATTTTGTGTCTTGGGAAAATCATAGTTGATCCTCGCATGTTATGTTTTATTTGTGGCGATTAGTAATACGGTCTCCACTTGTAATCAAACGTAGTTTTAAATCGTACAGATGCAATTCATCTTGGTTTTATATGGTACTTCAACAAGTCAAATCCGAGTTTTATTATGTTCTCCACCAAGCGAATATTTAACAGTAACTCGGTGAATTTATACGACGCTAAACGTTTGGTGAATATTAAATTAAACGGGCAATGCGGTTTTAATACTCGTTCGATACTAAGTAACGTGCTGTTTTGATTACTTCGTAAAAACATGTCTATAAAGCATCAGCAAAAATTATTGATGCAAAGCTTGCCTTTTGTTTGCTCTTTTGTCAATGTTTAAATAGTTGCGCTTAGGAAGCCTTGACTTTGTTCGGTCCCATTGTAAATGACGTTTTGAAATTCAATCTAACAATGCTTCTAAACGAAGGATCGGAAAAACTGATACAGCGAGCATTTTCTCTTTTAGTCTCAAATATTGAAGAAACCCAGCTAGTCTCGCTCTAGCTTTCACATAGAAAGTTTATGTTATCGCCAATGTTGCAAAATTGCAATTTTACAAATTTAATAAAAATACTAAATCCGTCCCATTTGAGAACTGGTATTTTAAACGATTTTATATTTTTAACAGCAATTTTTAACAATGTTTTATTGCAATACCTTTAATTATTTTAACATCGCTGCTTACATACATCTCTATTCTCACCTATGCTACCAAAATATTTCAATATATTATGTGTTTGCCGATCTCGGTTGTATACCTTACTCAGGTTTTTCTTGATTTGGCCAAACTCAGAGCTCAATGAGCAATAATGATTACAATTATCTATCCTCCACCTTGTATAGACAAACATTCTGTACGAAGTTCTTAAAAAGGATTATCTTTAGGATATTTGGCTTCCAGGTGTTACAGTCTCCGGGAAAATCAGAAGCAGTCCATGCCTGGAATTCGATAATAATCAAAAATTTACATACATACCTCAAGAGATCATACTAGAGGCTGACCACAGAGCCTGTCTGTTACCACTGGAGTCAGAAGCCCCTGGTGACACGGCACCGGAACAACACTTGGTTTAGGCCTCTGAAAGTATGATTATTCCGGGAAATACTTTCTGTTTTTTAGGAAGATATTATCGGGGTTGTGGTGTAATCCCAAAGTTTTGAGAGTGAGGACCCTTAAAACGCGCGCAAGGGCTGATTTTACACTACTTATGGGAGAGTTTGGTTTGAGGGAGGATCATCCTTAGGTGTTATTGCTACTCATCAAATGCTAGCCGTGGAGGTTAGATAGCTCCTTAACTCAAGGCTTATTGTTACCTTTTTTCACTTCGTCCACCCGCTTAACTCCTATTGGAGCATAGGTACAAAGTGTTCCCAGTTTATTCTGTCGTTTGTCTTCCCTATAATATGGTTCCACGATATTCCGCTTTTCTTAATAACTTTTTGCAGACAGTCCATCCAGTTGGATTTTGGTCAACCTCTTTTTTTAATTCCTTGTGGATTCCATTCTATCCTTTCTAAGGGGATGTCCGATCAACTTCTATTTTTCCCTGTATAATTGAGACAACTGGTTAAATTGTAGATTTAAAAAATGCATAAATTGTCATTGATTATTACATTGGGCCACAATATTGTTAATATATGTATACCGTAGGCAACGGTTTGTGAAGCTTTGAAGCCTAGCGACGTGGTCATCTGTTGCCTGCCATGTGTCACCGCTATAAAGCAGTACTGACAATACATTTGTCTTAAAAATGTTGGCTCATTTATTCGATTGAGTTCGATTCTGGTCATTATGTTTGATGGTATAGATAAGAGCGTAATTCAACTGTAGTTTGTACATTGTGCCCTTTTTTTTTGTAATTTTATAAGAATATCTTGGAAGTAATCATCTGGTATTTGTTCCTGTCGCCATATTTCCTAAAGTAATTGGGAAAACAGGTTTGCTATGTTTTGTGGACATTATTTATAAATTTCGTACCCTGCCGATTTGTTGCTTTTTAATAGTTTTAAAGCACTTTCTATTTCGTCAGTTGTTGAATGATTTATTGATGTTTAAATTAAGTGTATTTGGTGGATAAGTGGGTTCTTTTTATTTATAAGTTAATCCCGCTAAGCTCTACGCTCATCTGACCAAGACTTGGATTGTTATTAAACGTCTCCATAAAGTGCTCGCGCCATCTAACTATTTGTCCATTAATAATTGTGATTTTTGTCCCATCAGGAGGTTTGTGTTTATTCGCAAGCTTACTCGTTATCTCGTATAGACTTTTTGTAACATTTTTGTCCGCAGCTTCGTTTGGCAATCCTGCGTTCTCATTGATAAACGCTCTTTTATCTCTTCTGCAAGCTTTTCTCATCCTTTGTTTTTTCCACTTAATTTGTTTTGCTAACTGGATCCGCTGATTTCTTTCACAATCGCGGGCGGTTGTAGGAGCATTTTTGTCACCCAGTGGCAAGAGCTACCCTGAAATAAGATCATATGGCAAGTACTTGTGTAAATCTGTGCCACATCTGTGTTAAAGAACGTCAGCTTTTATTTTTCTATTTATGACATTGCAAGTTTTTTCCAAATTAACGAATGCTCGAAATAATTTTGTATTAAACTCGTTCCATTGTTCTTTTATTATTGATTGTTTTTTTTGCCAGTTGAAGATATTACAAACCGCTGTTGTCAAAGCGATGCCTCTCCAGTAGCTGCATAATTTGATGTCATTGTTTTGTGAGAAGCTAAAATGAGTAAAATTTTATTGTGACATTTGTAGAAGAGTCTTGATTTGAATTATGGCTTGTGTGCTTAAATCCATGGTAGAATTAATCCGAATTATTAAGGCAAAATACTCTTTTAAATTATAATTAAATTTTTCGCATAAATTATGCGCTGCGACTTCCCCTCCACTTCAAGGAAAAATCCTTTTGTTTTCAATAAATTGTAAATAAGTATGTCTGCTTTGTTTTCAAAATGTCAAAATTCAAAAATTTCTTAAACAGACTTCTTGTAATTTTGAAGTGTCATATGTTGCTTGTAAATGCATTTTAATAATTCTGAATAAATACATCTGTACTTCCATTTGTTGTTGATTTGAGTGCCTGTAACCATATTTAATGAGTTTCTTTCTATTCAATACATCCTGATTTAAGCAACAAGCTTTTTTTCAAATAATGATTACTTTCCTATAACACTCATTCCTTAGCCTGGGGGCCATCTTCTACTTGGATTTTGTTAATGATTTCTTTTTAATCACAATTACAAACCAAGTATGAGTTCGAGTGCGAGTTTGTCGAGTGGTGTAAAAATTGTTTTTAATGTGCATTCAATAGCTGGTTGTGAAAACAAAATGCACTTGTTTGTCATTTATATAAAAAATTTATGCACAAAAGTGTTTGCCTTTTTTTCTTCATATTTTTTTTTATTAATTCATCCCTGTTTGATTTCTTTAGAGACTTAAAACCCTTGAAATTGTTATTCAAGTATCTTCATATATGTTCATGGAATTATGTCTGTCTGCCTGGCTTTGAGTCAATGGCAACACTTCTTTCAACTTTTCGTTTTTGTTTTACTGCATTTATACGACATTTAATATTCATGTTAATGTACTTGAGTATTTGAAGATGAGTGTTTGTTACTCGTTCGTAAGTATTTGTATATACGTACGTTGCTTTGCATCACATTCAATTATTACCGATAATCACATACTTGAAAATTTTCTGCATTTGGTAAATGTTTGTTATAGAGATTATAGAGAAAGAGGAAAAAAACTGCAAAAGGTTTTAAAGCATAAATGCGGGGTACAATGAGTACATTTTTTTCTTGTAATCGAGGAAATTTCTCTCAACAGAGACGGTACCGCGACCAAGTCAGGTCTATTGTACCCACTCTCCTTTAGTTGGAAAAAATATCTTCTGATTCCCAAAGAAAACTAAGTAGGTCTATCACCGGTGTTGCACCTACTCGGGACGCTCCTATCGCGCCGTGCCCTAAGTGTCGATAATGCAAACATAAATCCAAGTATTTTTTAATTTTAAGAGGGCTTTATTTAGCTATGCCGAGTCTTATAAATACTTATATACTTATATACTACCACGGTGCGATAAAAACAGAAAATGATATAAATACCGTTCTTTAGATATATAAATAAATATATATGACGCCCACTTCGGCTCAGCGAATAAAGGCCTAACGAACTAACGCCTAATTTTTCAAAATGAAAGAATGCCTAAACAAGAACGCCTAAGAAGAAAGTGAAAGAACGTCTAACTTTAAAAATGAAGGAAAGTCTAATTATAAAAATGAAAGAAAGTCTAAATTGTTAGGGTTTCTTTCATTATGAATTAACACCTAATGAAAGAAAACCTAACAACTGGAATTAAAATGCTGAAAATATATTTTGAAAGGAAAAAATGTATTTTTAAATTATATTTAACTATAAGTTATGTAAATACAGTTAAATTTTCAACAACTATAGCTCTACATAGCGGACATTTGCAAAAAATTTTCACCTGCGTTAGCTTTTAGTTCATTACAACAGTTCAAGCAAATTTTTAAATGCCGACATGGCAAAAGTAATATATTTGGCTTTGAAACCAAACACACTATGCACATCGCAGTATCAGTTTCGCCAAAATAATGACTTGGTATGTTTGGATCAACAGTATCGTCGTCATCATCATTTTCATCTTCGCTATCATTATCGTCCTCGTTATCACTGTTATGCCCATTTGTTTCAAATATGTCCTCATCTGGTTCTAGGTCAACACAAATTTTACTTTTTCCGAAAACCATTCTTTGCATAAATTCTTTGGGAGTAATTTTTCCCTCCAAGAGTTTATGACTGGCTTCTTCAATGTAACTTGATTTTTGCTCATAGACGGTCTTCTTTTTTTTTGAAGTGCCATGGGATCCACCACTGCATATAAGAAGCTCAAAATCTCTACTCTTATTAAAACCAATTGCTTTTATAATTTTAAAAACTAATAATTTTCCCTTTTACAGAAAGTTTACAAGATAGTGTATGCATTTTGTAAAAGGGAAAATCAATTGCTTTTATAATTTTAAAAACTAATAATTTTCCCTTTTACAGAATGTTTACAAGATAGTGTATGCATTTTGTAAAAGGGAAAATTAATACCATTATTTTAACATTTTGTAAAAGGGAACTTACCTTTCGTAACCATTGCTTTTCATAATAAATCAAAAATGAATAAATATCTAATTAGGCGTTTTTTCATTTTTGATTGTTAGGCTTTCTTCCATTATGAAAAATCACCTAACAAAATTAATGAAGGAATGCCTAAAATATTAGACATTCTTTCATAATGAACAATCGCCTAATTCCTATATAATTTTTTGTTGCAATTTTTAGGCATTATTTCATTTTTTTTTTAGGCGTTAGTTCGTTAGGCCTTTATTCGCTGAGCCGCCCACTTCTCCAATCCCGTCCAAATTTTGTAGGATATTGTGTATTGACAAACAAGGTGCTGTTGTTCATTTGGAAACATTGGCCCTCACCGTTCTCCAGATATACAAAAATCTTTGTATGCGAATTGTCACGCCTAATTCTCCAAGCCAGCCCACATTGAAACTGGCATTTGCTTAAGCAAAGTGCGAAACAATTTGAACTTTCCGTACGGAATAAAAAATTTTTTGATTTTATTTTTGGTTTTTTAAATGCTCTTTGTTAATTTTTGACAGTACCTTAACCCAGCTTATGCATATTATAGTTTGTTTGGAGGCCATATAAAATTATGACACGATTCATATCATTTTCTATACGCTTTGTCCCTATGACAATTAACACATATGTATAAAATTTCATCAAATTACCTGCCACCTGAACGGACATCGTTAATCGGCATACTAAAAGGTGGGTCAAGGACCAATATTTTTTTAGTGAAACACACATGTTACAGACCAAATTTTATAATAGCGTTATTCCTTACGGATTTAGGCGTACTAAAGTGCTTTCCAAGAGAGTGCTTTATATGGACCATATGGTAAATTATAGACCGATCTTCACGAATTTTGGTAGTGTAATTTCTAGTCTTATGGAACTGTGGTCAACCAATGATCTCAAGACAAAAATTTTTATGTATCATACTTTTAGAGGGAACTGTAAATGCCAAAGATATATATGTATATATATACATATATATATTCGGCCAAAAAAAATATTTTTCGAAACCGCCTTGCAAAGATATACTTTTTATTAGGTGGTGTGCGGCGCATTTTATTTTTTTTGCTTGTAGGGTATGAATAAATAAGGGGTCTAGAATTCATTTACGAATGCAGAAGTTGTCATGACAAGGAGGAAGAGGAAAATGTGTCTCATTTTCTGTGTCAATTACCTGGCATTCGGGACATTATGGAGAAATTTCGCCAAACTGTGTATTGTGCCTTACTACCGGTTGGCTGGCTATACATTCGAATCTATACTGTCTAATCCGTGTGTTTTTTTCACAGTCTTATAATTTTTTGTTCAGTTCTAGTTCGGTCATACTTAAGGTTTTCAGCTAAAGTTCTAGGTCAGGTTTCAGTACAAGTTTTAGATAAGGTTCTATTTAAGTTATAAATTTTGATTAAATATTTTGTTAAAAATTAGATAACTTGAAAAAATACTAACATTTTTTTTGCTTTGTTAAAATCTTTTGAACTCTAGAAGCGTACTCCTACTCATTTTATTTAGTTTTCCCTGTCTATGGGGGTTTGATGGTCCATTTCATAAAATTTATATATCACTACCTTAAAACAGTAAAATTCATTAAGGGATTGGCATGTTTTCAAAATAATTTCTTTATTAAAATTCCTTTTATTTTTATAAATTTTTCTCTAATAAAAATTGTTATCTAACATTTCATATAAATTTTCTTACGAAATTAATTATTTAAATCTATCAAACTATGAACTTGTCAAGATAAATTATACTTAATCATTCAGGCAAACACAAGTTTGGTTCACACCCACAAAAAATATTCAAGGAGTCTGCATATTTTCTTTATGTTTTTCTTTCAAATAAAAGTAAAAAGAAAAACCGACTCACACCAATCAAAGGCAGGCAGTCACTCACATGTGATTGTGTGTATACATTAACGTCACTTGTTTTATTTGTAATTGGTTTAATTAACTTTAGTAGACATCAGAAAAACTATACTAAAAATTACCCCCAGTACCCAGCTTCGTCTATCAGTTGAATACTTTATCATAAAAAAGATGGTGTTTCTATTTCTATAATTTAATTTTCAAGTGCCTGCCACTTATTTGGATACAACAAACACACACACACACACATAAGAGAAAATGAATTTCTAAGAAATTCTTAAAGACTTGAAGTATGTTTGTGCCATTCATAACGATTGCACTACACTTATTTTCACGGGTGTTTGTGTTTGTGTTGTGAAAAAAACACACACACCCAACCATGCCACCGTTCATTTATCGAGGGCGGATAATAACGAAGGACCCACGCTGTCATCACCTTAAATGTCTGTTTTTTATAGTCAAACTTAGTCGCACGTTTGTTTTAAAGCCTGTGACAGCAGTGGTAGTGCCTTCCGAAATATGTAAAAAAGTTTAATTTTTATTAAAGACTTCACTTCAAATTTGTAAAACTATTTGTAACTCAATAGATAGATAAATCACTTTTAAACAATTTTAAGCTTAAATATAAGAGATCATGGTAAGAAAAATTAAATTACTTTTTTTAAAGAACACAAGATTGTGTCTCTTGATTCAAGAAAAATACTTTTTGTGGAAAAGGTACTTCTCTCTACGAAAAGAAATTAAAAAAAAAGTGAAAAACTTTTTTTAAAATATTTTTGGTTTAAATACTAAAATACTTTTTGATTGTAGGGTACAGAACGCCCTCGGGTTGTGCAACAGGTTTGACAAGCGGTTGCAAAATCCGAGTTTGTTACAAAATTCGAACAAAAATTCCATGTATTAACACGAGAAGGCGAGGAGATGCGTTTGGTGAGGGTTGGCCAACATGAAGGCGTACTGAATATTGTAAAAGAGTTTGTTTTTTCTAAGAAAAAGGAATTTATTTAGTTGCCGAAAAAGTAAGTTATAATAAAAAAAACAATTGTCGGTGCTTAACAATCTTTTTAAGGAAAAATAATGTTTTAATAGTAATTGAATTTACTCGCAATCAAAGCCCAAAGTGATTTCAAAGTGAACTTGTATTTATTCACCCTTATCTGCGAATTTTAAATTCGCCAACCACGATAAGGATGATTATAAAAATTGAGTAGTATGCAGCAGAAATAACAAAGTTAAAAACACATTTTATGCGTTTTTGTTTAATGTCTTTTTTAAAAAACATTTTAATAAATATCAATAAAAAAAATCTACCTCGTTTATTTGGCAAATATGCTACTTTTGTTTACTTATGGATTGCCTTCTACTTTTACTTCAATGTAAATCAAGACCTAGACTCAGCACACGCAAAATGAAACGGGCGATTTTAAATTCACAAGTGATTTTATAATCGTGCGTTCTGCCGCACATGGGTGTTAGTTTGTTTTAGCTCAATAGGGGAGGGGGTATTTTGCGTTTTTGCTTAATTACTTTCTAAGTAGATCTCGCTGTTAATTCCATTACTTCCTTATAACATAAAAATTGTCGACAACGACTTATAAGATGGCTACTATGTCAGAACAAAATTTTTTGCCGGGCTGGTGGGTCCAAAAAGGCCCACTTAAAAACCCCTTTTTCAATAATAATATTTTCAACAAAGAACTTTTATATGAATCTTAACCTCCAGATAAGGTAAACTCGCAAAAAAATTTTTAGATACTGTGGTGTAGGTGTACTCAGGGCTTAAAAAACTGCAGTCGAAACCAAAAACTATCGAACACAAAACGAAAATTTGGGTGCAACTTTTCGCATTTTAAGTTGGTTTCACAGCGACTGTTTATATTAAATGAATCAGAAGGAAAAGCAGCAGTTTTTTCTGGCCAATGACAAATGAAGAAGAGAAAAAGTAAGTTTTTCGTGTAAAAAAAAAAATATTTGTGTTTTTTGTGATACAAGTGAGCCTTTTGTTTAACAAGGAAGCTTTTTGTGTAACAAGGGTGCCTTTTGTGTAAAAAATTAGCCTGTGTTTTAACAATTGAGTTTTTTGTGTTTAAATTTATCTTTTAGTGTGAAAAGTGAGCTTTCTGTTAAATAGAAAAATTTTTTTAAATTTTTATCTTTATATATTTTTGGTTTTATTAATTGTAAAATATTTTTGTTTTAAATTTGTAAAAGTAGATTTTTAAGTTTAGAGGTATCGTTTTGTAAAAAAGAGCTTTCTTGTATAAAATGTGAGCTTTCTGGTATAAAATGTAAGCTTTTTGTGCAAAGTCTGACAGTTTCGTTTAAAAAAACTTTTGTGTAAATATAATATCTATAACATAAATGTATATCTATAAAATACTAAGCTTTTCATTTTTAATTATGAATATGTAGTTTTTAGAAGTTCAGTAAGTCTTATGTGTGAAAGTAAATTTTAAAATTAAAAAACTTTTGTAAAATAGTATATTACAAAGGTCTTTCTTATTTTAAATGCGAGCTTTTTGTGCAAAAATCTAACTTTTTGCTAAACAAAAATACTTTTGTAAGTTTATATTTTTTGTAAAATTTTTGTGTTAAGATTCAGCTTTAAATGTAAAATTTAAGTTTTTTTTATAAAAAATTAGAGCTTTTTGAGGGAAAAGCATTTTATTTTGTAAGTTACTTTGTGTAAAAAATGCTGATGCCCTACTGAAGATAGTGAGAATTGTTGGTAGAGATTTGTTTATAAGAAATCTCAAAATTCCTTATAAAAGTTTTCAGTTAAAGCAATTTCTAATAAATTTGCTTAGAAAATGTTTATGTACATTTTATTTGTAAGGTACAACTGCAAAGCATTCTTAAATAATAATTTATTCTACTAAAATGCTCTTTTTTGCCGTTGTTAATGGAAATTTAGTAGGAAAAACAAACCCACCCATCTGATGTATATTCCGAGAGTTGTACAATTTTTTTTTTTTTTCAATAATTTGCATATTGTAACAAAGTATGTTTTAGATTTTTTATTTCCGTATTTTACACAATTATGGCTAAAAAGTATTTGAAACCAGGCTATATTTTTTTACATTTTGCTTACTGCTGCCACAATATTTACATGCATACGGTTACATTTTGCTACATCATTCTAAGCTTCTTGTACTTGTACATTTGCTTTAGCTTTTGCTTTTTTAATGCAACATTTTTATTTTTTTATTTTTTTTATTTTAATGATAATGTAGTGTTTACTATGGAAAACCCATTTAAATCGAGGAGCTCATGCGTTACAAGCAAATAGAGAAAAAAAAGTTGTTTCAGAAATGGCACAAGAAAAAAATGGCAGCGCTATGTCATGGTTTGCTGGATATTTTAACAATATCCCTTAACATGTTTTAAAAGAAAAACTCTGTAGAGGTTTTAGGAATAGAGGAGAAACATGGAAAGAAAATCAACAGCAGCTCTAGTAATAGAAACAACATCATAATATTCCCCAAGATGGCTTAATGCAAATGCAATAGTTTAGCTTTTATGAAATATATAGGAGGATTGTAGCAAAAGGTTTAAGAAATTATGTTGACTTTTTTTTAAATGGAGACAATGTTTTTTTTATTGAAAAATAAATACCTACAAATTTTTATGGCAAAGGACTTTTTTTTAAAGGGATTTTTTTTTGGAAATGGCCTTCGGTAAAATACTTAAGTAAAAAACATTGCAGATCTATAGAAGTTTTTTTTGAAAAAATGTCATTTAAAAGAGTGGCTGAAGAAATCCCTTTTAAGCGAACAAATTCTAAATGTGGCTACTTGGCGAAAAAAGTGCCTGAGACAATGAAAGCTTTTAGTTGCAAATGTAAATTTTTGAAAAATTTTGAATTTTAGATTTCATTGTACTTTTGGATAAAATGTGAATTTTCATCGAAATTGTAATTTTTTCATCAACATAACAATTTTTAATAAAAAAAAAAAATTGTGATTTTTTCATCAACATAAGAACTTTTGATAAAAAATATTGTAATATTTTTTTTAAATGTGAATTTTCGGCAATACATATTTTGATTTTTGGTACCCTCCATCCACCACAGAATTTTTCATTCCGTGTGAAACTTTTTAATATTCATCTAAGACCCCATAAAGAATATATATTTTGGCTCTTTAAGTAATTCTAAGTCGATTTAGCCATGCCCGTCTGTCTGTCCGTCTGTTCACGCCCACTTTCGAAAGAACAATATTAGTCTAAAACTCTTTCTTGCTCTCCTTTTGGAATTGAAACCCAGCAAAATCTTTTTACACAGAAAAAAAATAATTTTCATATGTGAATACGAAAATCGCATATTTGATTAAAATATTTTTGAATTTTCTGCGATGACAATTTTTGCGGTATTGATAAAAAAGTTTGTAGGGATAGTTGTTGAATTTTTAGTCAACAACGAAGTTTATTAAATCAATAAAAAAAGTTGTTGCCCAAAATAATTTTTTTCAACAAAATGTTTACGAGAGTTGTTAAAATAAATTGTTGGAAAGGTTGAATAAATCAAACAAAATGTTTATCGAATCTTTATTAAGTAATTATGATGTGCTAAATTCCCAATTTTTATTCTTTGATAAATACACTAAAATTAATTGTTGGGGATAAGCTAGATCATCAGGAAAGCTTTTCCAAAGACTTTTGAGAATTATGAAAATGAAGAAATATTTAATTATTTGATTATTAAATATGTTTTATTGGGTGCAATTTTGAAAAGGTAGTCCTTAAATGAAATGAAAGATTCGGCACAGATGAATTAGCACTCTTATTTTTTCTTATTTTGCAAATTCTAGTAATTGCATGTAAAGGATACAATTTTTGTGTTACAAATACAAATTTTCAACTCAGTGACGCAAAGTTAATTTTTTTTCTGCGAAAACTTGACATTTCTTCACCACAGGTGGAATGGGTACATAAAAGTTTGTCAATCAATTTGTAATTTCTACATTTTGCTCAGATATTTCTTGAATATTGAAATCGGTCCATTATTTCACCTGGCGCTCATACCTGTATCCTTCCGCATCTAACATTTGGGTTCATAAAAAAAACTGGGTTGATAAACATTCACTTCTTATGCGAAACTCTTTCATTCGATACTGAACGGAACGAAACTATTTTGTCAGTGTAGGGAAGCAAATATTTGAGATTTCACAACACTTAAAAATAATATTGATTTCTTCAGTATTGACTAAAGGGATTAGAAATAATACTGCTTTCGAATCGAAAAAGTATTCGAATACAACTGCCAGAATTCGCCCTCAGGTTTTTAGAAAAAAATCAGTTTTTATGAAATTAGTTTCTTAAAAACAATTTTTTGTTTAAAAAACCCCATTTCACATCCCTCGTTACAAAGATAAAACAAAAAAAAACAAGAATTAAATTTGAATGCAAGAAATAAAACACAAACATTTTTCTTTCATCCGTATGTTGTTCGAAATTTAACGCCCCAACAACTGCAGCAGCAACAGTCGCCATAAACTGCAATACAGAAACAAGAACAGACAGACCCCAACATACAAACTCTAACAAGATGCATTCCAAAGTTGCAACTACAACAACAGCATTTTACATTTACAACAACTAAAAGTAAAACAGGAAAGTTTTGTAAAAAGTAACATTAACCACACTTACTGCTTTGTTTTAGAAATATTGGTTTCTTTTTTTTTTTGTTCGTAGAAGGCTTGTTGTTGTACTCTTTTACTTCGTTCTTCAATTAAACCGTAAAATTTTTAATATATTTTTTAGGTTTTCTTCTACTTAGTAAAATTTTTAATTTAGTAGCAATTTTTTGTTCTTTTTTTTTGAGTGTAAAAAATTTCAGGCTGTATCTTAAAGATTTAGAAGCAGAAAAAACATTAGTGGTTGGATTTTTTCGGCTTTTAACGTTTTAAAAAAGGTCTTGTTATTTCGTTTAGAAAAATGTTATTTATTTTTTTGATTATTTTCTGCCTTTGTTAACAAATGCCATTTGGCATTTATTAACTTTGTTCACTAAATAAGATTTTCAAGACATAATTTATATTTAAGTTTTACAAGTCTGATCACAAATTATATTTGCGTTTTAATTGTAATTGCCCTACATATTGACGAATACTTCTAGACTTACGCCATAGATATTAAATGGACTGTTTCTTAAATTGATAATTTTCTATCTCAAAATTACCAACCAAAAGTGCCAAGTAGAGGCCTGCACAAATTAATTTGAACACACATTTAAATCATTGAATTATAATTCAAACTCTATACTGTTGTGTCGCTGCCATTAACAAATACTGAAGGGAAGTGTAGACGTCGAACTTACGTCAGTGTGTGTATGCGTAGAAGCTTGGAGCAAATTCTTTACTATAGTCAAAGTGTCGGTTTAAAAAATACTCGTAAACATTAATTAAGGAATTAAAAATACACGCAGCAGAGTACAAACAAAAATACACACACCTTTTATTTCAGTTAATGATATGGCAAATATGGCTTAATGTAATAGTGGATCTTAACCACTTGGTGTATTAAAAGTGCACTTTTCAAATGCCCCTGTATTTGTAAGCATCATTTTCACACACCGGTCCAAATGCAAGCATTTAATCTGACAAAAATTATATACTAACACATTGTCTGGGAGCCGAAACTATTAAGGCTTGTTAATCCAAGCACCATCTGTTGAATAGGTTAGCACCTAAGGATAACCACAGGTTGTACTTTTCCACATGTGTGAAAAATCAGCCTTCCATCTGAATAACTTCTTCCTGCGGTTTTGGGTATAAATCGCAGGCACTAATTGACAATACCACCTTTCGAGCCTTCGGGATTCAGGAAGCATTTCATGCGACAAGCATACTAACGGAGGCCACAGCCAATAGTCCGACCAGTACCAAGGTACCGGACGCCTTCTTACACCCGTGGTACCAAATGAAAATGAGGTGTTTCGGGGAGCTCCCCGGACTCAAGAAATCCTAAAACTTGAACAGCCCTGTCATTTTGGGTGTTTGCCGTATCTTTTGGTATGCATGTACCAAGTTTTAAAATGTATGTGATAAAAAATATGCCAGTACATTCCAATGCTCTAAGGTCAATTAAATTAACCTGGCTTGACATCCCCCTGGGTAAATATGCTTACCCGCGAGGATCTAAAGCCAGAAAAAATATTTTTTTTTATGATCACAAAGAGTGACTGTTTGGTGAGGTTTATGGTCTAGTGGTGGTGAAGTCAATTGGCCGCCAAGATTATGTGATTTGACACCGTTGGACTTCTTTCTTTGGGGTAAGTTGAAAGAAAAGGTGTACGTCCAATAATCAGCAACAATTCAAGAGCTAAAGGATCAGATAATTCGGCACTTTAACAGCATCGAAAATTTGGACCAGCGTAAGGAGGTGTGCCGCAGAGGTCGCAGCGGCCATTTGGCCGATATTTGGTTCTATACATAATTGAACCATACCAATATTATCATAATAAAAAGTAATGACAATAATTTCATAAATAATTTGAGTTTTATTCAAAATCAACATCGGCCCTTAAAATTTAACCACCCCTTAAATTTTTTTAAAACTGTATTAAGAGATTCTGAAAGAAACACGCATGTACGTAGTAGGGTATTTATTCGATTATTCGATTAATCGAATAATTTTGGGCGATTTACTGTTCGAATAATTTAAAATAAAAATGTTTATGTCTACTTCTAAATTAAACAAAATTAACACTTTTCGATTAATCGAAAAATATTAAGTTGTTCGATTGTCATTCGATTAAATTTTTAGCTCGTATAATAATTTTATATTTGATTTTTGTTGTGTGTTTGATTTTTCAATACATATGGGTGTTTAGTGTCAGGGAAGAATTTTTATTAAAAAACTTTATAAGTCCATTAAAAAAAAACTCAATTTAAATTGAGAAATACTTTGTTCCGCAAGTCATTTTGAAACTATTAAAAAATCATAAAATTATTATTTATATAATTAAATTAAATACATATGTAATTATAATTCTTACCAAAACTAAGGGGGTAATTTTGTTGTTCACTTCACCTTGCGTTGAGAAAATTTTCATATAAAATTTTTTAAATTTTTGAAAAAACAAAATTACCCCCTAAATATTTAAAAAACTTGCAAGTCATCACAATTTGTGTGTCAAGTGAGAATAATAATTTAATATTAAATAACGCTTAAAATAAAATTATGAGAGTTGAATAGGCTTAAATATTAAATATAAACTTCGTAGAAAAATAACATAAATAAAATAATTGATAAAGAAACACATAAACACAATATTTCCCAGTAAAAATTTAAGTTTGGTAATAAAAACAGATGGAATTGAAATAAACAAAACCCTTAATGTCAACAACAAACAAATTATATGTGCGCATGTACGTCCACAGCAGTATACCAATGCAACGGTGTCAAATCACATGATCTAGGCAGCCAATTAACATCGCCACCACGACAGATAACACGGCCATTGAATTTGTCGCGCAAGCCATTGTTTCTTTAGCTGTATGCCAAGTGGCACCGTCCTGTTGAAACCACATATCGTCCACATCCATATCTTCCGATTCGGGCCATAAAAAGTGCGTTATCATCTCACGAAAGCGAACACCATTCACAGTTACTGCCTGACCGGCCTCATTTTGGAAAATGTACGGTCCGATGACGCCGCCAGCCCATAAACCGAACCAAACAGTCACTCTTTGTGGGTGCATTGTTTTTTCGACAATCAGTCTTGGATTATCCTTCACCCAAATGCGGCAATTCTGCTTATTGACAAATCCACTGAGGTGAAAATGTGCTTCATGCCTGAAAATTATTTTCGTCATCCACTGTTGTTATTTCTTGCCACCATTCTAACCATTGACGACGTTTGGAATGGTCAAGAGGAGTAAGTGCTTGAGTCAGTTGCACCTTGTAAGCGTGTAAATGCAAGTCTTTATACATAATGTTCATCAACGATGAGCGTAAGAGGTGGAATTGTTGGTCACGACGACGAGTTAAGGTGGACGGCTCTTCAGACGCACTATCGCGAACAGCCGCAATATTTTCTGCAGTACGAGTTAAACCAGCATGCACTGGTGTTTTCACATCTCCTACATTTTCGGTTTGCTCATATTTTTGCACGATATTTCCGATTATACGCACATTTGGACAATTAAATTTACCGAAAAAATCACAAAGTGCTTGCTAGGCATTTTGATTTGAATGCCCATTTTCTAAAGCGTTGCTGGATTGGGTATCTTTCCATATTTCAAATTGAGTTAGTCTGAAATTGACGTTAAGATGTGGTTCACATTCAAATCGACCCTTAAAATTTAACCACCCGTTATATAATTTAATTTGTAAATAATTTAGGATATAAGAGTAAGCTAAAAGTGAATAAAATGCAGTTGGTGAAAACCTTACCACAAGGCAGTTATATGCACGTAATAATGCGGAGTAAGTGGAATTGATTCGTCAGATATAACGAGATATACGTGAATTAAACGGAACCAAACGGAGATCGGTAGTCGTACGCCGGTATTGGCTAAAGCTAAATCTTTATCGCTAAAAATCTATAAAGTTGATTTAACAATTTTTATCGACGAATGCAATTCTTTAACGTTTAAATTTTAAATTTTGCATTCTATAAAGCATTTTAGCGATCGAGATTTAGCTTTAGCTAAACGAATTACAGAATACGGCTGCAGTACACTATGATTTTAAAAAAATTATAGTTTTTTTTAACTTCATTCCTAAATGTCTGCGGGGTATATTTGAAAAATCATTCAAGTGTATGCACTCGAAAATAAGCCTGTATGTATGTATTTGCAAAATTTTGTGTCTACATATACATGTAAACCATAAGAACTTTTAAGTTTTTTTTATGTCGTAGTACCAACAAAAATCCCTCTAAAAAAATTAAGACTTTGAATAATAATTTTAAGATATTAATTACATTTTTATAACACTTGTGTTGCGTTTTTTTCTGTAATAAAATACATTTATTTTTTATGTTTTGCAAACTAAAACTTTAACCCCCATATTCGTAAACGATTATTAAATTTAACAAACGTTTATTAAGTAAAATTTTCATCGAAAATTTGTTTTGTATACCTATATAAACTAAAAATATTTTTATGAATACAGGCACAATTATTTTATTATAAAAAAAGTGACACTTCGTTTTTGTTCTGAGTTAAAAAAAAGGAAACAACTAATTAAGACTTTTAATTAAGCCGTTTAGTTTTAAGTTTAAACTTTTATTATTGTTGTTCTTGTTTCTTTTAATTTTACACTCAATTAAAATTATGATGGAATTACAAAGAAATATGATAAAATATGTACATATTTTACAAACTTAAATGATTAAATAAAGTGTCGTACAAGATTTTTAAGCACACACACTCACTGATGTTCTTCTATACGAAAACTTAAGTCATTTTAAAGTTTTTAATTAAACAAGTGTGATCACGAGGAGGGCTTAAGAGGTTATTAAAATATTCTATATTTCTATTTAATAATTTGATTAAGGAATTTTAAGAAAGCAATTAAATGAATCGTGGGAAATAAAAGATGAAACATCTTTTGAAATGGAATAATTTAAAATGAAATTAACGACATTTTAATTTTGACGATTTTATTATACCCACATAACAATAGTTGGAAAGGGTATTATGTGTTTGTACTTATGCTTGTAACACATTAAAATATTTGAGTATACTTTGCGAATCACTTTGTGAATTGTTCTAGCGAGGTCCGTCTGGATGGGTAGTTGTCTTACCATTTTCAATTTGTGAATGGTTTCATTATTCAACATAACCCCCATACGAACTTCTTTATCGGTCCATATTCGACCAAAGCTACCATACAAAAACCTTTCCAGAAAATAGCTTTTAATGTTATAACACAATTATAAATGTTTATTATTAATACGATTTCCGTATGACGTGCTAAGTACCCAGTTTTTCATATTTGATAAATACACTGAAATTTGTTGTTGAGGGAAAGCTAGTTTCTATGCGCATTTCACTGGTTGCTTAGGCCAGCTTATCAGGAAACCTTTTCCAAAGATTTTAGAAAAGCCAAAAATATTATTCAAATAAAACTCTAAAGCGAATAAGAATTATAAACACTTATAGTCTTACTTGGTACACAATCAAAGCTTAAACAAAACATCAACAATAAACAGTGAGTTTATCTTTCCTTACATTCCCCTACAATTGGTTGGGTTCTTTCCGACTCGAATTGTAATTGTAAGTGGGTAAAAAGAAAAAACAAAATTAAAAAACAAACGGCTTCATTCTACTGTATTCGTAAGAAGACACGTCATACGGAAATCGTATTAATAATAAATTTTGTATTACCGAAAATAACTTTGATGATATACATACTTGCTTGTGTCCGTGCAAAAAACTGAATAGGCAAATTGGTTTTTTTGTTGTTGTTTAAAATAATAATTTCAATTATTCACTTGCAACCTGCTGCTTACTTATAAGAGATAATGCGAAGTTATTAAATAATTTTTATTTACTTAAATTAAAAATTCACTTCAATTGTTTTTGCTTCTCTACTGAAAGAGTCGTTCCTTGATAATGTGTACGGTAACCTTGTTCACCAAGCAAAGTTATTCCTCTCCAGTTCTTTCATTCTAAAAGGTATCCTTTTTTAGGGAGCTATTCTGAGAGGGTACCTTTTTTGCTGGATGATCCATCTGCGTTTTACTTCTGCTGGTAGTTATGCATAAAATTAGTTCAATAATTTACATATCTCAATACAAAATATTGCTTTTGATCCTAAATTAACCATATTTCACAAAAATCCAACAATAAAATACTTGTCAAACTAAATCGTATTAAATAAAAAAAAAAAAATATTGTCATTGCTTGTAAAATATTTTGATATTAAATTTTATTCATATCGAAAAATTTTGTTGTTACAATAACTGTTATTGCTTGTGCAAAATATTGTCAACCACGAATTCGATTCCTATTTGTTTGCAAAACTATTGAAAAAGTTGTCATCAAAACGTTTTGGCAATGTTTAATGCAAAAAGTTGTTGTTGTATGTAAAATATAGATTCATACATATATGTATACGTATGTACATATGTATATGGGTATTTTCACAGGAAAGTTTACTTTTTGTCACGATACGCCATCAAGATTTTAAAATTTTTTCTCAAAGATAATTTATATATTATTTAACTGTTTGTATTTTGGTGTAAAGCGCAATTATGTGCAGGAAAAGAAACATTTGAACAACATGGGTAAATTGCTTGGTGGAAGTGCCCATATGTATATATGCATGTACAAAAATGTATAGTTATATATGTATGTACATAAACATTTACTTTTATACATAAATGTATTTGTGTTCATGTATGTGCAATGCGTAAATATTGTTTAAAATTCGATGCCGATAATCATCGTTCGAAATGCGATTGTTTGTATACGAATCGTATTAAAATTGCTGAAATATTATAAAAGTCAGAAATATTTTGTGTTATATTATTTTAAACAGAAAAAAACTTGAAAAATGCTCAAGTGTATATAGTCAGAGGCTTAGAAAAAGAGAGGAGTTAAAGAGTGTTTGCCAAAAGAGTCAATTCGACCAACCGGTGAGAGATACCTTTATAAGATCAATAAAGCTACATATTCACCAATTACTAAGCATTCTCCAAAAATATAAAAGGCTTCTTAAGCCTAGACACTCAATAAAAATTCGTCTCCAACATTTCCTTTGCCTTACAATCTAGGCGAAGGATGCTCCAACCTAAGCTGAAAAGGCATAGCAAATGAGAGGATTAATTATATGCCTAAAAATTAAAAGACGTACTTTTCTATCTAAGCTGCCCCGCCCTTACGCCCTAGTAAGCCCTTAAACTTGTTGTAAACTCTTTTCAGTATTTTCAAATTACTATAAATATGATGATACAACTCAAAGATATCTCACTTTTTAAGAATGTTTGAACAACTCACGTAACGAATATTTTCAAACACGCAAGGCTTCTCATGCAGCTAGGATAAACACATTTACGCATAGCGTTAGCAGCAAGTCTTAGAAATAATCAGATGAGCTTTTAATTTAGTTTTTTTAAATAAGCATACTAGTTAAATACGAAGTAAATTGGTTGTCAATTGCACTCGCGCACTTGAATGCAATAAGAAAAAAGTTTACATATGTCAGCAAAGCTAAAATTAGACGTTACATAACCAAAGCCATACAAAACAACAGTTTGAACAAATCTTATGGGAAATACTGTATTTGATTATAGGTGACTTACCATCACAAGGTAACCATGACTATATAAACTAATTGAAGTTTAGTTTATATTATAGGTTTTATAAGCAGCGTTACCATTTGTTTTTACTTTTTTCAAGTCCAGTTTTGATTAATTAATTTTTATATATATTACACAGTGCAACACGAAAAAAATAACCATATACGGACAAAAAAATAACCATAAAGGACCAAAAAAAAGTCCCGTGTTTCCCAGTTTTGGCCAAAGTCATGTGCTTTCTTTTTGGGCCCCCAAAGATTTGGGGCCTCGGTGTCATTTTTGCAAAAAAGTGATCATTTTTTCAGTCTCATATCTTGCAAACCATTCGGAATTTTGAGTAACCCTCTGAGACAAAGTTGTAGCTTTTACCATAAAGAACAAAAATTCGGTTTGCAAGATATGAGCCTGAGAAAGTTATAACTTTTTTGCAAAAATGGCACCGAGGCCGGGCATCTTTAAGGGCCATAAAAAAAGTGGATGACTTTGGGCTAAACTGGGAGACACGGCTCTTTTTTTTATCCTTTTTGGTTTTTTTTTATCCGTATATTGTTATTTTTCCATGACTCAAAAAAAATTGCACACAGTGTTATTAAACAAAATTATTACAAACTAAGTTTTGGTCTTCTCTTTACAAATGTTGGCATTTTTGTAAAAAAATATTTAAAAAAAAGTTTTTTTTGAGGAATGGTGACATTTTTGATAAAAAGTAAAGGGTGGTTAAATTTTAAGGGCCGATGTTGATGTTGAATAAAACACAAATTATTTAGGAAATTATTGCCATTTCTTTTTATCATGATAATATTGGTATGGTTCAATTATATATGGAAAAAATATCCAGCTGTACGAGTATGTACTGTTGTTTTTACATCTCCTACAGATCCGGTTTTCTAAAATTTTTGCACGATTTTTCCGATTGTACGCGCATTTAGAAGGTTAAATTGACCAAAAAAAAAAAATCACGAAGTGCACGATATACATTTTGTTTTGATCGCCCATTTTCATACTTAGACTGGATTACTTTAACGCGTTGCTCGATTGTGTTTTTTTCAAAGGTTCAAATTAAGTTAGTCTGAAATTGGGAAATGTCAAATGAAATGCAAAAAAAAACTTGACGTTTATGTGTGGTTCACATTTAACATCTGCTCTTAAACTTTAACCACCCGTTATTTGCTAGATGTTTCAAGTTAAAAGGCATCACATTTTCAACATATTTAAGCTTAGTTTTGCTTGTTATTGGTTGATCAAGTCATGATCCAGAATAACTAAACTTAGGTTAACTGATATCTCAAAATCTTTGCCTTAATGTCTTATGAATGAGCTACTGTGTAGTTATTTTACGAGCGCCTTAATTGGAATTCTAGGCAAAATTATTAAAAAATTTCGTTATACTCTTAAGTATTGTAAAACATATTAACTTAATTCTGCTTCAAAGACCCATATTTTCGAACTACGTCACTGCTTTACCAAACATTTCAACTACTATTTACTGAGTTGCAACATTTTTCCATTTATTTTCCCGTTACTGCCAGTGAAAACACACACAAAATGGATAATATATTGTATAAAAAGCCACAGATTAATTAAATTAATTGTATAGATTACAACCAATGATATGCGAATCATGCTACAAGACTTGTAACACAAAGATTTTGTTTGAATGCACAAAAAAAAGCGTGAAATATTTTACATGTTCTTTTGTGTAAAAAATTATTTGCACAGAAAAAAACAGCCACACAAAAAATATTCATAATATTTTAAAATAATATCTGTCGTTTAAGCTGATTTAAAACAAAAAGTCGAAGCTATAATACAGTAATTTTTAATAAAATACAGATTTTTTTTGATAATCTGTTATTCTGGTTAACAAAATCTGTAATAATATGAAAAGCAATTAAATTTATTGATTATTGGAAACAGGATTTTCCTGGTGTCATGATAGTGAGAGTTGTTACTGAGTTAGCTCCATTAATCTTTATTAAATTCCTGCCATTTTCAATATGTCACTACCATAATAAAAAATTCACAAATTGTGTTTTTATATGAAAAAGTGGCTGTTAATTGTGTGGTTGTGCAGAAGATCTAAAGCTATTGTTTTCTTAGGTAAGGGTTTCCCTTAAACAATTATATGAAAAAACATAAAATTGTTCACGAATTTAAAAATAATATGTTATTTTCTTAATTAGTAACATGGCCTACAAAAAAATTGGTAATAAACCAGTAAGTAAGTATAGTCGGTCAAGTCCGACCATATGATACGCTACACCATAGTATTTAAAAACACATCATGCTTTTGTGTCCATATAAATATGGATTTATCTATGTTTATAATTTTCATTAAAATCGGTTTGAAAGTTTGTGAGATGCAGAAATTGCCCCTGCCACCCCTTGTGATCCCATTTTTGTATAGCTTATGTGTCCATATAAATATGTTTCTTTATATGATTTAAATTTTATTAAAATCAGCTTGATAGTTCCTGAGAGGCAGAAATTTCCCCCTATCTTCCCTCGTGCTCCTACGATTCGGCCCATTTTATTTAATTATTTACAAAATTGCGACCAGTACTTTGCGCACAAGGTGACATGGACAGCCAGCCAGCCGGACGGACATCGTCAGCTCGACTCAGAAAGTGATTCTGAGCCGATCGGCTTACTTAAAGGTAGGTATGACCAATACTTTTAAGGTGTTACACACATCAGCACAAATGCATAATACCCTCTCTACTATTGTTGTGTGAGTATAATTACTATAAAGAATATAGAATTAATTGGCTACTTAGAGCTGGTATAGCGACTTTATTTACTTAAAACTAAAATAGATCAGCGATATTATTAAAAATAAATAAATCCAAATAAATTTTTTAAGCATTAATCGCCTGGAATAAAACACTGCAGATTAGCAAAATTAGAAATTGTTTTCCGGGCAACTTCTTATCAACCTTTCAACAAAACTTAGAACTGTATTTTGTATATAGCCAGAGAGGCGGTTAGACATGGTTACATCGAGTCAAAAGCTTTTTAATCGTATATACAAATGTATACGAACTACAGGTTATTTATACCCAAACCACAATAGTGGAGAGGGCATTATGAGTTTGTTCTGAGGTGTATAACCAATAAACATATTGGTTCTAAGTTTTTACTTGACCTTAATTTATGCTTAAAATCTTGGGTATTTAAAAGGCCTCTTGATCTGTCCGGACAAAAAAAAAAACAAAGAATAGCTACAAAACTCAATTGAATAAAAAGTAAATCAATTTAATTTTTTTTTAGACTATGTTTATTATATTAAATTATAATTATGTATATTAAATTACGAATTTATTATAATACAATTTTGTTATTTCATTAATTTATTTTGCATGATAGCCAGAGTTACCAATTTAACCATTTAGTGGCTAGATTTAGCTGTTTTGCACCCTGTTTAGCCATTAAAAGATGGGCTTAGCCATTAGCCATTTTTAAGCCATTTTTCAACTTGTTTAGCCGTGCATTTTTTGCCTCTTTTCTTTTAAGAGAACATTTTTTATTTTATTATAAAAATTTATAAAAGTAAAATAATAATTTTAACCAATTAAAACGCCTTTAATTTAAATCACTACTTTTACATATGTTGAAAATCGCTATAAACTATGATGGTGAAACATCTCTCAAAATGAAGGGACAGTATTCCAATATTAAATTTATAAAATGTATCAAGTTATCTTTTGTAGATAGGGCCTTTTGTTTTTTGCTAATAAAATCGCAAAGATTCTAAAATTATTTGTGGATATTTGTATTGATGTTATACATCAAAATCAAACAAAATGTTTTTGGTTAGTTATGGCCTTTTGCGTTTCAGGTAACGAAATATAATAATAAGTGAGTCACTCCGGGTGGTGCTTCTAGCAAGAACAAATAATGCGGCCACGAAAGCCCTTGACTTCTAAATTCGATTTCAACTGATCTCTGCCAGGTAAGTTTTGGGCGACCCGGTTTCTTGACCCCTTTGGGTTCCATTGGAAACAGACCTTACCGATATCAGAATTATCTCTTATTAGCGTGTGTGCCGGACCGATCCATTTCTGTTTTCTTCGTCGAATTTCAATACCGATTGCGTTCTTGTTACACGTTATGGGCAACGGCCAGAATATTTGTAGTATTCGCCTTAGACATTTTAGTTTTGTGGAGAGTGTATTCGTAACTTTTGAAGTTTCACTACCATATAGAAAACCGATTTGGCGCTTGCCAATTGACAGTGCAGTTAACTGTTTATTAGTTTGTATAACTGACTTGGGTAGAAAGATAAGCTTACATATCTTTGGTCTTAGTTAATTTGATTGCTTGCAGATTCTGCTGTAAAAAAATTCGATTGTAAAGTCTTGAAAATAAATCTTTTTGATTTAGGGATCCCCTCATCCACAATTCCTCGTTTACAACTTCAAATAATTACAAAAGTATAAAAAAATTTTGTTGCTGTCATTAGACAGCATCGAAACAATTCAAATGTTTTATTTAGCTGGTCACTTTCCAATATTGTATTTGTGACCCTTTATTTCTATTGTTCCGTTGTTTTTTTTTTTTTTTTTTTGAAAATGGCATGTGCCAAAATCAAGGACACTAACTGTCCCGAGTGATGGTTATAATTATATCTTTTTTACTGTAACTCACAGCACGTGACCATTAACACAATTGCAGGGATAGTTTTAAGTCAAATGGTTACATAAGATTTTTGGCAATAACTCAATGGGCCGTTAGTTAAATGTTAACACCAAGAGAAAAAACATTTTGCGATATGGTTCTCAAGAAAACTATTTAAAGCGAACATTTTTAAACATATTTTAAGAATAGCTGGTTAAATAAGCCCTCCATGATGCTCACACAACCATATTATGATTGCCTCCCCTTTATCTTAGTTGGCGAATTTAAAATACGCCTGCGACTGTTTGGTAATAGGTAGATTAAAAAGAACATTTCCCTTAATGGAATTTGACACATTTTTTTAACAAAATTTTTCACTTGCGATTCCCAAACCTCATATAATAAAAGTTTTGAAGCAGAAAATGAATTTTATTTGAAAATTTTGTGGTTTAAATATAATTTTAATATTTGATCAAATTAATGTGAGTAAATATCTAATTATTTAATTTATAGTTTTTAAATAAATAGTCATTCAAATAAATTATTGCGCTATAAATTTTAGCGTTTTGATAAATATTATACTAATGCATAAATTAACGAAATAATTTTTTTTTAATTTAAACAAATAACTAAACAATTGTAAACAATTTTATATAATCTCGCATTTAAATAAAACAAATAAGAATGATATATGCCGAATTTATGATACCCGTCATCAATAATTAGAAAGGATTGCCGGTGGACATTTTAATGGAATCTTTAATGATGTTGGGAGTTTGGAAACAATTTGTCCCTCATTTGCCTACTGAGCCAACTATGGTGGATTAAAATTGGCTTGGAACAAACATATATTTATTTAGAAGGAAAAGCAAGACAGAAATATTGTTGGTGCATAATATCATGCCATTTATTTTTCAAAGATGATTTCCGACATGGTATGTCCGCCGCGACTACGAGTTACATGGTCCATTCGACCAGTCCAATTTTTGACTACTTTTTTCAATATGTCTGGCCGTTTGGCGTCAATGGTGACTTTAATATTGGCTTTCAATGCTTCCGGAGTTTGTCGGCATAAGCCAATGACTTAAGAGGCTTTAAATCGCACGAACGAGGGGCCAGGATCTGGGAAAAAAGTTGTCTCCAAATGGATTTTGCAATAAATCTATTGTTAAATGCGCTGTATGGCAAGTTGCACCATCTTGTTGGAAGCATATATCGTTGATGTTTAGCTGCAAAATTTTAAGGAACAAAAATTTAGTCAACATGGCTCTATACTGCCCCCCATTAACAGTAAATTTTGAGGATTGACCTTGTTCCAAATACGGAAATTTTGATTATTGGCGTAAACATTTCACCAGAAATTCACTTCGTAAAATGACCGAACTTCGTAAAAGGACATTAACTTGGGTTCTTGGGTTAAACGATTCATGATGGTTTGAAAAACGTATTTGAACAGAAATTTCAACACATTTTGACATTCTCATTTGCCAAACCATAATTATCCATAATGTGGGAGGTATTCTGAAAAAAGCCTTGGTCGTCTGGGCTGGGAGTTCCAGGTTAATATAGGAAATATGGTAAAAAATGAACTAACCATATTTTCTATATTAACCCCCTTTTCCATAAAATCGCATACTGTTGCAGATATCTAGATAATATTCAGCACAAAGATATAAGACTTAACCTCATAAACAAATTTTCTTTTCCCGGGTACATATACCCAAATTTATAGCGTAGGGTATAATATGGTCGGCCTTAATCGAATATACTTTCTTATTTGTTTAATGAAATGTCCTTGCCAGTTGTGATTTAAAAAACAATTTGTTCTATTAAATATTTTATTGGAAATATTAGAAAAATTTTTATTTGCTTATAAAACCAGCAAAAGCAGTCGATATTTATGGCAAGTATTTGTTAAAACAATAAAATTAAATAAATTTTAAATTAAAAAGATTTTCTAATTTTTAAACAAATATTGGATTGATTTTATTACATTTTATAACACAAATATAATTATTGGAAATATTTATGCGACAAAAATTAATTAAAAATTTATATTTTATTTCGTATAATTTAAAAAAAAAATTTATATACATAAATGCAAAAAAGTTTTAAAGGCCGTTCAACAATTTTGGTAGGAAATAGATTTATCCATACCTTAGTGTATTAACTTTGGGCCAGTTCCTTTAAAGCACAGTGGGAAATATTTGAAAAACATTCAATTTATTTAGAGTTTAAATACAGTCGGAATTCAGTTATTTTCCACATGTGTCAAACAGTGATTTATTAAAGTTTTAAGATTTTAAGCAAAACTAAATATCCAATTTTTCTCCGAGTTGCCATTTTCTCGTCGATGAAAGAAAGCATTCTTAGTTTCGAAGAAATTTGCGATACATGTAAATTAAAGCAGTATTTACTAGCTTACAAATTGCATGGCATTTAATGTTTAAAAATGATATTAGGAAAAAAAAACTCATGAATCATTTGCTTGCATCGTTCGCCATTCTCTGTAATGTTGGCACCGATTTCGGACGCAAAGATCGATTGATAGATGGCGCCTTTGGCATGTAAGCCGCAGCAAACAGTGATTTATTCAAGATTTAATGCTGTCTAAAAAGTCTTACATTGACAATTTCGCTTGATTACATACCCGTTAAACGAGAAATGCGCCTCATCGTAAGCTCAGCATTGCGCTCCAAACAGGGTTTTCAAATTTTTTTGAGCTCCATCGCCAAACCAGATGTCAGAAATCGCAAAACATCAATTTTGTTTAGTTTTCGTAAAATTTTTTTTTTCTTTTACAAAAAAAGCTAGAATAACATTTCAGTCAAATATCGGCAAAAACTGAAAAAAATACAAAAATGAAAGTAAATTTTGTTTAGTTTCTGTTATTTTTTTTAAATACCATAAAATGGAGATCAAAAAACTTTAATAAATTACACAAGGCTATAAGATCGAACACTTCTGCCTCATTGATTTTATTACTAGTGACTGAATATAAATTTCACTTAAAATTATAAAAAAAATTATAAACTGTTGATAAAAAAATCGCTGAAATAATATAAATGGTAAAAAAAACCAAGTAAATCGCCAGTTATACCAAAAATCACCAATCGCCAAATGGAAAATCCCACTGCCAAATACGTTTCAAAATCGTCACGTTTGGCGAGAAATCGCCTTATCTGACAGCCCTGGCTCTAAATTTTTTGCGAACAGAGGGCGAACTAAGAAAATAAATTTCTAAAATTTGTAAACGACGTACTCCTGTAAGTCTTCGCTTGGTGATTTGCCAAAGTATACTGAAAAAGTCAAACACACTTCTTTAGTTAGTATGCTAGCTAGTTTTACAGATACCTCTATCGGAAATTCTTAACGTCCAATTGTTGTAATCTAATGATACCCTGCAGTAAAAGTACTAAATGGTGCACCACTAATTACGTCGGATCCTTAAGAGGTGTTCAGCTAGTTAATATTATTTAGTTTAATAATTTCCTGAGAGATTCCCGAAAAACACGCTTGTTTGCTGTTGGCAAAAGTTCTTTCATGTGGAAAAAAAACTTGTGGTCAAAAATGACGTTGCTGAGTTCACAATCTTTGACCAATAAGATGCAATTGTTGTGGTAACGTAGCAGCTTTAATATTGGGTGTTTAACTTCAAAATGCGGAACTAACAATAGATGATGTATCGTTTTAACAATGTTTTGGTCTTTTATAACTTTAATGTCATATTGGAAGGTAAACATATATAATTTATTCCAAAGCTACGGTCACACTTATTTAATAGTTGACCATATAAGTATAACCACTACTTTTGTTAATAGTTAGTGAGACTTAACATGACCTTAATATCACACAATAAAACTTAAAAAAACTTAAAAAATAAGATGTGGTGTTATAATCAAAATAAATATTGGAATTAGGAATTAAAGGAAATTGTATTTTAGTTTGCTTGTCGGTCCCGTTTTTTCGTCAAATATTTGCCAAGTAGTATTTGACTGCAGCTTAACTGAACTAAATAGTGTAAACAATAAACTGAACTACTTAAAGAAAAACTTGCGATATATTTGGGTTTCAAACAAGCGATATTTGAAAGGCGTTTCCAAGCAAAATTATTCTTACAAAAGCAATAAAATTCAGTACCACTATAGTTAAATCGTAGAGACTGTCCAACTACTCGTATCAACTCTAAAGCCGGTTATCTATGGGGCAAAGGTAATGCTCTGCTGTTGTTTGCACCAAAAGGGTCACATTAGGTTTAAAAGGGACTAAATAAAGGCAGTGAGCTGTGGGGACTCATACTAGGAGAATGGGTCTGGAATTCAATGACTACTGCAGAGAATATCATGATGAGGGGAAAAAGGAAACTGGGTTTCTTTTTCTATATCAATGTCCTGGAATCCGGGGCATTAGGGAAAACACCTTGGAGAGCTGGTGTGTGCCTGTTTGGAGGATTTATCTAGGATATAACTAAGGTCGCTTCTTCTTTTCATTAGGAAGACGAATTGGTTAAATTCTGCAATGACGCCATTTGAGTAACTGCCGGGGGGGTATTGGCGGTAGGTAACACAAAGGGACCACTGATGAACCCAAGTGAGCTGTCTCTCGATGGCTGCTCTAGGAACATAACTTATTTTGATCTGCTGAAACGAGGCTATACAATCATAGGACAACTGTAGCTAACACAATTAATTGATTTGCCTTTATCGAGCCAAAAAACGGCCAACATATGCGGCCAGATATGGAGCCGTAATATATTTTGCAAGCTTAAGTAAGATTAATACGTTCTTTGTCGTTAACGAAAAGCGGGTTTTTTAACGTAAGCCATATGTTTACAGACAAGGGAAATAACGTGATAGCTAACGATGGCCAGTCAAATTCCTTATATTTAGCAACAACCCTCGTATTATTTCTCGAATTACCTAGACATTATACATATAGATGAATTTTGGTTTTTTCATACAAATCAATTTCCGTCCACTCTGCTCTTAAATACATATAACTAACAACTTTCCAAAACACAAAATTTATTCGCTTTGGATAATCGAGTATTTTTGGGGTGAACATCGTTTAATAAGGTTTACATTTAGGGACCTACAAGCTTTATTTAAATGAGAATGACAGATGAGTTCGGCGGAAATTGCTTTTAAGAAATTCATTTTAACAAACACTCCGTCACCAGGTCGCTGCGACATAGTCGGCAATGAGATGGCTGATGAATTAGCGAGACAGGGCTCAGAGATGGAGGATCCTAACTGTATGGAGGCGGTTATGCCTCCAATAGGCTGTTTTGTCTGTTTGGATGATCTATCTAAGATGTAACTAATATTGCTTATTATCTACATTACCAAGGCGAAAAGGTTAAGTTCTGCAGAGACGTTTACTGAGTAACTTCTCTGTAGGATAAGCATTGGCGTTGGATCTTACAAATGGACTGCGCTTCTTAGCGGCGGATATAACACAAAGTAAACAAAATTTTTCGCCAAAAGTATTATTATTTTGGCTTTTGAATTCGTAGAGATTTTTTTAGCAACTGTTTAACAAATTATCAGTCCGGAGAATTTGAAATAATATATATTTTCACTTAGACCAAATTATTTCGCCCTAAACGTTCCCATTGTGCAATATAGGTTATAAGCTTCACATTTTACTAATCTCATAAGTACATTTTCAATAAATATTAACAATATTTACTCTTTACAAACTTCCTCGTTACATATTCCAATAATATTATCCAACATTTATCCACATAAGAAAAAAGAAAAATAAACATGAAAATTATAGCATAGAAAAATCCCATGAAATATAGCAATAGCAGAGTAAAATATAATCGTAAAGCTGCCAAATATTTTACTCGTATGTTTTGTAAAATATTATCAAAACAGCTTGTGTTAAGTGGTTGTCGGAATTCTATGTTTCAATAAGTAGTCCTTAATAGCGCCATATTTTAAGACACCACAACCAACAGTAACACTAACACTAACACCAACACATTAGCTAATATGACTCACAAGGAACGCGACTCCAAGAGCATAATATGTAAGTATGTACGTATGTTTGTTTGTATATACAAAGTTGTAGGATGAGCTGTTCTAGTAGCACAAAATAAACTAAAATTATATATATTTTTGTTGGAAATAATCGCAGCCAAACTCTTTATGTACGTTTAACAAAATATGTGACCCAAAATAAAAAAAAAAATATTCAAGTTCAGATTTCTTTATGTATTAAAGTCTGATGGCATAAGATGGGAAACGACAATAGTGCGATAAGTATTTAATAAAAGTTTAAATTACTATTTATAACTGACAAACTCCAATTACTTATCGTACGGCTTTCTTATATGTGATGAAAAATATTTAGTGTAGTAAAGGGTGTTTTTTAAAGCTCGATACAGCTTGAAATTGTAAAAATAACAAAAAAAAAACATTTTATCCATCCGGTGATGCCACCTGCATTTAAACTGCACCAAACGGTGGAATTTTCTGAATTAATGAAGTCTGTAGTGTCTGTTGTTGCTTAGTCTTACACCATAAACGATAATTTTGTTAACTAACAAACCTGTTGAGCCCAAACTGAGCCTCATTGCTCAACAAAATAGTACACTAAAAAATGGTCTATAAGTTGCTCGAATCGATGACTGATTTTCAAAGTAAATGTGGATAATTTGGCAGCGTTGTTCAGGCATGAAAAAATACCGAGCATAAACTTGAAAAGATGAGCGCAATATGAAAGTTCATTTAACAGCCAACCCTTTCGTTAGTTCTATCGGGCTTAAAGAAACACCCTTTTACATGTCCACCCCTTTTTCTTTTCAAGCGAATGTATTATTGAAAAAATAATTCAGAAATAATACACCATAAAAAATTTTTTTTATTTGGAAAATTACTGAGTGATAATAGTGCTTGTTTAGTTAATTAATACGTTAACGTTTTTCTGCTTGTACACAATAAAAATACTGTACTAATCTATTTCACACAACAACATTAAGATGAGAACATTTTAATGCGTTTTCGTAAAAAACCACAAAATTCGTTGTGTTTGACTCTGCACATTAATGTTCATTCGTTTCAGTTGATTCGTTCTTTTAGCTGGCAAATTCAACAAAAGTTTTTTTACAAAAACAAAAATCATATGCATGTGTTTTAAATTTTTTTTTACAAAAATTAAACATGAATACACTTACAGGCTATTTACACTAGTCGAAACAAGTATTTTGACGATTTTTTTACATCTTTTTAAGTTTCTATGAAATAATATTTAATTGCTTATTTTTAAGTTTGTATAAGTTATAAATGAAAAGGAAAAATTAAAAATCAAACGTAAAAATGCACGATTTTTACATCGTCAAAATACTTATGCCGACTAGTGTATTCTGTGGTCGTGCAAATTGCCAAGCAACACGGACAATACTAGTAAAATGTATTGCTAAAATTTTTATTTGCTAATTCCTTCATCAAGATTAAAAAAAATCTAAAGAACATTAAAATATAATGAATCACTACAATTGTTTTGTTTTATAACTTAAATCCGTTAAATGCTTTTACTTTCAACAATTGCAGATATCTTCAGTAACAAGAACTCTGTCAATTTGGATTTTCCAATTGCAAAGCGTTGAAACCGCACTATTTTGGTTGGCATCACACATTTTCTATGAGCATGAGTATTTTTGACTGATAAACGCTTGACGGGCTGAATTATCGTTGGCTGTTAGCGTTTTAGGCGTATGAGAGCGATTTTAAGAAGGGGGTTGTATATGGAACCAAAAGCAAGTAAGCGACCGATTATCATAAAAGTTAATTGTATAATTTCAAGTCATAGTTTCTCTTTTAATACTAATCAAATTTTGAATTTGTTGTTGTCCAAATCATAAAAATAGGCAAATTTGCTAAGAAATACGGGTATGTACTAACGGTTCAGTAATTTGTAAAAATTTGTAAGTCGGATTTACTTAGAAAAGCTTGACAGTTAGTAGACCGAATTCCTTTTGAAAAACTTTGTAAGAGTCATTTGCAATTCTACTACAAACGCAGCGATCACGAGTACAGAAGGGACTCGATACCATGCTCAAGATAGTCATCCTTCTGATCTACACTAATAGACAATCGCCATAAAACTGATGTATTTTGACATCAGTATTATGACATGAATCTTCGTTTCATCACTGTGATGTCAGTCTTAACATCACTTGGCCAAATTGTCATCAGGGTCTAAAATTGAAAGTATGTCATTAATCGGATGACACATTGGCATCACAGAAGTGACAAATCGGAGTTAGTTAAATAAAAAGTGTGATTGATTGGGATTGATTTAAATCAAATAGAGAGAATTTTATTATTTACCACCCTGTGTTTACAAAAGAACTCTCAATTATAAGACACCAGCAGCATGACCGATATTGTTTTCGTAATCATTCTACTTTAAAAATTTGACGGATTTTACTTAATTATTTAAACAAATAGAATATGGGTATTTTTACTTATTATTTAACATTTTAAACATTAACATAGTGTATGTTTTTCTTTCTGTAATGATGTCGTTATTTCTACAAAAAAACCAGCAAATCGTTTTTAGCTTCTTTTGTATTGTTTTTGTTGTTATTTCTACAACAAGCCTTTACAAATACACGTGTATGCTTTACTTTACGATTTGTTCTTTTCGCTCTTGTTCTTTCTGATGTTGATGTCAAATGTGAAGATTTTATGTCGTCAATATGAATGTTATATGCTGCATAATTTTTTTTTTGACAACGAATGTACGTACATCAATGCGATGCCTCCTATGCAGGTTTTTAAAATGCGCTTAAAACAAAAATAGTGGATGAATCAATAACAAAACACACTTTACAAACATTTAAACTTTACTTAGTTTTTATCTATATTACTATTTTACTTGTTAATTATACACAAAATATGGTAGCGAATTTATATCACTGTAGTCATAGCACAGATGACGCATAAAATATGACAAAATTAATAATGACGTTCGTCATTGGATTGATGTCACTTTTTGCCTCATTTATGTAATTTGCAATGTCTCAATTCTGATCTTAGGGTAATATTATTTCGAAGATGCATTTTTCTTTTAATGTAGTTGCATTTTCTCTTAGCATCCCTAAACTTATGGTTAATTTTATCAGAGATAAAAATACATATATCACCTAAAAAATTTGCGAGGACCCAGAATATATATATACATTATAAGATTTTCAAATATGTCGTCGAATAAGAAAATTAATTTGCTTTTATGTTTTAAGAAAATCATGAGAAGGCATGGAAGAATAACACCCTGTGAAATTTTAAACCATATCGAAAGAACTTGAGTCAAAAAATTTTAAAAAGTTCTTTTCCCAGTGTATTTAAAACTCTTTTCACCCATCATTTACAGAACAAACTCTTAGCCATAAACAATAACAAATAGTCGTACATATTTTGTTTCGGACCAATACAACTACACAATTGGCTTAAAAAAACAAGGACTCTTTGTTAGACAGTTGTTGTAGTGGAAAAAGGAACAGAAAAACAGGAAAAAATCTAGTTTAAGGCTTAAGTTTACTGTACTTTTAACTGGCGCTAGCGGAAACAGTAGCATTAAATCAAATGATGACTGCCTCCATGAAATTCTCCAAAATGTCGAAAAAATATACAGCCATAACAAACCAATCTATTTTCAGTGTTTTAGTTCATTGAAAGGATATGCAATATCCGTTTGTCGATTTTCTTTTCGCCTTAAAAGAAAAAAAAACAACAACAACAAATGTATTAGAACAACAGCTGAACAACATTAAAATAAATAAATAACACCCAAAATATTTGTTTAACTCTAAAAATGTCTAAAAGGAGGAGTTGGACGTACAAACACGTGTGTAAAAGTTTCTTTCTTTAAAAGTGAATGGCTTGGTAAATGAGTGAGTGTATTTGTTGCTTCAAACATTTCCAAAACCAGTAAATGATGTTGGCCATCATTTATTTGTAAATAAATACTGTCTGCCAGGAAATGAACACACAGCCACTAAATTAGAATGAGTTGAGAGGAAGAACCTTTGTTTCATACTATTTAGTTAATATGAATTTATTTCAAAAGGATTCTTCTTAAGTGTCTTGTGGGTCTGTTTCTGTCAGAGTTTACGAGCATATCAGCTAATTTATGTTTTATTTTGTATAATATTGACTAAAATAATCATAAAAATGAAAGTGTTTCCGTTTGAATTGAACTGTATGAAATGAAAAAAAAATTTACGCACATAAGTTAAAAATTAAGGAGCTACTGCAAGAACAGTCATAGAGAGATACAAAAAGAGTGATTTAGACAGCATACAATTGTGTGAACCATTAATAATTTAAGCAGGAATTGAAAAAACCTCTCTAAAAAATAATGTGTTAAAATTAACGGTACCTTTCCTTAAAAAAAAGTATTTTTTCTCAAAAATAAAACATTTTTTCAAAAAATAGTACTTTTTATAAAAAGGTGCTTTTTATTTTATTTTTTGTCACATAGTATGTTTTATTAAAAGGAATTTTTGTTAAAAGTTAAAAACTTATTTTTTATAATAACGTACGTTTTTGTTTTAATTGAAAGGGTACTTTTTGTTAAAAAAAATAACTTTATGTTCTAAGGAATTGCATTTTTTTAAATATTGCAGGGAACTTTTTGTACACCATAAATTCTAATTGACTGAAAAACTATTTTTTGTTAAGAAAAATTTTTTTGTTTTTTAAAGTACTTTATTTTGAAACATGAATATTTTTTAAAAAGTCCTTTTTGCTAAATTAAGAATTTTTGGATTAAAAAGCAACCTTTTGTAAAAAAAAAATTTGGTTAAAAATGGAAATTTTTTCTTAAAAATTAAACTTTTGCCTAAAACCTAACTTTTCATTCTCTTGGTTAAAACAGTAATATTTTGTTAAAAATTTAACTTTTTATTTATTTTTTGTTTTTAAGAGGTCTATTTTTCATAAAAGTAAATAAAATTCTATTGGTAATTTTTAAAACTCAAAGGCTAGCAAACCTGCAGTATACAACTCTGCGTATACACCAAACTTCACTTATGTATCTAAATCATAGGCGCTTACATCTTACAAATACGACGATACAGAATACGAAACGCTACTACACGAACAAGCCTAAGATAGTTGGGCATGTTGCCAGAATTCCAAAACACCGCCAGCCGCGCGTCTTTTAGAAGCAAGAGCGATCAATACAAGATCGGGAGTAAAAAAAAGAGTAACATGGCAAGACACCATCAAAAAGAATATCACTGAATAAAAAATCAGTGACTAGAATAGCCAAAACAACGTTACAAAATAGATTGAAATGAAGATGTCTTTGCAAAAAAGTCTACATTGCAAGGTGGAAAAAGGTCCTGAATAAGTAAGTATACATATATACTTATAAAGGGTGTTTTTTATAGAGTGGCACAAGTTCAAGTCATAATAAATCAAGGAAAAAAATTTCAATATCAATGAAAAGGGCTTTATTGGAAAGAAAATCTTATGATATTATTGTTTAAATATGATTTCAGTCATGTGGCCGTGGCGTCTGGCGCGTAGAAGGCGCAATCTGAAATACCAATTTTAAAAATTTTTTCGCATTCCGACCATCATCGTTTTTGAAGATATGACTCCGCCAGCCCATGAAGCGCCCTAAACAGTAATTTTCTATGGATGTAATCGTGTTTTGACAAAACCTTGTGGATTCTCCTCACTCCAAATGGGACAATTATGCTTATGTATGTATCCATTCATCCAGTAATGGGCTTCATCGGAAAACAATTTTTAATGGACATTTAAAATCAATAGCAATTTGTGCTTCAGCCCGTTCGCCGAATTATTTTGATTTGAAATTTCAACAATTTGCACGCGTTTCTCTGGTCTAAGTCGATTCATAATGAAATTTCGACGCAAACTTAACAAAAAGCTACTATCAGCTCTAACAAAAACACCCAATATTAACAAAAGTACTTTCTGTTTAGAAGTACGTTTTACTTAAATTGTGTTTTCTTCTTTAGCCCTTTGGGAGCATATGGCTTCCATAAAGCATCTCCATCTTCCACGATTAAACAGCTGGCAGCACTACGCCAGATGAAGATTTTTTGCTGTTGCATTGTTTGTCTAGGTTTATGTAAAAGTTTTGTTTATGTTTACAAAAAGTCCGCGTTTTGTGCTGTGATTATTGTATTTTAATAAAGTTTTTAATCATTTTAAATGAAAATAAATTAGATATTGACCATAATTAAATAAAAATTGGCTAAAAATTTATTTGTTTCATCACGTTCAGCGGCACTCTTTGATTTTTGTTTAAGTATTTTTTGACGTAAACGGTGATATAATTTTCATTTTTGTTGTAATGTATATTCGTATATTTTGGTCTAGTGGTGAGTAACCTTGCTAATCTTTGCTTCCTAACTTTTTCTTTGTGTTTAAAAGTACTTTGTGCTTAAAAGATGTTAAAAAGTACTTTTTGTTAAAAATTCCTTTTAGTTAAAAACTACATTTTGTTACCAAGTACTTTTTGTTGAAAAGTACTTTTTGTTTGTAGAACCTTTTGTTCAAAAGTACATTTAGATTAAAAGTACATTATGAAAATAATTTGTTTGTTCAAACTTGGTTAAATAGTAAAAGTATTTGCTATTAAAAACTGATTTTTATTTAAAATGATGCCTTTTTTAATAGTTTTTTTTTTGTTTAATTAAAAAATACTTTTTGTGAAACGGGTCCTTTTTCAAGCAGGTATATTTTTTTAATAGTTAAATAGTGTGTATATGAATCGATGTACTTACTTGTTGTAACTAACTTCTGATCTAGAGTGCCACTTACACTAAAATCTAATAATTTTTAATTTTTAGCTTTAAGAATATAAACACTCACAAATTTTTGAACCATTAACATCAATCTGTTATTCAAAACTTCAAGTTCTAATAATTTTTCTTAATTCTCTGACAATTATTTTAAAAACTCATTAAACTCTTCATCATAATAAGTGTTTATAAAAAACCCTTTTTGAATTCATCTCTTTTACAACCAACTTTTGTAGTTTGTTTTTTTATTTGAGCTGTACATTTCGTTAACAAGAATGAGTATTTTGGATTTTTAGACCTTTTTCTCTGAAAAGAAACTGTCTGGAAAGTTTTTTTATAATGGAAATATTTGTTTATGTTGTCTAGCTGTTGAAAAACGCGTTTTATTATGGTTAAACATTTTCATTTTAAAATGTTTTATCTAGTTTATGGCTCAAAAAGTGTTCATCAAGTAACATTGACCTTTTGTTTTAATTTTGACAGAACCAAATGGCGTATATTTCAATTTGCTACTCCATGATTGTTAAGGGTTCAATTCATTCAGACATATTTAAAAAATGTTGCTTCAAAGAATATTGAACTTGGCTTAAGATTGATATCAAAGTAGACCAGTGAGCGTGTGTGGTTTTGACAGCCACGTTCACGCGCGTAAATTATGCGTAATCCAAAAAAAAAATAAGTCACGTAAGCATCACTTTTTTACGAAAAAACTAGCAAAGAACATTTTTAGCAAAGAGTTAACAAATAGTTGATCTTTATACTTTTCAAAAATTACCTATTAAAAATTACTATTTTCAGCAAAAATTGAATTTTTTTATAAAACATAGACATACCTTTTTAAAAACTACATTCTTCAACAACAAGTGTTTTTTTTTAACCAAATTAAACTTTTTAAGCACCCTTAAAATTAATCATCTTTTCAAAGTACTTTTTAAAAAGTCTATTTTTAAACGAAAGGTGCATTTTAACAAAAATGCCTTAATAATAAAACAAAAGGTACTTTTTTACAAAAGGTATTTTATTGTCAAATATCAAATATTTTTTTAACTTATACTACTTTTTTTAATTAAATGTGAATTTTTTTACAATTAAAAATTTTTATGAATAAGAACGCTTTGAGGAAAAGAAACGCTTTTTCAATAAAAAAAAATTTATTTTTAAGAACATGGATAAATTGAAAGAAAGTTTGTGGGGGTTTTAGGAGCTTAAAAATACCAGATTCTGCACTGTGGGGCAATCCAACACTTAAAGTTAATTGAGCGAAATATTATCTGCAATTATAAACACTGTTTTAACTCTTTAACATTATCGAGCAGATATCAACTATTGACAACAGATTTTAAAAAAACGTGACTGAGAATTTTGGTAAATGATTGTGAGCCTGCCGAGCCAGTAGGGGGTGCCACTTGACCGACATTATTGTTCATTTTTAACCGGAACATATTTGTCATAAACTGAAGTCGAAAAAGTTTTAATATCTCAAAAAAAATCTTTTTTTTATTAAAATTAAAGTGAGACCTTAATTTTGGACACCCTTTTTTGCATAGATTAAATTAATTACCAGCATTTCTTTTAAGCAATTTAATTTTAACAAAACGAGCTATTTTTACAATTCTTTTGTAACAAAATTTATATTCTAATTTAAAAGTGACTTTTTTTAACAAAAAATTTTGGGAGCTTTACACTATCACACAAGTCTAACGTAAATACAACCCTGTCATTACAAATTGTTATTGTTGTTTGAAGTTTTTAAACAATAACACTGTGCAACAACAAAAACCCCAGCCTCAATACTTGCAACGTGGAATGAGACTGGACTATTGGCAGAGCAAAAAAGCCAAAGGGTTTTGAAAAGTTAGCTTTGGTTCCCGAAATATCGGCCCCTATAATTTTTTAATTTTTTGAAAAATCTATACTTAATGTTCTTCTGAGCTAAAAGACTATTTCAGATGTCTTCAGAAGAATTGTATGGCGATTATTTTTATAGAATATATTAACCCTCTAACACTCATTTTAAGGGGTAATTTTTTTCCTTTTTTTAGAGCATTTTAGAGGGTTAAAATAGTCCAAGAATATTTTCTGCATCAAATTTCACTAGGGGTCTTTGAAGACCAAAAAATCGTGCAATGTATGTAAAATGGGTTTTCGAAACAATAAAAGATTTCAAGGCCCGGGATTTCGAAATTCCGTTTTACATACAATGCACGATTTCATATATTTAATTAATTTTTCGAGCAAAAAAGTAACTAAAGTTTTCTAAAAACGTTGAGTCTACTTCTACTTCAGCAACAATTTGTATAAAATTGAGAATAACGTTTATAATAATTTTTTTTAGTTTTGAAAGAAAATGTTAACAAAATATTTTTAAAAAATACATTGAAACTTCGAAATAAATAATACAGTTTTTTTCTGCCCAAATTCTATTTTACAAGAATACTACGTACATAATAAAAATTCAATATTTAAGAGGTATGTACTAATAAATAAGTAATATTGTTGTTGGCAAAATTGGCCAACGGTTTCTTAATGCAAAATGTGTGAGTGAAAAAAATTGTTGCTGTATTTTGAAAACCAGTGAAAATGTTGCTACCTATTGTAGACAAAGTTTTACTTTTTTTTATAAATTTTGACTGTTTAATAAAATAATTTCAATAAATTGTTTCATTATTAAAAAAAGTTCTTAAAAGCAGTGACCTTGGTTAGTATTAAAGATTCGTTGTGACCGATTATAGCATTCTAAGCATTTAAAAAAGTGTTTCTGACATTTTAAGTAATAATAATGAACTTAAACCGAAATATAAAATGTATAGTATTTTGCATTTTATGAGTTTACACACTTACATACTTTAAGGTTTTAAATTTTAAGCCATAAAATATGCATCACTTATTAGCAAAACAAATCCCTTAAATTATACTAACTTCATGGTACTATGTATATCAAAAAGCTAAGAATTAAAAGGCATTGCCTGAAATGTTAAAATTGATACATGACAGTTCAAGCGTTTTTAGCTTAAACCTCAAATAAATTAACTAATACAAAGTTAAGTGTAATTAAGTTTTTTTTTTTTGCTAATATGTAATATGAAAGTTAATTCTTCCATTAGCTCAATCGTTTAGCCTTAATGGATTTTTTACACTTGTTTAACGTTTTGATTGAATTCCCATTTTAATCCCTGGAAAGAAATTTAAATACTCTTTTTTTCCTACCAAAAAAGGAAGTATGTATTCATTTTTTTTTTTAAATAAAATAAAAAGTCTCTAAATCACCATTTAACAACTGTATTTACAAGCCATTTACGTTTTTACCTTGTATTGTTGAACAATAATCTAAATAAACTATTATGTTAACAATTACAAAAAACGCCATCCATGTTTGTTAGGATCCCCACAGCTATTTCTGCAAATAATATTTTCAATGTAACATGATCGAAATACAAAACAACCAAATGTAAAGCAAACATTAGGGCGGTGTATATTTTTACAAAACAAAATCACACGAGAAGACGTAAAGAGAAAATGCTTAGCTTTATTAAAATCAAACGTATTGCGACAACAGAGTATTTTAAAGATTCATTCCTTTTGTAAACCTTTAAAAATTTATTTTTGATTATTATTTTTTCAAAAATATTTTTTTCTTTTTTATAAGTGCCTTCTTATTGCCACATATTATTACACACATACGGTGTTTGTTAAGTCAAACGTCATCAATTGTTATTTGTTCATACATATTTATATACATTCATATGTACAAATGTATGTTTAACGTATTTCTATACATTTATCCTTTTCCGATATACAAACTTATATATTATACCGGTTGTGGGGTTAGCAATCAATTCAGTTTGTATTTCTAGTGTGTAGTTGACAAGTGACACAATCATAAACATACATGTTAGCAGAACATTGAACATGTAACATCAATACTTTGTTGTAGTTTGTGGCCTTCTTTTGAAAAGGGAAAATATATACAAGCAAAAAAAACCTTAAATATACATAAAATGTAGCATAAAAAAACATTTAAATTTAGGTATCAAAGAACGACAAAGGGTTTGAGACAATTAGAATGCCGCAATTGTTTGTTCTAGAACTTTTTATACTCAAAAAGAACAATTTTATTATGTTACGATATGGAAAAAATAAACTACGACATAATTAATCAAAAGTCTCGATAGTTCGGTGTTTTCATTAAAACTGAAAGCTTAAAATTTCTTGAAGAATTAAAGGAATCATATTTGTTTGGAGAAGGTTATTCAATTAATATATAAATGATCGCTAAACGAAAATCAGAGAAACTGGGCTGCAAAGGGAGTGGTAGTTCACCATTGTTCCATTCGGGATGTTAAATGATGCAAATAAGTACCAGTGGTTCAGTATAATGAACTCAAACAATTATAAATACAAAACTTAAAAATAATCATAAAAAAAATCAGGCCAAAATTATAAAATAACTAGCTAATTCACAAAATAAAACAAGTAAGAAAGTATAGTCGCTCAAGCCCGATATGAAACGCTACACCACAGTATTCAAAAAGACATCATGCTTTTGTGTCTATATAAATATGGATTTATCTATGTTTATAAACTTCATTAAAGTCGGTTTAAAAGTTTGTGAGAGTAAGAAATTGCCCCCTACCTCCCCTTGTGGTCCTATTTTTGGAAAACTGCATAGCTTATCTGACCATATGAATATGTTTATATCTATGGTTTAAATTTCATTAAAATCGCTTTGAGGGTTCCTGAGAGGCAGAAATTTCCTCCTCGTCATCCTACGATTCAGACCATTTTCAATATTCTTGGTCCTTGTGCCAATAAGAACCTATGTGCCAAATTTTATCAAATGTTCTCCAAAATCGCGACCTGTACTTTGCGCACAAGGTTACATGGATAGCCAGCCAGCCGGACGGACATTTTTAGTTCGATTCAGATAGTAATTCAGAGTCGATCGGTACAATTTAAGGTGGGTCTAGCTAGGACCAATATTTTAAGGTGTTAGACACACCCCTCACCATGGTGCGATAAGAACAGAAAGTTAATTAAAACCCGTTCTTTAGGCAAGCAAAAGTCTCTTGCTGTTTTCCAGATATACAGAAATCTATAATGTCTTCGTACGGAGGGTGCCACGCCCACTTCTCTTATTTTTGGAGAGGTTGTGTATTGATAACTCAGATCTGCGAACCACATTTGGATAATTTTTTTAAAAATAAGTCTAAAATGTCTTTGTGTCAATATTTCGTCAGACTTGAAAAATTTGGCTCTTGCCGTTCTCCAAATATACAGAAAAAAACAGCAATAACAAGGGATTTGTTGGGAAAATGAAAGGAAATCGTGTTTTTTTTTGTTCGTATCTCAGCCTTTTGAAGAACTTTAATAGCAAACTTTTCGGGACTATATAAGATTTAAATATTTAACAGCGTAGTTTCCATCATATCTGGCGCCTTCGGAAAATGCATTACAACGGACATCGTTAAATCAACTTCACTACTCATAAGGAACCAGAATATATATACATACTTTATTACATCAATATTGTATAAAATACAAACGGAATGACAAACTTTTATAAAACATTTCCAATTGTGGCCATGAGTATAAATATAAATATCGAAAATACCATTAATATAACAAAACCCCGGATATTTCTAACTTCAGCTTTAGATAAAGGTACATAAAATATTTATGTTTAACCCTGGATGGCCACCGTTTGTCGAATCAACGAAGCTCATTTACACATAAAAATAATTCAGAGTCGTATTGAATTTTAAAGAAAAAAATAACTTTTATTAGTTATTGTTTATGCTTTGTTTTATTTTTTAATAAAATGCTTAACTAAGAAATTTTTTTATTAATTTTTTTTGCCTTAAAAATCGTACCGGTAGAATTTTTTTTATTAAACAGATCGTCGATTCAACGGATTGTACTAAAATGAAGAGTAACTATCCCGGTTTAAGGTAATAAGTAGAAATTTAAGACGACATATCAGGTTTTATAAATAAAAATGAATTCATTTCAGTGTAACATTTTAAATATGGCGGTTTTTTAATATCTTTTTATAACCTGATCTGATGTAGAAAATCTAAGTACAGAATCGATTCTAACGCAACTCAAACCCTTTGAAAAGTATACTCTAGTCCCAGGGTTACTTTTTCAAAATTTTGGTATTTACTTTATTTTCAAATTGTTATTTAAAATTTTTTATATTAAGGGTGTTCCGGTAGGCTTGTTAGTAGTGGGCTTGTCTACAAGTAAGAGTGTTGTGGTGTGGTTTCGATTCCTATCTTATACTCTGATCTGTTTCACTACAATGGGTTAAATATCTACGTAACATTTTGCTGCAATTTATATTAGAATGGAAACCCGCTCTTCCATGGGTGCAGGGTATCAGGTATGAGCTTGTGTTAAACACATTTTTTTAGTATACCCATCGACTAAGAATCACTTTCTGATTCGATCTACAGATGTCCGTCCGTCGGTGTAAGGCTTGTGAGAAAAGTACAGTTTTCCATTTTGGAGATGAATGGATGAAATTTAGTATAAACGAACTTATGTGTATGAAGTTTATAAATGAATCTATTTATTTGAATTAAAAAATTAATATGAAAAAAAACAATTAATAGAAATTCCTATTTGCCTTTTTGTTCAACTCAACTAGTGCTTCAGCAATTAATTATTTTTAATATTCAATAAAAATATCTGAAAATATATGAAATACTATTGAAACACTTATCGCAAAATGATAAACATCAATATAAATTAAATTCTGTACATCCTTTTAACATTCAAACAAAAGAAAAGTCATTGCAAGTGTGTACTCGTGTCAAGAGTACTTTTCATAAATAAAAGTGTACATTTTCGCATATTTTTGCATACAAGTTTTGCATTTAGTATAATATCGCACCGTTTGCAAACTGGCATATGTGAAAAGAAATTTACTACAACACATACTCGTATGTTAAGATATCTCTAAGGGCTCCTGTCTCTGTGTAATAGATGAAGGAGTTGCTCATCTTTGCCAGAGGGTGCGATATTTAATACTAAGGAACATAATTTTTTTTCAATAACCATTTAACTGTAGTACTCTCGTCAATAAAATATGAATAGATGATGCTGATAATGATGTTAATAATTTCCGTGATTATAAGAATTATACTGCTAATGAGGATAAACATGTAATGTGATGCTGCAGCTGCTATAGATGATGATTGTCATAAATAACACTATGCTAGTTGAATAAACAAACAAGTCGGGCACATGGCGTTTTAACATAATTCGGGTACGCTTAATCCAGTGGCGCTCGACGTTTTTTTAGATTGGCTCTGGTTTTTGAGATATACCGTTATTTCAAAAATGGAGGAGCTTGCACAACATATATTCGCGTAACTCAAACACGGTTTAGTTTATTGAAATTACTAAAAAAAAAATTTCTAATATGAGCAGTAGTTTTTGAAACATATTTTTTTTTTATTTTTTAAAATTAAATTTTCGCCAAAATTTCGAAGTTTTTGGTTTTTAAAAATTCATAAAAAATTAAAAAATGCAGCTAAATTATATATATGCAGATATATAAAAAACAAGTCATAAATGATTTAAATCTGTTACCAACTTTTGATTTTATTCACACAAGTCGAAATTAATTTAAATTAATATGGCGTTTAATGAAATTCTTAAATTTGGCCCCTGCAGCGCCTAGGATGCCCCTAGATGGCTTAAATGAATGACCTACCCTACTTTATTTTTCATCTAAATCATTTATTTTTAGCATACCTACCCGGTATCTCCATTTTCAATGCTCAATGACCAGAAATATATTGAAAAAAAGTCCCATAAATGCCCAGGAGTCCCCCTAGTAAAATAACATGTATAACCGACCTTAATTAATTTTTTTTCCTTAACATTTTCTCGAGACATACTTGCCCCTTATCACCAATTTTTAGGGGGGCTCCCATAGAAAAGTTGGTAACAGATTTTAATCATTTACAGCTTGTTTTATTTGCAGCTTCGTTTTTTATATGTAGAAGCCTAGCAGCTTTTTCTAAATTATGATAAAAAACGACTGCTCATATCATTTAGTAATTTCAATAAACAAAATCGTTTTCGAGTTACGCGAATATATGTTGTGCAACCTCCTCCATTTTCGAAATAACGATATATCTCGAAAAACAGAGGCAATCTAAAAAAAATTATGTAAAAACGCCATGTGCCCGGCTTGTCTTAAAAAAAAGTGAAAATTTCTTGCACAGTGTAATCATTTGCATTTTACTTCCGCCGTTACATCATTTTGCTAAGCGTTTAAATGTAGTTTGATCTCTAAAAACAAATTTAACACAACGAGAGGTTTCAGTGTGTTTTGAGCGGAAGTTAAAGGTGTTACTTCCGTTTGAACGGGCCAGTAAAAGTCTGTCAACTAATTGGTTGTTTGTATATATACGATTTTAAATGCCTGTGTTGGTTTTTTATGTGTTAATGTTAAATGTCAGAAGCTTATTTACTTCAAATTAAAATAATTATTTATTTGAAATTGAATTGTGCTTTAACGAAAAAAATCAAATATGTTTAATTAAATATTAAGGCCAATCGCAGACTTAAAGAAGCAAGTGTTTACCCAATTGTCGAAATTCGATTATATATACATATGCAAAGATAAAGAAAACATAGATACAAATCATTAAAAATTAATTTATATGTTTCCAGCATTTGTTTTTTTATCTTAGTATATCGATTTGGCAAGGGAAGAACCACCGGTCCATATTTTATCTTCCACTCAAGTCCATGAATGTTTAATATAATTTTGTAAGTTCAATAATATAAAAACAATCAGAAAGTACCAATTGAAAAACCAAAAGTACCAAACAGTTCTCTCTTACAGATTCTCATCCACTCATGGCATTGGGTGATTAATTTAATGTTTCTAGGTCCAATACTAATGGAAATTCAATAAGTACCAGTTTAAACATAAAAAAATGTAAAGAAGGTCCCTCTAATAGATTCTCATCCACTCAGGAAATTGGATGTTGAAATGTATGTTTCTAGATTCAATATTAACGAAAATTAAAAAAGTACTAGTTGAAGAACAAAAAAGTTCCCTCTTATAGATTCTCATCCACCCAGGAAATTGTATGTTGAATTTTATGTTTTTAGGTCCAATATTAACGAAAATTAAAAAAAGTACCCGTTGAAGAACAAAAAGTACCAGAAAGCTACCCCTTACAGATTCTTATTCACTCAGGACCATGCGTGTGCATTTTTATGTTTATAAGTAAAGTACTAACATTTTTCTGCTTATAGGCTCTTCTTCACTCAGAACTCTGCACCTATAATGTTATGCTTCTCAGTTTAATAACATAGAAAGTTCAAAAATTACCACATGCAGTACGGAAAAGTAAAAGAAAAAAAATTGAGTTTTCCGTATTTCCCCTTTTCGATGCTTTTTTTTTTGTTGTATGAGCCCATTATTAAATACGTTTATGGCAATGAACGGAGAAAAATGTTTTGTTAAAATAGAGTACCAAAAATAAGTACGATGTTCACCCTTTAACCGTCGAATTCAAAAAAAGTTCCAAATTAATAATCGTATTTTTTAAATAACTTACAAATTTGGTATAATCTATATTTCTATGTTTATTGGTTTAAAAGATAGATGGGTTGACTAAGAAGTTTCAAAATACAGGTTAAACCCGTTTACTATCCAAAAAGGCAGAATTTCAAAAAATACCGGACACCTGCCCGCTTAATTTTTTAATGAACAACGATTAGTATTAAATTGTTGTTGTACCTCTTTTAGTTTTAAAGATATGAGGTTACCAAATTTACCCGTTTTTACCAGATAATCTGATAATAAAATATATATTGAGCACTTCTTTCAAATAATTTTTTTTTTTGTCAAATCAGTTGACAAAGAGAAGAGGAGAGTATTCTTCACTCTTTTGTCTTTGCCGATTTATATATAAATAGATTAAAAAAAAGAATAGCTTATCCCATCAACAATAAATTTCAGTGTTTTTATTAAATAATAAAAATTGGGAATTAAGCACGAATAAAAAAATCATTTAAATTAAATTTTGTATTCCCACGAAAATTATTTTGATAATAAAAAAACGAAATTTTTAATAAAATTTAAAATTTCTTTAATTAATTATTGGTTTTACCCAATTTTTTTTTTATAATTAGTAAATCATTTTGGCTTTGTTTATTGAAATTTTCTTCTTGTTCTAATTTATATTTAAATCCTGATATCTTATACATCAAACTGTGGCTCCTTTAAATTAAATAATTTTAAACTTTAGCAAAAAAAATCCTATTAAAAAATTATAATTGTAGTTGTAAAACAATAATTAATTGTTGCTCAGTTTATATTTTTAACTTTTATTTTTGTTTGATCTACTTTAACATTTCATTTGCCTACACAGTTTTAAACGATGTAAACGAATTAGTATTGAATTTGACTTTAAAACAAAAAAGAGCTCTGAATACATATATTTTTTTTTTGCACAGACCTGAAATTTAAATTTTCTTATTGCGTTCCAAAAAATTCTAAGCCATAAGATATGCAGCGTTTGAAATTTAAAAATTCAATAGGATTTACTTTCTGTAGAAAGTACGAACAAAATCACAAAATAGTTTTGACTGTGTTTTTGCTTTCAATGTAGATAATCTTTGGCGTTGACTTGTGTTTTACACAATTAGGGCCTGAAGAATAATTACTCGTGAAAGGGTAAGCGTAATTACAATACGGTAAAGTGCATGGCTATAATTTTAAATAAAAAAATTTGCTATTGAGCATGTGTGTTCATGAGAATTAAAACATTTCTCGTACATGAGCATGCATAGTTACATTTGCTTCCATTATGAGCGTGAGTTATCGGTTGTAAAAACCCATTCACGCGTTCGGCCCTTTTTATCCAACTAAATTATTTTTCGCTTTTAATAAACTTTAATTTTAAGTCATTGTTAATTCGCCTTTACTAATAATTTAAAATGCACAAGGTTTTCATTATTTTTTATATACATTTCCATTTAAATATAAATTAATTAACCAAAAACCACATTTAATTTAATTGATTTTTACAATTCCTTTTATGTAATTTTTTTTTTAAAAATCTTTTTTTTATGAACTGTTGTTATTGAGTTCTACGTGGTAGAAAACAACGCATTGTATTGGGAATTAAAAACAAAATAATTTTTAACGTTTTTCTTTCATGTTCGTTAAAATTTATTTAATTAATTAACAGCTTGTAAAATATTAATTATTAAAAAAAAATTATAATGAAAATGATATGCAAAAATAATACAGTCAAATCCCGATAATTCCTACCACGATAAATCGTAATTCCCGATAATTCGTAATAAACTGTCGGTCCCTTGAAAAAATCTCGTTAATTCGTAAAATGTCCATTCATTTTGGTCCAATCGCTAATTCGTAATTTTTTTCTCAAATAAAATCTTCTTTACCTCTAATAAATCGTAATTGTTTGATAACTACCACTTATAATTCGTAATAAAAACAACAGAAACATGGAAAGAATGAATTTTTGTTCACCGTTATTTTTTTCGTGGGTTTTTGCTTTTGCTTTTATTAAGATCAGTTTGTTACATGAATAATAAAGAAACACACACACAAAAAATAGACGTTGCAAAGCGATTTTAAATTGCTCCATCAACTCTTACTTCAATTCTTCTTCAATTTTACGCTAAGTTAATGCATTTGCTAATTTATTTTATGTATTTATTTTGTATTTTATTTTGTATTTTATTTTTCACAACTGTTTTTTTTTTTTTTTTGATCGTTTAAGTAAATAAATTGAAAAACCCCGTTAAATCGAAACCTTGCTAAATCGAAAACCCCTATAATTCGTATGAAATTGCCGGTCCCTTGCTATTACGAATTATCGGGATTCCACTGTAATACGAATTTTATGAAAAAAAAAATAAATGTAAGTTCAGAATGGCAATTTGGAATTTACCACAGATCAAAACAATTATTTTAATTTAACTAATTAAATTTGCAAGAAACTTCACAAATTAATCTGCAAAAAACTTTAAACAAAATGTTTAATATTCTTTGTATCCATATTCGTATTTCAGTCTTTAAAATATTTACATTAACTTCCATTTTTAAGTATTTACTATAAAATCGACAAAAAGTTATTTGCAACATTGATCCATTTTTTATGCAGCATTTATTATAATGTACATTTCCTTGCAGACGAAGAAGGAAATATTTTAAATTGTTTTAACCGATTTTCTATTTCTTAATACTTTATACAAATTTACAATCTTTTAATGCCATCAAATACCACAAGTTATTTAAACATTTCCAACAAAAAAGGGGAGAAAAAACTTTATAAAAGAGCCCTACAATAGTCATAACACAGCCCATATTCCCACAACCTGCAAAAGAAAAAAAAATTAAAAGCAAAACTTCATTGTCCTAAAATATTTTTTTGGTTGAAAACTCTGCATCTATTGTTGCAGATTAAAAACTTTTCTAAAAGAAAACATCGTATTTTACAAACTGAACAGTTTGCAATTCGAAAAGTTATTTTTCAAAACATAGCAAATTGTAAATATCTTATATAGTCTCTAGAACATGGTAAATTGGAAGAGTTTTCTTAATAAAACATAGCAAAATGAAACGTTTTCTTTAGAAAACATACCACATTTTAAACATTTGCTAAAAAAAACATTGCAAATCAAAAATTTCTCAACAGAAAAAAGAAACTAAACATAAAATAAAAAGTTTTCTACATAAAATAAGGCGTAATAAAAAGTTTTCTTAACAAAACATCGCAAATTGAAAGGATTTTTAAATATTAAATATTTTGTTTCAAACAATATATTCTTTCGATAACATAGTAAATTAAATATTGAAAATTGAATCTAAAGAACACATAGCATAGTGAAAAGTTTTCTATAGGAAATTTAAAAGTCTTGTTAAAAAAAACATTTCAATTCAAAAACTTCTAGACAGGAAACTTTGCAAACTTAAAAGAATTCTAAAGAGAAGAAGACATATTAAAACGTTTTCTAAAGAAAAAATTGGAAATTTAAAACAATCGTAAAGTTGTCTACAGAAAAGATTTCAAATTTAATTATTTCGTTTAAAAATCATTGCAAGTTACAATAAATTCTTTCGATAACATGATTAATTAAATAGCTTACAAAGGAAAAAATAGCAAATTGAAAAGCTTTCTAAAGAAAACATAGCATAGTGAAAAGTTTTCTAAAGAAAACATAGCAAATTGCTACAAAAACATTTCAAATCAAAAACTTCTTAACAGGGAACGTTGCAAACTTAAAATAATTCTTAAGAGAATAACAAAGACATATTAAAAAAATTTCTAAACGAAACATTGCAAATCGAAAGGTTTTTAATAGAAAACAATCGTAGAGTGAAAACGCTTTATATAAAAAACATTGCAAATTTAAATATTTTCTATCAAAATCTTTGCAAGTTTTATTATATTCTTTCGATAACATAGTATATTAAATAGATAACTAAACAAACTATAGCAAATTGAAAAGTCTGCTTTTTATTGAAATTGGAAAGTTCTTAGAGAAATCCTAGCAGATTAAAAGGTTTTTTAAGGAAAACATTGCAAGGTGATATGTTTTTTATAGAAAAAAAAAACAAAAACATTTTTTATAAAAACGATGCAACTAAAATATTTTTATAAAAAACCTAGCAAATTACTTAGTTTTTAGTGGAAAAATCTAAATTTTTTTTATAGAAAACATAGAAAATTTATAAGTTTCAAAAGATAACATTGTGTATTGGAAAATTTTTCGTAGATACCATTACAAATTGATAACTCTTATACAGGTAAAATTGCAAACTGAATATTTTGTTAAGATGAAAAACATTGCAAGTAGAAAATTTTTAGTTGAAAAAATTGCAAACTGAAATTGTTTTCTATACAAAAATTGCTAATTTTATTTTTTTCTTTAGAAAAATTATAACAAATAAAATTGTTTTTTATAGAAAAACATTGAAAATACAAATGTTTTCCATACAAAAATATAGCAAAATTTTCTAACGAAAACGTATAAAATTTAAAAATTTCAAGTAAAAATAACCAATAAAAAAATGTAAACCAATAAAAATTAAAATGTTTTGCGAAGATTAACATCGGATAGGAATATAAACGTTGCATATAAATATTTTCTATACAGAAAACATGGCATAGCAAATTTTCTATATAGAAAACATTACAACACAAATAATTTCTTAATAGAAAACATTGCACATAAATATTTCTATGTCGTAACATTGCGCAAAAATGTTTCCTATATAGTAAAATCGCGTGTTAACGTCTTTTTTAAATAGAAAGTTTTCGATACAATTGTTTTCCGATAGAAAAATCAAATAATGTTTATATAAAAACTACTTAGCGTCTTTTCTATATAGAAAAATTAGTTTTGTTTTGTATTTCGTAAACATTATGTACAAAGGACTTAACGATAGAATACAACAAGCATAAATGTTATTTATATAGAAAACATCGCAGCTAAATATTTATTTTTATTTTTTTTGAGAAAACATCATGTATCAATGTTTTCCATATAAAAACATCTCGTAAAAAAGTTTTTTTTTTATAGAATACATTGCACATAAATGATGTCAATACAGAAAACAGGAAAACTTAATACACATGTATATATATATGAATGCATAAGCCCTCGACAAGAAAACACTTTTCACTTCGATGTTTTCTATAGAAATCATTTCAAGTTTGACTTTTTCTCTAGAGATGACTAAAATATTTACTTTTCCATATAAAATGTGTGATATTTCTATAGAAATTGTTGTAGTTTAAATTTTTGAACCTTTTTTTTAATTTTTAACACTTTTTAGTTCTTACTTCGTTGTTTAGTTTTCTCCTTGATAAGTCAGCAAGAGTTCAATGCTTTTAAAATCGAATAATTTTTTTCTTCAAAAGTATAAAAAAATTACCAAATTGAGAGGGGAAATCAAAAGCAAAATAATAAAAAAAGACTGTTTTATAGTAATACCAGCAAGTTGTTATACTTGACTTTGAAGTGTTTTGGGAAAAACATTTTTTATATATGTATTTTTTAAAATTTTAGTATGGCTTAGAAATGTGATTGAACACTTTCCGTCAGTCGAAGACTGAAAGTTGTTTTAGTAGTGAAAAGCAGGAAACAAGAGCAAGTAAAATATGTAGTAAATACTACTATTTACACAATTTCACATATAACGTTACAAAGACTTTAAAAAGTTATTTTATGTAACTTTTAATACTTCCTCTTGTACTCTGGGTTGAGTTGTATTTATTTAAAAACGATTTGCTTCCATTTAATCCAGGCTCTTTTTTTTTAATACATTTGAAGCAAATAACATTTAGTTAAAAGTTTTTAGTTTTGTTTTATTTTAATTTATTGTTTTCTAAATAAAGTTTAGTTTTAAATTATATGAAAAATAAAATAATAATATATACAAGGTGGCCCAAAAGTGATCTCGCTATCGGAAGATTCAATAAGTTAAGAAATGGAAAAAAAGTGTATTGCTCCCCCTGCACCTACCCTCTTATTTTTATTTTGAAAGGTGTTGTTTACCATACGATAGGGTCCTACACAGCTTGAAGACTTAAATTTAAAGTTTACCATGAAAGTGACTTTAACCACGTTTAAAGACTTCCGTTTCAATAGCTCTGCAGTTACGCGATATTTAATGTATGCATCCTATGGAGGGTATTTCTTCCCCAGCATCTGAACCCTTTATTTTTATTAGCGAAATTGTAGTTTACCATAAGAGTGACTTCTACCAAGCTTAAAATTTCTCACTATAACAGTTCTTAATGTATCTGATATTTTACATTGGCGTTCTATGAAGGTACCACTACCCCTGCTGATATTTTTTTTAAAATCCGTGGCTCAGAAGATCCTACTGCAAAAAGTTTAGGAAAATAGGTGCGGCGATACTTAATATTAGCATCCTATGGAGGGTACCACTATCACGCCTATTTTACTTTCAGGGCTCACGTAACGTAACTGTAAAAATTTCAGGAAAAACGGTTCAGTATTTTAGGGGTGCATAAGCCAACAAGCAAGCAAACAAAAATTTTTTTAGTTGTATATAGATTTTACAGTAAAAGAACATCGGATGGCAACTTTGGCACCAACTTGTTTGTATATTTCAAAATGAAAATCTTGCATCAGTGTTTGTCTTTACAGGGAGTAAATATTTTCCTATTTTTCTCCTTTTTCACTACAAAAAAAATATTCGTAAATATTAGAAGAGAGCATATTTAACAATTCAGAGATAATATTAATAAGCTTGTATTGTTGCAAGAATCACAAGGATAATAAAACGTACAAATAAAGCAAATGTTTCGTTAAATAAAAAAATAATGGCAAAAAAACGTTAACCAGCAAACAGTTTTTGACATTCTATAAGTGATACAAAAGATTCTCATGTTTATAAAAAATATTATTAATTTTTTTGTCAAAACGTTCCCGGTTATGTGTGTTTCCTAGTCCACTTGTATCAGAACATTGAATTAATAAAATAGTTTGATTATTAAATAATAAGTTCGACTTTAATTGTTAATAATCTTCAAACTTCTGCTGGGATGTAAACAAAGACTATCTTGTAATAGAATGCAAAAATAAAACAAGTTGAAATACTATCAGCTAAGCCGAATTTTTAAAAGCCTCCATCACGAAGAAATATAAGATATATTATATTTGAAAAATAATATATGATCTAGGCTCTGTATTGGATAACCATTTCTATATGGTTACCTACAACAAAACTATTATTTAACCAAACTTTTTAAAAAATTTGATTCATAATTTCTGAACTGCGTAAAATTTTATGTCGATTAGTTAAGAGTTTTTATGTATAAACAAATATTTTGGAAAATTTTTCCACATCTTATTGTATAAGTATAACACTTTTTTAACTGCACCGAGATTGCTGATTAAAAAAAACGGAAAATTGTTCCGTGCCACAAACAGAATAACTGCCCTTATTCACTGCCTCATATGGTGAAGTGTATGTACAGAATTTTAGATCTATGCATCTTAGCGAAAAATTGTCTTGGAGATAATGCAGATATAAAAATACACAGACATGCAGAATTTACTAAATATCAACACAACTTTGCAAAGTAGCAAAGACAATAGACGAAATAGAAACCAAACAAGAGAAATATGTTCATATAAAAAACGAATAAAATTTAAGAAAACTTTCTTTTCTTTCAATTCAAAGTGGGGGCCAAAACAACAGCGTCAGCAAAAAGTTTGCCAAAATGGGCTATTTTTGGATATTTTGCTAAAAATAACCATTTATTGGAAACTTTACCAAAATTGGCTCTTAATGGAAATTTTTAAAAAATTTTATATTTATAGGAAAAATAAAAAGTTTTTTCGAGCTCGAGGCCGAAAAATAAATATATTATTTATTAAATTATTTGTTCCAATATTTCGATATCGTTCGGATATCATTATCAAGGAATGAGTTACAGGTATATTTGCAAGAGACTTATTACTGTCTCTACATTTAATATCGATATTTATATTTATAGGAAATATTTATAGGAAATTTTGCAAAAATTTGCTATTAATAGCCAACTTTTCCACAGTTTGTAATTCATAGTAAATTTTGACAAACTTTACTGTTAATAGGAGATTTTTCCACAATTTGCTTTTTACAGAAAATTTGCCAAAATTTTTTATTTATAGGAAAATTTGCCAAAATTTGTTATTTATAGGAAATTTGTAATGCCCCTACAGTGTTGCCTTAGTTTAAGATGTCTCAAATGTAGGAAAATAATCACAACCAAAACTGTTGTTTGCTTTTTGCTAGGCTTTTTTCTATTTTCTTTTAATCTTGTAGTTGTCTTTCTTAATGTTTGCTTTTGTGTTGTAGAAATATGTGTTGTATAAGTATAGTAAACTGGTATCATTCATACAATTCATTGTCATCAAATGCTTGTTTTACATTAACTTTAAATGCATATTTGTGTGTGTGTGTTTGTGTGTGCGAATGAAACGCTGATTTGCTGTTTGTATATATGCATGTGTGAGTGTAAATAGAAAACTATAAACTTGTATTTTTTATAAAGAAAACTATTGTTTATTCACAGCATTGAGTTTCTTATTCTTACATTTTCTTTTTTAGTTTTTATTGCTGTTACTAAACGTTCTTATTATTTTTCGTTTGTCTGTTTATCTTTGTTAAAAAAAAATATGCCGAAGAAAATAAAAAAATATTATTTTTTTATTGAAGTTAGCTGTTTAATTTACGTATCTATACACCTTTTTATGTATGTGCCACGTATTTTGATTTCTTTTAACACTTATTTTTAATAGGCATTGAAATTAGTTGTCTTTTTCCTAATGAATTTTTTTGTTGGAGCAATAAGCAATGGCTGAGCGAGGACAGAGTGATAAAGGAAATTACTTATTTTCTAGAAAATTAGGTGTACCTTATTTAAAGTAAATATTTTAGTCCATAACATTTAAACATATGAAACAGAATATTTGATCAAAAATATCTTTGTGTTTTCTAGCTTAATGGTTTTGTCGACTAGCAAAATTTAAATAAAACTGTTTGGGTGAGATTTTAGACTGGCGGAATCATCGGCCTATTTTTAAGTTTTGATGGAAAAGATGCGTCAACAGCCCTTAACGGCGATGGCAATAGTATTTTTGGCCTCAGCTTGATGCTATAAACTTGAGCGATGTGACGGAAGCCACAGTTATCTCGAGCAAAGGTTCTGGTGAATGGCCGCCTCGTGTTTTTTATTTAATTTTTTTGGAAATTTTTCTTTTGGGCTGCTTTAAAATTTGCAACTATGCCAACCAGCCAACAATGTTAGAAGAGCTGCAAAATTCCTTGTCTTTCGGCCAATTTTTTGCGCTCCACTCATGGATTTATTTGTTTTAAATTTATCATTTAAAAATATTATTTATTTAAATTTTGAAGTTATATACTATTGACTTAAAGTCTAATTCTGCGAAGCCATGGAACTTATCTGCACTGAGTCGCACTCGTTTGAGAGATTTAACCTTTTTATACCTTTTTCTATGGGGTTAAATTTAAGCATTGATCCATCCTAACCAGCAGACAACATTAAAAAAGTTACAGGTCAACATTCAACGCGAAATTCCTGATCTTTCGGCTGATTTCTGAGTTCAAGTCATGGAAAACTGGGTTAAGTGTATTCAGCTGTGCGCTAAGAGAATTTAGTTTTTGTAAGGTGTATTCAGACAGTGCTGGTTGTCGTGTTCCGTAAATAACGTTATCGATTGAACTTTCATTTGATATACAAGTTATTTCTTAGACATACCAAAAAGTAAAAATAAACAAAAAGCGTCTTTTATAATTTTTCTATGTGGCGTATGAGTAATAAAATATATTTTGCATCAAACATGATCCCTGGTGGCATTGTACTAATGCTTTTAAATTAAAACAAATTTCAATAATCCATATAAAATTTTACTATTTCCTTGTAAGAAAAGTTTTAATGAACTTTATTTAAGAGTAGCAAGTTAAAAATCAATTCTAGACTAAATGGAGGATCATAAATTTATTCTGGCATGAATTTCCTGTTGTAAAGCTTAAGGAAATGCAGTAAATTTTTAAATTAATCGTAAAAAAATTATTTATTATTATTAAGAAATCCCTATTCAGCAATAAAATTAAAAGTTGTTTAATAGCATTTTTAATTTATAACAACAATGTGCCCTATAGTTGGTATTATTTTAGTTACACTTCGAGTTTTTAAGAGTTTAACTTAAAAAAATAACTTTCTTTTTCAAATTTCCCAAAAACGAATCTGCATTTCAGTTGTCCAATTAAACAGCTTTTTGTCTAGTTTCCATTTCAAGATACAAACCTAAAATGGCAATAAAACACCAACCATACTTGCCAAAAAAGGAAAATGAAAGAGTGAAAAAGTACGTCTTTTAATGAGGTCATAAAAAACTTTTCTCATAAAAAATATTTTTTAATCAGTTAGCAGTAAACAACAGAAAGAACAAGAATGCAAATGAAGAAATAAATGTTAAAGAGAAAATGAATAAATATTAAAACAAATACTTGTAAAGTATACAAAACACTATAAACATAAACCAAATTGCGCCAAAAATTAAATAAAAGATATTAAATGGTAGACATGATTACGTGCATATTAAAAATAAAAGCCCCTACAACACAAACGCAGGATTTCAATTTACAGAAAATTTAAAATGTCCAATTTACAAGGAAGTTATAGGAAGTTTTTAGCAAATTTACAATTTATTAGAAACTTTCAAAACCAATTGCTATTTGAAGAAAACTTTGCACAAATTTACCTTTTTATTAAGATATTGGCGTAAATTTACTTTTTAAAGACAATTTTGCACATAATTTTTTTTATAGGAAATGTTAGCAAAACTGATTTTCATAGGAAATTTTAACAAAACTGATTTGCATAGGAAATTTTGTGCATATTTATTATATAAAGTATTATTTGCAAAGGTTTGCCGTGTTTTTAGCCAATTTACTATTTATGTGAATCTTTGTATTTCATTTCAGTTTCTTAGAAAATATCAAAACCAATTGATTATAAAACAAAAGTTTGCACAAATTTGGCTTTTTTTAAGCAAATTTGCGCAAATTTACTTTATAAAGGAAATTTTGCGCGAAATTTCTTTTTATAGGAAATTAGGAAAAAAAAATTTATTTTTATGTGAAAATTTACCACTTAGAGAACGATTTGCACAAATCTGTTTTTCATAGGAAATTTTGTTCAAATTTATAATTAAAAGGAAATTTCGCACAGGTTTTCTCAGAAAAGAAATTAAATGAATGTTAAAATCATTAGCACAAAGTTTCTGCAGATGCAGTTTGAAAAAAATTTTGCGCAATTTCTGTATTTAATGGAAATTTTGCGCAGTTCCTGTATTTTATGGAAATTTTCCTCGAATTTGTCATTAAAAGGATATTTTGCGTAAGCCTGCTACTCAAAAAAAAAAATTTAAGCATATTTAATATTTAAATGACGAGCGGCGTAAATTTGTTTTTTATACGAAAGTTTGTGCAAATTTACAATTTAAAGAAACTTTTTATATTTAATGGAAATTCTGCGCAAAGTTGCTATTAAAAGGTTATCCAGCGAAAGCTTGATATAAAAAAAAGTTTCTACAAATTTACTATTTAAAAGACAGTTGGAAAAAAGTGGTGTTTATAGCAATTTTTTCGAAAATTTGCTTTTTGTAGAATATTATGGCCAATTTTACTATTCATATGACGAGCTGCGTAAATATACTTTTTTTTATGAAAGTTTGTGCATAGTTATTTAAGCAAAATTTTGCGCAAATTTCTGTTTATAGCTAGTTTTGGGACAATTGGCACAAATTTTGCAAAATTTAAAGGAAGTTTTGAAAAAAGTTATTATTAATAGGAAATTTGGCAAAAATTTGCTCCTTTTAAAAAATTTGGTCAAATAATTAGCATTTTGGTAATTTTGTTGAACTATTTATGGTTTTTTAATCCAAATTTTCAATATTTTTAATCAGGCTTAAGTTCATCAAATTTAATTTTCATTAAATTATTTTTATGAAGAAAGCAATTTTACAACATGAAAATTAATTTAAATTTTTATTGATAATCATTCGTTCTTGACTGACCTGTTTTCTGTTTCGAGGTCGATTTGTGCAATTTCGGATTTCATAGAAAATTATGCGCCAATTTATCATTTATAGCTACTTTGTTAAAAAAAAATTGTGAAAATTTGTAATTAAAAAAATTTTGGGCAAATTTACTATTTCAAGGACGTTTTGCAATAATTTACTATTAATAAAAAATTTTGCTTTTTATATGAAATTTTGCGAGTCTTTTGTGTATAAAAAATTTTGCGAAAACTTCCTTGACAAAATTGTCTATTTATACAAATTTTGACGAAAATTAGAAATTTATAGAACGTTTTGCACAAACTTAACGCAAAATTCTCAAATGCCAAATATAGAGTACTTTCATTATAATCAGCTTTTTGCTTTTCAGTAGCTGCAAAACAACAACTACGAGTAAAAATTCTGCATCATTTATTGCCTTTTTACATTTATTTTCGAGTGTTTTATAAATACTGAAAACTATTTTGATAATGCAAATATTGTTTATATGAATAAATGAGATAAAGCATAATAATATGGCCAAAATAAGAAAAAAAACTGCGCAAATAATACATATGAAAACTACAAAATTAAAATTTTGTTATGTTATATGTATTTAGTCAGTTGATTTGACTTTGAAGTTTCATTCATATGACACAAGTGATGTTTTGATGTTTTCAGGGACTGTACCAGTCCATATAAAACAGGTATGTTATAACGTAAAAATAAAAGATCGAATTAAACTCTTTAAAAGAGAGTTTTATTCAGCCGTTATAATATAAAATTCCTTTAAGGAGTTTTATTTTTTTCGTCACAACATAAATCTCAGTTGAGGACTAAAGGCGAACTCTACTACTTAAAAGAGTGTTTTATTTAGAAGTCAAAAAAAAAAAAAACTTATTTAAGGAGTTTGAATTTTTCCGCCAATTTATAAAACTCATTTTATGTAAATTGGTGGGATCCCACATTTTGTAAAGCAGTGTAATATTATCAGCTTTTTATTGCAATTAAATAAATCGTCATTAGAAAAAGAACAAAATAAACAAAATGAGTTTTATTTCAGACGAAAAGATAAAATTCTTTAAAATAGACGGCGAATTCAGATTTATTTAAGATCAAAAAAAAAAATAATAATAAATAAAACCCGCATAAGAGTTGTATTTTGTGACAGCGAAATAAATTTAAAAGTTTCATTCCAACTTGAATTTTATTTTATTGTGGAGTTGAAGCGCACTTCAATACGAATCTATTGGTACATGACAGTTGAGGTCTCCGTCGACCCTTTTTATACGGTCCCTGAATTTTTGTTTATCTTCATCAAAAGGAGTAATATAAACAATTTTTAGATATAGATAATGAAAAAAGTGTTCAAGTTTTATTATTTTATAAAGCTTATTAAGCGGATGCATTATAGCAAAAGATATAGAAAATTATTCAAAATTTAGTTGTATGCAATACATAAACTTCTAGGAATGAAAATTAAGTAAAGTTTAAGTTCAAATTTAATAATAAATAGAACCGAACTAGAGGTTCTTGTTAAATTATATTTAATTACTATAATCTATCCTTGTTTTTAATCATTTCATTTATTATTACAAGTCTGAGCATGTAGTATAGTTGAAACTTAGTTTAATTTTGGTTAAGTTCAGTTCTAGCAAACTTCTAGTTCAGTTCAAGTTAAGTTCTAGTTTCGTTCTTGTTCAGTTCTAGTACATTTCTTGCTCAGTTCTTGTTCAGTTCTGGTTCATGTCTAGTTCAGTTATAGTTCAGTTCTAGTTCAGTTCTAGTTCAGTTCTAGTTCAGTTCTGGTTCAGTTCTAGTTCGGTTCTTGTTCAGTTCTAGTTCAGTTCTAGTTCTGTTTAGTTTAGTTATATGTATTAAGATTTTAGTTAAGATCTAGTAAAGTTTTATTTCTTTTTATCTTTTCTGAAAAAAAACTTTTTTTATCCCTTTTGTTTAAAAGTTTTTTTTACAAACATACCCAGGAAAGTTATTTATTATTTACTTTTAACATTCTTCATATGTAAGTAAAAACTTCTTTTAACTTCATTTCATATCCTTTAAAATCCTCTTAGTAGAAATTTAACATAATAAATGATATTTATGTTTTTACTAGTAATTTTATAATGGGTGTTTTTAAAGCCCGACAAAAGTGTAAGCTGTCAATCGAACTATCATACTGTGTTAATTTTTTTACATTTATGATCATTCTCTGGTAAATCATCAAGGATAGAAACACGCTAGTATTTTCACTTTGACGATATGCGCAAATTGTAGACAACTTAGGGCCTATTTAGCTAATTCTGTTAAAGAATCAATCCATTTTTAAAAATTGTTTTTCATATTATTTTATTTTTATTTAATACAAGAAACGAATTTTAAACATACATTTTTATTTCAATAAAATTGGTGAAATAGGCCCTCAGTGATTAGGTTTAATAATAAACCAAATTTCCGCATATAAAGTAAGACCACTTCCGCAACAGACCCAATTGACTCTATCGCATTCAGAAAAATATGGATGAAATGGATCCGGGCAAAATTTGGTTTTAATTTATCGACTTATTCATCAAATCAAAATTTTGTGATAAGTTGTTCGATTTGACATATCTCGATTTTGTTTTTTTGCCGCCAGCAGCAATTCACGCCTCGGAGCACAACAATATTCGAGTAATTCGTGACATATGGCCAGCTATGTTCGGAAAAGTGACCCAAATTAGGCGTCCAAAATGCGTTACTTTAAGTAAAATTGCTATGCCCATACGGTTGAAATCATTTTCATATGTTGATGCAATGTTTTCATCATGAAAATATTGTAGATTTTTTGTAATATAATTAAATTGTTTGTGTTATTTACTAACAATTTTCAGTTCTATAGGTTCTCGAAAAACACCCTTTATACATAAATCTGCGAAGGAGAGAGAAAAAAATTTTAATTTTGAGTTGAAATTTACAGCTTTTAAAAATGTGTAAAATATATTATATTACACATTGAAATATTTTACACCACAAAAAAATTTCGCTTACACACAGATTCTTACATTTTTGCACAGTAGGGTAAATTTGGTATATACGGAAAATAAATGCAGTAATTTTATAAGGCTTTTTCGCTCATATGACATTTTAGCGCGAGGATAGAAGTGTTTTTTTTTTCTCTTTAAAGTTAATGCTTGAGAATAGGATCATTTAATAATATAAGGCTTGTAAATTAAAAAAAAAAATTTTCAAATGCCTACAATCAACTGCCTGCCGCACAATGTCGAAAACAAAATTATTTTCGTATATTTATATTGAAAATAATAATAAAAAACTAAAAGTCGTCTTTGCTTTCAATGTGAATTCGATGTTAATACATATACGAATTCAAATTGAACTTGAGGTCCCACTGTGCATTGCTATACAGACATTTGTACGAATTTTGGTCACATCTGTTGGGCTAATAAAGTGTTAAAATAAATGGTGTAACGAAAGTTTTTAGTTTTCTTTGATTTTTTTTTTTTTGCATTTTTTAATATTGGTTGTCTGAAAGGACACAATTGTTAATGTGTGTGTGTGTGCGCGCATGTATGAGAGAGTGTGATTTTGTTTTTTGGCATCATTAAAACTGACCTAATTTTCATCTTTTTATTTAAAATTAAGGACATTATTAATAGTGAAATAAACTCCTTTTGAAAATAAAGACAATAAAATGAACTTTGGAATAGCACAAAAAATGAACTATATGGAATTCATTTATCATGATACTCTGAATAAACGACAGCTTTTTCTATTTTTCAGTTAATATTAATAAGTCTTTTCTTTAATGAACCGAAGTTTATTTTTCATAATGTTCGAGTTTAATATACACTCAAAAAATTATGTAGTTAAATTCAAACGAAAATTCATTTGAAACAACTTAAAATTCTTTAAAAAAACGGATCATTTACATTTCATTTAAAACAAATGATTTTTACATTCATTTTTAATTTTTTTATTTATTAAACAGCATATTCCTTAAAATTGAATAGTTTTTACTTTTAAAAAATATATTTTAACTGAAAAAATTCAAACTACATAACAAAATAAATACGGAAAAACATTATTTTTTGGTAGTTTGTTTTTTGAATAACAAACACAAATGTTGAAAAATAAATTTATTCGTAAAATAACTATATTTTTATTAATTTTTAACAGTACGGAAAACGAATTTAATAACCCACAATCAGTTACTGTAATTATTTTATAAGTGTAGATTTTGGTTCTAATATAAATTTATGATTTTAAAATAATTTATCTTAAAGTTCTTCTCTTACAATTTAAAACCCCTTTTTTATTATTCTCAAATATCTTTTCATGTTAAAATGCCAAAAAAAAAGTTGAAAACAACTTATTATACAATTTTTGTTTGTATTAGTAAAATTTAAATTCGAAAATGGCGAATCTGTTGTGTATGTGTGTGTGTATATATGTATTCATATATGTAAATGTATGATGCAATTAGATATTTATGTCTGATTGTTAACTAGTTTTAGAATTTGTACTAAATTCATAATTTACCATTTACCATGTAAATTTATATCTATGATAAGTTCTGTGTATGTGTATCATTAACATAAAAGATTCCTATGAAATAAATAACAGATTTCTATTGTTGTTTTTTGTTTTAGTTCTTATTTCAGTTTTTGTCAGAGTGTGAAAACTAGATAACGCTCTAATTATGTAAATAAAACATTGCAATTAGTGGTTGTCGCATAAATCCATATAGTTTGCAACAAAATTTTTGTTTGTTTTAGTTTTGACGAAAACAACATAAAAAAAAAAAAAAACATTTTATAGGGAATATATTTGCAAAAAAACAATGTATGTGTGTATGTGCATTGAAAACAATTGTTTTGAAACGGTGCAATAAACGCGAGAAAGTTTGGCAAATCATTCATTCAATTTGCTAAAAAAGAATTACGATTTCTAATTAAGCTAAAATAAAAACTTTTAAATAAATTAAAAGTATTTTTAAATTTTTGGTGCTTTAAATATCTTTCTTTCTTAACCACTGTCTTCTTATTACAAATTTATCATACATGGTATCGTTAAATTTTATAAATAATTATGATACTTGTAAAAACTGCATTTTCAATTAAACGATAATTATAATTTCAATGCTTAATTTGCTTTACATATACTATATATTTGAGTAAATATTAATCTATATATATAAAAAGAAGTATTCACTTTGATGTCACCACCAACTACGGAAACGGTTCAGCCAGCGGTATGTTAGGGATGGTGTGTAGATAGTTTGTGTGAAGTTTGCACGAAATCGGCCCAGTGGTTCCGGAGATATGGCATTTACATTTTCCTTTATATTCCCATACAAATATTAACAGAATGCTCTCAATTTTCCATATGATGCCTTTAAAACGGAAATGGCAAATTTCGAATCGATAATACAAACGGATTGATTACTTTTCGCAACAATTTTGTTACAATTCTACAATTAAAAGCAGAATTGATTGATCGCGTTTTCCCAAATATTATTCAAAATTACAGGAATCATGATTTGTTGAGAGAACGCGCAATACTCGCACCAAAAAATGTGCACGTTGACGCATTCAATTTTCACATTTAAGAAAAGTTACCAAGTCCAGTGACATCATACAAATCTGTTAAGTTAGGTTAGGTTCCATGGGCAGCCATCGCGAGACAGCTCACTTAGGTCCTTTACTGGTCCCTTTGTGATACCCAGCGCCAATGCCTATCCTTTAGAGCAGTTACCCAGATGGCGTTACTGCAAAGTCCAACCACTTCGTCTTCATAATGAAGAGAAGGAGCGATTTAAGTTTTATCCTAGATAGATCCCCCAAGAAGGCAAACACCGGTTCTCCCAGGTATTTTTCCCTGATGCTCCGCAGACCGGGCCATTGACAGAGAAAGTGAAGCACAGTCTCCTCTTCCTCCTCGTTGTGACAACTTCAAGAAATCTGTTGATACCGCAATAAATCAAGATGACGCAGTCAATTATCCAGTTGAATTTTTGAATTCATTGCAAACGCCTGGTATGCGGACTGAATTTGGAGCCGTGCCTCTCTCATCGGCAACTATACGTGGCCTGTTCAAGAGTTGGCATTCCAAATGCTTTGTTTTTTCATGACCCAGATAGAAAAACGAAAAAGCTTGTGTATCCAAATGTATTATTAAAACAAATTCTTTAATTTCTAGGGCTTTTCATTCTTTTTAGTGTAGTGAATCACTAAACCAATTTACGTTTCTAGTGGAACATTTTGTTTCATATGTGACATAACAAAAATGTTAAAGGCAAAACAACGATTCCTCTTCAGTCACATTGAAGGCAAAATAACGTTTGCCGGGTCAACCAATTATATATAAATAGCACAAGACCTTCACCATAGAAAACTTTTCCTTGGTCCAATCTTATTTTCACTTTTTATAAGTGATAGCCTAGTGCAATACACAATTGTAATGTGTTAATGTATGCCGATGATTTAAAAATCTTTTTAAGCTACAACAAATCATCGGAAAGGCTCAATCTTCAACATGTTTTGGATAATCTCAATTTAGCATATGCGTTTTTGTAGAAAATGGCATCCTCCGGGTATCTATTTTATAAAACACATTACATCAATGATAAATAAAGCTCGTGGTGTACTTGCCTTTATAAAGCATCTTTGGTAATACCTATCATCGAATATGGCTCTATTATCTGGGATCCGGATTATGATGTTCACATAAACCGAATAGAATCTTTCCAAAAACAATTTTATTGTTCTAAGCCGAAGAAAAATGCTTAACATTGCGTTTTTAGTTAGTTTGCTTAACGGTAACGTTAGTTCTGAATGCCTGCTTAATAACGTTGTTCGTTTGCTTAATGTAAGTTTTCATTGAATTTTTGGTTCAGTGTAGTGTTTTAAAATCGCAAAAATTTCAATTGTTTTGACGGCATCAAAGGCTAATTAGCTATGCTATTGATCTATATGTTTTTATTCTAATAATAAAAAAAAAAAAAAAAAAAAAAAAAAAAAAAAATAGTCCTACATTAGATAGAGCAACGGAGTACGTCGATTGTGTTCTCCAAATATCTTTTTCTACTAACCCCGGGATCGGGCCACTGTCAGAGAAATTGAAATACTGTTTCCTCTTCCTCCTTATCATGACAACTTCTGCACAAGTCAGTTTCAGCTATACTCATCATTATCGCATGTGTGTCCCTAAATAAGAGTTATAAATATATGTAAGAGATATTACTATATTTATGACTTACTTCTTGCTTTATTTTTAAACACTGCCTAATATTGTTCTAACAATAATCCTCTCCCCCCATCATTGGTAGAGATTTAGAAAACAAAATGAATACAAAATCATTGTGTTCCTCATATGCAAAGATTTTTCATTTACCAGTCGCTACAACATTTTAAAACTATATATTAAAAACAGAATAAAATAAACAAAATATTATTATGCAGTTTGCATTTATAGTATATTTGTTGCTAATTTATTATGCAAATTTGTTTAATTGGATTGTATTTTGTTAATTGCATGAACAGGCAAACAAACATAAAAACATATGCAAAAGAAGAAAAATAATTTGCTATGACGAACTTCATAGTATGTATTATGTATGTACCTAAATCTGCTGGAAAATTATTAAGTTTGTAAACCAAATAAACGAAATAATAAAAAAAATGTTGTGCCCTCAAAAACTCTTTAAAAGTCGATTTACAATTTAGATTTAGTTCTGTTTTTATAAAATTTTAAGTAAACCGTTAATTTTTATACAACTCAATATAAATCGACTTATTTTCCATTAAATTCTAAATGAACTGGATCAGTTTTCGTTCTAAATAAGTCGGGATATAGCTTATCTATTTCGTTTGAACGGGTTAATTTTGTTGAAAACAAGCCAGTGGCCTTATTTTGTAATTCGCTAAAGCTAAATCTCTATCGCTAAAAATCTTAAAAGTTGGCATTGCCATACAAATTTAATTCGCCGCAATTTTAGCTTTTAATTTCATCGCTAAAAATTTTCAATTTTGTATTCTCTAAGGCATTTTAGCGATCGAGATTTGTAACTATTGTGAGAACCTCTCGCATCGAAAAGATGTGAAACAAAATATTCCATCGTTTCTCGAAAAGTGAGAAAAAATTGTGTCTGTAACTCATGTCGAAAACTATCAACAGATATTACGTCGCTACGCTATAAATTTCATAACATTGCACTCGAAGCCGATGTGACATAGCAGACGTTGAGAACGCTAGTATCACATATCGTTGAGGACGACCAAAATTTAAAAATTGAAAATTATTCAACGACGGCAAAAGAGAGTTTATTTTTGTGGAACTTATGTTCAAGGCCTTCCAAAATATTCAATAAAAAAGTACACTTAGCAAATGCTAAATAAAGAATCTTTCTAATACAAGAATTTATAATGAATTTATTCATGTCCACACAGAAAAAATTTTTGCAAAAAACTATTCAATTAAATAATTAATTGGTGTACATTAATTATTCAATTAATTTTTTGTTTGCTGCAATTAATTTTTTTAATCAAAACCCATAAAATTAAATGTTTGTGTATATGTGGTGTATTTTTTGTTTATACAATTAAGTTTTTAATTGACTTAATTTGTGTCCCATGACTCAAAAATACAAATCCGTTAATTGATATGATAAATTCCTTTGCAGGGGCAAAATTAGTTAAATATTTAATTGTCTGAACGAATTGTTTAATTGAAGTCGATTTCCTATTTTTTCTGTGCATAGTGGCAAAATAACTTAATGTTTGAAATAATTTTTTTTAATATTAACAGTAAATGTATTTTGTGCAAAAGTATTTTTTGAGACCTAAAGTATTTGAAATACAAGAAACTTGAGCGGCAGGTATTAATTATACAAAAAACGTATACATATGCATTTTAAATACAAGTATTGGTACTCAATGTATGATTCGGACCCAATGTAAATACTTTCTTCACTGTTGGGGTATTGCACCACTTAAACTTCATTATGACACAAATTATCTGCAATTATAAACTCTGTTTAATCTAAATACTATTCGACACAAGGAACTTTTAGATAAATCTTAACCTTATAACATAATTTTGCCCTGGCGAGTCCATTATTGATTTAAACTTCCTTTTAAATTAAATTTGTAAACTATTTTTTTTTTTTTATTATTTAAAACAAATAATTTTTCCTTTTATTTTTCTCAGAATTAATGTGCTGAACAAGAAACAAAATCTTCAAATATAAAGTAGAGAAGTTGTTGATTGAATTAGAAATAAAAAAAGAAGAAATCACTTTTCATTAAAACTTATCTCCCCTAGCCAGCACTTTCTTGCCTTCTAATTCTTTATGTTTGCTAAACTTTTTCTTTTAAAGGTGCTTAATTAGCTAAACATAATAATTAAGCAAAAAGCTTTATTCTTTCTCTCTCCCTCTCTTTTTACCATTTTGCTAACATTTCTGAATTTGAGACAATTAGTTTCACAAAATTTAAAAGAACTAAAAAAGAGTCATAAACATAAAAAGAATTAAATAAAATTACAGCAACATTAATAAATTTCAAGTGACAAAAACGTCATCATTAACTTCAATAAATATTTACCATCATTAAAAAGTTTTTGCAATTTTAAAAACTCAATCAGTTGTTGTAAACAATTTTACATCAAAATGACAACAACAAACAAAACATGCGGGAAAACGAAATTGTCATGACTGTAAGTAAATGTTTGTCAACAAATAGATTTTGTAATTTCTTTTGTAAAATACGGGCATATGTTAATTTTATTTTGTAAATCTGGTAAAATCTTGTGTTCGTTTCTCATTTCGTTGAAATTGGGGGAAATGAATTGTTATTAAAAGACAAACTTTTCACATAAAAATGCTGTAAGTGAAGTGTCTTTAATTAAATGGAATACATTAAAAAACTTTTAAAAAGCTTGTTTGATTAAACAGTTAAAGGAAACTAAGAAGAACAATTTCTCAGGAATTTAATCTATTTTATAAATCCGGTAATTAGTCAATTGTATGAAGCAATTAGGATTTTAGAATTTGATAAGAAATATTTAGAGAAAGAAGGCCGAAAAGAAAATAACTTTTTAGAATCTAATTAAAATCAAACCTGTTTATGTAAAGTTCTGCGAAATATATACATACATAAATAGTTTTGTTCTAATACAAAAAAATCAGAAGGTATAGTCGCTCATGGCCGACCATTTGAAACCATACACAACAGTATTAACAGACAAATTGTTGAACCAGTCGGACGGACATTGTTAGATCACTTCAAAAAGTGATTTTGAGTCGGTTGCTATACTAAAAGTTGGGCTAAAAACCAATATTTTTAAATTATGTATATTATAAGCGCAAACGGATAACCATTTAGGTTATTATTTTACAGATCTCGTTTATAATTTATAAAATAATTTATCAATTATTTTCCTTTTTAAGCCTGGTACTCTGATCAACATTTCACGTGAAATGCTGTTAAAACGTATGTATATGAAAAAAACTTGAGCGGAACATCTATGAAATAATGTTGATAGAGTTGTAAGTACTCTGTTCCTTTTGTGAAAAAGTTCCGAAATGTTTCTGGCAACATTTTTTCACAACTGCGAAATAATGTTAGCTGCACTTCCCTGCCTCATGACAAGTGAAAGGAAAACCAATCAAAAAAGTAGAAAAAGTAATGCATTAGAGTTAGGGATGCCAGATGGGACCAGGTTTTTTGAAGCCCGGGATTCGGGATTTTTAATTAAAAATACGGGATCCCGAGACGGATCGGGATTTTTCGTAATTTTATATATAAAAACCAATTTTTAATGTTCATATAATTATAATTTAATGTTTATAAGTATTACAACAAATTAATTCATGAAGAAAATTAAATTTAATTGAAAATAAAACAGTTTAGTGAATTCTTTTAAAGTAATATGGAAGGAATATGTATTAAAACTTATATTTTAAAAAGCTTCTAAAACAAATTAATGACGTCTGATAATCGATACCTTATTTTATCTACTGATTTTGTGTTTTCTGGTACAATATACATTGCATGTAATATTTATTCACTTGCGACATCTTTTTGTAACCAGTTAAAAATTAGATTCTTTGCCAGTATGATTTAATTTTAAATTTTTTAAGTTATTTTTAACAGACTGACTCACGTTTATTTAAATATAGTTGTATTTGCACATTTTTACTAAGCCCAAAATATCGGGATTTTTATGGAAAAATCCCGGGATTCGGGACTTAAATTTTTAGAATAATCCCTGGATTTCGGGATTGGCCTAATTAGAGTACAGTCTTCACCGATGGTGTGACACCATTTTTGGGACTTCCAAAAATTTGGTTCTTAAATTTAGTTCTAGGACTAGTTTAGTAAAAAAATACTACATTGTATTGAAATAATACTACATTGTAGTAACTAACACTAAACACGTTAATTGATAATAGATGTGTGACTGGTCAAATGGTGTCAATTGACCCACTCCAATGACAACCCCATGTAAAAGTGATAAGTCTTATTCATATAAAGTGTCAGAACTAGAACCGGTCTCTACCACACGGGACTACTTTGGTGTCAGTTCGCTTCCTATAGGGTTATTTCACGTGGAATTTTAAGCAAAAGCAAAAAAGTATGAACTGATTATGAGTGAGTGTGAAATTATATTGAAAACAACAATAAAAATCAAAAATATGTTTTTGTTTTCAATATAATTTCTCACTCACTCACTTGTTTACGTTTTCTAAAAACAGGCAGTAAGAATCGTATGTTAAATGAACCGATTTGTTTGAAATCGTATGGATACAGAGCTGATTTATTTGGAATGGAATGTAAATTAAAACAGTATATTTAGAAAAGAATGTAAAACAAAGAGGATTATTAAAAATTAAAAAAAAAAATTAAAATTAATCAAGCAAAAATGCAATCGCTTTTTTATAAGCCGAATGAAAGATAAACCTGTTTATTTTTAATCGAATGAAGAACGAACTAACTGGTTAATTAAGAATGGAATTTGAAATGAACAAATTCATTTATACCACAAAAAATAGTATTCGGATAACTGAAAATCGAATCAAAGTCTAACCGTCAGTAAAATAAGCCGATTCATTTAAATTCGAATAAAAGGGAACCGGTTTATTTATAATCTTATGTAACTTGAGCTGATTTATTTGGAATTTAATATAAATTGAACCGGTGCTTTTAAAAGCGAAGGTAAAATGATCCGATTCATATGTAATGCAACATTGTATAACTGGTTCATTTAAAAGCGAATGTGAAATAAACCGGTTTAATTAGAAATGAAAAGAAAATGAATCAAGTGCAAGTTTAATCACTTTTTTTAGCCGAATAAAAAATCAATCGGTTTGTTAAGAATCAATTGAGAAGTTTATTTTGAATTAAACGATTTGAATAAAATCAAAAATAATTTAATTATTTAAAATCGAATAAAAATTTTAATTCCTAATGTAATACGAACGGAGAATGACGCACTTAATTCGAAATCGAATTTTAAGTGAAATGGAAAATTAAAATTCGAATAAGCTATAAGCCGATTCAATAAAAATGGTTTGAAGGATTATTCCTTTCATTAATATTGGAATGTATTTTTTTCTTTACCGATTGAAATCAAAAATTAAGGTGTACACATAGACGAAAAACAGAACTAATTCATATTGAATGAAATTAGAAATGAACAGTTTCATATCATATGGAATGCGAAATCGATAAGGAAATTCAAATACTAGAATTAAATTGGTTTATTTTCTGTAAAATGAGAAATGTTGTAGTACATTTTACAAAGGAATTGAAGACAAACGGAATTATTTACAACGGAAAAAGAAATGAATTGACAGATTTTCAATGAAATCAGAAATAAGCTGACTTATATAAATTATAAATTAAGTATTCTAATATTGGATATAAAATGAATAAATTTTACAGGAATGGAATACAAATTAATTAAAATAAGAATGAATGCATTAATTAATGAATTAATGAATGTGTCAATGAACTAATGAATGTGCCAATGAATTAATTAATGAATAAGTGAATTACTGAATGAATAATTGAATAAATGAATAAATGTATAAATGAATAAATAAATAAATGAATATGTGAATAAATAAATTAATAAATAAATAAATTAATAAAAGAATAAATGAATAAAAGAATAAATGAATTAATGAATATATGAATGAATGAATAAATCAATTAATAAATGAATGAATGCATAATATGTAAATTGCTGAGTTTTTAATAAATGAGGAATTTAAACTTCAATATAAAAATTAATGGCAACCGAGGCAGTTTAATAACATGAAATTAAAAATAAACTACATATTTTTATAAATAAAATATTAAAGAAACAAAATTTAAAATTAAATAATAAATGGTCCGTACAGAAATAACATTAATTTTATTAAGGTTTTCACCCTTTAACTTTTCACCTTTTAACTTATTTATGCTCCAAGTCGATGAATGAATCAATTCGAAATTAATTAATGCTAAGTATTTTTGAAAAATGTTGTAGTCCATGTCGACTATTTATCAAAAATCAAGTTAGTTAAAAAATATCCCATCTCTAATTACGTTTATTGTTTGTTTACTGTAACTCCAGAGTGCGAATTTGGCCGAAGTTTAAACTGTATTTAAACTTCATTCAAAACACAGGTGTTTGGGAAACTTTCGCTGGACTTAACATTAAACATAAAATTTTGACACTTATTAATAAAACGTGTGTCAATAAGTTCGCTTATTTAATTTTCAACGATTTTAACTAATATATTTTCATTACAACTAAAATTTTTTCAACTCTCATTTCCTGTAGACTAAAACAGTGTCAATTCTACTAACCGACGATTTAAAAGCGGCTTAGAAAATTCCAAGTGACTGTCAACTGTAATCGATTGTTATCAACAACGACTAAGAAAATAACTGGTTATCCATTTTTCAGTTTAAAAGCAAAGTTGAATAAAACACACATGAAGCTATGATTTTGATGAAACTTTTATTTCCTAACAAGGCTTGCAACTTGTGTCGATTCTTTTGAGGTAACTTTCGACCACTTTTTCTCACATTTCGAAAAGTATCTCGGCTTTAACTTGACGAAAGTTGGTTTTCAAAAATAAAACGGGACACGTTTTATTTTAATCGCTTAAAATAAACTTTTTTTGAATATATTAATGATAATAAAAATGAAAAAGTAATCGATTTCTTTAAAGATCGGGTTTTAATAAATTTTTAGAAAATTGAATACTAAGAATCGATTCCCTTAGAATCGAATGCGAAGTAATTTTTAATTGAATAGAATTAATATTTGTACGATTTAACTAAAAATTATCGATTTATTTTAGGATCAGTAATTGTAATAAGTTCACAATGTTTACAAAATAGATTACTAAGAATTGATTCTTTTAGAACTCACTAAAAAATAAGCTTAAGCCATACTTTATCTTCTTTAAAATTTAACGACTTATTGCCAATAATCGAATCATTAAATAAATTTTCCCCACTTAAACAACTGAAACGTTTTTTTTTTTCCTAAAATACCCAAAAAAATGTTTTTCTGCAAACAAATTTAATAATAAATTATCTAATTTTAAGCAACATTTCAACACAGATGGTGCTTTTTCTCTACTCAAACAAAAAGAAAAAAAGAAAAAATAACAGCATTACAGAAGAAGAAAATAATCATCAATTTTGCACATCTTTTCAAATATCAATACCAAAAAATATATATAAATTGGCATTATAGATTTCGGCAACTGATAAATAAATAAAAATAGCAGCAACAACAACATTATTGAACATTGCAGGGAGGTTGCTGGGATAATGGACCAGTAGCAGAAGATAAAATAAATAGAAATCAACATTATCATCGTCATCATCGTAAAAAATATTGCAAATACACACAAAATGGTCATACAGATGCTGCCATTTACATGAGAGCACGAGAGAACGGATGACAGAAATGTTCCTTTTGTTCGGTTGTCAAGTGTGAAAAACACGATTTTAAAATAAATTTTATAGTAAAATACTCAGTAACAAACATTAGCTAAATGGAAAATATGAAAATTTTGATTGATTTATGGAAGTTTAATGAATAAGCAACAAAATATGTAAAATTGCATTGATATTCAAAACAAATAAGAAGGAAGGCATACCCAAAAGTCAGTAAAATCAAGTAAATAAAAGAAAAGAATGTATAGGAATTTTATTGGAAGAAACGTTAAAACCAATCGGTTGGCAAAAAAATAAAAAAACAGAATTAGAAGTAGAATCGAATGTAAAAAGAACAAGTTCTTTAGAACCGGTTACAAAATGGAATGGTTCGTTTAGAACCGATTGAAAAATTCAGTGGTTGCTTTAAGATCGGTTGTTAAACGAACCGGTTTATTTGAATTCAAATGAGGTACAAGCCGGTTCATTTCTAACCGAAAAGGGGAAATAAACTGATTCACACAGAAACGAATGAGAAATTAACTGTGTCATATAGAATTAAATGAGAAATGAGCTGGTTCATTAGACGGTTTGTTTAAAATTTAACCAAAAATAAACCGGTTCTTTAAGAGTCGAGTGCAAAATTAACCGGCTTATCTATAATCGGTTGCAAAATGAACTACTTATTTAAAATCGAATGAGAAGTCAACCTGTTAATTTAAAATAGAACTTATTATTAAGAATCGCATAATATATAAACCAGTTCATCTAGATAATAAAAATTTAACCAGCCGATTTAGAATGAGAAATGTACTCGTTCAATTAGAATCAAATAAGAAAAGAAACGTTGTAATAGAATAAGAAATAAACCGAACAAATTAAAACTTAACTGCAAACAAACCGGGCTGATTAGAATTAAATAACCACTTTCACTTTCAAAAGATTGAAAACTTTGCGGATCCCAAGAGAAATAAACCAGTGTTCGAAAATAAACACAAATATCGCTCTTTGTGTTTGGTTCGGTCAATTTGTGGAAAACATAAACGCTAATAGTGTTTGTGTACAAAAAATAACGTTTCCCTGTTTGTCATCTTTCGGACACAAAAATAATACTGTTCTTATCCAACTCAACAAAAAGATGAGAACATTTAATTTCGTTCGGTTTTTTTAAACCAAAAACTTCATTGTGTTCGGGTAGGCTTATTAATGCTCGTTTGTTTCTGTTGTGCGTAGCGCCCTTCCGGCTGGTAAAAAAACCAAACATTTTTTACAAAAATACGCATTCGAAAAAAAAACAGCAAAATAATTTTACACAATACACACACAAGATGTTCGTGCTGCGGTCGTTGCTAAAATTTTTTGTTTGTTTATTTCTTTAACATTTTAAAAAAAGAAACATTATAGAATATTTAATCGGTTCGTGAGGAACTGAAAGAAACTTTAATAAGTTTTGTTTTTTAAAATGAGAGATTTATGCGAATAATTTTGAGCTGAATATGTTGTACTGATTGTTAAAAGCTGAGTGCAATATAAATCGATTTTTAGCTTATGAAACGGTTAAATTGGAATACCTTAATATAATTCACATCATAGTCTGAGTTGCTTGCTATTTTTTATTACTTTTAATGATTCTTAATTTTTCCCCCATTTCTTATAACTCTCGTAAGTATAAGGAACGCACAACATCAAATAAAATGTACCAAAACGATTTCATATTTTTTCTTTTCTTTTTATTCATTTTAGCTTAAATATTGTAACATTTCGACCACATAGTGTTAAAGGGAACTGGGACCAGAGCATACAACATTAACAACTAAATCATTATTTTCTGTTGTGCAACATTTTGTTGATGTTTGAATGTGGTCGACACAAATATGACCCTCTGAACAAAGAGCTAAACGGGTGGCAAAATACACACGCTTATTTTTTGTAAAAGCAGACAGTGGATGCAGCTGGAAGAGGAAAAAATCGCGCTGTTAGTACAATTTTTTTCCCTTATTTTTACACATAGAGACATTGCAACTTTTGTTTCGTTTCCTTTTCAAAATTTAATCAGTTTAAATTTGTGTATGTGTGTGTGTGTGTTAGAGTTTGTTTGTTTAAGTGTTTATGTTTTAGAAATGATTTTTGGTTGCACAGTGGACCAACAGTAGAACAAATTCTAGCTAAAATATTTTTATTTAGCAAAATTTTAAATGCAAAGTGTACAAAAATTGGCGTATCTTTTACAGAAAGTTTCCATGTTTTTTTAACTTTTAAGGCCTTTTGTTGGCGAAACATTAGTCTTTTATTCTAATAAGCATTAGTAAAAAAGTGTAAGCAACATAGTTTTTCCTGCTTTCAAATATCGATTTTAGTACCAAAATTATGATAAGCGAGAAGTTTTACTTAAACTCTACAATTTGAAAAAAGCAGCTGTTTTACATTGATGGCTCACCGAAGCCTATAAAGGAAAATATTCCATCGCGTTAAATGAAGAAGAGAAAGTTTATGTGGTTCAGCAGCCATATTCTGTAATTCGCAAAAGCTAAATCCATATCGCAAAAATCTATAAAGCTGAATAAGCGATTTTTAGCTACAATTGTAATTCTAAATTTGGCAATGCGAAATTTAATTCGCCGCAATTTGAGCTTTTAATGTCATCGCTAAAATTTTTCTTTAGGGCATTTTAGCGATCGAGTTTTAGCTTTAGCTAAGCTGCAGAATTAATGATTTTGGCACGGAAGACAAAGACCGCCCATATCAGCCGAATAAAGTCATAGTTAATGGATTTAAGGGAACTGTTCTCAAAATTAAGGAAAGCTTTACAACCTACAAAACCAATACTTTTGGAAATATTCCAAGCAACAGGATTTATAAAAAAGCCAGGAAATGTCTTAAGTATTTAAAACTTTGAGACGTTTATAAGCGCCATAAAGTTAGACTGCCTTCCTTAATGTCTGTGGCCCTTTCGTGCAACACGGCTTTATTGGAGATTCCACATAGCATGTTCTCAATAGGCCTCACTGCAGTATTCAACCATTTCGTCTTCCTAATGAAGAGAAAAGGCCACCTTAGTTCCATTTTAGATAGATCATCTATACAGGCAAATACCGGTTTTCCCAGCTATATTTTACTAATCTTTCAGATTCCAGGACATTGACACAGAAAATAGAACACAGTCTTCTCTACCTACCAGCCTGTGCTAAGTTATCACTAAGAAAACTGTTCTAGCCTGGTCCCTATTGAACCTAAGTGGAGCGCTGATTCGACGTTTATCTGAGCCAGGTCACCATGCACTGGATAGGGAGTAGGTGGTTTCGAAAATCGTCCTCAATTGTGCAAGTTAATAAAAATCGTCCTTGATAAAACTGCGGGAAATTTGTGTCAATTTGTTATAACAAAAAGTAACAAATGTGATTGTTAAAAACATGACATATCACTTAACTGGTGATAATGTGTTTTAGGTGTAGTTACGCCAGAGGAAAGGTAATTGTCATAAAACTAGTCCTCTGGTACCCCCATTAGAATTACCCTCGAATGCAGCGCAAACTCATATAAAGAGATCCGACATTCTGCAGTTAACCTTTATGAGATATAATGTAGAAAAATTAAGATTTGTATGCCCTCCTTACTTTTACACAATCTTATCCACTGTCCATCGATTCAATAAAAACAACTAACTGTAATTCACAGTTATGCTTTCTGACATGGTCTGACAGAAATCGTATGTTTAAAAATAATCAAAATATGAGTTTTTTTTTTCAAAAAAAAAAAAGGTATTAGAAGGGGAGGGGGCAACATTTATTTTTGGCAAAAATGATAAATGATCATTAAAGTTGTGGCAATATTGGCATTAGCAGTGGCATGTACTTGCACTTCCAGTTTTTGTTTTCACAACTACAGTTACTGCCGTTGATGTGTTTGTAAGTGTGTGCTGCTTATAATTCCTTGGTTCTCGTTTTACTTAATACCGTTTATGTTGCAAAAGAGCGTGAAAAAATAGAAACACTTCTGTTTGCCACTTAACTAAATCCTTGATGAATGATGTTTCACCAGTGATAAAGCAAAAAAACTGACATTAAATATTATTAATGTCTCTACAAGTTGTAATATTTTTTGCACATATCTACACACTCAAACATTTAAGTATTTATAATTAATACGAGAGTGTAAGTAATGGAAATTTATATGCAATTCTTATTATTATTATTTATTTTTGAAGTGTATATAAGAAAGATGAAGATGGCAATAGATTTTAGAAAATATTTAACAAATTTTAAAAATTTAGCTCATTTTTTTTTTGTTTATAAGCAAAAATCTAGTCCAAAAAAATAAATTATTGGTGCTATAAGCACAATCGCATTTTCAGGGAGTCTCGAACACCACCTTGTACATAGAAGTTAAAGCTGAGGAGATCATCCAACTTTGGCCCTTAAACGTGTTTTATGTATTTACCAAGTCTCCCAATTTCCCGGATGTTGCCCATTTCTGAGAACGTAAAATATTAGAAATAAACATTTCTGGGACAAAAAAAAATAATAATATCAAACAAGTTAAAGTTCTATATCCACCCTGCCATTTAATACATGCCCTTCTCCAAAGTACTGAAAGCAAATTGTTCCCCACCTTATATGGTATGGGCGTATCAAAATCGCAATTCCTTGAGAATTTTGTGTGGACGCTAAGTAAAATAATGGATCGATTTAACTGATTTTAAAAAACCAAACAAATCTCATGTTTGGAGATTAATTGAGCTCAGTTTGATGAACCCAGCTTGTTTTGTAGAGACGGTTACGTAACAAAAGCCCAAAATTCAGGAAAATACTTGCATGGGATTCAGGACCGTTAAAGTCGTTCTAAATATTGACTATTGATCTACTAAGTGTAATTAAGGTAAATATAAACAAATGTTGCTCTCTGATTGCAAGTATAAATGGCTTAAAATTGGCGATTTATGCGTATAAATTTGAGGTAGTTGCGTTTTTGTATCTTAGTCGCTTGTGAGCTGAGCTGGCTGGATTTCAATAGTGCGATATTTCGGAATATATGTGATATAAATCTGTTACAACCTAGTCCCTATCATATAATGTGCCTTTTAAACCCCTATTTAAATCAACACACAGCCGGACGGATATTGTTCGCTATTTATATGGAGCGAAAATATATATAGTACTTTATAAGGCCTAAGATCAATATTATGAAAATTAAAAACGGAAAAGCAAACTTATTTAGACCACCTGTGGTAAAAGGTTTAAAAATATAAAAACTTAGCTTAACCCGGTGCGCCTCGCTTACCCATTCAAACTAAATTAGCTAAATTTTTTGGAAACAGATTAAAAACAAAGCAATTCGTACCAAATTAAGATACTTTTTATGCTTGTATTATTTCGTTTAAAAATTTTTAAATGGGAACAAATAAGGTTTTTTTTAATTGAACCTAACCTTTGTCTAGACAAAACAAGTCTTGTTTTTGGGGAAAAAATCTTAAAATCTTTTTTCGGTTAAAAAATCTTAAAAAATAAGGTAAAATCTTACTTCTGGCAGCGCTGCCCAGACATCAAGTCTTGAGTTTAATGGAGAGAAGGGAAAAGAGAATGCCATTTATTTTCCCCTCTCTGCTTAAAACTCAAGACTTGACGACTCTAAGATCAATATTGTTAAAATTAAATACGGCATGACAAATTAGTATATACCTTTTTACCTTCGATTATGTGTTTAAAAATATTGGTTTCGTTTGGGACTTCAAATTTTTGTTACGTGTGACCAAAGCTTTAGGCGAGTAACAGTTTAAGAGTTCTTAAAACTTTACCCACTACAAATTTTTCTTGCACTATTTGTTCGACTTTCAGCGATGAGCTCGATGTTTCCATCAAAAAGTCCCTTAAAAACTCTTTTTGTAATAAAAAAAAGCCCCTATTTTTAACAGAGCGCACATTTTTATAACCCATCGTCTTGAGCAGTTTTGTGTGCACACAAACAAAACATTTGCAGAATTATTTATTCATGATCTTTGATGTGGGGAAAACGTATGGCACGACAACCAACACTCAAGCTGGCAATAATTCAATGATGTAAGATATCACTGTGCAAACAGATGTTTGAACAAGAACATAACATCGAAAACAGCAGTCTTTACTATCCAAATTTATGTGTGCACATGGACTTGTTTGTCGTTTAAATATAACTATTTCTAGTCCAGATGTTGTGTTAAACTCCTTGCTTTCACAAACACGCTCTTCTGAACAAAAATCTTTCGTTGTCACCACAACGCAATTTTTCAACAAAAAGCCCGGGTTTTCACAAAGAAGCGCTTTTAACGATAAAAAAGCTCGTTCTTAAAGGAAAGCGCACTTTAAGTCTAAAAAATTCTGTGATTGTTCCAAAGACCACATTTTTCTTTAAAACTCTAGACAAAAACGATTTTTTTAAAAAAATCTCTGATAGTACAAAACGCACTTCTAATTAATTCTTCTTTTTTTTGAGATTTTCCTAAAACGTACTTTAAGGCTTTTAAGCTAATTTCTGCAAACTATTTTTTTTATATTTAAGTTAAAAAGTTTTTAATAAAAACTGTATAATATATTTAAAATATGCTGCATGCTTAACACATGTATGACCTTTTTTTAAACATGAATATGATAAGAACAAGTGCATTAAAATATGCAAAAAGAAAAAAAGAGAGTGTAGAGAAACTTTTAGAGCTGAAACTACACCGGAAAAAACCATTTATTTTCTTTTCCATCGAAACTGTCTTATATTGTACGAAATATGTGCTGATTTAAAAGTTTTAGGTTTTAGGTAGTCAATGCTTGAGGTTTTAGGAAAGAGAGCAAAAGAAGCGACATCATCTCTCCTAGGAATTTAAGAGTTATCGACAAAAAATCCTGAAACGTTTTAATCAACACTATTGTACAAAAACCTGTGGCCTTATTCTTGGAGCCGTAGCCGAGTACTTTCTAGATACGAAAGCAATTTTATTTCTAATTCTTTCAGTCGATACTTAAAGAATCAAAATTATTTTTTGCCAGAATCAGGCCCCTGCAATTTTTCCCCACAAAATATGGAAATTTACGTAGATTTAAAATAAAATCAGAATAGTCAGTGGATAATTCTAACGGCCAATTTCACCTTGTTAAAACTATCTGTTAACTAAACTTCCAGTTAACAATATGTTTTTGACAGCTATAACTGATAGTTAATTATAACAGAACTTTGTGAAATTAGATCATGTATTTTGCTTCAGTGTATAACCATACAAGCACTTTGGCATGTGGAACTAATTGACATTTTATTACCAAGTAAAAGTAGAGTTTTATTTATAACGAAATGTTTTTCTCTGATACTGACGATTTTTTTTTTGTACAATTCTTTAACGTCATAATTTTTTCAGTTAAAACAGAAATTATGTTTTTTACTTTTTGTGGGTTTTAAAATAATAAATTTATGTTTTAATAATGATGTAAATTGTATGATAAATTTAAAATTATATATGAACATTTCATGTATTATTTTTTGTTATTATCATAAAAATCTCCACAAACTGCAACACTTCAAGTGCAAGATAAATCAAGTAGATAAAAAGGAAATTATAGGGAAAAAAATTCACTATAATTATAAATGATTTTTAATTATGAATTTAAATGTAGGTTAATGGAAAATAATACATACTGAAATTAAAAATCATATATGATTGCAAAATTTTATTGATATTAAAAACAAATAAGTAAATGTGTTGCATTCAGCTGTGCCAAATCTTTAAACCCTTCACCAAAATGTGTCTTGGACCTCTCACCAACTAACACACATTATCAAATAGAATTAAAAACAAAATTATGTTTGGGTTTGTTCGTTCTTAAAAAATATGCAACAAAAATGTTAACACATTACCACTTTTACGACGAATGGGACACATATGTCCCATTTAGTTTTTTCTTCATTTCATCTACATTTTCGAATGGATTTTAGTCTAATTCCCGTAGTTCGATAAAAAAAACAAATGCTTTCTTTAGTATTCGTGCTATCAGATAAGATAATGTTGTGTCAACTGGGCCTGACACCGTACCAATACAGTCTCTAGTTAACCTTGGAAATAAACGGTACTGAATAAATTTCCATCGTAGACTTTTTTGATAAAAAATGTTTTTTTGTAAAAACACGAATTTGCGTTTTTGTAATAATGTATACTCTTTGATGAAGCGAGAAAGTGAAATATTTCACAAATTTTATGTTTTTTTGTACAATAGCATTGTGACTCTCTGGTTCCCTTTTCAATAAAAAAGTACTTTTTGATGTCAAAAACTTCATTAAATAAAAAATGAAAAATTTGCAATAACAATTTTTAATGAAAAAAGGGTATTTTTGTTAAAAAAAAAGTGGTAGGTGCTTTTTGTCTGTAAATTTTAAAAGTTTTGTTAAAAATTTAAAAAAATGTATTTTTTTTAAAGTAAGCAAATAATTGTGAGAAAAACATAATTAAATATTTTTTGTTAAAAAAAGTTAAAAATTACTTTTTTGTAAAGAAAATTAGTTTAAGGTTAAAAGTACTTTTTGAAAAATATGTACCATGCTAAAAATTACTTTTTTTGAAAAATATAGTTTATAAAAAAGTAATTTTTTAACTAAAAATATGTTTTTGAGTACAAAGTACTTTTTTTATATGTACTTTTTTAAAATAAGTACTTTTAATAATAAGTATTGTGGTTATTTTGTTGAACTGCTCTTTGGCGTTTAATCCAAATTTTGATATTTAACTAGGCTAAGTTCATCAAATTTAATTTTCATTTAATTATTTTTATAAAAAAAAAGAATTTTACAACATGCAATTAATTAAAATTTATTGATAAATCATTCTTGACTGACCTGAGGCACGAACCCAGGCGTTTTTTACGGACAGGTTACCCTTACATGTTTCAATCGCAACCACTCGATATCTTCAGAGGGATTTGCCGTTTAACACTAGCAGCCATCGACGACTCAGGTCAGTCCAGAATGAAAAATTATCAATAAATTTTAATTAATTTCATATTGTAAAATTCCTTTCTTCATAAAAATAATTTAATGAAGATTAAATTTGATGAACTTAAGTCTAATTAAATATCAAAATAAGTACTTTTTATGAAGAGTATTCAATTTATTTTGTTTAATAAGTTTGTTTTTAATTGTGGTTTTGTTTAAAAACTATGAAATTGTTTGAGGATGAAAATTTCTAAATTGTCAAGTATACTTGTCAAGTGTTTGAACAAGCGGGCGCAATAGTCTCAGTATTATCTACGTTTTTTGATTTTGCATCCAGCATCGTCGGTATGACACATACAAAAACATTTTCACTCATACTACCACAATGCTTGGTGAGTATTTTGATCTGTGTATTTGGGCCTTTAAGAAAATCAATTTTATTTTTGAATAGTGTACTTTGTTTGGAAAGGGGAACGATTTTCACAATATTTTTCAACTATTTAAATCTTTGCTTCCTCTTTAATAACTTTGTTTTTTCCACTGGTTTTAATTTAATATTAAGCAAAATCTAGGCCATTCATGTTAAAAAGTAAAATATATTTTACAATTTGCCATAAATTTCTGTATCAGTATAAATATCTTTCTTCAGTATCAGTATCTCCATCATTTAATCGTTAATGCAGTAGTAACTTGAACATTTTTTTTAAACACTGCCACACAAACAAACATTTTATAATTATACTGTGACATTTGCAGATTAATATTGTATTTTATAGCTAATTATACGGTTGTATTGTATGAGAACTCGTTACTGTCAATGTAGTATACATACATTAACAGCAACTCTTGTACATTTATAATGTGCATAATGTAATCATTTGTGTAATCTTAAGATATCTCACGTTTTGGCCTTGCAACATCATCATTATTATTATTATCAACAACGTCATTATAAACATGATTGTTATATTTTGCAAAGTATGTTTGTACACTGGGGCATCATGTATGTATTTATTTGTATATTTATTAGACAACTGTTTATAAAAGTGTAGATAATAAACTTTATAGCAAGATGTACAGACAAATGTGTACATATATATATATGTAAGCATATTTAAGCATAAAAATGCATATTTGGTTTTTATTCTTTACTGTGTTTGTAAATATGTACAAAAATTTATGTTGTGTTGTGTGTTTTTACATACTGCAACTACTTGTCTCGTTAAAGTTATAGACTGTTGTGCACGCTCTATATGTACTTAAATCTTTCATACTTTCAGGGTATGTAGAAATGGGCATTAGGGTGGTATGTATTCGTTTTTTATGAGAGCGCTTTTCCTAAGTTGGGAAGCCTAGAACTTTGTTTTTTTTTTGGTATGACGTGTTCGTTTCAACTTTTTCTCACACATAATTTAAAAGTTTGTTTCAACTTCAGCTCTGCTAAGAGTGTATAAAGTTTAATAAAAATCGGAGTATTTCTTTAGAAGTTGCAGTTTTTTTTAGTAATTTCTACAATATTCCCTTAGAACTTTTACGGCCAATTTCAACCCTGTTCAGTAATAATGAACTATTAGTTAAACTTATTAAAAACCATATTGTTAACTGGTAGTTAACTTTAACTATTACTTTTACTTTAGTTAGCTTTAAACGAACTTGGTAGAATTGGCAGTTAAAGTTATCATATATTAGAGTGTGAAATTGTAAGGGACCGAACAAATGTACAAAGGCACATCGCGATTCTTGTTCTATGGGCCATTCCAAGAAACTATGCCAAAGAAGCCATTGGTCAAAAATTAATTTCAAGCCCCCGATTTTTCAAAATATTCAAGAATAGAGGCAAAAAATTGTATTTGCTCAAGCTAAACGTGCATGTTGCGGTTTTTTATGGCCAAGCAATCCATTTATTTTTATATTGAAATTGCCGCCAGCGGGCGATTTCGTTAATTTTTTTAATTTTATCGCATTTTTTGTGGAACGAATTTATTCTGAAAATTTTCGAATTTTAAAAATCCTCAAATTTTTAAAAGTCCGATGAAAATTTAACTAGCGTAACCATGTGGAAATTATTATTGACATATATGATAACTCAATCATATTCAACCTCCACCATTTACTCTAAAAATTCCTTACGAATATCTAGAACAATATCTAAAAGACAATGATCCACCGCTGCCTGATCCGGAAATTCCGTTACATATAATAGACTTGACAGCAAGAACAACTTTCAAAAATATTTCCTTTTCGATTATTTTCTAAAACTGGTCTTTCTGTTTCTTTTACTACTGAATTTTTTTTACTACACTGAAAGAAAAACGCTAGGTATAAATCAAGTTTTTTATCATTACTTTAAGTACGAAATTCAAGTACAAATAACACTAAAACGTACTCAAAACAATCCTAAATGGAATAACATTCGAAAATCCATCCCGGAATTTCTTGAAATAAGTACTGAGAAGAAATTATAAGAAGTTTTATCATTTTCGGATTATTAAATTACGAAATCGGGATTGAATATGGATAATTTAAGTATTTTGCGATTGAAAATCCGGTATTGAATCAATCTTTCTGCTTCGGATTGATTTTTATTTTGAGTGAACTGAATTTTTTTACATTTTATATATCTTAGGTTGAGTTTTTGAAGAAAAAAATAAATTAAAATTAGGGGGAAAAAAAAGTTTCGTTCATTGTTTGTCTTAAATTGAATGCAATTTTAAACGCTAAACTTTTTGGGCTATTTAAAACTTGAGATTGCATTTTGAGAAAGTCAAATATTCTTAAATTTGTACAACAATTTCCTTTTTACAAAAAATGGATATTAAGTCCGAAAATGTAAGGCGGTAATTTTAATATAAAAATAAATAGATTTCTCGACCCAAAAACATACACGTTTGGCTAGAGAAAATACAATTTGTTTGTCTCTATTCTGGAATATTTTTCAAAAATGCCTATTTTGTAAAATCCGGGGGCTTGAAATTCATTTCTGACCTATGGTTTCCTTGGTGAAGTTTCTGGAAATTGTCCATAGCACAAGAATCTTGATGTGTGTCCACAATCGGGAGAAATGTGAAAACACCAATGTATACACATAGAGTGACTGTTTGGAGCGGTTTATGCACAGAAGAAATTTAAAATCAACTTCAATTAACGTATTTGTTTGAAATTTGTACTATTAATTAATTTCCGTACTGATTTTCCGCCAGCAAACAAAATGATCATATCAATCAACACATTCGTAAATTTGAGCTTTTCTTGCTGTTCAGTTTCAATCAATAGGTTCAATTGAAATGTGACCACCAGCAAAAGTGGCTAAATAAAACGTAAACACAAATCAAAATATTTTTTTCAATCAACAGATTTAATTGAAACAATTAAAAAATTGTTTGAAACCTTAAAATATTTTGAAGTTTGTGTGTATGTTTTCGTATTTGCAAATATACACACAAACATTATAATTTTTATTTTCAATTAAGGCAAATTAATTGGAACAATTAAAAAAATTGTTTGAAACAGCATTATTGAATTAGATCAGAAATATTTATTAATTCTTACAAATAGATCAGAAAAATTGGTCTACAAACAGAAGAGTTAAGCCCAAACTTTTTCGATAATTTTAATTTTTTTTTTATATAATATTCAATAATAGTGTTTATAGAAATATTTTCGATAAATATTTATTTTTGATATCTACATCTTCTATATATAAATCGGCTAAGGTAAAACCGTTAAGAACTCTTTTCTCCCCTGTTTGCCCAGCGACTGGAATAAAAAATACACCATTTGAAAGGTATTTGCTGGCAGAAGTGAACAATATATATTTTATTAAAATCTGTTTAATATTTCTAGAGTTATAAGCGTTCAAATTTGATACTAACACATATGCATAACATATAAATAAAAATTTTGTTTTTTTCCAATTATCAAATAATAAAAAAAATAGGGTGGTCGATTATTCGACATTTGCAAGAAACCGGGTTTCGAATATTTCGACAATATAAAACTTATATATAAATCGGCACAGGCAAACCAATTACGGCCGATAACTTTCTTCGTTCATCATATTAAAAAAAATATGGCCGAATTTCGACCATTAGGAAAACACTTGTATATATAAATCGGCTAAGGCAAAACAGTTAAGAACACTTTCCTCCTCTGTTTGCCCAGCGACTAAAATAAAAAATACACAATTTGAAAGGTATTTACTACCAGAAGTGCACAATATATATTTTATTAAAATCTGTTCCATATTTTTTGAGTTATGACCCTGGAGGAAACCTGTGTGCAAGTATCTCCAAGTCACCAGTTCTGTCGACTATTTTGGTGACATTGTCAACGAAGTGTCTACCCTACACTACATTTGCCACAATATTTGGATTTAAAACGAAAAAAATTGTATCAATAACAACTGAGAAGTTCAATTCCTATAATAGTTGAAGAATTAATAAAAAAAGATTGTTATGATTTCGCATTCGTACCGCAAGTGTAGATTACATTTACTAAAATGTACTAGTGATTCTCTGGTTCCAATGTCTACATATGTTCCCAAAGGAACTACCTAGTCAGAAGTACCAACGTCAGTAGTACATTTCCAATGACACGCACATGTTAAATGTCTAGTAAATAACATTGTCTTGGGTATAATAAGTCACTAGCACTGGTGACTGTGTCAATAGTAAATCAGTACAGATTCACTAATGACATTTCCTGCAGGGAAGCATTCAAATTTGTTACTAACACATATGAAAAAAAATAAATAAAAATGTTGTTTTTTCAAATTATAAAATAAAAAAATAAATAGAGTGGTCGATAATTGAACATTTTCAAGAAACCGGTTTTCGAATATTTCGACTATATAAATCTTATTTATAAATCGGTACAGGCCAGTTAAGAACGATATCTCTCTTTTTTTGTCAACCGCTCACGTGGAACATAACATATAAACCGGATGTTGGTCCGTCTCCGAATCGATCCACTATATTTTTTTCATATTAAAAAAAGTTTATGGCCGAATTTCTACCATTAGGCAAACACTTGTAAAAATAAGTTTTAACAAAAATTTTTCAATAATTATAATTTTTTATAGAAAATTGTTCTATTAAAAATTCAATAGAAAATGTTGCGATAGTTACAATTTTCTATTAATTCTACTTTTCTATGGTAAATTTTTCGACAGTTTTAAGTTTCAAAAGAATTATTTTTTAATGAATTGTTAAAAATTTTTTTTTGGAAAATTGCAATTTATTATAGAAAGTTTTTTTATAATTAAAATGTTTTCAAAACCCTAATTTTTCCAAAGCTGATGAATTTAAGTAGCGAATTTTTAGTACGAAATTCATTAATGACTGGACTAGATAAAACAATAAGACAATTTAATTTAGTCCAAGACAGTTCAAAAAAATATATAATTAGACACAATTTTCCGAACAATCTCCAAAAGGAGCTTATGTTTTAAGTGCCGTTCTACTTATTTCTATCGTGTAGGTTTTATCATGAAAAGCGGCAGGGCGGCCAACTTGGGTCCTATAACTATAGTGTTTTTTTATAAAATAGATTCTATTATCCCAAAAGATTTGTTCCAAAATAAAGCACTGAGCCTTAAAGAAAAAACATGTTTAAATAAAGTCACATGTTATGGTTAATATAACCATATAATTGTCAGCGACAAACATATTATGGTTAAATTAGTCCTATGTCAGAAACCCACAACCATATCATGGTTGCCTCTAAAAATGTTATGGTTAAATATGATAATAATTTGTTTTTAAATTTACAATAGTACATATTTTCCCCTTTACGAAGAGCAACATACTATGGTTGATAACCAATCATGCTATTGTAAGGCGTTAACAAATTTTAGTTATTATTGATCATAACATGTTTGCAGGCAACAATAATATTCTTGGGGCTTCTTGATGGAGGCCTAATTTAACCATAATATGGTTATCGCTGGCAATAATATGGTTATATAAGACATAATATGTTTAAAATTTTTTTTCAAAATAGTTTGTTTTTCTTTGGGTGTATATATAAACTTTATATATATAAACTTTAACAAAAGATTTTTTATGGAAGTAAAGAGAAATACTATAATAATAAGATACTCTAAAGATTTAGAAATATTCTAGTTTTAATTTAAGAAATTATGAGATCTGACGTTTTCTATTATAAATTTTGCAAGAAAGTAAAAGATTGAATACAAAATTGAACTTTATTTTACATTTGTTTACAAGCCATGGCAAATTGGCATTTAATAATAGTTTCAATATAAATGTGATCCACAAATAATGTCCTTTTGCGCTCCCTGGTAATTATATCTCCTCCTAATCTTTGTATCTTTAAATAAGATAAGTACCCTAATAGACACAAATAGCATATACACACATAAAGTCGACAAATACACACTCATCTAAACGAACACAATGATGTACATGACACATATGTACATGAACTTGTTTTATTGAGTGCATAAACATCTTTCTTTACTTGAGTTTGTTTGTGTGTCTGTTTGTTAATCTGTATGTCCTTATTTCTTTCTTCCAGTCAGTGTGTGTTGTTCTTATTTTCTATTCTCATTGTGTTTTTTCTCCTGTCTGAATTTTGTGTTCGTGTAAGTTTGTTAAAGATTTAATCCTTTTTTTCATCTTTAAGTCATTTTCTTTTGCCTTTTGTAACATGTTGTGAATTATGTTTTTATGTTACAAATGCACACATACATACATGCACTTGCACTTCTACTAAGGTTTTAATTTAATACACCTTCCCTTCCCTGTTTTTTTTTTGCTGAAAACATTATTCTTTGCTTAAGTTTTGTTGCAAGTATCCTGCCGCACTTAAAAATATGTGTTTAAGTAGCAAATGCCTTTAGCCAAAAATACAAAAAATAAAAAGAATCAAGTAGCTGGTGTATCTTTGGAAAAGAAATATTACATGTTAGATTTAAGAAGAAACGAGATAAGAAGCTTGCAACTAAATATGAGAACAGAAACAATGAGTTGTATGTCATGTGCTTAGATGATGATACAGTGACATTAGTTATTGTCATTATATCCTTGTTAAAAGATAAAGGCAAAAGTAGATGATGATACGACAAACAACATGATATAAAATGTCCGAAGTTCGTGCTGTGTGTCTAAATTTATGATGGACCAAATAAGATTGTTGGGAAAATTTTTTAAATCAAACGTAGTAAAAGTTAGTTGACAGTCTTACATGGAGCGCGTCTTCAGATTTCGCTAAAGAAAACTATGGGATGTCCTTTCGCAATTGATTAGTACATAATATTCGCTAAGATGAAATTCCAAAAAATGCTCCTCGTAAAATTTAAATGACGAATTTCCCCTTCATTTTTTATTGTTGTATAAAATTGTTGATTTGTACAAATTTTATATATGTACATTTCCACAAAAAAGCCTACTTATATTTACGTTTTTGTATTTTGGTGTAGAGCGTAACAGGATCTACATTTAGCGGAAATGGGAGGGAGAAATTTGAACAACATGATTCTTAATTTCAATCTAACATGTTCGCTTTCATAACGTGACAAAAACGGGACTTTTCTATGTTCGTTGAATAAGAAAATCTGTTGTCCAACAAACGAGGAATTAGGAGAAATCTCCTTATCTGGCAAGACTGGTCGCAAAAAAAACCATCAATTATTTTTTCTGCTACCATCCTTTAAAAATCAAAGTGCTTTATAGCAGTACCAAGAATCTAGTTTAGATTAGATTCTGTGAGAAATAATGACAAAAGTTATTAATAACGAAAATGCTAATTCTATTCTAAAGGCCGTAATTTCTACAAGTAGATATCTAAATGTGTATAGATATCTATAGTTTTCAAAATTTTAAAACGTATTTCTTTTCTGCGGGTTAAAGTTTTTCGATAGTTCATTCACGTAGGCAAACGTTAAAATTACCACAATAGTTTTACCGGATAGGAAAATATAACTGTTTGGTACGGACACGACCAGGCATCTGTTTGTAGAAATAACGAGCATAAGAAAATGATTTTTTTTTTAAGAATTACAAGTTTTTAAGGAAGTGCTAAGAAAACTGAAAGTGTCTAGAAATTATACAGATGTTCCTTTGACTATAAAGGCATACATTCGAATAAAAGAAATGAGTTTTCTAATTGAAATCTTCTTGATTATAATTAGAAATAGGCTTTCAAACGATTCTGTCAATGCTTATTCTAAAATAAAATTCTATTTTAACAGAAATATTTTGTAATAATTTGTTTGAATAATTTAACTTTTTTGGTTTTTTATAAATGCGGTTGGCTTTGAATTTATTCTATGGCAATAAGTGCTTGAGTCTATTTGTTTAGTTTTATAGGAGAACAATTTAAAACTTTAAAGTTGGCTTTTTGCTATAACTTCCTCTAAAATCCTACAAAATAATTAAAATTTTGCCCAAATGAACTTTTGAACATAAAGATTTTAAGGTGCTATTAAGCACCTTTTCCTTATTGCCAAAGAAATAAATAAGTTGAATGCATTTATAAACTTATTTAATTGAGCTCAGGAAATGTTATTTGTTCATATAAATTAAATAATATTTTGCATCGAATTATATTGAGCGGGAATTCCCGGGATCCCGGGAAATTGAAAAAATATATATGCTTTTAAGGGCCGATGTTATATTTGAACCACACCTAAACGTTAAGTTTTTTTCTGCAATTCATTTGACATTTCTCAATTTCAGACTAACTCAATTTGAACCTTGAAAAGATACACAATCGAGCAGCGCGTTAAAATTATTCAGGCTTATTATGAAAATGGGCGTTCAAATCAAAATGCATATCGTGCACTTCGTGATTCAGTGATGAGGCACATTTTCACCTCAGTGGATTCGTCAATAAGCAGAATTGCCGCCTTTAGGCGAATGATAACCCAAGAGTAAATGTCGAAAAACCAATGCACCCGCCAACAGTAAATGTTTGGTGCGGTTTAGGGCTGCCGGCATCATCGGGCCGTATTTTTTCCAAAATGAGGCCGGCCATGCAGTTACTGTGAATGGTTTTCGCTATCGTAACATGATAACAAACTTTTTATACCCGAATTGGTAGATATGGATGTGGACGATATGTGGTTTCAACAGGACGGTGCCACTTGCAACACAGCTAACGAAACAATGGCTATTTTGCGCGACAAATTCAATGGCCGTGTTATCTCACCTGGTGGCGATGTGAATTGGCCGCCAAGATCATGTGCTTTGACACCGTTGAACTTCTTTCTTTGGGGTTATTTGAAAGAAAAGGTGTACGTCGATAAGCCAGCAACAATTCAAGAGCTAAAGGTTGAGATAATTCGGCACATTAACGGCATAGAACCTCAATAATGCCTCAGCGTCATCGAAAATTTTGACCATTGGATGGAGGTGTTACCTTCAAAAAAGGGACGTGTACAATCTGGACTCTATTTTGGATGGCACTACAAAAGAGGTGGGGCGTGTAACGACTTTACCCTATTAGAGCAATATTTTCGGACTTACAAATATCAACCATCTTTAAGAGCGTCACTTAGATGCTCAAGGACCTTTTTCTTTATTCTGTCTTTAAAAATAATGACATGTTTTATCAGTTAAAAAGTAGAACTTGTTGAGTTGTTTCCCAATATCTGCTGACGTTAAATCCAAAGAAATCCGTTCAAAAGTTGAAAATGGAAAATAATTATACATGATTTTTATATTAATTTCATATTTTTACTGAATTTTACAAGCTTAAGAACTGTCCAGCATCTACTGCTGGCGTTGTAGTGAACAAGAAAAAGTATTAAAAAGCATTTTGTTTCTTATTAAATTTCGTATGGGTGCTATCGTGTAAAATGCCTTGTCCCAAAAACAAATTTGTATGGGCGCTGGGTAAATAAAAGTTCAGATTCACTGATTTTGAAAACCAAACATGTACATAGATAATATTTGGGTTTAATTTGATTGACCTAGTTATCGTACCAAAAACTTCCAGGAAACCCAGGGAAAATAATGGACCTACTTAGCTCATTTTCAATATCTAGTATTCTTTATTTTTAAAAATAGCAATATATTCCGATTAATTTGTAAATTAAACCTGGTCCACATTGTATCTGGGATCTTCGACAAACTCACTTCAACCAACACACAGACAGGCGAACAGAAAGTTAGACGTAAATATGTTGTTAAATCAACTTCAATACTGTTAAGGACCCAGCATATATATACTTGATAGGGTCTAAGATCAATATTGCAGAAATTACACCCTTCCAACCTGCAGTGACGATTAATAAAAATAAATTTAAAAGTTATCAAAGAGGGCTTATATAAAATTATTGATAACAAACGCCACAGTTTAAGCTTATGAACACAGAAAAAAGTAAAAACCGGTTTTAATCACCAAAATAATTGAAACAAGCAAAAAATTGTTTAATTTTGCACTTATCACCAAAATGATTATACCAATTACTCAAACTTGCAAAAATTGCAAAACAGTGATTTTTTTTCCAATTAAAAAGTTTTTATATTTCAATTACAAAAATAATTGAAAAAATTATTAATATTAAACAATCTTTTAATTGAATGAATTAACAAAGTATTTAAAAAAATATCAATATATTAATTGAATGAATTACTGACGTAATTGATTACAACACAGAAATTTTTTTTAAATTTTTTTTTAATTCCCTAAGCTAATACCGCGAAGCTCTTCGCTTGTCTGCAGGAAAGAAACCAGAGTCTCTAGCGGGAATCGAACCAGCAACCCCGGCGTTGATAGTCTAGCTCACTACCAGCTAGCCTACCGGCGCACTCAACTTATATGAAAATAAACGTAATATCTACGTTCTTATACTATGTTTGTGTTAGCATTATTTCAACAAAGTTTTCAATTCAAACAACAGAGTTGATTGATTCAATTAAACATTTACTTAAAATTAAGCTTAAAATCAAGTAAAATTTTAATTGAAAAAAAAAATTTTTTTAATTCAATCAATTAAGAACTTTATTAGATTTATTTTAAAATTCAAAAATCACCATTAATTGAAAAGAAACTGCCAATAATTTTTTCTGTGAACGTAAAACTTCCAAAATTTTTGGAAGAGGGTTTAGTGAAACAGTTTCTTCAGTAATTCTGAAATATTAAAAAGAAGTTCCTAATGAATGCCCTTTTTCAAAATGTCAATAACTTTGCTATGAATTTCCCAGATTAAGGCACAAAATGTTTTGCTGACGGCTTTAAGTTATATAGAATATAGTTAAGCTATTGTCATACTTAAAACATTTTCGATGTCCCACACGTAACCACTATTTTGATCAAATATTCATTATATTTTACATAATGTTTAACGGGTCAATAAGCATTAAAGACTTTTTTAATTAAAATCGATTAAAACTGTTAAAAAGAAAATAAATGGTTGATGAAATTATTGGTCACGCTTTTTGGAGTTTTTTTATTCAATAAATATGAACATACTTTTTATGCCCACACCATAATAGTGAAAATATATAATGCGTCTATGCTTACCCAAATTCTGTATACCGATACATACACTAAGAAGTAGTTTTTGCGTCAATCTAACTATGACCGTCGGTCTGTCGGGCAGGCTTGCTGGCTCTCCATATAAACCTTTTGCGCAAAAGACGAAATTTGGTATATATGTAGGTTTTCATTGTCATAAGATTATTTAAAATCGGTCCTTAATTTCACATAGCCCCCATACTAGCTTCTTTCCGGCAAAGTGTCCTTGTGCCCGTAAACCATCTTTTTATATTCGTATTTAGATTAAATTTGATCCAAACTGTTTTGATTGCAATCCAAATCATCTTTTGCAATTTAATGGGAGTCGGTCCATATTTGACAATCGCTCCTATATAAACACTAATAAGTGTTTTTAATGTCATAACTTCCTTATTAATATCGCTATTGATATAATATACGATAGTAACTTTGGCGATCGTGTCAAAATGTTGTGTTGGCAGATCCAGAATTGAACTAAGGTTCTATATAAACCTACTCCCTAAAATCATTTAATGACAAAAAAAAATCTCATTTAAATGAATTTATCTAATGGTTCGATTACAATAAAGTTGCCAGCGGCGTTGCCATCCGTAATCAACCCTTAAAAAATACTCGGCACAAAGAACTTTTACATAAATCCTAAACTCATAACATTATTTTGTTCTGGTGGCTCCATTATTGTCCGTGAATCCTAAATAGGGAACACTTTCAAAAAAATTTGTCTCTAAACTCTGTTTTGAACGGCATAATAATGTCGTGGTTGATCGAATATACGTTTTTCTTGTTGCTTATTCGTTTGTGAGTTCTTTAAAAATATTAAAGAAATTTAATTTCTTTTTCTTTTAAATCTCTTTTAACGTTTAAACGTTAAAAATTTTTAAACATTTTGTTTTAAATAATCCGTACAAAAAAGTTCATTGTCTAGCAAATAATGTTGTTATTTATTTTAAAATGTAAGTTATTCAGATATTTTCGTTAATTTTTGATGGTACAGTGGGATCGGAGTTAGGAAATATTTTGATAATTTAATATTTTTTTTTTGTTTCTGACTATAACCAGAAGTAAACGAGGATGTATTTAGTTTGTTATTCGAAATATAACACTAATAAATTATCAACTAAGAAACGATATTGGAAAAGGAAATCTGTTTGTTAGTCACTTGAAAAACGTATTTACACCAAATATTTCGTACGATATTGCGGTTGAGTTACCAACTGTTGCTGCTAGAGCAGCTATTCCCATAAGATTTGAGATAAGAGATATCGAAAACGCTATTTGTGACTTAAATACTAAGAAGGCACCTGGTATTGACAAGATCTGTAATAAAATGATTTTTAAGCTTCCTCGCATGGCAAAGAAAATTCTTATTTTTAATGCTATTTTACGCCTTGAATACTATCCTCAAAAATGGAAGGTTTCCCTGGTAACCATGATACCAAAGCCAGGTAAAGATCATACAAAAGTTGACTCAAATAGGCCTATTAGCTTATTATCAAATATATCAAAGCTGTTTGAGAAATTATTAGTTTCAAAATTTAAACCAATTTTAAGTGACAATGTGATGTATTCCAAACCATCAGTTTGGATTTAGAAGAAAACACAGCACAATTGAACAAACTCATCGAATAGTAAATGGCATAAGAAAAGCATTTGAAGAAAAAAATATTGCACAGCACTCTTCATCGATGTTTCGCAAGCTTTTGATCAAGTCTGCCATGAAGGCTTATTGCATAAATTGAAACAAAACTTACCAAAACACACAAGCTGTTAGAAAGCTTCTAAGTCGGTCGTCAATTTATAATTAAAGAAGGAGTTCCACAAGGCAGCATCCTGGGCCCTATTTTATACTTAATTTATACTTCGGACATGCTAACAAACAACTACACCCAAACTTCAACATTTGCAGACGATACAGCTTTTCTAAGCGTCCACGAAACCCAGTATGAAGCATCTCTTTACTTACAGCATCATATATTTTTACTAGAAATATGGCTAAGACAATGGAGGATAATGGTAAATAAATGCGTACATATAACATTCACCTTGCGGCAGGAATCTCGCCCCCTATTACAATCAATAATCAAATAATTCCTCAACATTCGCATGTCAAATATCTCGGTATACATCTGGATCGGCGATTAACGTGGGAATGCCATATAGAAGGCAAAATTAACACAAATGAAACTAAAAGCCATCCAAATTCATTGGCTTGGAATAATTATTATTAATATACCTATGAAGATTCAACAAATAAAAAATGAAAAAAAAAATAAATGTTCATTAACAGCTTTTTTACTATTAACTTTTTGTAGCGATTTTGTGTTTAAGTGTGGCAACTTTCTTTATATTATGCTGCCATTTTATTGCTAGTGATACATGAAACTCCTATTCGGTTCACATGATATTCTATATATATTTTTTTTATAATTTTTTTAATTGTAGAACTTAAAAATTATTCTTATCAAATAAAACTACACATTATTATTTAAGTTTCTGAACTAAATGCTGCCGAAAAGTATCATAAACACTTTTGTTTGATGTCTGAGAGAATTCTTTTTTGTCAGCCAATTTGATCCTTTTTTCTTAAAAATCAAGAAAAGTCCCTTTAAAAAAACATTTAAGGATTCAAATAATTTACGAGACTTATTGCAAGAAAATTTTCATGGGGTTCACCGTTGATCCGCTAAGTTCTCTCTTTTTGGGTCAATTTGATCCTTTTTTAAAAAAATCAAAAAGGACTTGAAAGGATTTAAATATTTTAAAAAAAACTTTGGTCCTAATCCTGCTGCTCCCCTCTTTTTGCGTGAATTTAATATTTTTTTCAAAATCGAGAAGAATCCTTTCAAAAATGACATGATTTAAATATTCAACGAAAATTTTTGCCGGAAAATTTAAGTGGGGGTCGGTTTGAACCTTTTTTCTATAAAATCAAAAATGTAACATTTAAGGATTAATATATGCTACGAAAAGGTTTGACGAAAAAGACACCAAAGTTGTAAATAAAGGTATTTACGCTTTATTACCAAAATTACACGCCAACTTATGCAAAAAATATATTTACATTAAAGTAATTTTTTTGTACCTTTATTTAAAATTGTGGTGTCGTCAGTTTTCATAAAGATTAGGTCGTAATTTATTACAGATCTCAGTAAGGTCTACCCTTGAAAAATTTCTAATGGGTATCAAAACTTCGGCAGAACCAAATATGGCCTTCTCACACGTTTTACTTTTTAGCGCTACCGACATCCTAATATTGCTTCAACTTAATCTTTCCTTGGTCTCACTGTTTTTTTAAACTGTTGTGGCATTTAAACTGATTTGATTGAGTTCAATGTTTGGAAGGTAGAGTCCAGCTGTAATAAACCATTGAAATTGAACCAAATAAACCTTAATAACCTTTCATTACTGTTTTAGACAAATAATATTTTTAGCATTCATCCAGTCAATCAATTTCAATTCATAACAGAAAAAAATTATAATATTTATTTGAGAAATATCAGAAAAAATATCAAATGATTGCAATGACCTGAAAACAGACAGAAGAACAAATAACTTAGAGATTTGTACAACTAAAAAGATGAATATACTTTGCGAGTTAGCAAGTTGGATACAAATTGTATTTAAACGGCAAAATTGATTTACACAGACGATAATCGAATTTTATAAGTCTTGCCACCATTTAAAATCATTTTATTATGATACTCTAGACAATAATATTTTAAGTTAGTTACTTACTTAAGGGCCAAATAAACTGCACCACCTTTTTGACAACAACAACAAGATTTATATGTGAATTTTAAAATTTTTCTAAATTTGCACAAACATGTTTCACATTTTTTTCATATGTTTGTGTTGTTTATTTGGCCCTTTAAAATTTTTCATTATACCCTACAGGAGAAAAAATTTCGGCAATAATAGAGAAAACATAAAATGTTTTGAAAATGCAATTCAAGTTCGTTGCTGTCCTACTTCATTTCTGCCATTGTTTCCGAAATAACAGCTAGACATTAAGCTAGACGAAATTTAATCAAATTACCATTTAAGTAGTTCATGTATATCATGAAAATAAATAAAAGTAACTCCGAACATTGCAGAACAAAAAGCACGCAAAACACCAACCCCAACCTCCAATAAAAAAACAAATGCAGACAAACACAGATACAAATCCATCCAGTTTCACATAGACAGTTCGACAGGACGTTTAATGTGTTCTAACAACATTTTGCACGAGAAAGGAAAAAGGTGGCAAAATCATCGCAATGAATTGAATGTGGAATATTTTTTTAAAAAATAAATAGAACATTTTGGCAAAATTTCCTACAAATAACAAGTTTTTGACAAAATTTCTTATAAAAATTTAATTTTTGCAAAAGTTCTAATAAAAATTAAATTTTTGCAAAATTTCTTAAAAAATTGTAATTTTTGCATTATATTTTTTAAAATTTAATTTTTAACAATATTTATAAAAAAAATTAATTTTTGGCACAATTTTGCACAAAAAGTAAATTTTGACAAAATTTCAGATAAAAAAATAAATTGGCCAAATGTCCTATAAAACGAAAATATTGGCAAAAATTCCTTAAAATAGCAAATATTGCCAAAATTTCATATAAATAGTAGTGCATTTTGGCAAAATTTTCTATAAATAACAAATTTTGGTAAAATGTCCTTTAAATAAAAAAGGTTGGCAAAATTTTCTATAATTTTTCCTAAATATTTTTTAAGCAAATTATGCGAAAATTTAATAAAGAAAATAAAATACTAAAATATTTTGGAACACTTTTCTTAAAATTAAAATTTTTGCGAATTTCGTTCGCAATTTTCTATGAAAAAATTTCCATTTTGTGTTTATGACAAACGACGTCTTATATATTGAATAAACTGTTGTATCATTGTGCCTTAAAACCAAAAGAGTAGGAGTAAAAGTTCTGAAAGCTTTTTGTGGTTTTTGTCTAGTCGTTATGTTTCGTTTTTTCTAAATTTTTTTTACCCATATTCTTTAAAAAAAAATGGCAAAAAGGTATGAGTTTTTTATTATGGATAATCCTGATATTTAAGAAATCGTTACCTAAAACTTAAAAGGCCCTATCTAACATTTTGAAAATTGCACAGGAAAGCAAAAACCAACTGAAATGATATATTGCACTAAACAGTTAATAAAACATTTTGGCAAAATTTTCAATAAAAATAAATTTCGCAAAATTTCATATAAAAAATTTTTCGAAAAATTTCCTATATAAAGAAAATTTTCGCAAAATTACAATAATAAAAAAATACAAATAAAATGTTTGCAAAATGTTCTATGAAAGGAAAATTTTTAAAAATTTCCTATAAAAAGAAAATTTTATCGAAATTTTGTCTAGTTATTTTTTTTTTGTTTTTTTTTTATTTTTTTTTTACGTTTTATAATATAATATAATAAATAATATATTATCATTTTTACACATACTCTTTTAAAAAAGGTGATGAAAAAGATATGTGATTGTGTGAGAATTTTACAGGAGAGCAAAAAAAATTTTTAAAATAATAAATTTCATTAACCTGTTTTTTTCAATAAAAAAATTGATTGGCTGTTGACTAGGGTGATCGATCGAATAGTATTCGACCGGTTTTAACCGGTTATTTTAGTTTTTCCCAAGTCGAATATTTTAAAATGTCCATTTTTCGAATATCGAATAAACCGGTTATTTTAGTAAAATAAACCGGTTACTTTATTAATGTGCAATTTATATACGTTTTCCTGCCTTTTGTTATAAATGTACCCGTAATTTAAGTATTTTTCTAATTGAATATTTGGCAAACTTACAAAAAAGGAAACAAAAGTCAAAAAAACATTATGAGCATCTTGTAACAAAAACCAAAAACAATTTAAAGTACTACAAAAAAAGTTCAGCTTTAAAAGTAATTAGCAATTTGACGGTATTATAAATACTATATATATCTTTATAAAGATGCCATCTTTGGTGATATTTCGAACTTTATTTAAATTTAAATATATAATCCTGGATAAGAGGTTTTGTTTGCCACTTTTCAAAAATATGGCTGAAGTTTACTGCTTCATATAGACATGCTTAACCAGCAACAAATTAAAACTCACTTACAATAAATTTGGGAGAATTTCTCAAATAATAAATTTATTAAATTCCTATTCATATTTTTAAAACCAAAGTTTTTCGAAAATTATAAAAGCTATGTTCACACCTATTAAATATTTGACTCCTAACGTAACCACCAGTTTTCTTAAAGAATTGTTTGCTTTTGCAAAACGTTTGGCTAGAGCAAACATTATTAACCGGTTTCTTAACTACATTATATATAAATGCAAATATCATCTTATACATATATACATAAAGTTAAGCAAATAACTAGAAATTGCCTCAAATAATGCTTAAGTTTAATCAATTTACTGGTCACGCTTTTTTTTTTATTTTATCGTCAAATATTTGTGGTCTGAACATACCTTAAGTCATATCTATGCTCCTTATGGGATCGACGGGAACATATATGTATTTTGTTGGTTCCTTACCTTCGTGAATTGTTTTGTTTTTATTCTAATTAACTTTTACATTACAAAAACTAATTTTATTTTTGTATTTGTATGTTTTCGAATTAAAACCGGTTAACCGGTTATTTGTAAAATGCTTAACCGAAAACCGGGTTTTTTAAAATAGCAACTATTCGGAATATTCGAAAACCGGTTATTGAAAAATGTCGAATAATCGATCACCCTACTGTTGACCCTACCAGTTGTTTTGGCAATTGAAAATGTTGCATATTACGCAAACGGTTAGTTAATCATTAAGCGTTTATCGTTGTCGTTTTTAATTAGGGCCGTTGGTTTTTTGTAAATAAAATCACTAATGTTGGTCGTTGCACTACTTTGGAATTAACAAAAAAGATAATTTTAAATTTTTGGTAAATAAGGGTCAATTGCATTTATACCTGGATTGTTACTGTTCGTCGAATCGACGAAGCTTATTTACATTTTATCATAACTTTTTTATTTGTATTCAAATTTCGCTCATTGTTCAACAGCGATAGGTGATGATGAAAGCTTTAAAAAAAATTAATTTAAAAGTTCTAAAATTCGCCCGAAATTTTTAAACAGAAGAAGAACTCTTACAGCCATATTCATAAAAATTATTTTCGATTTATGAAAGATTTATTGAACAGATTACCTATAAAAATTAGTTCAATTAATCTCTTATAAATCCAAAATATTTTTTACGAATATGAGAAGAAATAAAATAACATAAAAAATAAGGTGGCATGTCATAACGTCCAGTGTCATAGTGTCCATGGACTTTGTGACACTTATAAAAGTGACATAATGTCCATCAGAAAAGTGACATAACATCCATGGACGTTATGACACTTTGCAAACGTTATGACATGCCACCATATTTTTTATGTTATTTTATTTCTTAATAAAATGCTTACTTAAAATTTTTTTTAAAATTTTTTTACTTTAAAATTGTTCCGCTAGATGTTTTTTTCGTCAAATCGACGAAGAGTTACCTTAATGTTATAAAATGAAAAGAAACCCTATATGCTAGCTGGTAGTGAGCTAGTCTATCAGCGCCCAATTTGCGGGTTTGATTCCCGCCAGAGACTCTGGTTTCTTTCCTGCAGACAAGCGAAGAGTTTCGCGGGATAAGCTTAGGAAATTAAAAAAAAAAAACTATTCAGGGTTAAGGTAACGATATTTATATAGCAACGATAGAATTAACTGTAATTTAAGTCCCTTAGTCACAAGTAAAGCTGCTCTGGGTATTAGGGAATAATTCTAGTAGGAACCGTATCTTTTGTGTGCATGTGAGTTTATTGAAGTGTAAAAAATGATAAAGTAACTTTGATATTGAAAATATTTTTAAGCATTTAATATGGACAATCATACAACAAACAATCATCATAATATGCATAACTATGAGATTAAATAACATTACAAAATAGAAAAATGTAATATGTATATTAGGAGAAAATGCTAAAAGGAACTTTTTAACAAAGGGCCTTAGGAGGGATTATTTAGCTTGTTTTGGTGTTTGTGCGACGGTCGACTAAATTGGCACAAAACTTATTGTTACTGCTCGGACAATCATTGATATTTTCGTAAAAAAAAAACAGCTACAATCCAATACAATTGTCGTAATTGAAATAGGGTCCACAGTAGAGTATAAAAATAATTCCCAGATATCGGTTATTTTAAATAATGCAAATGACCTCCCTAAAAAAGTGCTAAAAGTTAAACTCATAAACAAATTTGTAAGTTTGTCAAATATTTCAGCTAAAGGATTTAAACTAATGTTTTCTTTATAAAAAAAAATAAAAATGCACTATAATTGTGTTATATATTTATCAGGTTAAACGCACCCTTAAACAGTGTAACATTTTTCCTAATTACAATGCAAAAAAAATATCTACGTTTTACACTTAACACTAGTGTGTATTTAGCGTGCCAAATTTTCAATGCAAAGTTCATACTTATAAGCGATTTTCATACCGGTTGTAGCGGTTGTATTTGCTTTGAATAATAAGCGTTAACAACACTAATTTTCAATTATTGAAAGAAAAACAAAAGAAGATCAAATAGTTTTTATATCCATCACAATATAATCAAAAATTACAATATACCACAAATTGTCGGTCAACACAAGAAATATACTTGCTTGCATACAAAAGAACTAAACGTAGATGAAAAAAATGCTATTATCTCACTCTCAAAGGCAAGATATGAAAAAATGTTGCCGTTTATTTTTGCAACATATTTAGATATAGCCCGCGCGAATGGTAGCGTATATGGAACATTATTGTCAGAAAATAAAACACCATAAAGCGCTCAGAACAAAATAATTTGGCAATATTTGCTAGAAATAATAATTTCGTGATACTAATCTAGCCATCGATCTCGAATGGTTCTTATGTAAATATTCCCTAAGAATTCTATAGAGATCAAAAGAAATAAAAACAAGCATGAGTGCTATATTAATCTTTGCGGAGTCTAATGCATATTCACTTCCCCTCAATATTAATAGCAAATTTTAAAACAAAACTGCCTCGACACCACATTTTTCATACAAATTTACCGTATAAAGCCGTCGCATGAATACTGTATTCGCTATAACAAAATTCGTTACATCGAAAAACTCAATCAGCCCAATCCGGAATAAAAATTTTACGAACAAATTTTTTCTTCCCCATTCCTCCTATAACAAATAAAAATTCCGCATGAAATATTCCACTTTTTTCAGACAAAAAATTCCCTTGCAATTCTTTTTTATTTTTTTTATTCATAACTGTAAGTAAGGTTTTTGGAAGGATGCTTAAAACGAACTAAACTACATGGGAGCCAAATTAGGCAAAAAGTACGCAGGTAAAATAAAATCTTGCGACGATGTTGTTGCGGGGAAGCCTGTTGGACCAACCGATATACCTGTCACAAAATAAATTTTTAATAAAGAACTTTTTAAGAATTTTTTATTTTGAATTAAATTAATTTTATTTCCACAGCCACATCAAAAAATAATTCAATGAAAATGAGCAAAACAACATCGGTGATGCCAGCTTTTAACTTTTTGCTCCCGCGGAGTAAACATTTTTAGGATTTTGTTGTCTCGAGAAAATTATTTTCCGTGAAAAACAATTCCTTGGAATTATTCGTGATTAGGCTGAATTTAACGAATTTGATGCTAAATCCCCCGAAAATCCTCTCTGAAGCAAAGTATATCTTAAAAAATGCTATATATACAACGAAAAATTCTAAGCAATAGAGTCTGTGTATAAAGAAATATTCATTTAAATGCTTCTATACAGCGAAGTCAGAATACAATTTTTAGCAAAATTGTAAAGTCCCGTTGTCAAAACAACAAAAGTCGAAATGTGTTCGCCAGGGTTTAAAAAACTGCAGTCAAAACAGTGTTGGCGGAAGTAGGGGAAATCCCTACATGTAGGTATTTTTTTTACTTATATAGAAGCGTAAGGAAAATCGGACAGATTTTTCATAATCTCCAAAATGTAGAGATTTTTCGTCATATCGTATTATATATAAAATAAATGCTGAAAAAACGTTTTTAATGATATAAAACGGTTGAAAAACATTTGTTCCAGTAAAATAGCTTTAAAATATATTTCCAGAGTTGTTTGTGGTTAAAAAATTTGGCGACACTGATATGTATGTATGTATGTATGTATATGTTTTTTCTAAGTTATTCTAAGTTCTATGTTATTCTAAGTTCAATAGGTGTGATCCTGAATTTTTTGGGAAAAGTTCGGTAAAATATATATATAAAGAAAAATTTCTCTCACTAATAGACAAAGATGTACAAAAGTTCGGGAACAATAAAAATCAAATTTCGATTCAAAAGGAAACGTTAATATGAAATGTTTAAATAAATACATAAATGACACATTAACTTGCATAAAACTAAAATCCAAGCATTTGCTTACATATTTCAACATTTTCTATTGTTTATTTTATAAATATTTCTTCTATTACTTAATTATTTTGGTTAACAGTTTTTATTTATTTTTGGCACAGTTAATTGTTCAATAATTTTATAAATTTAATAAATTTATAATTTGCCAAAAAAAAAAAAAGTACGGGGCTACATCGTGCAAAAAGAAGAATATTTTTCTCTTAAAACTAGACCTTACTAAACTTTGAGTACGGGACCAGTTTTCGGTAATATTGGGGTCCCGCGGGCTCCCAACGTTAGGTAAGGGATAGCACCTAATGTTGAAAGACTGATTTTATTTTAATTAAAATTACATTAGGGGGAGAATAGTTTTATATGGAAATCCTTAGCAGCAAGATTTCTATACGCTAGAACCCCCAATTTTGTAAAGTTTGTAAACAAACGCATGAGCCAAAAAATGAGGGGTAAGGGATGGGGGTAAAAGGCTCCTCATTGGGGTCAAAGCTAGGGGAAAATGATACAAAATCCAAAAAAAGCTTCACAAAATGTGAGACAGACTCCCACTTATATTCGCCCCCCCTACATTTTTTATCAAAATACTTACCACCTATCTGTGCTCCTTAAGGGGGCCCCCATACTAAATATTATTTTTTATAAAATTACCCGCCACCGCCCTAACAACCCCAGAGTGTCCCTAGAAGGGTAAAATATATGACGGACGCCCAATATTTTTGCTACCCGAGCATTTTTTTCAGAACATATCTAGTGTCCATCTTTATTTATTAGGGTGGTCCCCATACAAAAATTTCGAACAAATGTTCGCTTAACTAAAAATCGCTTTAGCTTATTGAAAAAACTAAAAAAACCGAAATTCCGCAATAAAATTTTTCTCGAGACATACTTTCCCCTTTTCACCACTTTTTAGGGGGACTGCCCTGATGATGTGGCCTAAGCAACCAGTGAAATGCGCATAGGAATAGCTTCTCCCCCAACAATAAATGTCAGTGCATTTATCCAGAATAAAAATTGGGAATTTAACACATAACAAAATCTTGTTAATGAATAATGAATAACAAATTTTTGTGTTCCCGAACACAGAAAAAATTATTAGTAGTTTATTATCAATTACAAAAAATAATTTCAAAAGTATTTATATTTAATTAATGTGATAATTAATTCAATAATTTTTTTTTTTTGTTAAAAGAAAATTAAAAATATAATTTGGATTTAATTAGCATTTTAGTTGTTTTGAAATAAATTCTTTTTATCAAAGCTTAAATGTATTTAGTTTATTAAAAACGTCGTCATACACCTGAAACAATTGCCATGAGTATTGCAAAATCGTAGTTTACACGACCAATCGATTCATTGTCTTTGGATTGCATTCTCTGGCATAACATTTTTGTAAGAAAATTTTAAATTGAAAATGGAGCTCTCTGTAATGCTTAAAAAGAGTCCTTAAACTTAGACCTTCAACATATGCCACATCGGAGCCAGATTAAATTGATTTAATTTTCCCTATAATTTTAATCCCTACTATTAAATTTTCATTAAAAGCAAAAGTGTAGAGTTTATTCAAAGTAATTCCATAAAACAAATGTAAAACTTTGTCATGATTAATTTTCTCCTTCGTATACAAACAGACCAAATGATATATTGAGGAAGTTAAGAAAAGTAAAAAAAGATAATTTATGACAAATTTTATCTTTACCAGGAAACAAAAAAAAAACACAAATCAAAATTTAAAACAAACTGCTCAGAAAAAAAGTGTCCTCGAAAATGTTGACAAAAAATTTATCACTATCAAACAATTTTCGTCATAAATGAAAATATAGTAGAAAAAAAGTATAACAAAATTATCCTGTAACTTTTTTCAAATTTTAAACGAATTTTTGGAAAACACTTGAAATTTCTTAAAATATATATAGAAAAAGCAAAGAAAATGGCATATTTGAAAACTTTTCTCTTTTCTCGCTTTAATATTTCATCTCGTCACATCGCATCACATCAGTGAACATTGAACAAATTTTTGCCATAATGATGTGTTTAGGATATATTTAAAAGATTTTTTTTTTGCTTATTTAAAACTTTGATTCATGATTAATGGGAATTTTTATTAAAGGAGCAACTTTAGTAGTTGAGTTAAGTTGAGTACAAAAAGGTGACTTCAATCAAAGTTTTTTTTGTAAACCAATTCAAAAGTAAATAAAATGTTTTATGGTGGAAAAAAGACTATATAACTTAAAAAAATACTCGTAAAACGTTAAAATGTTTGCTCTTAATTTTTTTTTTTAAAAAACTTTTAATAAAACAAGACGTTCATGGGTTTTTGTCTCTTCACTCTAAAACTGATTGCAACATTAAAATGTAGGCCACATTGATGCCCCAACATTGGAAGCAACAAAAAGGTAAAAATGTTTGCAAACAAAAAACTTTTTGTCATTAGCTTTTTATTGACAGAGGAAAATAATTTAAAGATTTTCAAATCTATTAAGAAAAGAGTAAAGAATGGCTGAGTCATTTTATAACAAACAAAAAAAACAATCGAAATAACAAAAAGTTAATAGGATTGGATAAAAGTTGGTCATTAAGTTCTTTTTAGAATATTCAGGAAACTTGCGTTCGTCATTTGGCAAAAGGTAAGAATATTTATTTTGTTACAATAGAATTCATATCAACTTTGAACAGACTTTCTTATTCATAAAGTTTAATTCAAGAAAACTTATTAGAAATTTCATGTTAAAGATAAGGTTAAGTAAGGCATCCACTGCCGCAGGGAAACGACTAGAGAGGAGAATCTCTTAAGCGGCCCCTACACCTTTATGTAATATTCGATGTTTATGTAATATTCGAAGGTGGCACAATGTATTGGTAACAAACAAAAGCCTTTTGATTTTTATTTCAAAATGAAAAGAAGTGCAATATATTGTGATATCAATTTACGGTGGTTCTCAACCAATTGGATTATTTGCACACACAGTTAGCAATTCGAATGTATAATTCACCAAAAATTATGCACCCTTCCTTTGTTTTGGAACTGGAATAATCTAACATCGACTGCTTTTCATTAATCCCAGCAGATTCTGCTGAATAGCAGTAGCACCTAGGGCCATCCACAGGCCAAACTTTCCCAAAAGGCTGAAAGTCAGCCTCCAATGTAAATGTAACCCTACCCGGGACTTTGGGTTTAAGCCACGTGCACCAAATTAAATCAAATCAGCCCTTTCATGTTCATGCCTTGAAAAAGGCACTCTTCCATTAGACGGTGAACAACTTACTGAAGAACAACCTTATATCAGAAAAGCAAGGATTCCGCAAAGACAAACATCCTGAAAGACAGGAGACCTTACTAATAGTCAGCCCGGTGCATGCACCCATCGGGGCTGCCGACTCCCATTGCCCCACTTGTTAAGTACTAAGCAGTGTTGCCAAAACTTGGTGACCAAAAATGGCTAAATATACGGAAAAAATGCCTAAAATTTTTTGGAAATAAAAACACATTAAAATTAAATAACAAAACACAAATAATTCCTTTAAAGTTGTTAACGATGAAATTGTAAGTTAAGATAAATTTGTTAAATAAGAATTAACGTAAATTAATATTTTGATAGATATTTAAAAAATTAAAGCATCGTTGAATTCGATGTCGTTATTGTTCATCTCTAAGGAATCACTCGTGCCTATTAGTTTCAAATAATTTGAAGGTAAATCATAATCACGACAACATTTACCCAACCTTTTGAGTCCAGATCTACAATAAAAAACGAATAATTACAAAATTAAATTTATATATACATTATAATATACATTTATATATATTTTGGCAAATATTCTGTTTACTTTAGTATATACCAACTATTAAAATAAATCAACATTTCAACAATTTATAATTACTCAAGTTTTGTTTCAATTCTTCCAAAATGAGGCGTGTCGAAATTAATTTCCCTAAGCCAAAATCCACCATGAAATAGTGTTCAAAGAACGATTTATAGTTCAGCCTTAGAAAGGCTATTAAGGTCTATAAATGAACAAAAAAATAAAATAACTTTCGTGTTACAAATTTGATTTCATTTCGTATTTTAAGTACAACTTTTGCTTGCTATTTTTCCTTGAGATCAAATCGTAACTAATTGCAACAAACGTTTTGTTATGTAGTAAAAGAACTACTCTATAGATGAGAGCATAATAAAAGCATAAAAGATGATTATAATGCAACAAATTATAAGGTACACAAATAAAACCAGTAAGATTGCTATATTACTGACAGACATTTTCGAAAAGAGTTAAAAACAATAAATGCTATGCCAAATCTAATAAATTCTTCACCACTGTGCGATAAGAACAGAAAGTAATATAAATACCGTTCTTAAGATTTATGTAAGCAAATTTATTTTATGTAACGTCTATTTCTCCATAACCTCCCAGATTTGGTCGGTTTTTATCTATTAATAACCAAGATGATAGTACCTTATTTGGAAACTTTGGCGTTTTACGTGCTCCAGATATAATAAATTTGAGAAAGTAATCGAAAGGTGTTCGTTTTTATTTTTTATCTATTTATGTATCTTCAACATTTTTTATTTTTTCGAATTTATTCTATAAGCTAAATTTCAGTTATGTATTTTATAAAGCTTTTTTGTAAAAGTCCTATTCATTTAATTTTTAGGAATGACTTTATACACTACCAGAGTATTATATTGTATCTTCTTGTTGCATTTTACCTTAGCTGTCCTTTGGATAGCAATGAAGTATATTGTATGTAAAGAAAAATTTACAATTATTAGACACCAGCAGAATGTAATGCATTTTCTGGCCCGCTACAGCCTTCGTCAGCATTCTTTGTGTCACACTGGATAGTGATACTTTATTAATTGATTATATTTAACTCAACTATTTTAACAAATAGAAACTGGGAATTATTTCCTTTCATAGGTTACTTTATTATAGTCAACATTTTTTATTTTTTCGAATTTATTCTATGAGCTAAATTTCAGTTATGTATTTTAAAAAGTGTACTTTTGTTAGAGTGTGTATGTATTTGTACTTTTTTGAAACAATGTTGCTTTTTTAAAACTGGTACTTCTTGTTTAAATTAGTACTTATTGGTTGATATTAACATTAAGAAACCAAATAATTTTCGCAAAATTAAGGATGTTTTGTTAACTAGTATAGTTGAAAAACATTACTTTTTGCAAAAAAATACTTTGATAAAAACGTAATTTTTGTATAAAAAGTACTTTTTGTGTTGAAAAATCTTTAATTTAAAAAAATGCTTGTTTAATAAAGTTGTTTTTACTAATTTTTCTCTAAATGTGCTTTTTTAGTACTTTTTCTTTAAAAGTACTTTTTTAGGTACTTTTTTTTAAAAGCATTAAAAAATATTAAGTGGTTTTGTACCAGCAATCTTTAAAAAACCTGTACTAAAGCAAAAATTTGCAGGATTATCTCAAGCTTGTGCTATTTTGCTATGCTCAACTGTCTTTAAATATTCAACTAAATTTTGTGACTTTTTATGAAGTTGCAACACAATTTGTTAATTCAACAAAACATTTTTTCTTAACTATAACTTTTCTCATAGTACTTTCCTTGAAGAATAAAAAAAAATCACTGCTTTCTTATATAATTTTTATTATTTCCATTTTATGTTTTTTTTTGTCTCTAAGAAAAACATTAAATCACATCATCATCATCCTCATCATCGTCGTCATTGTCATCGCATGATCTTTTTACATTCCCGCGATCATTTCTAAGAGTTCATGTCGTGACTTGTGCCGTTTGTTAAAGTTAAAAAACTTTAAAAAGGAAGAAGAAAAGACGTTTAGGAAGACAAATAAAATTAAAAGAAAAAATAAGCTAAACTAAACTACAGTTTATTTTTATTAATGTTTTCTATTTTAGTTACAGTTTAGTTCAGTTATTTTTGAGTTTTTTTTTTGTTTAAAACTACTATTTGATGCTTAGTTTTTAAGTATTGCACAATATCATCTGCTGGTATGGGTACATTTGGACTTTTTGTCATGCCAACACGATTTGCCATCCGCTAAATCTTCAGAGTTGCTAAAGGGAAATATTGCGAATGGTCTTTTTTGTTTTGTGTAAAAAACATTTTTATCTCGTTTTTAAAATTTAATGAGAAAATGTTTCATTTTAAACCAGAGGAAAGCAATTTACGGTATTTTATTTTATTACAAAATATTCAATAATTCTAATATGAGAAATAAGTTAAAATATAATTGTTTAGAAAAAAACACGATTTGTTTAATTGTTTTGTTGTGATGTTTTCTTTTTAATAATTCAAAAATTTTAATAACTAATTGGATTGTGCAAAACGTAATTTGATCATGTGATGTAATTCTTATTAAATATAAAAAAAGTTTATAGAATTTTATTTTCATTAAATTATTTTTATGAAGAAAGAAATATTACAACAAGAAATGAATTAAAATTTAGCCTAATAAAAATTTGGATTAAAACCCATAAAACGTTCTCTAAATTAACAACAATACTAATTACGCTGTGATAGATATTGAAACTTTTTTTAGACACGCTGGGCACTTGTCGTTTTAACGTAATTCAGGTACGCTGAATACAGTGGTGCTAGCCATTTTTTAGGTTAGCTCTGGTTTTTGAGATATGCCGTTATTTCGAAAATGGAGGAGGTTGCCCAACATATGTTCGCGTAACTCAAAAACCCTTTAGGTTATTGAAAAAACTAAAAAAGTCTGCCTTTAAGAAAGGTAAAACTGTTTTCTAATATGCGCAGTCATTTTTGAAACATAATTTTTTTTTGGAAAAAAAAATTAATTTTTTTTATGAAAATTTCGAAATTTTTTTTTTTATAAATTCATAAAAATTGGAAAATGTAGGTAGGTTTCTAATTTGTTCCAGACGTATAAAAAACGAAATTGCAAACAAAACAATTAAAATCTGTTACCAACTTTTCATTTTATATACAAAAGTCGAAACATTTTAATTAATTTAAGAATTTCATAAAACGCAATATTTGTATGTCTCGAGAAAATGTTAAGGACAAGAAGCTAATTTAGGTCATTGATACATTTTTTCCTGGGCATTTATGGGACTTTTTCTTTAATACACTCAAACAATTATGTAGTTAAATTCAAACGAAAATTCATTTGAAACAACTTAAAATTCATTTAAAAAACGGATAATTTACATTTCATTTAAAACAAATGATTTCTTCATTCGTTTTTAATTTTTTTATGTATTAAACAGCATATTCCGTAAAATTAAATAGTTTTTACTTTTAAAAAATATATTTTAACCGAAAAAAATTAAACTACATAACAAAATAAATACGGAAAAACATTATTTTTTGGTAGTTTGTTTTTTGAATAACAAACACAAATGTTGAAAAATAAAATTATTTGTAAAATAACTATATTTTTATTGAATTTTAACAGTAGGGAAAACGACTTTAATAACCCACAATCAGTTACTGTAATAATTTTATAAGTGCACACTTACGCAAATTGGTCATCTACACTTCTCTTCAGTATTTGTTTGTGCATTGAACATTTTGTATGTGAGCCCCCTTAAGGAATGGAGATAGCGGGTAGGTATGTTAGAAATAAATGATTTAGATGAAAAATAAAGAGTGGTTGGTCCATCCTACGCACTGCAGGGGCCAAATGAAATAAAAAAAAATTTAAACTGATTCGAATTATAATAAGCTTAAACTAAAATGATTTGTAAGTAGTCTTGTTACAGGCCTCTATTCCGTAGCTTTAAATAAACAACGATTATCTCGGTTGCGCCTACATTTAGTTAATATAAATTTAATATTTTTAACGACATTTGATTTTTATATAAACTTCTAACATCAAAAGTCCTCTCAAGGTCATTGTTTGATGCGGATATACATATATTAATAGATATATTTATAGCAAAACTAGAAGGTTATATAAATGGATTGTTGCTAGGGTATTCAATTAATCGATGTTTTGTATTAATCGAAATTTTGTATTTCCACGAAAATTATTTTGATAATAAACTGGCAGGTGCACGGCCTAAAAAACTGACTGGCAACCCGCTTTTTAAATAAAGCAAGTTGTGTTTGTTTTTATTTTGTTTTTTTCTTAACCTACTTAATTAATTAATTAATGTTGGAAGAATTCCAATCAATTGAAGTGTGGAATGTAAGGAAAGATAAACTCACTGTTTATTGTTGATGATTTTGTTTAAACTTTGATATTGTTACAAATAGAACTGTTTCTGTAATTCTTTTACGCTTAACAGTTTTATTTGGTTTTATATCTTTAGTTTTTCTAAAATCTTTATGGATGAAGTTTCCTGATGATCTGGCCTAAGCAATCAGTGAAATGCGCATAGGAATAGCTTATCCCGTCAACAATAAATTTCAGTGTTTTTATCAAATAAAAAAAATTGGGAATTAAGCACGAATAACAAAACCATTTAAATTAAAAGAAATGTTTTTGTGTTAAGACACAAAAAAAGGATATTTAAAATGTACCGGCTTGTTTTTTTACGTAAAAGAAAAAAACGAATACTGTGAAAAAAAATTCGATTAATCCACATAAATGATTCGAATTATTCGTTAATCGAAAAGAAGCAATTTTAAATTCACAAGACAGTTTCAAATAAAGATATTGTGGTAAAATTTGATCCAATTTATCTGCAAATTCCCAAAAATAACACCATGCAGTTTTGTTATAATCGGTACATATCGAGTCATTACTACAAAAAAAGCTCAAGCGGAAAAACAAAATTTTACAGGAGAAGGTTTTTTTTATAAATATTATTTAAATTGTATTAAATTGTTTTTGCTATAAAATCGTAACGGTTCCTTATGTGACCATGATATTAAAGGAGATAATGCATGTGTTCTTTTAATATTTATTTTAATTAGTGCTAGCTAGCAAGCATTCCACAGAATTCTATGATGATTGCTTTATAATTTAACATGTGTACAAAACAAATTTCCCTTCGGAAAATCATTTAAGGAGGTATACACAGAAAAAATATCGTCAAAAGTTTCGTGTAATATTTCTTTACAACAAAAAAAATTTTTGTTTAATATTTTTTTACAACAATAAAAAATGTTTCATAAAATTTTATTTTTGCCTTTAAATCCTTTTAGATTGTTGTAGATATTGAAAAACTTACCTTATAACAATCTATAATTTTCTTTAAAACTTCTTAAAAATTCTTTAAACTTTTTTTAAGTCTTATATTATTTTTCTGTGACCGTATGAAAAAACTAGGTAATTTAATTTTTTAAAACACGAGAAAAACGAATTTAAAGTTTTAAACATATTTCACTAACTACATATTTATTATGAATTTATGTTATAATGCATGCCCATTAAACAGAACATAATTTTAAATAATGTTAAAGATTTTTGGTTTCATTCTTATATGTATATGAGTTATATGAGTTTTTTTGACAGTCGTATTCTATGAATAAAAACTTCAGAAAATATATACATACATACGTAATACATATGTATTAAAAAAATGCATATACCTTTTATAAGCAAATATGGAGTTACCTTGTTTTTTTCAAAAAATGCATAAAATTACCTAGTTTTTACATAAAAATTGGTATTAGGTATTATGATTTTTGTTATATGTATAAGAAATTATATCAAAACTTTGATCTGACAGAGTGATAGTAAGTTTAACACACTTTCTATTTTCTCAATTTTCGCAAAAAGCGTAGTTACCTCGTTTTTCTATACGGCCACAGATTTATTTAACATTATTTTAATTGTATTTCATTTTTACACATTTTCAATAAAAACAGGCCATATTTTGTGGATATTTTCCATCTTTAATTATTTACTTTTTTTAATTTACCAACAATAAAAAACAAAACAAAACAAAACCTTTTCACTTTCATTTACTCGGCTTTTAGCTAAGACACTTTTTTCTTCTTATTGACATTGCTTTTATTTCCGAAAATACTACACAACCAACTCACACTTCGAAAAAACAAGACGTCACAACTCACTCGATATTGCCCACAACCGCGGCGAATTAAACAAGTAAAACCATCAAAAACTGCGCTGTTTATTTTGTAAAACGCGACAATTTTATATTTTAAGAGACTGCGAAAATTTTACCAACTTCAAACCAACAGAGACTGCGCTGTCGTTAGCTCTGCTTTTTATGAAAACTTTTCTAATGCCCTTTTTTCCTACGTTGCGTTCAACTTTTTGCTTAGATCTTTAATAATATAATAGAGTGGCGTTTTAATTTTATTTATTTATAAAAATTACAAATGTTCTTATACTTTTTACTCTTTTTTTAATTGATTTAAAGGAGTATTTTTTTAAGACGTGCACGCACTTTGTAAATTTTTAGAAACTAAAAAGAAGAGGACAATGGAATAAAGCATAGAGCAATTAAAAATTCAACCTGTTGCCTTAACGAAAGCACGAAAGAGTCAGTTAATGATAACTAAGGAAGAAAAAGAGCTTTTAGTACAATAACGAAAGATGGTTACGAAACTTTCTATGTTTTTACTTTATTGAAGGTTTTTTTTATTGATATCGGGGATGGGTAAGTGTGAGTCATTAAATTGTTAATGAAAATGAAGTTTTTATAGCCGGTATTTGGTTTCACATTCAAAAACGAATTTAATTATTATACCTATCAACCACTAGTGGCAAATGTGGTTGCGATACTATTTTAAAAAAAATAGTTTAGGGCCCCATTCAGTCTATATACTCTAGGTAATTCTTCGTTGATTTAGACATGTCCGTTTGTCTATCTGTTTAAAACACGTTCACTTTCGAACAACTTAAAAGAAAAAACAATCTTCTGAAAAAAAACTTTTTTTAAATACTTTTTTTTACAAAAGTAGTACCTACATTTTAAAAGAAAACACCAAAATCAATTGGAATTAATTTTGTTTAATAACTTAAAAAAAAATTAAACAAAAAAGCTTGCCAAAATGTAAATCTTAACAAATCGTAGCGCTGCTTTCAAAACAATTAAATGTAGTCAGTGGTGCCACCAAAACAATAATAATAGAGATTATTGCCAGTTGTCTAGAAATTACACTAAAATGATCGGGAGACGTTGAAAGAATACAATGAGATAGACAAATCTTATAATTATGTTGATTTGTAGCTTTATGTATTTCTTATGAGAAAATTTCAACATCTTTGTAAATTGATGGTAGAAGTTGAAAAGAGCGAAAACGCTATTAGATGCGACAGATCTCATTTGAAAACTTAAGCGCTATTCTCTTCAAGTTTGGGTATAATATGCCATTGCGCCAGTAAACCTAAGGATATTCGTCTCTAGAAATATTGGTAGAGCGAGGGTAACTTTCAATTCTTTTTTAATGAAAATAACTAGAGAAATTTAAAAAAAACTGATACACCCAAGATTTAGCAATAAGAGAACATTTCACTACTACCCTGTGTGTAAAGTGTAGCCCACAAGGGGCTGGGACTAGTCTAAAAGTAACCCAAACGTATGGAAAAACATGGTCTATTTAACATTACGATGTCCTAGGACAGGACCATATAACCCAGCTTTGGACTACAAAGGAGTAGTTTTAAAACTACTCCATTGATTAGTTTTAACTTCGTTTAAAACCGAAAACATGTTGTTAAAAAACGAAGACATGTCGTCTCACTACAAACACTTTTTAACAATGACATGTCCATGCTTGCATTACATCGGACCAGTCCATGGAGTAGTCCATTTAATCAAAATGGATCAGGTCTTCCAATAATATTTGTAGGGTAGGCACAGTCAGTGATGCCAGGAGAATTTTCAGCAAATCGCTACATGTCTAATAAAAAATCCCTTTTTACCCCTAAAACCAAAAAAAAAATTTCCTACACTTTTCCCTACATTAAAAATTTATTGTTTTTTGCAATAGGCAAACAAATACATATTTGGTTAACTTGTTGTAAATATTATAATAAAAGCATTTATAAACAACAAGAAAATTTACTATATAAATACCATACACACACAAATAAAAATTCAATTTCAATAATAACACTGTGACAATTTTTTTCTTTTTGGCAGAAACGACTCTATATGTCATTTGATCTAGAGCCAAACCATAGTCAAATTTCGTGTTTGATTTTTTATTTCTTATCATTTTTCCTTTTTTAAGAGCTTAATATATTTAAGAACACTTATTTAAAATAATACCTTTTTAATAAAAGTATCTGATAATTTTTAGCAAACTTAGTACCACATAAAAGGGAAGGCTCTGTAAAATTATAAACAAAATCTTTTCTTCAGTTCCTTTGAACTTGAAAATATAAAAAAGTTCCTTCTTGATCTTAAAAGTTTTCATTCAAATTTTTTTAAAAATTCGAAATTGTATTGTTTTATTTCTCTTAGTTTAGAATATGTGATTATTTTTTTTTAACAAATTTATTTCTAACGTTAAATTTTATTTATTTAATATTCGCATTCATCTTAGGGAATGGAAGTTCGAATGCAAATAGCAATAATAAGATAACAGTGTGCGAACGCACCAGCTGTCTAATTATATATTAGGGAGCGACGAATATTTGGGTACGTGGTATTGGCAATTGTTGTTAGGACTCATAGTATATGGTTTCAGTTAAAAAATACTTCATTTGTACTTAAATTCTATTGTATCTGAAAAGTTTTAATCATACCCAAACCAAAATAGTGGAGAGGGTATTATGCATTTGTGCTGATGCGTGTAACACCTTAAAATATGGGTTCTGGACCCACCTTAAAGTATACCGATCGACAAAGAATCACTTTATGAGTTGCTTATTATTGTTACAATGTCGTGACATAATTTTAAAAATGGTCAACAAGGGAATTGATTCTATATTATAGAAAATGGTTCTTTAAAAAGGGACATTAAAGTGGCAAGCACCTCAAAAATGGGTAAAATTTGCCACGATAGGTTCCAACGGCAACGCTGTACATATAAAAGTGCCCTCATAAACAGACAAACATTTGGAAGGGAATAATTTTATTTGGGGCAAATTACGGGTGGAGAAGAGAGAACGGGTTTTGTGTTCGGTACTCGGCGACACGCTTTGTTCTAATTTCCTTCTTTGACATTTACTCTGCTTTTTGAGATAAAACAACAATAGTAAAATAATGCTTCCGGCAACATGTAAGTCTGTGTGACCATGAATGAAACAACAAAAAAGAAATCCAGATGCTTTCTGCTTGCGACGTGAACGTTTTTACAGCAGTGTTGCTAAAAACAAAGAGCTATTTCTAAAAAAGTTCAAAAAGTGGTCTTTATCAAGCTTGCTACGAATTTGTGAACTTAAGTTACCGTCCAAAAAATAAATCTTATATATGGCAGTATCAATTAACTTAAATTCGCCACAGTTGAATCATTTTACATCTTTGAATTGGCAAAAGTGTTCAGCATAATACATAATGGCTTTCAACCACGTCCCCCATCTTTTACCTCTTCTGCGGGAGGGTGCTTGGCAAAATAAAGCAATTAAAACAATTTTTTTTTAAATATGCAATATCAGCAATGTATGCAAAAACATGCATTTAAGGCCAAATCTGCAAAAATTTCCACTAACACATCGATGCTATTTTGCTGCAAATTTCTTGATTCGCAAAGATATTTTGTATATGATAATCTCCGACTGGCAAGAACAAATATGCATTTGCATATAAATCCCGGCCTTGGTAATAATATTAAAAGTCCTGTTGACTTTTCAAATATGTACCTTTTTGGGTCATCGGTCCCAAATTGTTTGCAAAATAAAATGCCTTTTTAAGATCAAAAATATTACAAACGTGTTTTGTTCCCCCATAATCCATATCGCACTTGTTTAAAAATAGTGAATTAACTTGAAATTTTAATTTTTTCAAATTTTGGAAAAAATCGACCTGCTATTTTGCCTAGTTTTTGGTAGTGAAACGGTTAGTTTTAAAATTTATTTTTTATATACATATGTACCTTTAATGTTAAATTAAAAATTGTTTTGCTTCTACTGAAAATTTTTTAATTTTGAATTAAAACTAATATTTTTAAATATCTTCCAAGTAGATCAAAATATTTGTAGAAGCAAACACAAAATAGAAACCACCTAGTTTATCGTAAAATAAATGTCTAACCTTTATAATGTCTCGTTCCGTCTCTGAGTTATCTTAACATGCAGTTTGAAAAATCTGGGATTCCGCTATATTCATGGTATTTTCGCTATTATTTTTTTTTAAGAAAAGTCCCACGATTTTGTCTTTTACCAAATTTTGCAGGCCTGTGTTATTAGCACTAACCATCACCGCTGTCAATAAAAAAACTTAATTGAACTTTTTCGTTTTCCCCTCTTATCATCTTGACCAAAACCTAATAATTTCCCTAATTATCTTTTCTTATTGTTACAAAAGCTGTTTTCTTCCTTTGCTGGCCTTATCTGTCTCTTTTAATCCCACACTCATGTTAAACCAACAGGTTTTTTTAAATTCTCTTTTTCTTAATTTTCCTTTCCTCTTCTTTTTAGTTTCTAAAAATTAACAAAGTGCGTGAACGTTTTAAAAAAAATCTCCGTTAAATCAATTAAAAAGAGAGTAAAAAGTAGAAGAACATTTGTATTTTTTCTAAATAAATAAAATTGAAGCGGGATTGTTTTACATATATTATTAAAAAATCTAAGCAAAAAGTTGAACGCAATTTAGTAAAAACGGTGATTGAAAATCATTTCATAAAAAGCAGAGTGCCGTGGGTGCCGTCAGCATTAAGTGAGTTGTATCGTGTTTTTTCCGAAGTGTGAATTTGTTGTGTTGTTACAACAACAGCAACGCAGTATTTTGTTGGTTTTAAGTTGTTAAATTCGCCGCGGTTGTGGGCAACATCGAATAAGTTGCGTCGTGTTTTCTTTTTGAAGTGTGAGTTTGGAAGTGTAGCATTTTAGGAAATAAAAACTACAAGCCAATAAGAAGAAGAAAAGTGTGTTAGCTAAACCAAAGTTTTGTTATTCTGTTGCTAAATTAAAAAAAGTTAATAAATATATAAATATTTTTATTAAAAATTTGCAAAAATTAAATAAAATTAAAAGAAAGTTAAAATAAAATAAAAGAAATATATAAAAATAATAATAAGATGAAATAAAAGTTTAAAGAATTTTGAAGCAGTTTTAAGGAAAGTTATTAATATTTATATGGTAAGTTTTTTAAAATCTTCAAAAATTTAAAAAAATTAATATGTAAAAAAATTTTTTTTATAATTGAAAGAAAATTGTGTGAAATATTTTTTTAATGATTGCAAGAAAATACAGTACAAGTTCGATTTTCACAGGCTCCGATTATCGCATCATCCCGATTTACGCAGCAGGCTATATTTTTACATTACAGTTTTTATAACTGCAACTATGTGCATATTTTTGAAAAATAGTTTTAATAAATGCAACATATTTTATTTGTGCATTAAAAATGTTTCTTTCCTCTTGTATTTCCTGTAAAGATTCTCATTTTAATGGAAGTTATTATATTAGGATTTTGTGGGAATTACTTTAAACTACCCGAGAGAATGAACTTGCCTTTAACATGCATACATATCTCTCACTTTAGGTTAAAGCAAAGTTGTAAGAGTGCAAAACGTATTATACGTTGGACAAACCCCTTCTTTTACCTAACGCCAAGTTGTAATAATGGCCCACATGTATCACAATCGAATGTTTTAGGAATCAGTCTTAAGAGCATAATAGGAGCTTATTTCGTTGTAAGATTATGGTACCCAGCAGATGAATCACCACAAAGAATGATTTGTGATAGAATTTTCTGATTCCATTTTTAGCATTTCGAAAAATCACAAGAATTGTTCTTCTGAATTGTACAACATTTAAACTATTGAATAAATTTGTTTTTCTTTTTTCAGCACATATTTAAACTGTGTAAATCGGATAAAAATTCACTGAGCTAGATTTAAAAAAATTGATTTTTAAGTACATATTTTCAATATTGAAAATTTTCAGTCTCTCCATTAAGGCAGCTTTTTTTTAATTTTAAAGGCCTTTAAGGAGAAGCATATTTATTAAACAGCTTAAATTTTGTACAATACAGATGAACCAGATGGTCCAGAAAAACATGATTTTCGCGAATATCTCGAAAACGCTTCTTGAAAGAAATAAATGAGTGCCATATTTGTGTTCAGCCACCCCAATTTAGCTATTCACGAAATTTAGTAGAGTAATATCTAGTCACATAAAATAAATTTTCTAAAAGCTTTTACCACTCGGTGCATTTTGCCACCATTTATGTTAGTTTTTATAAAAAAATTATTTATATTTTACGGTGGTGGTTCCACGTTTCGATTCATAACTCTTATCCTAAATCTATTTTGCTGGATTTTAATTTCAAACCACTTAGTATATTCAGAAGCAATTTGAAACCAATATTGTTTTTTTTTACTTTGAAGACGGACAGACGGACATGTCTAAATCAACTTATGGTGTTTTCTTTTCTACAAAAAAATGTGGCATTTTATTAAAAAAAAAATGCAATTTGGTGTCTTTTTCTTAAAAATTTTGCTCCCGAAAACTGTGGCTTGTTTTATTCTAAAAAACTCACGCCACCATAAGAATTACCCAGAGAATAAACATTTTATGGGTCGTAGGTAGATGAATAATAAAAAAGTTTCGCACGGAATAACCAACATAGTATGGCTTCATTTGCCACTAGTGGTGGATGGTTAATAACACAGTGCAACACGAAAAAAATAACCATATACGGACAATAAATAACCATAAAGGACCAAAAAAAAGACCCGTGTCTCCCAGTTTTGCCGAAAGTTATGGCCACGGTGTCATTTTTACAAAAACGTGATCATTTTCTCAGGTTCATATCTTGCAAACCGTTCGGAATTTTGATTAACCCTCTTAGACAAAGTTGTAGCTCTTGCCATATGGAACATATAAAATCAAAAAAACTTCATCTTCAAGACCAAAATCAAAATCGCAAAAAACTTAAAAAAATTCGATTTTTATTTTACCTTTTTCCCCTGTTCAGGTCCATAGGTAGCAAACCGTTCAAAATTCAAGAAATCAATGAACTACAAAATTGTACCTAAGATCTAAATAAACAACTTTCTAGAGCATATAAACTTCCTAGGAATGATTCTTAACACCGTTTAGGTAGCGCTTATGTAGCCGCAAAAGTGAAAACTCTCCCGAAAATTCAATTTTTTTACCTTTTTTCCACTGTTTAGGTCCAAACAACAACAAAAATGTACCTAGGGTCTCAATAAAAAACTTTCTCGAACATATGAACTTCGTAAGAATGATTCCTAACACCGATAAGCTAGCGCCTAGGTAGCCGCAAAAGTGAACAATTTCCCTAAAATTTTACTGTGTGTAATTTTTTAAGTCATGGAAAAATAACCATATACGGACAATAAACAACCAAAATTACAAAAAAAAAGACCCGTGTCTCTCAGTTTTGCCCAAAGTCATGTACTTTTTTATGGGCCCTTAAAGATTTAGGGCCTCGGTGTCATTTTTGCAAAAAAGTGATAATTTTCTCAGGCTCATATCTTGCAAACCGTTCGGAATTTTGATTAACCCTCTGGGACAAAGCTACATACGTTTTTAAATTCGAAAGCAAAAACCGGCCATAAGTACTTAATTTTCTTTAAAAATGTATTATTCGCACTAACCCATCCTCGTTGGCAATTAAAAAATCTATGTTATTTTTCTACTCAAATTCAATCAACTTAGAACAAAACATAAAAATTGTCTTAGCCATTTTTCGTTATTGTACTAAAAGCTCTTTTTATTGTTTTGTAAGCACTATATGTTTCGTTCGCACTCATACTTAAGTTTAACCAACAGGTTGATTTTTTAATTCGTTTGTGCTTCATTTTTTATCCTTTTCTTTTTAGTTTCTAAAAATTTACAAAGTGTGTTAACGTCTTAAAAAATACTCCTTTAAATCAATTAAAAAGAGAGTAAAAAAGTGCAAGAACATTTGTAATTTTTATAAATAAATAAAATTAAAACGCCATTCTATAATATTATTAAAAAATCTAAGCAAAAAGTTGGACGCAACTTAGTAAAAACGACGATATAGAATTTTTCATAAAAAGCAGAGCTAACGACAGGGCAGTCTCTTGTGGTTTTAAGTTGTTACAATTTTCGCAGTTTTTAATAAAAAGCAGAGCTACCAACGACAGCGCAGTCTCTGTTGGTTGTTAAAATGTTCTCGTTTTTTTTATATCTTACGCAAAGCTAACGACAGCGCAGTCCCTTTTGGTTTTAAGTGTTAAATTCGCCGCGGTTGCCGGCATCATCGTGCGATTCGTATGTTTTGTGTTTTTAAGAATTAGTTGTTTGTTTGTTTGTGTAGTAGGTATTTTAGAAAAAAAAATAAAGTCTATAAGATGAAGAAAAGTGTCTTGGCTAAAAGTAAAGTTAATGAAAGAAAAATAGGTTTGTTTGGTGTTTTTTTGGTAAATTTAAAGAAGTAAATTATTTAAGATGGAAAATTTCCACAAAATATGGCCAGTTTTTTTTAAAAATGTAAAAAAATAAAATAAAATTAAAAAAATTTTAATACGAAATTAAAAAAAATATAGAAAAATAAAATAAGAATTATTTAAAGTTAAACGAATTTTTGTGCAGAAAACTATGGATTTTTATAAGGTAAGTTTTTCAATATCTACAAAAATTAAAAATATTTCAAATGCAAAAATATAAATTTGAGATCCTTTTGTTATAAAATTTCTGATATGTTACAGAAAATTTTTCTTTAAAATAAATTGATATTTCAAACTGCGTAGTTAGATTTTTTTTAATTTTCATAAAAAATTTAAGAATTAAAAAAAAAATTATAATGTAGGTACCTAAATAAGCAAGTGCATGGCAAAAATTAAAAGCTTCTACATTTTTCTTAAACATTATTTTCTTAGAAGTAAGGAAAATCGTGGTTTTTGACAAAGTTATAAAGCAAACACAAAAAGACCGGCAAACCCGATTAATAGCAAAAATTCGAAAAATCTGAAAAAAAATTTCAAAAATACTTTACCCTATAAGCTTTTAAATTATGCTTGAGCCCCACAAATTAAACGGCAAATTTCAAACCATCAGTACCACTAGTTAAAGATTGATGTTTGACTGTTGGCTGGCAGCAGCCGCTGTGGTGAAGAGGTTATAACTCAAGAATTCTGATTAAAGAAAATTGATGATTCTTGAAACATGTAACTTCAACCCAGGCTCGAGTCCCAGTCCAGCCAAAAAAATTATCAATAAATTTTAATAAGATTCCAAGTTGTAAAATTCCTTCCTTCAGTAAAAATAATTTAATGAAAATTAAATTTTGTGAACTCAAGCCAAATAAAAATATCAAAATTAAAAATTAACAGTTCAACTAAAAATCACAATTGTTCTTATTTTAAATTTAAAAAAAATCATTTATATCAATATATTTAAAAAAAAATTCGTTGAGAAAACTTGCTAATTTGGAAATACATGCATATGCAATTTTTCATTGAGAATTATAAAAAAACAGATTTTATTTGATGTTAAAAAAGTATTAAATTTATGGGAATTTTGTAAAGTTTTGCATTTTATAGAACCGTAAGCGCTAATATGCTAGGAAATTTTACCCTGTGGTCTGGATTTGTTGACAAGATTAGAAATCACTTCGCATTTTCTTTGATATTCGTTTAGAATTTTGAAGAAAATCTAAAATTTTAGGAAAGATTCCGATTTTATGGGAAGGTTGAATACATTAATTTATGGGAATTTCGCACTTTATAGGAAGTTTAGCTTTTGTATAGGACATACAAATGTTTTTCGTTTACATCTTTTAATTTTTACGAAATTTATGTTGAATATTTCTTAAGAAAAATTCAATTTAACTTTTTTTTTAAAAAATAAGCATTTTTTATTTCTCCTAGGAAAAATTAAGCTAATAAATACAATTCCATTTCATTGTTATGACACCGACTTTATTTAACAAATTGCCTGTGCTACAAAATAATTTTTGCTAAAAATTTAAAGTAAAAAAAAAAATAAAAATAAAATTAAACTTTTGTTGGTGTTGTTTCTCTTTTTTATAGAGCAACGCATTAAAAAAAAACGAAATTATGTGGCAGCCACAATAGTAAGTAAAGCAAATATTATGGGTGTGTGCGTGTATGTATTTGACAGATATACCCAGCGGGAAAAAGAGGAAATGAAAAAACCTTTTAAAAGGCCTCATTTCTTAGCTCCCATTCCGTTTCTAATCTTATTTTTCTTTTCAAAGTGTGTCATTTGACCAAGGCCTTAGCATTTCGCTTTAATTCTTAGATCCTTAGAAAATACCTTCTAGTTAAAGGATTAGAAAAAAACATCGCCACATGAATCTTATTTAATTCATTTTTGATACTCTCTCAAAATCTTCTTAAAAAAACCCTCTTCGAGACCTTTGGAATGAAAAAATAAAAATAAAAGGAAAATATAGTGCATTAGGAGGTTTCCTTAAGAACCTTATAGCAATTATGAATATATATTTTAGGATGGAAAGTAAGAACACAAACCTGCAGGCCTTAATTGTTCTAGCCTTCTGTTTACTACTCAACTTACACATCTTCATTTTGCAACAACTTGTTAAAGTGTGTAAGTATGAATATTTTGTTTGTTCTGTTGCATGTTGCTGTATTATGAACAATTTCGTTTGTATTTCATGGGTCGTTGCACGCTTATAATGTTTTTACATTAACGACATGATTTTCACAAAATAACAACAATGGTTAAATACAACACACATACAATTACATGCATTTAAACTAATGCAAATACATGTAAAATGTAAAGAATAGAATTGATGCTGAGGCATGTTGATACACATCTATAAGCATTAATATTTATATCACACACACTCACACGTACTTTATAAATATGTGTGTTAGAAAATTTGATGCGAACAATACAATAACAGCAGTGAAATGTATTCAGTCGTGGATTTATAATACGACGATTAATGAATGGAAACAGCAAATTATAGTTAAATTTGAAAGATTTAATTTGATTTAAAGAAATAGAATGTTTCCATAAAAACAGTTTGGTCACAGCTAACTATGTAGATGTATATGTTTTCTTTTCGTTTTCCAGTTAAATGAAAAACAACAAAAGTTTTCTATTGGTATTTCCACAGGAGCATTTTAAATTGTTTCTTAAAGAATAATTTAAATATTATTTAATTTTTGTATTTTGGTGTAAAACGCAATAAAGTGAAGGAGAATAAAAATGTTGACAACATGGTTCTTAAATACAAAATTAATTGCTTAGTGGCGTAACATGACACATCAGTGGAAGTGCACATATATTTCTAAAGCCAGAAAACTCTTTATAGGTACTCATTTATATTTTAGAAAAGTTATGGACATTTTCTGAATTTCTAGATACGAATGCAACGAAATTCTTCTTAATGCACTAATGCACTTTTACACTATAATACTTATGGTGTTTTCTTTTCTACAAAAAATGTAACATTTTATTTAAAAAAGTAAATGCAGTTTGGTGTTCTTTTCTTAAAAATGCTTTGCTTTCTAAAAGGGCAGAGTGTTTTATTCTAAAAAAATTCACCCTTAAATGTCATAAGGCATTAATTGCACTTTACGCCCCGTATAAATCGAGAGTGTTGATAATGCCCTGTAAAAAGATGGCTTCTGTTTATATATGGTGTTACCAGACGAAGTTAGGAAAAAATCGCCTCTAATCAGGACAGTAAAAATTTCAAGTTTTAATAGTTATTTTTTTTATTATTTTATAATAAAAACAAAAGAAAGCTTTACATTGTTAATAGAAGATTGTCAGTGGTATAAAAATAAAATGAATTAGGTGTTATAAAATTAGTTTTGGTGGTAATAAATCGGCAATCTGGCAAAGGTATTTTCTTGTTTACATATTTAATGAGAAACAAATTAAAGAAATTGGAATTTCGTCATTCATTTTGTTCATTTATTTATTTATTTAATATAAATCTATTAACAAATTTGGGTTTATGTATATTTTTTTTATATATTGAAGAACAAACTTTTTGTCAGCTGTTAAAAACAGGGCGATCCAATTTTGTGTTTTGTTCTCGTCAAATAAAAAATTGCAGTATTAAATGTTCGGCAAGTCATTTTTTACATGCACCTTTTAAAATGTGGTATTTTTTTTTTAGAAAAGAAAACACCATTAGTACTACGACATGGCAAAAACTCTCACATAACATCAAATGGTATTATAGTGTGAAAGCAATTTGTAATGAAATGTCAACAAATTAGTAAAGAAAGAAAGAAATTCGACAGTCGTATAGCTTTTACCCTTTTTTTTATATTATTCTCAACGATAAAATTTTATTAATAAGATTTCTCTATAACGTGCTCATTTTCTAGTTTTTATTTTTGATAATAAAGTTTCAGTGTGCATTTCAATGGTTGCTTAGGCTAGACCATCAGGAAACCTTTTTCAAAGAATTTGAATTTAGCTTATTTTTAGAAATTTAGAGAAAAGTGCTAAGATTTATGCTTTTTATGCAAAATTTTTCTCAAATTTTCCGAATAGTTGGTTCCACTTCCTTTTCCTTAAATATGTAAGTATTAGAAATTATTTGTTATTCCAAGCTATTTTCGACAATCCTTTTGTATACATACATGTTATTTACGATAAATACAATACAAGCAATTTTGCGATTTTGTACACACACATATACATTAGGGAGATAACTTTTTAACAATTTTATAAAATTTTCAAAAGATTTTGTTATTCGTGCTTAATTCCCAGTTTTTATTATTGATAAAAACACTTGAAATTTATTGTTGATGGGATAAGCTATTCCTATGCGCATTTCACTGGTTGCTTAGGACAGATCATCAGGAAACTTCATACATAAAGATTTTAGAAAAACTAAAGATATTAAACCAAATAAAACTGTTAAACGTATACGAATTATAGCAACAGTTCTACTTGTAATAATATCAAAGTTTAAACAAAACAACATCAACAATAAACAGTGCGTTCATCTCATCTTACATTCCCCACTACAATTTGTTGAAATTCTCTCAACATTAATTGTAGTTGTAAGTAGGTTAAGAAAAACAAAATAAAAACAACAACAACTTACAAAAAGATGTTGTCAATTAAGTGTTTTTTAGGCCGTGCACCTGCCTGTTTATTATCAAAAAGTAATTTCAATTTTTGGGAATACAAAATTTAAATTTTCAAAAGATTTTGTTATTCGTGCTTAATTCCCAGTTTTTATTATTGATAAAAACACTTGAAATTTATTGTTATCCCATCAACAATAAATTTCAAGTGTTTTTATCAATAATAAAAACTGGGAATTAAGCACGAATAACAAAATCTTTTGAAAATTTAAATTTTGTATTCCCAAAAATTGAAATTACTTTTTGAAATTTTATAAAATATCAAAATTAGCATAGCACAGTCCGAAAGAGCATAAACAACTTTAAGGGAACACATATTTATTTTTTCGCTAAGGTCAAAATAGTTCACGAACCAACCGCGATGAAGTTTTGAAAATTTATAATTTTCTTTTTGGTTAAGAAAAATTAATAATATGTTTATTTAAAACAAAAAATAGCTCAAGTATGAAAATTCATTAATATTTAGAGATGGTAAGAGATTTTTCTGCAAACCAACACGTATCTTTAACCTTTTTTAACGAAAAAATATTCAAAATGAATGAAAAAAACACCGTACAAAATTATGAATATTCAATATTCTTTGAGTAACTTACTCATAATTTTTCTTGCTTTTGTTATATATATGGGACAATTTAAAAAAAACGCAATTTTTGTGTCCCCGTACTTTACACTATTATTTTAGGTAAAAAACTCAAAAAAAAAATCCAAAAATGTCAGAGTGATCAGCGAGGAATATGTAACAAAAAAACGTAATTCTCAAATTTGTATGTTTGTTTTTTTGTTTATTTAGAATGGTGTTTTGTTTCTCCCTCTGACTCCTTCCATACAAAAGCATGTGTCCCCTGTTAGAATTTTTAGTAAACAAAATAAAATAAAACCAAGAAAAAAGTGAATATGCAACATTTAATAACAGTTTTCGAATTATTGCGTTTCTTTCTTGTGTTTTGATTTGTTATAGTCGTCAAAACTGAATTGGTGCGAATTTGGCGTTGCAAACAAAGGTTGTCTACACAATTTGCATTGAGCGTCACTTTTTTATAATTCAAGTAATATTACTAGTTTTTAATTTTAATTTAAATAAATTAAATAAAGTAAGGAAAGTTCAAACTTAAATTATTACAAAAGTGAAAAAGCGAAAAAAAAATTAATTAAAAAAAGTGTCCATTTACGTAGGTTTTGTGAACACCATGGTAAGGGCGCGATAAAATTTCATGAGCGTCACGCTAATTTTTTTAAAAGTGAATATATTAATTGTAAAAAATTGAAGTTGACAATCATTGTTTACATGGTTTCAACTAATTTTTTTATAATTTGTGAATTTGAGAAAAAAAATTGCCTACGAAAAAAACCAAAATAGGCAAAAATTTCATGAGCATCACTTTTGATATATATTGCTTCATAGCTTAAAATGCTTAATTTTGATTTTATTTTTTAATTTACAAGAGTAAAACCACAAAATTAATGGCGGTTGAAAGCGCACGAAGATATCGAGAGAAAATAAAGCTCGATAAAGCGCGTAATGGTGAATGTAAAAGAAAGAAAGGTATAATCGATATTCACCATATAATTACAAAATCTAGAGGTAAATTGATTTACAGATCTCGCTTTTGCAATTTAAACCTCTGGGGGACCGGAAACTTTTGCAACTGCCACAAACTTAATTCGAAAGTGCTAAAACTGAATGAGAATGAGAAAAACAAAACCGTTTGTCATTTCATAAAGAATTCGAATGAAAATTTATAAATTAAATTGAGTTAAGTTATTGTTTTGCGTCAAATATTTACATATGTATATAAGTTTCTTCAAGAATTTTTCATTTTTTGTTAAATACATCAAAGAATATCTACATGTTTAGTTTTGTATGAAAATTTTTGTTTTTTGAAGAATTATTTTTTGTTTTTATTAAATTTTTGTAAAAGAATAAACTTTTTCTCGTTAAACTTTAAATTAGGCATTATTTCTTGTTTACGTGCAACAAAATCTCTTGATCGTCACAAAATATCTTGAGCGTCACACTTAGATTTTTTCCCTTAAAACGCTTATAATTGCAGTTTTTTTTAAATACATTGTTACAAGCCGATTACTTTGCAAGTAACCTCTAAGTTCAAGTCTTTTTTCAACAAAAATTTACATATTTTCATCTTAAAATTTTAAAATAACTAGTCACTTTTAAAAAAAATTAAAAATCAAAGTGAATCGTTATTTTGTGTTTATAATCAGAAAGGTTATTTTCACAAAAGTCAATCTTGAGAAACAAAAGAACATCGTAGTAAACTTGAATTTCAAATATTTTTGCATTTTTAGCGAATTCTTATACATATTTGGTGTGTGACGCTCAAGATCGAAATCATAGAAAACTTAAAAAAAAATCAAAAACTATTGATTTTTTTGAGAGCCTAAAAGTACCAACGGATTCTTCATCAATTTCTACATAAATTTGCCACTCTTACAGGCGAATTGAAAAAACTTTAAAAAAAAATCGATGTGTACGTTTTTTTTTTTGAAATTGACCCATATACATATGTGTAATTTGAGTAATTTAAAAAATAATGAATTTTTAAATAATTGTTATACACCTGTTTAGAAAAACCAATTGGTGCATGAACTTTTTTGAGAAAAACTACAAAAGATTATGATTTTCGTGGTAACTAGGACATGGTTGTTCTCATGGTACTTTGCCAAAAAATTGGTGTATATTTAATTTAAAGAAAAATTAGTTATATATTAATATCTAATATAGTTATATATTAGTTACCTACACAATTTTCATTTAAGTCTACAGACGTTTTTCGTAAATACAAAAAAATTTCCTTAATAGTTATAAAGAAGACATTTCTTCGATTTAACTTTAACCTTTTTAGTTAAATTGATTACAAAACAGTCAATTGGTAGTTAAATTTTATTAAGAAGAGTTTTTATTATTTTTATATTTTCATCTTTTTTATTTAAATTGGCGAAACATTATTCAAATTAACTAATAAATTTAGTGTATATGAATAAAATATTACGGATTTATTGACCGAACTGGATATCTAATGAAATCCTTTAGAATAAGGCACATTGCTGGGCTATTGAAACTGACATACGACGTCTGTCAAGAGCTGACATAGACTGGAATCCTCAAGGTCAACGTAAGACTGGTCGGCTACATAATTCCTGGATCTTATCCATCAGAAAAGAACATGAAGCTGCTCGTCTAACATGGAACCAGATTAAACTACTTACCAGAGATAGAAATAGATCAAGAGAATTCGTTAAAGCTCAATGTTCTCCGTGAACATTTTATTTTAATTTTTCATTTTATTATTTACATCAGTTTAAGATAAATAAAGGACATATTCATTTGATTTTTTGCCTTTATTCAATTTTAGATTCCGTTAGTCATTTTGAAGAATTCGAACGGGTCCGCCATCTAACGTTTTTTTTCCACTTGTGCTTATTTCGTGAATGGTATCACTTAGCTCATTTTTTTAACTATCGTTTATGTTGGACCTTAAAACATAAGATTCAACATAAGTAGATCAGAATCTATGACAAAACTTTTTGGTACTTTTTTGTTTTTTAACTGGCCCTTTTTGAATTTCCGTAAGTATGCGACCTAGAAACATAAAATTCAAGATGCAATGTCCTGGGTGGATGGGAGTCTATAACAGGGAAGTTTTTGGCAATTTTTCATTCGAAACTTATCATAAAAATGCGAATACGAATTTGGTACTTTTTCGAAATTCGAACATTTAATGAGTGAAAATCGTACCTGACAATTTTTAAAATCGTACCGGAGATGTTTTAATTTGAAAAACTGCGGCGGCCCTTCTGATAAGTATGTATATAAACCCGAAATACAAAACTTCCATTTACAAAATCCAAAACTATTTAATTTTTTTTTAAATCTCCCACTGTGCAAAATTTGCAATACAAAATTTTCTCAAAATATCAAAAAAATATGAAAGAAGTATAAAAGCAAGAGTTGACAAGAGTGTTTAACTAAGTTCATTATTCATTCAGAAGTAAATTGATGACCAAAGTAAAAAGATTATTCTCTAAATAAATCCTTTTGTATGGCTACTTTTCATCACATACGCACCAGTGCTGCTAAAATTTGCTTTTGCTGTCGTAATTTTTTTTAGGCATTTTAATATTAACTGGCCTTTTAATTTTATTTCTTAATTTTCAATTGAATTTTTATCCTCTCTGGGTACTAAATGTTCTAATAATTTTCATAATTTCGTTTTAAATGCTTAAATAATGCAACTTTATGACTGTTAAGAACAATATGAAATGTTTGCAAGCGAATACTGAAAACAAAAATAAACTAATCCGAAAATATGTCAAATTTATATGAAATAATTTTGGCCCAAAGTATAAAAAAAGGAATAGCGAGCAGCATTTGTTGGATAGCTACAGCACTTAGGGATGATCCGTCCTCACAATTCGAAGCTGTCACAAGTGGAAGGCTCTCTTTCAGTTCAATTGCAATTCGGATTTACCGCTAAAGAACAGTCTTTGTGAAAGAGCATTTTTCTGCAAAAGATACATTCTATGAGAGTAGTCACCTTCTTCACCATCCTATTCTCTTTTCTCTTTGCTCTAACCAAATCCATTCGTCACTCCTCAACCGTCATACTCTACTCTTTACCTTTTTCTCTAACCAACTCGAAGACTTACCTTTCAATCACCACACTTTGTTCTTACTACAGGTCTTACGCTCCACTCTTCCTAGGATTTTTACTCCTTGTTCTAACAACTCCAAGTCTCAAACCTCATCACTGGTTTTTCAACTCGTCTCCTATTCACAAAATCAATGTTTTCTCCGGTATAAAACCAATGCCTCGTTCCCTTATTCACTCAATAACTACTGAGACTTCACCGCCTCCAACAACGCACTCCACTTTAAAACCAAACTCAACTCTCCATTATCTACAGTTTATCAGCTCTTCGCTCATTTACAAAATCCATGTCCCAACCGATCTCAAACCGATCAATCCCTCGACGCTTCATTCATTCAACAGCTACATAGTCTTCACCAGTTTCATCGACATCACTCATTTTAACTACCTTAATAAATGTATTTCTCACAAATATGATCTCCTCGAGCACAAAAACAACTCTTCTCAAATAAAGTAAGCTCTCTGCAAAAGTCATCTTTTCGTGGTGAAAAACATTATTTTACAATGAGTATGCCCTAGGAGGCCTTAGCCAATAGTCAGACTGGTGCCGAAACACCAGGTGCTACTGACTCCCATAGTAACAAAAATAACGGCTGAATTCCAGGTATTGGCAGCACCTGATTTTCTCAAAGTATATAAAACCAAAACTCAGAACTAATTTTTAAGGAGATTGGAGCAAGCAAGTCCATAAGCTTAAGTTTTGCCAAGGGCAAAAACAATTGGTCTCAGAATTCTTGCACCGCACAAATGTTCTTCCTCAATAGAACATTTTTCTCTCTTTTTCTACTTGATAAAAATATAGTAAAAGAACTAGAAACAATATTTAGCATTCGTACTGGTAAAGGCTATACAAATTAAGTAAATATTCTCCGAAACATTTTTGTATTTTTGGCAATCTAAAAGATCTTTTATACAACTAAAACCTCGTCCATTGAGGTTCTCTTAGCAACAAACAAGGTCATTCATTCTTATTTTGTTTTTCTGTTTTGAGCTTTTAAAAATCATCATATTTATTACCTAAGCTAAATGAATAGACTATAAAAAATATTATCTATATGAACTTCTTTCACAAAGTTTATAAAAAAACCGCTTTTTATTTCATAAATGCAAATTCATGTACGAGTTCTTTTTTTAAATTTGTTCCTTTAAAAAAATAACCATAATGGAGTTGATTATATGAAAAATATTTAAAATATATATATGTATATTAAAAATACAGGGTTTGCACAAAAGAAACTAGGGGGATTTTATTGTTTATACCTTTATTGTTGTAGCATAATTAACTTAAGTCGGTGCGATTCGCTAAACGTTTTTCGTGTATTGATAACGAAGCAATTTACAATTAATTAATGGGTCGCTTACGGATGACGACTAAACCTTAGTTCAGTTGCCAGCAGTGACATCAGGCAACGGCGCTCATGTTAAAATATAAAATAAAAAATCGTTTTGTATATTTTAATATGAGCGGTGTTGTCTTATTTCGCTGATGGCAACTAAACTTCAGTTGTGTTGCTATTTGTTAAAGACTCATAAGTTACTTCTACTGTTTTACTTCTTTTTACTTCTCCAGAAATTTAGACATTTATATTGTCCTTGGTGAGATGTTCCACGCTTCCCTTTCCAGTTCATCCCTCGTTTTGACAGATGTTTTGTGCAGATAAACAAACCATTACTTTAAAATTTGGAAACTTTTACTGTATATTCTGTATTTTTACTTACTTTGTATGGGAAGTACTACGCCCTATTCAAAATAAACAAATATTTACAGCCTATGTTAAACGCCGGGTAATTACGAGATTCCTTTGAAATCCGGTTCAGTACAGAGAAAGAAAAAACTCGTACTAAAAATAAGAAGCAAAAATTCCCGAATTCTATTTGCTTAAATTATACTTAAGTGACCTAAATTTTTCTCAGCTAAGTTTTTATTAATTTTTAATATGAAACAAAAATAAAATTTTAATTGTCTTTAAAATAAAGAAATTATATACCCTTTGATTACTTCTCGGTTGCCCTATATATATATTTTCCTTTTTAATTTTTCATTTACGTTTATTCATGTTTTACATGTGCATTTTTACTTAACATAATTATATTCTAAATAATATAAAAAAATATTACTAACAAAAAAGTTTGAACAATGTTACTTAATCCATGACTAAAGGTTACAACAAAAGTTAAAAGTTTACGCCAGTGTGGTGGCGGGTTGGTTATATCTCCTTTATTAGTTGCAACATAATAAAAAGCGAAGAAAAAAACACTATAAACCTAAATGAATGATTACATCTTTTTTAATATATTTTATACATGAAAAACTAAAGAGTGTTGTATTTTTTTTGAAAGCATTTACAAAAATAATAAACTACACGAAATGCATAGTAGATTTTGTGGAAGTAGTACTAAACTAGGGACGGCTTAGTCGAATTTAAAGTACCATTGAAATTTTAATATTATTGCTACTAAGATTAATTATGAAATGGGATGAATTCCTGGATCCCTTTTAGACACATAGTCCTTACCAGATGAAAAATGTGTTTGGTTACTTTTGCTACGTTTTAAGTCTTATGGCCATTTTCTCATTACACGATTAACTTTTTTCCCAACGAAAAACTGCACATTTAAGAAATTTGGTTTTCTCAATGTCTCATTTGCTTATATTCTGTCGCAAAGCTAACCAGCACTCATCTGCCGATTATTTATTTTCCTTTTATTTGCCGTACAGATAAATTCAATCAGCTGACTCCCATCTTTTACATGTATTTTGAGAGGTGTTGCCAGCTTAAAACCATGTTTTTTGTCGGTATATTGAGAAACCCAAAATTGTTAACAGACAGTTTATCGGTCTAATAAATTTATGTTGACATTAAGTAACAGGCAGTTTGACGGTATATTGAGAAAATGGCCATTAGCAAAATAAATCTTTAGATTTTATAGTTTTAATTTATAACAGCGGGTGTTGCATAAGTAACGTTATTACTTATTTAATAAATTACTTTTTTTTTAAGAAAATATTTAGGTATTTTTTATTTTAAAATAATATCTTTTTAATGGTGCACATTGCACGCTGGGACAGACTTACTAAATGAGCGGAAGAAATTCCGAAAATCTTAGTAATTAGCCAGATGTTATATGTCGCTTATGCAGTGTCTAACTAACCATTGAGATCGAAAATGTAAACGAAAAAAGTTCACGTCTACTGGATATACTGTACACATCTAACACGTAAGTGGAGTGTAGTAAATTGGACTTATGCCCGTAATTTCTACAAACAGATATCTAGCTATGTTAAGATATCTATGGTTTTCATAATTTTAAAACGTATAATTTACCTACGGGGTAAAGTGTAATGTATTTTACACCATCGATTTTCGATAGTTAATTCACGTATGCAAAATTAACGTTGAAATTACCAAAATAGTTTTACCGGATAGGTAAAGATAACTCTAAGATACGCACACGACTAGATATTTATTTGTAGAAATTACGGGCATTACATGCGGTTTGATACCAAAATATGAAGAATAGCTTTAAACTAACACGGAGTTACCAAAGTTACCAAATGCAAAATCAGCTTAAATACATGGATGTTTGATCTTAAGCTTAGGTCCCTCTACCAGTCAGAATAACAAAGCCTTCGCTCGTCTACTTGGACGTCCTAAAAATTCTAAACTACGCAGACTTAAGGAGTTGAACAAGACCTAGTTGTGGTAGCTGTTAACGGATCCGCAACTTAGTTCTAAAACAATAAATTTCCTCAAAAAAAACAGTTGAGATTTTTTCATTGAACAGTTGCTTTTTTAATTTTGATATTTAAATGAGGCTTAAGTTCATCAAATTTAATTTTCATTAACTTATTTAAGGAAAGAATTTACAACTTGAAATGAATTTAAATTTTTTGGATAATTTTATTCTTGACTGAACACGGGATTGAACTCGGGTCGAATTAACACGTTTCAAGAATAACCACATTCCCATCATCAGAATACATTACCGTTCTACCGTTTGCGACACTGCGGCGCCTGCCAGTCTATAAAAAAAAACTTGTTAAACCTTGTGAAAAAAATACTTTCTATGGGAAAAGGTGCAATTACCCACGCCCATCTCTCCCTAGGATTATTTATCAAAATCCTAATCGTAAAAACATTGCCAAAAATAACACCGTAGCGCCTAACCAAATATGAAACCATACTCACAACGTTTTTCTTAATTTCACTCACCTTCTCGCAGTATAAGTCAGGTATACTTCACCATATAAGCAAAATAATGGCAGAAATCTTCTGAGCCACGTATAGGAGTTTTATCATGACTTTTTATTGGAAACACTTAAAGAGTTGAAAAATGTGCGAACGAAGTGGCTAAGTAACACGACTATTTCGTTAATCTGATCTGTTTTTAAATTATCATACTGCTGATGTTACCAACAACCTCTTGCACCTAAAATCACTTCTTAACACCTTTTGTGGCATAGTGCACCAGCATTAATATTAAAACTATGTTGTGAAGGCATTAATATTGTATGAACAAACTGAGGTTGGTTTTTATATTATTAAATATACTGGGAAATTTTTTTTTTTTTTTTTTTGCCAATTTACGAGAATTATATTCTGGAAAAGAAGAAAAATAAAATCATTAAAAAGAAACACACACTAAAACTTGAAAAAACAAGTATTAAAAACAAAATCTTGCAACAGCTCTTACAAAAAACAAGAACGTGTGTAATTGTATGCAAAATAACTCATTATTCCCCCTTCTTTAGTACTATTATTTTTTAACTATTTGTTTGATGTAACATTTCATTTGAGCAGAGTTTGTAGCAAAAAAAATAAATATTTTTTCTTGAACAATTTTCGTGCCTAAAGATAATTTTTCATTAAAGAAAAAAATTTTGTTTTTTTTCTATTCTATGCAAAATATTTAAGCTGATGGATTGGGTGAAGGTCTTGTTCAAACTTTTCCGAAACAATAAAAGTGTAAAGAAAGGAAAGCACAAAACTGGCCACAAGTTGCGGCTATAAATTATACGAGGTGAGGAAATATAAGAAAAGCAAAACATAAATTTTCTTTTTCAACGCCAAAATTTCGTGTTAATTTTACATAAAACATGCCAAAAATGTTTGTAATATTTTAAAGTTGTAATTATTAAAAACTAGCGGTAGAGTGGTCTAAGAAATACTTCTTAATTCATAAATTCATTTGAAGTCCGTCCATTTAAATTTTAATTAAATGTTAAAAAAATATAATTAAATTCGAGCACATACTGTTAACCAATGATAAACCATGTCCAATATTTAACCTATTCCCTTTGCAAACGACCTATAAAATAGTTCATAGTTAAGGTATGAATCATGAAATATGAACATCAACTCAAAAAGACAGAAGAGAAAAAACTACTAAGAATATTTGATTTAATTGATACCCTACACAGACAAATGTAGGAGAGTATACCATATTTATGGGGTTACGATTTTTATAATAGTTCTTTATGCTGAATATTTTCCAGTTCTATATACGATTTTCTCGAGCGATTTTGCGCCGGGGTTTACATAGGTCAATTCTTAACCTACCAGCACAAAATTAAGCCATGACATAGCAGCAATTGTAAAATATATCGCCGCCAAATTTTATATCAATTGCGATATTTACAAAAAAGTTGCGACATTTAAAGATATTTTCGGCAGTGGTATTTTTACGGGAGCTATGGTCAAATATTTATAGATTTAAATAAAATTAAGTTACATAATTATTGCAACCTTAATCATATCTTTGGACCAAATTAAATCAAAGTTCAGATATAAAAATATGGGCACAAGGACCCTTTTCCCAACGAAGTTTGTGTGGTGCTATGTGAAATTATAAACAGATTTTCAACATTTTCAACAGACTTTGTCCTTGTGACAATTAATACATCAAAGTATCTTTGAAATTACTTTGCGCACAATGTCCGACGGACGGACATCGTTAGATCGACTCAGAAAGAGATGCTTAGTTGATTGGTATATCAAGAGGTTGATATAGAACCAATATTTTTGTGTATTACACAGATCAGCTAAAACGCATTATACCAGAGTTTAAAAACTGCAGTCGAAACCAAAAACTGTCGAACAAAAAACTAAAATTTGTGTAAAACTTTTCGCTTTTTTGAGTTGGTTTTACAGCGAATGTTTACATTTAATAAATCAAAAGTAAAAAAACAGTTTTTTGGAAGAAGGGGGAGAAATGGCAGTTTTTCTTCTTTGACTGCAGTTTTTTAAACGCTGCATAATACCCTCTTGACTATTGTAGTGTGCGTTAAAAAAATTTGATGTGGCAAATCCATAACAGATCATAGCTTTTACATTAGACCCTGTTATACAAATAACATAAATCTGAAGATATATTCCTCTTGAGATCAAACTCGGCACTTATTTAATTTGAGAAAACTTCGTCATTGACACTTTGTAGGCGGTGGGGTAAATTGGCGTAAGCTGTTTTATAAGATTTTCGCCCTAAACGACGGTTACTATCAGAGATATAAATTTGTTTCAAGAAAAATTTCTGCTCAAAAAACTTTTATATCTGCCTAAGTGCTCTCAGAGCATACAGGTAAGCCTCCAGTTCAAAATATTTTTAACTAACACAAAATTTCCAAATATTAGTTTCTTGTGGTTAATCACTCGAACTGTTTATCCAACTTTTTTATTTTAAATCAGGCTTAAGTAAATGATTGAATTTAAAGGTAAAGGCTAAAACTGCAAAGAATTCTGATGATGAGAACGTGGTTGTTATCGAAACATGTTAATTTGTCACCGGTTCAGTCAATAAAATAATTTAATGAAAAAGAAATTTCATGAGCTTAAGCCCGATTTCAAATAAAAAAATTAATTTTGGGTTTCCAAATATGTTAACCTAAGTTTAATCTGTGGCTTCCACAATACCAGTTAAAATTAAACGTGTTGTAAAATTTTAAGAAACTGAATGATTTTCGCCTGTTTGCTTTTTGCTGTAGTAAATTAGCAAAAACATAAAGTTTATCGGGGAAGAATGAAATAAATCAAGTCAATAAATCAAAAATTCTAATAATCTGCTGTATTAAGTACCAACAGTTTTTGTTGCTGGCTTTTCCCTGCAAATTATGAATAATCTTAACAAACGTGTGAATAAACGTTAAAGTTACAGATACTTAAATACCAAGCGGACAAAGTTAATAATGAAGATGATTATGACGAAGATTAAATGATGGCAAAGCTGCAGATGATAAGTTGACATTTGAGGATGAAATAATGACAAGTAAATATTGACGTGATAAAATGTAATTTTATTTCTAATAAAAAAGAAACCATTTTTCTTTATTTTTACATAAATTTATGGCAGCAGTATTTATGATTTATAAAATTGTTTATCTGCCTCAAATTACAGCTGCTGTTAGTTGCTATTTTTTTTTCTTGCAGAATGTTTGTGGCAAGTTTATAATTTTTATTTTTTTATTTTTAGTTGAGCTCTTTAAAACACCATAAAATTTGATTTCCTTAATTTTTCCATTTACGCCCAATATTTATTTCGTAGTTTTTTCTAAAATTATTCAAACTATGTTTATGTTGCAAATAGAAAGTGCTTTCGAAAACTTGACCTTTTGTGTTTCGTTGAGTTTTTTTCTTCTTCAAGAAATTTGGTTGAAAAACAAAACTTTAAACATATAAACATTATACTTGATATTAGCTGGCAACATCAACAACTATTTCTTAATGGAATAGCACACAACTGTAGCACGACATCTGTGCTGCAGAAACAGCAAGAAAAAATCAAATTTGAAAAACTTGTTCAAAAACGAGCTTTTACTTTAGATCGGTGTTAAACCGACGGTGGCTTTAAAAAAAGATAAATCCGAATGGAAATTTTATAATAATTTTTGTAACTTTTCTTAACAATATTCTTTATTTTATCCCACTGTCCTACAATCACGATCTTTGTCTGCAAAATATGCTTTCTTATATTCGTTTAGCTGTTGTTTTTCTTTACATTTCGACATCATGTTGAAAGTTAAATTGTGCTGCTTGGTTATTACTTGCTCTGATTTATTTTTGTTACAACTTTTTGCAATTTTTTTTTCTATTTAACATTTTTTTAAGATGATCACGCTTTGCTGTGTTTAATTTTTTGTTTTAAAGATTTTTGTTGTTTCTAAAACAATTGGTTCCCAAATGAAAAATGTAAAGACATTAGAATAAATTGCAAAAACTAATCGCTAAACTTAAGATGAAGAACATAAGGCATTTGTCCAAAAATATTGTAGTCTAACTTAAGAGGAACTTACAAAATCATTATAATTAGGAGCCACTTGTGCAGAACTTAATAATTTTTTGCAAGAATCTTTGGAAAAGATTTACGAGTATAACCCCAGCATTCTCCATGCCGAATCTTAACCACTAGATGACAAACAACGTCGTCCCCGAGTGTAAGAGTAACCAGCGCACCCAGGTAGCAATTTGAGTGCATAGTCCGGCAAGATTATACACCAGCCCGTGATCCCCAAAGTATCCTTTTAACGCAAAGACAAAACTTCCTCAAAGATAATCTTTCTCCTGGCACCAGGGGTTACTAAGACCCCAGTGATGGCAGATAGGATCTCTAGTCAGCCGCAATCCAAGAGATCGTGAAGATATATTGAGGGCTGTTAGTTTTGGATTTGTGCCGAGTCCCAGATATTGGAAGCACGTGATATGCTTTGCAGAATTTTACACCTTAAAGTGAAATATCCTTTAGATTATCCTCCAGGTCGATGTTTGCAAGCAGCAAGATTTATCTAAAAGCGGCCAAATTGAATTCAAGCCGAGAGTTTAACGTTTCTTGATTTTGCATTCCTCAAATACCCCATAACGCCATAACAACATGTAATTTTTGCACCCACTACAGCCCGAAACGACGACTTAACGCCAAAGCTAAATATGAAGATTAAGTAATGCCTATAAAAGGCTTAAGAACTGATAAATCTCGGCTGTGTAATTACAGGGGACCTCTACCGATACCATATGAAAACTATTAAAATTGAGTAAGAAAGTAAAGTCGGTCAAGCCTGACCATTTATTACCAATTTTACCCATAAATCCCCTGTTGTTGTTCTTTTTTATTCCATTTTTCTGTTTATCTGGAGAACGACAAAGTTTCCAAATTTGGTCTAAGCATATTGGTTATCAATATACTTCCCGTACAAAAACATTATAGATGCTTGTATATCTGGAGAATGGCAAGAGCCAAAATTTCCAAATTAGGAACAAGCAACTTGGTTATCATTACTCAACATCAGAAAAAATGTGTACAGTAAATACAGATAATTTTTCGCGGACTCATGGGCAACAATGGACCCGGGAAAGCAAAATATATTGAGAATAAAATTCACATAAGAGTTTTTTATGCTGAATATTGTCTACATGTCAACACCTATATAAGATTTAGTCTTCTTAAAGCGATTTTAGGGAAGTCAGTTTTGAACCTATCAAAGAAATATCAACATTTAAAAGAAAGTTATGGCATTTAGAGCTATTCTAGAAAATGGTATTCATATGGCAGCTATGGTCAAATATGGACTGACTTAAAAAAAAATTATTAAGACGGTTTTTGTTGCAATAAGATAATTTTGGACCAAAATTAATCTAAATATATATAATAAAATAATAATAGACTAGGCCTTAATCCTCCCACTACTTTTTTTCGATCGATGCAGAATGCGTCATCACTTTTTATTTAATAACATTTCCATATTGTAATTGAAGCTCTTGAACCCTGCCTTTATACATGCAAATAATTACTTGCAAGTGTTTACACAGTCAGTTGTAAGAGCATTTTTCAAATGTTCTCGAAGCGAAAACATCTTATTAAAAAGGTTTGTTTTTTCGTTTATAACCATAACCATGTTATAACAAAATAAATTGAATAATTTCTTCTTTATTTAACTTTCTTTCCATCTTGATGAAACAATTATGTATATTTTATAAAATATGTGACTCCAGTATTGCCGTAGTGGTCATAATATTACTGAGAAAATATTTTGATTAACAATTTTTTTTTTTCAAAATGCTTAAAATTTATTATTAATATTACCATAAAGATGCAACAACGTTGTGCTTTTTTTATTTGTTATTTTTTATAAATACACATAAAATCCGCTTAAACATAACACTGTTACTTTATTTTTTTCCTTGCTGAAAGTGTCAAAAATTTACTTGCAAGCTAATTCTCTTTCAAGTTGGGCTGTGATGGTGTTAGTGAAAAAGTGGGAGTGTATTAAGTTTTTCGAACTTGCACTTGCTATTGTAAGCCCCCCTGCAAATATTATTGGACCACCTGATCCAATTTCATGAAATGGACTACTCCATGGACTGGTCCGATGTAATGCAAGCATGGACCATGTCATTGTTAAAAAGTGTTTGTAGTGAGACGACATGTTTTCGTTTTTTAACGACATGTTTTCGTTTTTAAACGAAGTTAAAACTAATCCTCTTGTGTACACAATGGAGTAGTTTCAAAACTACTCCCTTGTAGTCCAAAGATGGGTTATATGGTCCTGCCCTAGGACATCGTAATGCTAAATAGATTATGTTTTTTCCATACGTTTGGGTTAATTTTGGACTAGTCCTAGTCCCTTGTGGACTACTCTTTACACGCGTGTTTGGACTGGTCCTATTATTTGCAGGGCCATAGGTTAGAAAAAAACTTTAATATCTCCGGCAGGACATAAATAAAGAATTAGGATAATATTTGATTAATTATTGTTAGTTCATATTTAATATATGAAGATTTAAAATAATCAATGAAAAAAAATCTTTTGGTAGAGTCCTCAATCAAAAATTATTTGGGAATCCCCTTTCTATTCCATATGCCAGACAATCACTTTTATTAACCTGCCTTTTTTGTAGCAAAAAAAAAAAAAAGAAGATATTAAAAAACTCAAGACAAGGTAGACTTTTTATAATTGTGACATTTTGCAATTTCTACCTTTTGCTCGCTATTTGGATCAATGTGGTATAAAACTGGCAAGGTGGAGATTTACTTTCTAATGTGTTCTAAATATTTGCGATAACAAGTATAATAAGCGATTAAGACGCTAAATCGGTTGTATAAAGAGTTTAAAGTAAATTAATTGTTTAATTTAAAAGATTTGGTTTATTGTGCTAAATTCCCAATTTGTATTATTGATAAAAACACTGAAATTTATTTATTATAGCACGATAAACAAAATCTTTTAAATTAAAAATTTTTTTATTCCCACAAAATTACTTAGATAGCAAATTAATTGGTTTGTTTTTCAGTTCTAAAAAAGTTTCTGGCCTAACAATTTTTAGTTATATTGCCAGAGTATTAGCCGGATTAGCAGCTCCTGGAAGTTAATTGGTATAGAAAGACGTAAATCAAAATCCGCTCCTGATTATTTTGGTCTTCGCCAGTCTTACGCTTTGATTAGTTATGAAAATATATATTGTAAAAACTAAAAATTTACAACGGTTGATAAGAACCCCGTTGTGGGCATTAGAGTGTTAAATCTGTGGTTTTATTTTTGTTGCATCTTTGATTTTCTATTCTTCTTAATTTTCTATTTACAAAATGCAATGAATGTATGGTGGTATTGCTCAATATATGTATGAGAGCATAGGAAAAACCCTGTCAAAATAAAATAGATTTTACTTCAAGACAGAGCGCTTTCTACGGCCAAATATTCTGTCAAAAAATATGAAAAATGTATTGTCGACACATTGCTGTTTGATCATTTATATGTAGCTTTTTTTTAATTAAGAGAGCGTAAAATTATTTATGTATTTTATAAAATTTTCCCAAGTTAATAAAATTGTTCTTATCCTCCCATAAAATTCAAAATTGTTTCGCAAATTTGAAAAACTCCTTCTGTTATTAATTTTTCCTATACGAGTATTTGTTTTAACACATTTAAGTTAATTTAATTTCAATACTTCCTGATCAAATTTAAATATTTTATGTTTTCACTCCTCTTTTTTTTGCTGTTTTTGTTTTTTTTTATTCACATCAGTAACATCGTTATTTTGTATGCCACACGTCTTTGGCATTTCTTCTGATATTGATATGAAAAAAACCCGAATATGTTGATGACACAAGACATATAAACTTCATAGATATACGTTTGAATAAAAAAATTTAATAAACAAACAAGATATTTTTCTGCTTGTGTCAGGATGTTTGCATGACAATTTAAATTTTTGTTTATTTTTATTTTTCCTAAATTTTCTTTTTTGCCAGAGTTGTTTATCAGTATTTTAAAATGATAGAGAAGACATAGATAGGTATATGTGTATTTGTTTATATGCATACATATTGTCACCTAAAATCAAAAAGGGCGCAGCAACAAATACAAAAAAAATCAATATCGAGTTTTTGATTGATTATGATGCACTAGTCTAAATTACACGTCCCTTTAATATATAAAAAAAAATTGTGTCGCCCTTTTGCGTTTTCGGTGACGATACGTATTTTTGTATATGTAGGTATCTGTCTTCTTCAATTTTATATAAATTAAGATAAACAGAAATCTTAAATTTATGTTGTATGTGATTGGGATTATTATCAAAAATTCTTTGTGAATTTTGCCGTAGAGCAAAATACATTTGTCATGACTTTTTACTTTGGGACGTTATGATATGATTTTGGATTATTTTTTATGTTATGGCTTCTATAAGCAATAAAAAATTGCTTAAACTGTGAAGTCTAATGTCTGATGACGGTATCATTAACCCATGAGATACTATGTACCAAGTTATGGCTTAGTAATTCTGAAGCGGCTAAAAAGTGTTAAAATCATATCTTTTCCTTCAGGTGTGAAGAGTCCTCGCAATGAAAAACTGTTTAATAAACCTATAGCCATGTTTTGCAACTTTTATGAGATCTTTTCGCATCGAAAATATGTGAAATAAAATATTCCATCGTTTGTCGAAAAGTGAGAAAAAATGTCGAAAACTATCAAAAGAGATTACGTCGTTACGTTATAAATGTTATAATAATCCACTCGAAGGCCATGTAAAGTTGCAGACGATGAAAACGCCAGTCACAGTTGCCGGCCACCAAAATTTACTTATATTAAAAAATTTTAACAACGCATCTTTGTAAAATTTACATGAAAAGCACTGAAAAAACTAAGTGATTTTCATATAAATTTTTCTACACAATCAATTGCTTGTCACCTGGAAACAGCACATAAGCCTTAATTCTTTACAGTTCTTACATTCAAATTAATGAATATAAAGGCTCAATCTGAGACAATGGTCTTGTAATCATTGAAAATTTATACACTATAAAAATTCAGTCTGAAATCTTTTACAGCCATACCTAAATTAGAGCGAAAAGCGTTTTTGCTGTTAAAAGTTCTCATGCCCATGGAGTTTGTACGTAGCATACCGAAATAGCGCGGCGGCAACGCTCTGCAATTGCAAATTCGATTTCGACAGCGTGTATGGTAGTGAAGTTGGTCGCTATTGTTAATAAATAATGGCAATTTAGCTGTTTTTAAGTGAATCTAGCAGTTGTATCTCCATTTTTAATTTCAATTATTTATTTTTTATTAAACAAGATAGTTAACACTACGTTTGTGACTCATTTAGATATGACATATCTTAAGCCAATCTGTTATAATTTTCCCTTTGAAGAGCTGTTAAAAACTGGTTAATAATTGAATCAATTTAATCGGCATTTCACAATTCTTTCTTACAATTTGTGCTCCACATTTTTATTTATTAAAGCGCATAGTAAACATTTTAAATTTATTTTTTTGTTTAAAACTTGTTTATATCCTGACTATTGCTTTCTTTAAATTGAATAAAATATTCTGTATCTGTATTATTTTTTTTCTTTTTTTCTATGACTTAAACGTGGCGTTTTTTCCCCTAACAAACATTATTATTATTTTCTTTAGCTTCTAAAACATTTGAACACAATAAAAAAACATTCATGGAAAATTGACAGACTAAATATAAAATAACAATCTTAAAGTTGAAATTGAAATGACTGGGCCAAGAAAATATAGACAAGTTAGACACATGTGGAAAGAATAACGGACAGAAAATCAGCCAGCTTAGTAAAATTATAGTTTATATTGAGAAGTTATACCAATATCGTCGTTGTAAAATAACTAAAACTAGTTGTATAACTATTTCCAGCAATAACTCAATGTCTTACAAAAAAAAATGTACTTACAACGATGACAACTGAAAATGCAATACGGATAGAATTTTTTTTCCTTTTTTGCTTAACAGCAGCATATAAAAATATAAAAGTAGAAACGTGTTAGAAATGCACATGTATGCCCATTTGTGTGGAGGGTTGGGTGAAAAGTTTTAAGATTGCAGAAGACCTAAAACTGAAAATAATAGATTTTTCGGCAGCTTTTATTGTGAAATATAAAAAAACAGTTAATACCAAGGCTAGCACCCGATTATGTTTTAAATTCCGATACCGTTTAAAATTTAATACCGGTATTGATACCGAAACTAAATGTGTTTAAAGATAAATTTAAAAATTAATAACCCAAGACACATTCTGTTATTTTAACAGAATACTGTTAACCACTTAACAGAACTTATTTTAAATATTACGTTTTCTGGCTTTTCATGTTTTTTTTTTATTGTAAAATAAAATTTAAAGCAAAATTTTACTTTTTTTTAAAAACTTTTAGAAGGAATATGCTATGTTTTTCGGGACTATGTCACCCTCTCAAAAAGGGCATATTTAAAAATAATCGGTTTTGCCTTCAATTAAGTGCTTTATGTTTCATTATATAAGACACAACTAGTAAATTGTTAACTTATCACCCAATCCCTGTATGTCCCACGTTCATAGACGACATTGACTTTTCGCTGGCGCTATATATGTTACCACTTTTGAAAATGTCTTTGTCTGCCTATAAAACAAGTATGAAAGTATTAGTTTATTTAATTTTTTTATCTCACTTCACACTCAGTAGCAACTTCTTGTACTGCCACATTTGGTAAAAACTATGAAGAGTATGTGCCACCCCATTTGTGTGGCCTTTAGTTACATGTGCGCTTACATTCCATACAACAAGGCATCCATCTATATATTTATTCTAAAAGACAATATGTTCATTGTTGCAAACACACATGTCATTTCCTCAGCACCAATAAAGTCCTATAGTTTAGATGTGTGTAAATTTCTGTGCCATAAAAGGCAACCAAAGTAAAAAGATGTTACTTTATATCAAGGGCGGATGCAGCCTTTAGTTTAGCGGGGGTCACATAGTGGAAATTCAGTCGGTAGAGAAGTGAAAACGTTTTACATTCATACCTGCCGCATAGGCCTATTCCATAATGGATCTTATCCACTACGTGACAAACAATGCACTTACCAACTCTCAGCTAGCAATCTTAGTGCATAGTTTGGCTAGACTTGACCCCATTTTTTAAAGCAAGCTTTTATCGGACGGATGTTTAGGTACCTCGGAGGTACTTATTATAAAAAAAAACGTAAAGACAAACTACCAGAAAGACAGGAAGCATTGCCACAAGAAGTATACTAACGGACGTGTCACCCAATACTCAGCCCGGTGCCGAGCTACCGGGGGCTGCTGACTCCTGTGGGTACAGATAGAATCTCACGATCACAAGAAATCGTAAAGGCGACTGCCAAAATTTATTTAAATTTTAAAATACCAGGGATCGTGCAGCACAGGCGTGCGGTATCGTAACACCCAAGACCCCTTTTGGGGATCATGAAACTTTTGTGTTTTTTCTTTCCAGATTTAATTTGGTTTTTTATTTATAAGTTCTTCCAGCAAATAACATAGGGAACCCCTGCTTTACATAGTATACATTTAAAGTGTTTTATATGACTCTGTATGTTTATGAAAAGTATAAGTTGATTGTTTATCGCGTGCGAATTGTACGTGACTTATGCGAATGAAATTTTTACGTTTATACGTTGATTTCTACGAAAAAAATTTTCAGTTTTTATTTTTTATAACCATTTTAAGCAATTGGCTGTCAAGTTTTAGTACACGTAAATTCTTATGCTCCCAAAGCAATTGTAACGTAAACACATCATCTGATGGTTGCTCAAGTTTTAAGATACAAAATTATTTATATATAATTTTTCCTTATTGTTGCTGTAATTTTTTTCCATTTTGTAGTGCTAATATTAGGGACAATAAAATATTTGTTTAAATTGAAGAAAATTTTTATGTGAAACAAGTCCTACGATAGCCTACACCATTTTAGGGTACAGAGAAGATATTTTGGGTGACTACGAGTTGGTTACCTTCTAAATTGGTTGTTTAAATACCACATGGATTATTGACATAAAACAATTTCGAAAAGTATTTTCTTTTTTTATGCGAAAAAAACTAATCAGCAAATTTCAGTAAGAGCGTTTTATTTCTATCGAAAAAAGTGGTAGTTTAAGGGGGCAAGGTCTGAACTATAAAGCAAAACTTCTTAATCACTATTTTTTAAATAATTTTTAAGTTCTTTTTCGACATGCTACCGAGGGCTGTCATAAAGGTATATCACGGCTTTATGTTTGGCTGCATATTACAGTGTCTTTCGGTTAATGTTGCGTACTTGTTTTCTGTTCTCGTCTGGACCGTTGTGGTGCATTAAATGGACCCTTTTATATTTTCCTGGTTGGCCAGACTTCACATACATACACAGAAAAAATGTTTGCAAAAAATTATTCAATTAAATAATTAATTGGTGTACATTAATTATTCAATTAATTTTTTGTTTGCTGCAATTAACTTTTTTAATCAAAACCCATAAAATTAAATGTTTGTATATATGGTGTATTTTTTGTTTATGCAATTAATTTTGTAATTGACTAAATTTGTGTCCCATGACTCGAAAATACAAATCCGTTAATTGATATGTTCAATTCCTTTGCAGGGGCAAAATTAGGAAAATATTTAATTGTCTGAACAAATTGTTGAATTAAAGTCGAATTTCTATTTTTTCTGTGTACAATATCATACACTAACTTTAGGTTGTAATAAAAGATGTCATTTTCATCTTCAAAAACTAGGAGATGAAAAAATAACTTTTTTTGCGGCGTGCAATTAGGCTTTCGGATATATTTTCAATGTCTTTCGGATTCGATTTGTGTGAAACTAATTTATTTTGCCTTCCGTGTCAAAATTGCAACTTCTAAACAAAGCAAATCATCTACCACTCGATAAGCTTCGGCCAGCAGACGATGTTCTTCAGTCGCACTTTTTATACCCACAACACCATAGCTGAAGAGGGAATTTTGCGTTTGTGCTGATATCTTTAACAGTTTTAGTATACCAATCGCTTTCTGAATCGATGGAAGACTGGTTGGCAGTTTAACGGTCTGTCAGTCGATGTAAAAATTCTGAGCAAAGCAGAGGTCACAATTCTTTAGGCTTGTCACAAGGACCAAACCTATTGGAAATGGTGAGAAAACATAATTTTACTAAGCCCTCATTCAAGCTTCTTCTAGCGAAGAATCTGTTGGGGACTCCTATTTTGAAACCGTTGCTATAGAGGGTTTCCACCAATTATGATTTGTTTTGGGTATAAAGCTTCTTAACATCTCTTCGTTTTTTTACCACAAATTCTAAGTCAACAACCCTTAAGTGCTTTACTCTCCCATCAAGGAATTTACACTACAAAGTTAAATCTTTAATATACATTTACATAAATAAATCTAAACATTTTCTTATTTATTTAAAAATTTTAACCCAAATATTATATATAGTGCATCCTTTGCTTAGCTAACGGACTTAAAGGAAAAAAAACACAGTTCACTTTACATTAATCTTTGACAGAAAAAGTAGAAAAAAAGATACCTAAACTTTGTGGCATTTCCTTTCAGAGGAACTTTTGTACACATTTGAATGTACACAAATAGAAAATAAAAAATATGAAGCATCTGTTGCATGGTTTGGTTGCAAATATTTTTAACATACAACAAACATATTTACAAAGAAAAAAACTAAACAGCAACAAAATTTTTAATGCATTTTACATTATTTTTCTTAACTTAATATAGTTTTAAGCCAAAGTAAACTATTAAAAATATCTGACAGTCCACAACAGAGAAGAGTGTTAGAAGTAACGGTTTGAATCGATCAATAAAGAAAACTAAAAAAAAATACCGCAAAACTTGTATATTTCACACAAAATTCTTTAATGTAAAAGTGCGTTAAAAACATCTATCGTAAAAACTTTAAACATAAGACAACATTTTTGTCAAACATGTTCGTCTTAAATTTGATCAAAAAAATATATATATATTTAACTTTTTTTTTAATATTAACTTTTATTTTGCTTTGTACCATTAAAATGAATTAAATGTGAAATATAGGCGACAGGTAAAACAAACAAATCCATCAAATGTTCGAATCAAACACAACGCAACATTTAAGCCATAAAGAAATTATAAACGAGTTTATACATTTCTCACCAAGTCCTGAAAAAGGTAGGCCTTATAAATTTTCCTTCATGCCATCTTCTATATTTAAAAACCAAAAGCGATAAAAACCGAAAAATATATAAATACCTGCCTTCAAATATAAATAAATATTTTTTTTTGCCTCACCGACTTCTCCAATAACGTCTACATTTTGTCGGATGTTGTGTATTGATAACCGAGTTGCTTGTAAATAATTTGAAAACCCTGGCTCTTGCCGTTCTGCAGATAAACATAAATCTAAAATATGTTTGTACTGAAGGGGCCAAAAATTTTTGGAGAAGTTGTGTATTTAAAACCCAGATACGGGTGACAAATTTGGACAATTTTGATCTTACCGTTCTTGAGAAATAGAAAAAAACTATTTTGTGCAACGCCCACGTCTCCGAACCCTCCTATATTTTGTGGGATGCTTTGTATTGATAACCCAGATGTGTGTACCTAATTTGGAAACTTTAGCTCATTTCGTTCTCCAAATATACAGAAAATTACAATGTCTCTGTATGTGAAAGGTTAAGCCCACTTTACCGATCCCGCCCATTTTTTAGGCATGTTGTGTATTGATAACCAAATTACTGGTACCTAATTTGGAAACTTTGAACTTTGAAGTTCTGCAGATAAACAGATAAAACAAGAGATTTATGGATTAAATTAGAGGCAGTTGTGGGGTTTTGCTCATATCTCTGTCATTTATGGACCGACATACAGGGTGGCCCAAAATTAACGAAGGGGTTCGAATTCGTTAGAACTTTTTATTTAGGAAATAACTATTAATTTGTTTTTAATACAGAATATAAATGGGGAATATTTTTAGTTAAGTTATGAAAAATAATGTCTCGCAATTGGTGGCCATTTTCTGCTTCGAAAACTCGTGCTCTTTCCAATACATTTTCATAACCTTTCGCAAAACTTCAGGTGTTATGTTGTAACTTCAGGTGTTATGTTGTTTATTTCTACGCTTTTTATATTGCTTTTTAATTGCTGGATGGTCCTAGGCTTATAAATGTAGACTTTTCCTTTCAAATAACCCCAAAGAAAACAGTATGGGGCGGTTTAATTCGGTGAACGCGGAGGCCAATCGATCGTTGATTTGAAAAATTAAGCCCAACAATTTGGGCACGTTGTTCAATTGAGTACTGCTCCTTTTAAAATTCCCCAAGTCTTCTTAATAAAATAATGAAAAGGAAAGAAAAAAAAATTATAATAAAAAAGTTGTAAGCAATTCAAACCCCTTCGGTAATTTTGGGCCCAAAAAACGGACAGAAGGACAGACGACAATGTTTAATCAACTTCGCTACTCATAATTAGCCAAAATATACATGTGGCGTTTTTACAAAACATCTTAAGTCGATATAAGATAGCAAACAAAGTTAAAAAAAAACTCGTAGAAAAAATCATTGTGTGACCCATACATAAAATCAACATCGGCCCTTAAGAAATCGGCCTTTCAAGTAATTTTGGACCATCAAAACGCCAAAAAAAGAATCTTCGCAGCTTTTATATATATAAGACAGACATTAATTATTTTTTTTTGTAAGACTTTTAGTTTGATACGTTTTAATCAGACCAATAGAACTGTAGTTTTCCGCTTCATTTATCTAAGGCTGTATTTAACTTAAACCATCCCATCCCTTCTTGTTATATTCTCTTTCTAATCTGCATCTACAGCAGTTTCAATATGATGAGTATGATGCATTTTGCTTTTTTAAAAACTTCAGGTAAGTGTATTTAACAAATTCGCATAAATGAATTTCTTAACACTTCCTGTTATACTTTTCTAGAGTTTTGTGAAAAATTAAAAAAGATAAAATTCATTTGAATATTAAAGTAAGAATAATGTTGTCTTGATGTATGGAAAAAAATGGTTTCAAAGGTGGCCCATTCAAATTTTTTTTTTAACATATTTAATATCAAGAGTAAAAGAGAAGTGAAATATTTAAAGTTCCTCAATAGCACAAGGTTCGTGTAAATAAAGTTTTTGTATAGAAATTTTCGGACTAGTTGGTAGTGAGCTAGGTTAACAGTGCGAGGATTGCGGTTTCGATTCCCGCCAGACACTCTGGTCTGTTTAACTACAAGGAACTGAAGTTTCGAAATGACTTATATTCTGTTAATTTAGTTAAAATTTAATTTGTAATTGTATTTGTGGCTCTTAATTACTAAATAGAAAATTTCTTGCTAGCAAAACCTTCTCTTTAGCTGGTCTCATTATTAAGCTTTACTTTCGTTTTGCTACTGTTAAGCTTTACAGAAAATATGATATGCACATATTTTTTATACTTGTGCTTCCAAAAACAAATCTTTTCCATTAAATTACATAAAAACATTAATCTACATGGCCAGGAAACGCATTTATTGCTGTGTTATGCTCTTGCAAATTTAATTTTTTAAATCTACATAATGGTTACGGTAAAAATACCTTTTATAGATGAGTCTTTTTTACAATTTTTACTAGAGTTCTTTTTATGTTTCTCTGTTTATGCCACAAGTATTATATTCATTTCTAAACATTCACTAGAGTATAGTTTCTAATAAGCAGTCAAAAATTCCTTAAACAGATATAAATTCGTATGGAAAAGTAAAATAATATCAACATGAAGAACAAAGGCAGAAACAAATTTAAAACTATTACAAAGTTTGACCCAAATATGCCATAAAATTCACTAACATTATTTGGTTTTTCTCCTAACTACTTCTACACAATCTTAGACCAATGCCCAAAAAATCTGGACCACTTGCTTAACAGAAATGCTACCAAAAGAGTCGGAAAACAAACAAAACCGAACCATAAAAAACTGTAATGTAATCTAAACACAGACATACTGGGAATTTAAAGAGGGGGAACAAGCATATCTTTTTTTTTTAAACCACAATACGACAAGAACAAGTTGCAAAAGCTCTTCAACAAAAAAAAAAAAAATCTCAGTTTGTTGCATTTTAAATTAAACATAAAACTTTTAAAAATGAATGTCTACCTATCCGTCCGTCTGCATCTACGTACGTTTGCCTGAATACTTTAATAAAAAAAAGTTTTCTGAAAATATTCATACATTCTACTCTATTGTACCATATTTGGTGCAATCTGTTTGCAAATACCCCAGTGTGTTTAAAATACCTTTTTTTTGTTGTTTTTGTCGATTCCACAAGTTTTTTTCTCCTTTTTCAAGTATAAGTATCTTACATATGGCACTTTGAATGCATTCCACCATTCACTCATCTATTTGTATGCAGATTTTTACTACCTGAACATTTAATCACAAATATTTAAATAATCGCAAATATACCAGCAAATATTTACATAATCGAACAATTTCCTAAAAATGTTTAAATTTAAAATAACCATAATTTCTTAAAATTTACAATATCAAAAATTTGTTATACAAAAATTCATATTTAGACATTTTTAAGGGGAATATTTACACTATCGGGCAATTTCCTAGAGGAAGTTTGCCACTTAAATCAATTTTAAAGAGAATTCTCATATTAAGAAATTTTCTAGAAAAAATTACAATGGTAAGGTTTTGTTTTAAGTCCTTGACAATCTGCCAGTTCACTAATGGCGAACGTAAACGTTCGTATAGAAAACAATTTAAAAACTGAAAGTTTTTCATAGAAATTTTCTTTGCGAACGTTTACGTTCGAAATTGTTCAACACGTAGAATATTTAATGGAGGTGTTCTGTAGCCTCCACTTGTTAATTTTGTCCTCGAAATCATAATGAGAATAGCCTCTTCTGAACGTAGAAAAAATATATGGGAATTCAGCAGATCCCGATTCAGGCTAAAGTAAATGCTACTAACAATAGATAATTTTCTTTATAAAATGTATGCTATTGAGAAGTTTCCTGGAGAAGATGTCTGTTATGAAGACATTTTTCCTAGATAATCGGAAAAATTCCAACTATTGAGAATTTTTTATAAAATATTTCTTACACTGAGAAGATTTCTCTATAAAATTTTTCCTATCAAAAAATTTTCTATATATAGCGTTTAATATCACGAAAATTGCAATAAAAATTTCTTGCTTTGTTTTTAGCAATTTTTAGCAATACTTTTTTTACTTACGAGAAAATTTCTGAAGAAACTTAGAATTTTCTGTATCGACAAATTTTCTATAAAAATGTTTATTGGTGTATTGGATGCTCCAAAGGAAAAAAATTTTCAAATGTTGTTTGTTTGCTTGTTGTTCTTTGCTAAAGTTTTGAAAATATTCATTCCACCATAGATAGTTTTTAGAAAAATCTAATGGAATCTTATTTTCTAAAAAATTCCCAAAAAAAAATAAACAAATAAAGTAACACTTGTTATAAAGTTTATAGTGGGGAATAAAATACTCCAAAAATTATTTTATTCATAATTTGATTATGGAAAATAAAAGGTATAAACTTCTTGGTATGAAGAAATTTATCACCTAAAGAAAAAATTGAGGAAAATTTTATCAAACTCAATTTTTTTTTTATTAAATTTCAAAAATTATTAAAGAATTTAAAATTGTGAATAGATTAACAAAATTTTTCCGTCATTTTATTTTATTTGTATATTTTTAAAGATTTTTTTGTATTTTAATTAAGAGGTTTTTACATATTTTATATAAAACACTATTTACAAATTCGTAGTTATTCAAGCTCCTTTAAGTTCCGAATAAATTTTTACGTATTTATTCTTCTGCAAAGTTTTAAAATAACGATTTCCCACTCCTTTTCCGGAGACCTGTGTTCTACCTTGTACAGGGTCCGCCAAATAACTTTTTTTTTGAAAATGCAAAAAAAACTACTTATTTTTCTCAAATTTCTTTTTTTATTTGAAAGTACAATCCTTCCGGTTAATAATGGAAAATAATTTCATTCAAATGGCTGTTTCGGCTGGCCATGCAGTAGCCTACACGATCGGTCCAATTTTTAAGCACATTATCGATTGTGTTCAGCTGTATTTCACCAATAGCTTCACGAATATTGTCCTTTAAAGCTTAAAATGTCTCTGGCTTATCGGCGTAACACTTATCTTTGATGGCACCCCACAAATAATAGTCCAACGGTGTCAAATCGCAGCTCCGAGGTGGCCAAACGACATCAGCTCTGCGGCTGATAATGCGATCTTCAAAAACAGGGCGCAAAACATCGAGTGTAGCTTCGGCTGTGTGGCACGTAGTGCCGTCCTGTTGAAACCAAATGTTGCGTCCGATAACGATCGCCATTGACTGTAACGGCCACTCCTTGTCCATTTTCGAAGAAAAATTGCCCAATTATGCCTCTGGACCAAAATCCGCTTTTCAATGTATGCGTGCGGGTTTTCTGTGCCCCAAATGCGACAATATTGGTTGTTTATATATCCGCCAAGATCAAAATGAGATTCATCTGAAAATATGATTTTTTTTGGCAAAATCGGCATCTTCTGTAAGTCGATCACAGGCCCACTTAGCGAAGCGAAAACGCATATTTCCCAGCGTTGTTCAAGCGTATTCACAACCATATTCGTTCAGCGGAAGGATAAAACTAATTATCTGTCAAATTAGACATGAGCTAACTGTTACCATTAACGAAATAAGCACAAGTTAAAAAAAAAGTTAGATGGCGGACCCGTTATTTAAAGATACAACTTTAAGACCATACATTTTTCTAAACCATTTTGGTAACGACTTTTCAATCATTAACACATCAACAAATACTTACTCTCTATACTTTTCTATCTTTCAAACATTCTAAGTCAGAGGTTTCCAAATATTTATCTTAGGGCTTGAAGGGAAAATGGGACAGAAGTTTGATTTTTTAGGATCATTCGTATGAAATATGTACTACACCAGCATATTTGATCTATTCAAAACGAAATGTAATGAAGTTATTTGCATTCGCTGGAAATATAATTAAAAATGTGGACAGTTTTTGTGGAAATTTTGAGCGTTTATTATAGAATACAAGTAAAAAAGAAGTGTATTCGCCGATTTGGATACCCTGTTCTAAAGCAAAGCGCATTTAAGTGAAACTTTCGAAATCTTCGAAATAAAGGGTAGTCGTACGGGGCTGGGTCCAGAACATTAAGCAGGTGAGGCAAAAATTTCTAACTATTTACATGTATCTACATCTCGTTTTCAGCAGCTCTCAAAAGTTTAGAATCTCCTGCCTCCGCCAAATACAAATCATTTTACGATTTCGTTTAATGACTAAGTAAGATAAATGATAGATGTGTTTTCTGTAGCATATCAAATAAGATATAACAGACACAAACCACGTGTTACAGGTACGCCATGTACTGTCTCGCATTAAAGTTATTTATGGTAAACTTGAACTCTATTATGAAATATTTTAGGGCTTTCAAATTTTTATTTCTTTTGAAATTTGCGATTTATATAATGACCACAAGTTTCAAATGCCTCTTCCTGGTTATATGTATGGAGATTTAGTAAAACCGGGGATCGAAAAAAAAACTTAATTAACCAAATTAAATCAAATACATCATGAATTCTTAGAAGAACAGATTTAATCGACTCCAAAAGTAATTCTTATAGGTCTGCCTATGACAATAATTCCTTGGCGTTGCAAGCACCGGCACCAGCAATAAGGAATTGAATTAAGCTTTAAAGGATCCACAAAAAAAATTCAAGTCTTCATAAATAACAAACGTTAACAACCCCTGTTCTCAGCAATTCAATTATAAATATTGGAGTTATTACTCAAAATTTCGTCAAGGGTTTTAATTGCCATGTAGTAATAACCAATTACAATTATCGTATTGTTAAAATTTCTTTCGTAGCTATAAATATTTTTTTATAGCTTTGACCTCGTAATGCTTTTTCGCAAAACATTAAAATCCTATAAAAGTAGAGAAGTAAAAGGAAGAAAATAAGAACCTGATTTGCTATAACTTTTGGCATACATAAATTTTAATATTTTTGCGGTAATTTTTTTTTAAGTAAAATTTGTAGTTGGTACTGGGTTTTTATGCTTTTGTGTACTTAATTCAATGTTTTTGTTCTAGTTGCGGTTTAGTTTGTTTTTGTGAAAGGAAATTGTTGCAAATGGTTATAAAATATAATCTTAACTTTTCGTTTGTTTTTTGTGCATTTGTTGAAAAACAACAATACTTGTTTTATAAATTTAAAGAGTAGTACTATGGGAGCAGATAGTTGTGGTAAAATGATAAAAACAATTTTGTAATTATTTAAGAAAGGTCCTCGGGAATTTTTCAAACTAAATTTTCTGTCAAAAGTTTATGCCAGCGAGAAATTTGTCATTGAACATTTATTCTGTTATGAAATTTTTTATAGAAATTGTATGCCAGCTATAAATGGTTATTTTAATTTTTTATAGATCAAATATTCCGGCGAGAAACTTTTTATAAAAATATATGCCAGCAATTAATTTTCTAAAATATTTAAGGCTAGCGAAAAACTTTAAATAGAAAGTTTATGGCAGCGAGAGAGGTTATACGAAAATTTATCCGAGCAAGAAATATTATATAGAAAATATATGCCAGCTAGAAATCTTCTTTGTACCTCTATGCAAACGATAAATTTGTTTATAGAAAATTAATGCAGCGAAAAATTTTTTATAAAAAAAGTATGCCAGCCAAAAATTTTTTATAGAAATTTATGCCAACGAGATTTTTTTTATGCCAACGAAAAATTATTTTTTGAATATTAATGCCAGCGAGAAATTTTCAATAACAAATTTATGCCAACATAAAGTTTCCTTTTAAAATGTGTGCTAGAGAGAAATTGTGAAAATTTATTTGATATATTTTATATAGAAAAAGTATGCCCGCCAGAAAAATTTTTTAAAATGTATGCCAGCAAAAAAATTTTCTATAAAAAATAAATGCCAGCGAGAAAGTTACTATTGCAAATTCATGCCAGTAACAAATTTTCTATAGAAACTTCATTCCAGTGATTAATTTTTCATAGGCAACGCCGCAAGAAAGTTTTTATTTAAAATGTAAGCCAGCGACAAAATTTGTATAGACAACTCATGCCAATTATAAATTTTATATAAATTTTTTATAGAAAATTATGCAGCGAACAATTTTCAATAAAAAATTTATGCCTGCGGAAAATTTTTTTTCAAATTTATTTCATAGAAACACTTTTTAAGTAAATTTATGCTTGCAATAAATTTTTTTAGAAAATTTACGCCAGCGATAAAGTTTTCATAGAAAATTTACGTTAGCGATAAAGTTATCATAGAAAATCTATGCCCGTAGGAAGTTTGCTATAGAACCATCGAGAAACTTTTTATAGAAAATTTATGGTACCAATAAAAATAACTTTATTGAAATTTATACCAGCTAGTATTTTTTTTATGAAAATTTATGCTAGCGAGAAATATTTTTTTAAAAAAATTTATAAAACATAGAAATTTTTTATAGAAACGCTAATGCTTACGAAAAATTGTTTTGTAAAAATTTATGCATCGAGTAATTTTCAAAACAATGTATGCTAGAGAGAAATTTTTATTGAAAAATGATTCTATTATGAAATTTTCTATAGAAGTATGCTGGCGAACATATTTCTATAATAAATTTATACCTGCGAGAAAGTTTTTTTCTTTACAAATTTTTTCCAGAGAAACATTTTTATAAGTAAATTTATGCAAGCAATACATTTTTTTTAGAAAATTCACGACAGCGATAAAGTTTTCATAGAAAATCTATGCCAGAAGGAAGTTAGCTATAGAACCAGCTAGAAAATTTTTATAGAAAATTTATGCAAGCAAAAAATAATTTTTTTTTTTAATGTTTGCCATATGTTCCTTTTACTCCTCTGGGGAGCATAGGGCCGCATTGAAACTCATGCCAGCGGGAAATTTTTATGAAAAATTATACCAGCGAGAAAGTTTTAGTGAATTATATGCCAGAGAGAAATTTTTTATAGAAAATTTATACTAGTGAAAAATAATTTTTTTAAAAAACGAAAATTTGTTTTTTTTTTAAATTTAGGACAGCTAGAAATTTTCAATAGAAAATTTATGCCAAGGAGAGCAGTATTTTACAAAAAATTTTTAACAGCGGAAATTTTCTATAGAAAATTTGTGGTAACTAATGGATTTATAAACTTGGTATAAAATTTTTGATATCGAAAAATTTTCTTAAGAAAATTTCTGGTATCAAGAAGTTTTTCATTTTATGTTTTCCGGAAGGCTTTTTACATAGATTAATTTTCTCAAAAAAATGGCTAATACAAATCTTTGCTATAAAAAAATTTTGTTTAAAAATGGTTGCTATCGAAACATGTTTTAAAGAAAATTTTAGTTTACCTCTACCTTTAATAGGTTTCTCTCCGTTTTTACTCTTCTTAAGCAAATATATTGTTTCTAATATTTCCTAGCAAATACTTAAAAAAAAGACTTGTATTAAACATTTTTTTTTTGGTCTAACTCAAACCAGTTCCTTAATTTTCCTTTTCGATTTAAGACATTTACATCCTATAGGGTCCTTTTGTATATAATCTGAAAATGTTTCTACTTTTTTCTTTTTTTTTACAATTTGCTTTGCTTTTCGTTTCATGAAGAGAGAGTGTTGATGTTGCACTTGAAACCGAAAACACAAAATTATTGCTAACAACAACAACAATGTCTGCAACACCACTTTATGGCATTAAAAAATATAAAATTTTCACGTACAACATTTATGCGAGCAGCTATTAAAAAATAGTGGCAGTATATAAAATGTGTACAAACGAGAAATAGCAACAATGTTCTTTACTTTATCCTCTTGTTGGTGAAATGTAAAATAGCAACAGAGAACATTTCAGTGCATTTTGGAATTGTAGCAGCACCCATGAAGGAAAAGAGAACAAAAACAGAACACTTTGTAGAAAAATTATTACATTTCTTTTACTCATCTTTTATGTATTTCTTTTGGTTTCAATTCAATCCTTAATACACAAAATTATCAATCAGTTCCTAACCCAGCATCTTTAAGATGGCTCTTTTAAATGACTCGATTAAAGTTTAAAGCGATATCGCTATGTGATGCACAAGAAACTCTTAATAAAAAATTTCCAAAACCAGAAACTGGTTTCGCCTGTTGCAGGTGATCTTTCAATTTAAAGTCCCAATAGTGCACAAAAGACAGCATTAAGAAAACTTTGCGGTGTGGACTCAAGCCCAACAAAGCCAAAAGGCCAGAAATCCATAATATCCTTGCATCACATTTTTTTTTGCCAAATTGTTGGATTACTGTTGGAATAAAGGATTAACTTCTGTGAAAAAAATTTTAGTATTTCTTCTTAACTCCATTTTCCGAGTGGGTATTTTATACTCAAATCCTCTTAGCATTAGTTCTTGTATGCAAATGTGTTATAATTTGTGGTAAAGTTATAACCAGCAGTTTCAAGAAGATTGTGTAGATGACCAGATGTGAAAAGTTAAGTTATTTAGGTTGCTCAACATTAAACAAATTTAAATTGCTTTTTTTCAATTTCTAAAGATCTATAAAATTTTTTTTATTTGTATACTACCTCAGGACTGTTGGTATATTTTGGGCGGAGGTTGTAAAATGTTAGTACAATATAAATTTATTCGAAGTATTCGCCATCGTTAGCTATAACCTTTCTTCTGCCAAGCATTAGGATCTCGGGCAAAAATACTTCCAACTTTGCAGCCAGGAAAGAACCAAGTCCATTTAGGATAACTAGTGCTGAAGTTACTCTTATAACAGGTGACAAAGTCAAAAGTAAAAGCTGTTTTTTAAAGCCCAATAAAATTGAAGTAGGGTAACTGGCAAATGAACTGTCACACTGCGCTCACTTTTTGACTATTATTATTTGTAAACTCTGCCAAAGCACAATCAGTAGAATATCGCTTATTTCTTAAAAAATATGAAATTGATCCAATATGTGGATTAAACAGGGCGGCGCTACATACCACAAGGCCACCACAGCTATCGACTTATTAAAATCAAGGCCGGGCAAAAAGTTTATATCGTGAAATCAATCTGTCTCGATTATTTCAAGAACGAACTAGTCAGTCAGATGAACGATGAACCGTCTTTCAGTCTGATAGTTCCTTTTATTTCAATAGTTCGTTTTTAGTCACTTACAGCCGTATTTATAAAAATTTATTAATGGTTAATTAACCATATATAAGGCAAAATTTCTAAAGTTGTAAAGTTGACTTATCTAATTGCCAACAAAATCGCCTCAATAATAAATTTCATTGTATTTATCAAAAATAAATAAATAAAAATTGGAAATTTGGCACGTTATACGGAAATCTTATTAATAATAAAAAATCGTCATATCGCCATATATTTTATAAATCGCCGAAAAAAATCGCAGTGTAGTCAACATTTTTGAAAATAGCTACGTGTCGCGAGACATCTCTCCATATGGTAGCCCTGATTATATTATGAACATGTTTAAAGTAATCTGGCATTGAGTACATGCAAAATATTTTGACGTGTTAGCGCAAGAAAGTTGGTTAACTTTGAACTTCTTAACGCGTTGTATATTTTCGACAAGTAATCAGCTGACATTAAAAACAAATATTTAACAAATTTGCGAATCGTGAAAGAAAAAATTATTGAGGAGACTAAAAAACATACAATATTTGTACAAAAAGAATAAATTCAATAAAATAATAAAATAAGTAAATAAATAAAAAACAGCTGACAGGAACGGCTTTTTAACGCGCGTTGTGGAACTTGCAATTTTTCATGCGCTAAAGTTTTTAAAGGCACGACAAACGTCGAATTAACGCGTGTTATGTACTTCTACCTTTAAAATCAGTTTGTTACATGAATACCCTACAAGAAATTAATGAGCGAGTAGTCACATTTTTCATTTTGGTGTTAAGAAATGATAGAAAGAAATGACCGAAATCAAGTTTTCGGCACATTCGGACATTTCTTTCTATCATTTTCTTAACACCAAAATGAAAAATGTGACTACTCGCTCATTCATTTCTTGTAGGGTAATAAAGAAAAATGTCAAAGCGCACGCATAACACACTGTCGGTGTTACACAAACAACTAATTTTTGAAGCCATTGACAATAGAAAAAATACAGACGTTGCTAAGCGATTTGAAATTGTTGCATCAACTCGTACTTAAATCCTTCTTAAATTTTACGCTGAGTAAATGAATTTGCTATTTTATTTTGTATTTTATTTTTCACAATTGTTTTTTTTTTTTGTTTTTTATCGTTTTAGTAAATAAATTGAAAAACCCCGTTAATTCGTATTTATTTTGTTATTTTAACCCCGTTAAATCGAAACCTCGCTAAATCAAAACCCCTTATAATTCGTATGAAATGGCCGACCCCTTGCAATTACGAATTATCGGTATTCCACTGTATTAGAATAAAATAATGTCCGGCCCCTTGCGATTACGAATTATCGGGATTCCACTGTATTAGAATAAAATAAATTGCAATTAAGCCCATTTATCTAATTAAACTCTGTGTACTTTCATTTCTTAGTGGCCTACAATCTAAATATTTTTAGAAAAAAAATTTACAGTCTCTGGTTAAATCTCAAGTCAAATGAATTGAACTCTATTTGTGACCCCTAATAAATACAAACCCAAGACAACAAAATGTACAATAAATGGCCATAACAGCTTAAGCAAAATCCAAGCAACAATATAATTAAAGGTAATGAACAATAACACTTTCTAAAGTTCGCAATAAAAAGCAAAAAATGATTTACTGCCCGAGAAGAAAAATAAAACAATTCAATATAAATAACATGAAGAAAAACATCTATAAGATTGATTTATTTACAAATATAAACAAACGATTTTTTGTTATAGAGTTAAATGGCTTTTAAAAAGGCAAACAAAGTCAAGAATCAAAATGATTTTATATGCAAGCTGTATGGGTACCCACATAACCCAGCGGCAAATTCTGCGGAAAAGAATAATAATTTTTTTTTTAACCAAAAACTCCTAAAATAAAATTTTTCGCATAATGTTTGTGTTTAGATAAATTAAATTTTTATTTAACAAAATAATTTTATAAAACTATTTGCTGGGTTATATTTCTCCATCCTACCAATTAATAGTAAATTCAAGTTTACTATGAATCAATTAAGGCATTTATAGCCGTAAGTCAATTTTCAATACACGACAACGAGTATATTAAATGAAAATAAAATAAAAATCGAAAGAAAAAAAAAATAAAATCAACTGAAAGACCCACGGAAGTCCATTAATTGAAATGTCTGACATTAATTGCCAAACTGCTGCTCTAATGGCCGTCTGAAGGCAGTGTTGCCAACTCCTTAACGCCATAAATTACTAGATTTTTAGCAAACAATGGTTAAATGATAGCCAAAAATGGCAAAACAAGATTTTTTAGCAAAAATACGTTAAAACTAGCTTATTACAATAAAATTGTAAATGAGATATACATATTTTAGTAAATTAAAAAAAAAAAACTTTAAAACCAAATTTAGATACAGGGTGTTTTTTTAAGCTCGATAGAAAACAAAATTGGAAAAAATTGAATTTTAGTAAAAAAAAATAAATATTTATTACCATATGGAAACGATTTCGATCTTGACAAATCGCATTTTTGACTTCCAATTTTAGGTAACATTTTCGGGCTTTGCTGACCGTATGCCAAGAATCGCGAAACCTTGAACGCCAATTGACAGGTGAAGTTCTGGAGAAATCAACGTATGGCCAAATTTTGATTTAAATACGTCGATAGACGCGGTCACGTTATTTCACGTAGCGTCATGTGGTTAAAATCATATGTAGCCTGGACCAATGCCATCCATATTTGTATACAAAATAAACTTTTATCATGGAAGGCAAAAAACTCTATTGACCGTAATACGAAATCCGGCTTCATTTTTATAAAAATAAAATCTGGTGATGCCATCATCGTGTAAACTTCACCAAACGACCAATATAATATCTCTCTCTCTCTCTCAAAAGTAAGACGTCAACTCAATATAAATTGTTTGGAAGGGATGGGCGAATCGAACTTAATTTTATTTAATAACAAGCCCGTTCATCCAAAAATGGGCATCGTTGACTTATTTCCAAAGTAAATTTCGATAATTGTTCAGCGTTGTTCAAGCAGGAACTTATTCATGATCATTTGCCAGAGTAAACTGATCAGAAATATCTAAAAGTGATCGTAATATAACAGTTCGTTTGTCAGTAAACCCTTTCGTAAGTTTTATCTGGCTTTAAAACACATTTTTCCAAAAAGGGTTGAAAAATTATTAAATCTACTTACTTAATTTAGTGACTTAATTGGCAACACTGCCTGTAAGTGAAAAAAATTCTCAAAACTAATAAATAATATACTAAAACTGAAGTTAATCAAACGACCACGAAGGCAACTAAAACTTCAATGTCAGATGTACTAAAAATACTGAAGATTTTTCATGATAATTATCATGATGCTGAATGTTTATGTATTTGAAAATGATTGAAAAGTTGATGTAGCTGTTCAAGCAGCACCCTGTTCACATAGTTTTTCTTATCCCCTTTTTCGAGTGCTTTTAATATCCATCAATAGCATCCCAGCAAAAACTTAAATTGGAATGTAATGAGTTAAAAAGCTAATATAACTACTATTCACTACTTATACATTGGCATTTTAACTTATTATTTTAACACGGCGATGCCATTGCAGGCAAGTACTTACCACACTAACAAATAGGGAGTTAAAGAAGTCGTTACCAGATTCGCTTACAAAAACGTTGTTCACATTGGTATCAACAAAACTGAATTTGTCAAAAAAAATTGTGTTTTTAATTTAATTTAGGTCTAAAACAAAATTTGACTACCTTGCATCAAGGAAATATTCATACCCAATAAACCAGAGAACAATATGCTTGCAACAACGATATGATATTGACATGGAAAGGTACAATCTTAATACGTTTATGACACAAGATCGATATCATATATTATTATCGTTATAATATCGTTTAGTTGATTGGGTAGTGTAGTTTTCTTTAAAATTTTTAAAATTTATAAACATGCAATAGACAAACACAAATCAAAGTAAACTTTGTTAGTGAAGTGTTGAATTTGTCCGGCTTTTTGGACTTTTTGTTTATTTATTTAAATGTAAATATAATTATGTATATAAAAATTTGTTTGTGTAAAATATTTTGTATTTTTAATGTCAATTTTTGTTTTGTATTTTTAAAAACACCAGATCCCCCTGATGATGGTCAGAGATTTTGACCGAAATATTGGAAAAATATAAAAATAAATAAATAATATTAAAATTATAAGTTTTTTGAATTTTAATTTATTATTTATACCTATAAGACCTCAAGCCAAAATAATAAAACAACAAAATTTTTAATTTTAAAATGCATATCAAAATCCATAAGGTATTTAAATTTTTCATTTTCAAGTCTATTACAAATTGTTTATTATGATTCAATTATCAATTTCGTTAATAAACTCATAAACAAATACTTATGTGTCAGGTTATATGTCAGCCATTACTGAACAACTTCTATGTAATGCAGATGGTATGAAGTAGTCATTGAAAAGCAAGTTGTACAGTAATTGCAAGTCATTACCAAGTTTTTGCTGGGATGTTCCTCAATATTATTAATTCTGTTACTTCTAGAGTAGCAGAAATTGATGATGCATTACATTGCCAGCGAACATGTTTTTAATCAAAATCGATAACAATAACAATAAACTATGAGCCTACGTTCATAAAGCAAAAACAATATTAATATGTACTAGGAATTACCACCACCTAAACAGGTTATACAATTTTTTTTATAGTTTTTGTTGCTGTTGTTTTATTGTAATATATATCGAAAACATCTTTGTTATCGGCAACTGGACCCCACATAAACATTAAATGTGATTTAGAAATTTTTTGTATAGTTAAACGGAAAGTTTTAAATGTGTGAGTTGAAAACACTGTTTCCCGGTTAATTTAGCAGTTACAAATATTATTGAGAATAGTCCTCTGTAAATAAAACAAGTATGTAAGTATAGTCTGTCAAGCCCGACTATGTGATGACCTATACTACAGTATTTAAAACAGAAATTTTCGAGAGTGTACCCTTTGGGGCCCATGGACCCGCCAGAACAAATTTATGGTATGAGGATTAGATTTATGCAAAAGTACCGGTAAAGAGTTTTAGAAACTAAATAGTGTTGAAATCATGATCTAATTTTCAGTAGTTTCGTTAAACAAAGATTTGTAGCGGATTTTTTTTTTTTTTTTTTTTTTGTTAGGGACACGTTAAGCTTTCCTGGGTCTAAAAATTGTCAAATCTGGTGTCCGCTTAGGATATTTATTGTGTTTATTTGTCCATGTACAGTATGTATATTCCTCACTGATGTCTAAACTTTTCGATAATAAGAAAACTCAATGGTACTACAAAAATAAAGGGTTTTTTGAGACAAATATAACTTGGAATTTTAAAAAAATTAAGCGAAAATAAAATTTTAATAAAAAATTATTTTTATTCAACAATTAGTTCGGGCTTATGCGGGCCGTGGCAATTCTTGATAAAGCGCATTCTGGACGTCTAATTTAATACCAGTTTTTCAAGCATTGCGAATAGCACGAACAATGTTGGTCTTCATGGCAGCAACTGTTGCCAGTTTATCTGCATAGACCAGTAGCTTCACGTAGCATATCAGAGGAAACAAACGAGAGTAATCAAATAGCGGGATCTTGGAAGTCCATTGACAGGTCAATTTCTCGAAATCAAGTTATTGGCAAATTTTGATTTCAATATTTTTGCGGTCGCATTATAGCACGGTAACTATCTCCGTTGACCGTAACGCGAGCTTTGGCTTCCTTTTTGAAGAAAAAAGTCCGATGATGCCACCAACCAACCAACCAACCAACCAACCAACCGCAGCAAACGCTGCAATTTTCTGCATGTAATAAAGTCTGCGGGGTCTGTTGTGTTTTGGTGTCAATCATTATGCGGCAATTTGTAATATTAACAAACCTGTTAAGCCAAAAGTGGGGTCTCATCGCTAAGCACAGTATTTCGAAAATCCTCGATGACGGATTTCAAATATTATTTTGATAATTTGGATGATTTGGTCAACCGTGAATTAATTAATGATGATTTGGCAGGGTATACTGATCAAAATTAACAAAAAATGAGGGCAGTATGGCAGTTTGGTTTTCAGCTAGCCCTTTTGCAAGTTCTATCGAGCTTTAAGAAAATACCCGTTATATATACGAGTTTGATAAAGGATATTGGATCTTAACACTCTATCCGTACCAGTAGGAGACTGAGGAGGAGACACGTCGACAAACATTGTTTTTGTATATTCTTTCCTATCAAGTTCAAGGGAAATAAACGAATTTTGCTCAATGTCCACAATTCTAAGGCTCTTTTAAAGTTAATGGATAAACTGCCCGCATATGCATTGAGGACCGCTGGCGCTTTCCGCTCACTGCCCATGTATGGGCTATAGACTGTTAACGGGCTTGACAACCTATTTTATATTTAAGAAATATGTTGACATTGTATAAACAAGGGAAATTGTGTTCCTTATAATTAGCAATAAAAATCAGTGATGATTTTTTAATAAACTCCCCAAAAAAACTTGAAACAAAGAACCTTTCATAATGCCATAAAATTGATATTAAAAATTTTTAATTCTATTCGAAAAAGTAATTAGTTGAATTTAAATTCTCTTACCTCAATTAAACTCATTCCACCACGAGGCATTAAAATCTAAGCACACAAAAATCTTCATGCATTTTTAAAAACTCATTATTAAAATTGCACTTAATTTAACATAAAATACATTTCATTTATGTTCATTAACAATTAAATTAAAAAGTGTTCCCTACACGAACAATATCATAGAATTTTTAATGCGGTTGTAAAAAGAATTTATTTGTTTTCTCTTCTTCTTTTTATCTTCTTTGTACTCCCTTCAAAGAAGCTGTAGAAAAGATTGATGAAAATGCCACACATTTTTATTGTTTGTCTATTTGATGCAGTAAGAATTTTTTTAGAAAACATCATTGTTTTGTTGTAATGTTGCTACTGTCGTTGTTAGCGGCCTTTTATTGGCATTTAAGTGCAGTACCCTATAAAGCCGCATTAGTTTCGTTTGTTTTCTTGCTTTTTAATTTGTTTTTTCTTGTTTCTTTTCTTCCCTGGATGCTTTCTTACTGACATATATGTTTAAGAAAATAATAATGAGTTGGAAAGGGCTATCAAAAACTTATTGATGGCTTAAGAATGTTCGTGTTCTAAGATGCCAACAACGTTGAGGCTGCAGTTGCAGTTGTCGCTGTTGTTCATGATGCCATCGAAAATGATGGTATTAGTGATGTTGGTTGGCTAAACGAACTGCCAAGTAAATGACAAGCTAATGTTAGAGACATTCGCTGTAATTAATTGAGTCCTGTCTGTGATGGTGACAGTTACGCTTAATAAATCATGGCTAACAAGTTCTTTGCGAATCGTTTTAAGGTGGTTGTATGGGAACTTCTAGAAATGTTTTTAGGGGGTTGCATTACGTTGTGAATGGAAAATATTTTTCATGGAGTTTGTTAATTTGAAGAAAATATTGCCAAATTTTTTAAGTAAATGCAGTGTTTTTTTTGTTAATTTGTATAAGCTAAGGAAACAAATGGAATAAAAAGAGAGATACAAATTATAATTCAGCTGTCAAAGAGCTCAACTCTTTGATTGTGTTAGTAAGAATGGTGTTTATTTAGGCGGGTGAGGTAGAAATTGCAGTCAGTATCCGTCTGACATACTTAGACTCAATGATCCTTTGTGACACCATGGAGTTCCACTAAACAGAACACACACCGCAGAACCAACACAAACTTCTAACAAAGCTTAAAATTTACTCCAGTTTAAAATCAGATATATCAGAAAATCTGTTAAAGGTGGCGGATCCCTGGGCTGTTCTCGTTCTCAGGGAGACGGAATTCAAGGTGATTGCAGCGGCACTTCTATCAGCGTAAATATCCACAGCAGTCGTCGACACAGCTGATAGTTTGATATAGTAATCTGGAAGTTTTCACAGTCAAAATCTTGGCAAATCAAAATATAATTTAGAACAGAATAACAAATGTGGCCCGACTTTTGGTACAATTTGATCCAAAGTTGTTAAACCAATGCTAACGTTAAAGACATTATCTGACATTCAGGCACTTATTCTTCCATTGTCATGTTTTAATTAAATCCCAGCAATCACATTGGCATTTAAATCGAATACAATAAACATATTCTTCTTTAGACCCCTGACTCCTGGTGGAGTATTAGGCCTCAACCAAATTTGGCAATTTTTTTCGATCCCTTGCTATATTTTTCACTTTTTTGATATAATATTAAAGGTGTTGTATATCTTTTTCTATTGTGCGTCTCTACGTGCGTTTTTTCTTCTCGTACTCTGTTATCTTGCGGGCTGCAGTCTTGTCTACAGATTTCATTTGGATGTTGGATGAACGTGCCGAATATATGGCTAGGTTCTCCTTTTAATATCTAGATGTATCGGTGTTTGTTTACATTTTGTCCATAGTTCGTCGTTTGACACTTTGTTCGGTTACCAACCCATCCAGAATTGAGAAAAGGCATCCTGCGTTTTAGATTTCCCGCTTTGGATGACGTAGGCAGCATCGCCATCAGCTGATATAACACTACCAAGGTCATTGAAAGAGTTGACATTTTAAAATCATCGCCCGCTTTAAAGTTGATGCTTGGGTCGACCGAATTTATATTCAGTGCTTTCATACATCATATGAGGAATAGTAATGGCAAAATGAGACATGCTTGACGATCTTTGTATTAAAGGTGTCATCCCCAGTTCGTCAATCTAGCGCACTTTTCCACTTTAAGTTAAATTTAAAATTTGAGGTCCGCAAAATCAGTCTGAGATTTTGATGATATTTTTGGAAATATTTGTTTAGATATTTAAGAAAACATTTAATTTATACTATTAATACGATTTCCGTATGACGTGCTAAATTCCCAGTTTTTAACATTTGATAAATACACTGAAATTTATTGTTGAGGGAAAGCTAGATTCTTTTTTTACACTTAAAAATACTCCATATAAACTTTGGGAAGAAAAAAGAGAGAAGAAAAAACGAAATTGTTTGTCTGATTGTGAACAAACATTTAAGCTTTAAGTATTTCATATATTTTCCTTTCATTTTTCGAACAAAAATGTAACTTAAGTTGAATCAATTTGTATGAAATTGTTTCTGACGTTTAAAATTATTTTATTTAGTTTTGAATGAAAATTTTAACATAATGTTGTAAAAAATAATAATAAATGCATAGTATTGTTGTGGGTAAAATTTGCAAACGGTTTCTAAATGCAAAATGTGTGTGGTGTGGAAAAAAAAATTGATGCTCTATAAACACCAAGTGAAAATGTTTCTGGGATTGTGATCGAAGCTTTACACTTTTATTCCAAAAAAATATTTTAGATTTATAAAATAAACAATAACAATTTGTTCAATGCTTAATTTTTTCACTTTCTTTCTACGTAAATCATGTCAGTTTTTAAAGCATGAAATAAGCGTTCTTCAGATCATGTAATAATTAATAGAAGTGTAAGCGCTTCACTCCAAATTTTCCCTTGCATTACTGCTTTCGAGGAAGCGTCAGTTTTTGCTGGGTATATAAGCTGAGTTAAGTCTTAGGCTTGGAAAAGAGCAAATGCAAAATATCGTTGCAATTTAATGAAATCTTACGGAAACTCTATGCATTTTGTTATTGGATTTAACAAAAGAGCTACGATATTTAGCATTTGCACTTTAGCAAGACTAATATTGAACTCCGCTTATATATAAACGATATTTAAATTCATCCATTACAATTTCAGTTCAGTGATCTTAAAGTAACTATCACACATTTTTTTTTAGTAATTTTATGGCCCTGCGGCCATTAAATAAAATTCCCAACTAATCATTATGTGATAAAGAAAAAAAACCCTGCTCCCCTTTTCAATATTTATATAAATTGATGATCATCATACTTGAACTTCACTTTAATTATTTTACATTATAAATTGACCATAAACTTAATTATCGTGTTAAATTAAAAAAAAAATATTGCATACATCAAACTAATTTAACTTGCAACTCACTAACAACGTGCTCTTTGTACAGGAACATATCTAAAACCCAGGAAAGTTTAAATAATCGTATTTAAAACTATTTAATTGTGTCTGTATGTGTGAGTATTTCTCATGCAGCATATAACAATTTTCCATAATTGTAACTTTTCCCCAGATGATTTTGTAGCCACTCTTTTCTCTATAGCATCATGTCAGCATTGGAGAATTAGTTGTTGGAAAAAGTTGTTCGCTAACACCAACTGCAACAATGGTTACAATACGTGTCTGAAAGTTTTCTATTCTCTTTATAGATTTAATTTAGGTTTTTGTTCGTTTTCATCTTTAAAGTTAAATGATTGTTCACATTTAATTATTATATACGAGAATGTAATATGAGGAAGGATTTCAGACAAACAAATTGTGTGCCACAATATCGAAAAGTTTTAGACAGACTGTTTAAACATGGTTTTGTTTATAACAAATGTAATGGGATAAAATATTTGTTGTAGAACCAGCTGATTGAGTTAGGAGAATGTGTGTTGTAGTTCTGGCGAAGGTGCAAGAATGATTGTCTTGTGTATCTGTCAATAGAAAAGTTTAAGAAAGAAAAAAAGGATGCTGAACTAGAACTAAACGAAAACTTAGCTAGAACTGAACCAGAACTCACCTAGAGCTGAACTAGCATTGAACTAGAACTGAGCTGGAACTGGACTAGACCTGAATTCCAGCAGATTTAGAACTGGAACTGAGCTCGAACAGAACTAGAACTTGAGTATGATTTTACACGGTGCTGTAGTCCGTATCTGCCTCATCGTCCCTTTGGATCTACATTATTTGTATCTTATCCATTTCGTACTGGGTGATCCTGACGTTTCGAGCCCTGAGGATTCCACTCAAGAACCAAATCAACTATATTATCGTTATGTGGGCGCAGCATGTGGCCTATTCACCTCAAATTCCAGCGTTGACGTGAGTATGACAGAGGACTCTAATAAATCAATCCTATGTCGTTTTTTGCAACTCGGCCTCTGCTCGTACACTACTTGGAAATTTTCCAGAAAATCGAATTGATGTCATTGTAGCCATAGCACAGATGTCGCATAAAATATGAGAAAATTTTATGATGTCGTTCGTCATTGAGTTGATGTCACTTGTGCCTCATTGATGCTATTTGTACAAATAAGTGTATTTTTGGTTTTTGTATTCAAATTTATTGTAATAATTAAATTTTTTTTCTGAAGTTCAGTAATTCTTTAATGATTCCTAAGGGATCCTCGGAAATTTATTTGGGAGCCTCTGCAATACGGGAATAAAAATATTAGTTATTAAGAAAAATTTAAACATTTACTTTTCTTTAAAAACACTCAATATTTTTATTTAAACATGTTTTTTTATCTTTTTTTTAACAAATCTTCTAAAAGAAAATCATCTTTGGTTGGTTTTTTAAACGTGATAGAAAAGTGTTGTTTATGTGTTTAATTTTTATCCCTGTAGTTACTTTTGCTTCAATGCATCTTTGTTAGATTGGCGGTTTTCCAAAATGTTCTTTGTTTTGTTTTTTTCTGGTAAATTTTTCGCTGTAACCTGGTTTAAAGAACAACCTGCTGTCATTGTCTTCTTGTAGTTGTTCTATAAACTTGTATCTATTTTTCTTTATGGCTGAATATCTGGGCAAACAACCAGCATAATTACGTTTAACTATGATCAAATTCTTAGCAATAACAAGAACAACAACAAAGAAGAATTGAGTAAAGCTTAACTGGAGTCTTAGTGACGATGCAACATTGTTGGTGCCTTTTTTCAAAGACTTTATTCTTTAGCACACAGGTGTGTTTCTCACGATTTGTCATTTAGAGCTTTTGCACGATATTTTTTTTTAAGATAAAGCTTGTATGTTTACATACAGAATCCCTACAGTAGGCACTTTAAATAATCCTAAAGATCTATGTTGTCCTTTTAAATCCAACTGCTAAATTGTTATATAAAAATTCACTTTCTAAATTCGATCATTTCGCTAAAAGATCGAAAACAAGTAAAAATTGTCCTAAAAAGCTTTAAAGCCAGAAAAAATTTGCATAACATTTCTAAATTGTAAAAACAGCAACACAATAGCTTAAAATCTTAAATTAAAAAGAGAAATGTGACAAAAAATCGTCCGCAACAAACAAATGTTATTAATAGTGTAAAATGCTTAAAATTAACCTCAAACAAAAAAAAAAAACGCCAAAATGAAAAAAAAGGTAAGAACCTCAAAATATAAGATTAATTTTTAAAAAATCTCTTCAGCTTAAGAAAATTACACCAATACAAATCAAATCTTAAAAAGGTTTATTTCGTGTTTTTGTTTGAAATTCTTAAAAAAAAATCACTTTAATCTTTAACCCCCGTATTCACAAACGATTAATAAATTTAACAAACGTTTATTAAGGACAATTTTCATAGCATATTTGTTCTTTAAACCTTTATTAAATTTGAAAACGATTTTTCAAAATAAAAGTCTTTTGAAAAACTAATATACACTTAAAAAACAAACAAAAAATCGCCAAAATTGGCCAAATCGAAAATCTTCAAATAATTGTTTTATTTGTCACTTTTAATAGAGGCTTAATTATTTAAATAATAATTGCCTTAAAATAAAAGTCTTCCGAAAAAAACATCTAGTTTTTTAGAACAAAAAAAAAAATCGCCGACATTTTAAAAATGTATCACTTTTCAATAAAAGACATATTAAAACAAAATACTATAAATAAATGTCTTCTGAAACAATTAACCACTAATTTTAAAATTGAATACAAAATCGTCAAAATTTAAAAAATTGATAATCGTCTAAAACCAATATTATTTATCTCTTTTCAATAAAGTTCAAATTATTTTAGAAATAAAAGAATTCTGAAAAAATTACGTACAAATTTTAAAAATTATAAAAAATCACCAAAATTGAAAAAGAATCCGTTATTAGAAAATTGTTAATTAACCGTTAAAGGCAGCTTCTTCCGACAAGGAAAATTGTTTAGATGATTTCTGTTTCATACTAAAACTAAGGGAACACAAGATTTATTTCGTGTTTTTGTCTAACAATCCTAAAAAATCGCTAAAATCTAAAAAAAGTTCAAAAAGAGCAAATTTTTTTTAAATGATTATTGAAAAATATGAAGTTCTTAAAAACAATATTTTTGTGTAGAAGAGAAAAAAAGGAAAAGTCGCAAAAAATTTTAAATTCGCCCTGTTTACAAAATAGTTAATTAACAGTTTAAATCATATTCTTCATTGACAAGGAAACTCGTTTAAATGCTTTTCGTTTCATATCAAAATTTAGAGTATACAAAATTCGTCTTAACTTTACAAAAAGTGGTTATTTTGTATAACTGTTTAAGATTCTTTAAATAAAAAAAAATGTTTTCTTTTCGCTGATTGTTAGAGAAGATATTGTTGTTCGGTTTTATTTGTTGTATCAAAATATTTACTATTTATACAATTTGAGAATTTTGATAATTTATTCTAAGTTCTGTTTATTTTTAATTCAAGAGTTAATTGAAAAAAAAGGTTGATATAAATTAATTAAATTACAAACCAAAAGTAAAACTTTTTATGTACAAAAAATATTTGCCAATTAAAGTGTTTTAATTTTAGATTATAATTAAATAAAGATAAATATTTGATTAAATTAGTTAAGATTTCGAAACAAAATGAAGTTTATAAACAAACACATTTTTGATTAATAATTTATTACAAAATATATTTTTTACTATAAAAAAAATCTTTTTAAATTTAATAAAATCTTAAAGCAACAAGCGAAACTTAGGAAAATCTTAATTTACTTGAATTTCAACTCATGCATTGTTATTTAAATTGTTCTGATTACACAATTCTTAAAATTTGCCAAACATTTGAGAAATAATAGCCACAATTTCTAAGCAAATTCTTGGTATCTCTAAACAAACACTCTGTTATGTTCACATTAAATTGAATTAATTTGAACTTTAAGTACAAATTTCTTGCCTTTGAATTGCTCTCTGGCATATTGTGGAATACTAAATCAATCAATTTTCAATTACACTCTTAAATGGATATCTGAAGTTATAGTATTTTCAGAAACTTACACTGAAAAAAATCTTTACCTTTTAAATAAAAAAAACTATTGTATATTGTACGCAACATGGATCGATTCCACCAGGTCGCATTTACGTGAAATTTAATAAATTTTATGAAAAAAAAACAAATTCATGGATTATAAAAATCAGTCTTATATTTATCGAAATTATTTCTTAAGTGCCGACATTGTTAAAAATACGTTGAAATTTTGGTTAGTAAAAATTAGGTATAAGAAGCATCCAGCGATACGATTGTAAAGGCTAGGGAAACCTTTTCATGAAGACTCTCTAACAAGTTCTGTCTTGTGCCATATGGCGTTTTTGTGACCACGTAAGTCCTCATTTTAGATGTTCCTTTTCTACTGAGCCTCTCACTGTTATTCGCTTGTGTCCCACATTTTGAAATGAAAATCGATGAACGCATTTCGCTTTTATTCACAATTAATTAAAGGTACGAGTTTCAAAACTTTTCTCGAGATATCCACAAAATTCTTTGGAAAAAACATTGATGACTTTTTTTATGATTCTCAGAATAAAAAAAAAAGTAATAAACAAAAGGTTATTTGATTTTTATGATTGCGGTTGTAAAGTAATAAGCGTTAATAAATGTGAGTGGACAATTAAAAGGAAAAAAGGAAAGTGCCCTTTTTTAAATATTTGGGGTTTTCCGTTAGTTACCTGCATTATTTTTTTAACCGAAATTGCACCCACATTTATGAGTGCTCATTAGGGGTATAACCAAAAAAAATTAAAAGGAAAAAAGGAAAGTGCCCTTTTTTAAATATTTGGGGTTTTCCGTTAGTTACCTGCATTATTTTTTTAACCGAAATTGCACCCACATTTATGAGTGCTTATTAGGGGTATAACCAAAAAAAATACCTATCACGACGGGGTGGCCACTGATGTATATATCAAGAAAACAGTTTTTTGAGATCAATTTGGATAAAAAACCTCCCCCCAAACCGGTTTTTCCATTTTGTTCAAAAAAAGAGTTTCCGTGTTATTTTAACATAATTTTAACTGTTTGGATGTAGTATAATTGGTGGTATAAGGCTTATTTGTGAAATAGTAAAATAGAACTGAATGTTTTTTGTTTTTACAATAGAGATATTGTATTTTTAATTAACAAAAAAAAAAATACAAATACTAAACTTCAAAGTGATTTGGGGGGGGGGGAACTTTTTTAACGCCCGCGAAAAAGTGACCCCAATTTTTATCATAGATTTTCATGGTCTATATGGCATGGATAGGTATTTTTTGATAATTTAAAAAATTGTTCAAAAGTTATACCCCTAGTGCTCATGTTTTGGAACGTTTCGAAAACATATTTCATAAGTACCTGCCGGTAAAATATTGAAATATTTGTAGTATTTATAGGTGCTCTTTGATCGATTTTTGTCATTCAACAAGAGTCTAGACGAACGCAAGAAGTACAAGTGAATTTTTCTCCGGTTTTTAAACAACAACACATATAATATATTTTCCAAATATGGAAAACAACAAGTACCCACAATTGGATAATTTTTGTTACGTTTGTGGTCATATCGTCCTAAAAATAGGCCAACTGGATCGAAAAAATTGATTTCTGAGGAATTCAAAACAGCGTATTGTCATTTATTTGATGAAGCAGATTTAAGTGGTGAAATTTTACGCCGTGTTTTACAGTGTACAAAAATTGTTATAATACCCTTATAATGTGGATACATGGAAAAGGTGGACAGTTTTTTTTTATAAAGCCAGTAATGTGGGTGGAAGACGTAGCTGGACATGATGAATACAGGTGCTTCGCATGCATTTTCTCGTCCTGAATTAAACAGAAAACAAAAGAATACATGCTGCTTTTACTACCACACTTCCAGTTGAACGCGCTGCTGGTACCGATACACCTAAAACTCCAAGTCTGGATACTGTGTCCCTGCAAGACGAAACCGTTTTCACCAATCCGACCCATTTAAATAATGCTGCTTGGACACCCGATATTGAAAATAATGAACTACAACCGCTAACACAAATCGAAATGGATTGCATTGTGGCTAAGATTGGACTATCACAACAAAACTCCGAAATATTGACATCACTTTTGAAAAGCAGAAAACTGGCACAGCAAAATGTCAGTGCAACATCATACCGACAACGCCAAGCTGATTTTCAGAAATTTTATTCCGTTGACGAAGCAAATACGTTCACCTACTTCCATGATATCCCAGGCTTAGTGAAAAAATTGGAAATGGATTATATCGCTGGCGACTGGAGTTTATTCATCGATGGTTCAGTTTCAAGTTTGTTCGCACAAAACGAACAAAAAACCGTCCAAATTTTTTAAATTCATACCTTTAATTAATTGTGAATAAAAGCAAAACGCGTTCATAGATTTTCATGATTTATCTGCCATTTTTTTCATAGGTTATGCGACTTTACGTGAAAGTAATAGGACTTGACACTTTTTTTACCGTTTTGGAATTTTTATGAATTAAAAATAAAAAATTTAAATTTTTTGGGCAAAAAATATTTTTTTTCTTCATAAATTTATTTATAACTGCGAAACTGTTGCTTATGTAGCGAAAAGTTGTATGAACAGATTAAAGGAATTGTAATTCTTAATTTTTCAGCTTATTCGGACTAGTGGTTCTCGAGTTATGACAAACAAAAGAGCCTAAAACGTGACAAATGCCCCTATACGATACTTACTAACTTCAAATTAATTTTTAAATTATTTATTGAGGTACCATGACCAAACTAATGATGAAGAAGTTCTTCTTTTTGGGTCTACTTTCATAAGCAATTATCAGAATTGAGTCCCGAACTCATGTGTTGTACTGTGTACTTTAACTAACCTAACTAAATATATCAAAAATTAAAAATTAGCAGTTGAATTCATAACAAAAAGTTAGCCACAGTTTGTACACAACGTACAACAAGCTGCTAACTAGAATGCCGATCAAGCTTAGCAGCTTCTTGGCATAGAGTTAATTCATAACAAACTTTTCTCCATCTGCTTACTTTTAATAAATCAACTCTGAATTTTAATGATGCCACATTGTATTACTCAAAAATCCAGCAAGCTTTGCATTAATCATCGCTGGATATGTAATTTTTTGTTTTTAAAAAGTTTTTAAAATAAATAAATAAAAGATAGTCAATTAAAAACAAACAAAATTGTTAAACGTTAAACGGCTGTTTTTCAAAAGTTGCCAAACGTTTGGCAGCTCGTTAACTTATCAAATCGGTAGCCAGAGTTTGGTAAGTGTGTTATGAATAAACTTTGTGCTAACGTCATGCAAAATTTTCATTATGAATACGGCTGTAAAAGTTCAACTAAATTCACAATTGAACATTAAAAACTTTTTATTATATACGTAACGATATCGTTAGATTCATATATTTTTAATAGGCAAGATTAACGTTCTTTTTATTTTCATATACGACCCTTGTAAAAAGGATACGAAAAAGAAGGTATAGAAGTTTCTTTAGAAAAATGCGTCATCAATTGCTTTCAGTGTACTTATGAGTATTAAACGCGATAGTGTAGGTGTATGTGTTTATTTAGTATGAACTAGGGTGGTATTCATTTAACTGAGCTTTTGCTTTAATCGGTTAACCGCTCGATTAATTAACCGAGATTTTGGGGAAATCGGTTAATTTTGTTATTAATCGGTTAACCGATTAATACAGGTTTGCTATAAATTAAGTTATTTCAGTAAATAAAAATGCAAAAATTATTTTTTATTTGGAGTTTATTAGCAAAAAACGAACAATAACGTAACCAACGAAATAACTCTTGGACTAAAACGAGCAAAAAAAAATATTTTTTTTACATATCGAAGATGTTGGAGAAATCGAAAGCAACCCAGACTATCTTATATCTCAGTCCTTTTCCAGGATTTCTCTAAACATATAAAATCTTCTATTTTGCCATTACTGTCCGGATTTAATTTTTGAAATTTTTTAACACTTTTCATTGTTTCAGAAAATTCTTTTAAAAGATTGTTTGTGTTCCTAGCGAGAGTTTCTTCTGTTGTTAGGTCATAATTTGACTCGTCCTGCAAAGCTCAGCACAGAACATTCTGCAAAAAATTTATTTTCGAATTCCTTAGTTACTGATTTTGTACTGTATTTTAAGAATTTATTGCTAAAAGGAAATGTATTGTATGAAAAAATATTTTCTGACCACATACCATTTGTTTATGAGACGAAACAAATAGTATAAAACATAAAAAACTATGTTAAAAAAATACTTATTTTGTATCATCGGTTAATCGACTGAAATTAACCGGTTTAATCGTTAATCGAAAATAGCCAATTTTAAATTAACCGGTCAGTTAATCGGGAAGTAATTAATCGGTTAACCGATTAACGGTTAATCGAATGAATACCCTAGTATGAACTAAATACTTAAGTTGCCAAGCCAATAAAGCTGCAATTTGATGAATGCTATTGTTCTTTGAATTACTAGACAATAAATAGAAAGTGTAAAGGAATTATATATTTAGTTGTGTGAAGGTATAAAGGTGACTTAAGAAGGTTATTATTGGTAAAAAGGGAAAAATTGTTTTATAAAAAAACAAATAAGTAATTATGTAAAATATCAATAAATTCTCTGCACCGCATTATTTACAAATACATTTTCGAGAGTGAACCCTATTTAAGACAAATGAGTAATAATGAACCCGCCAAAATAAAATTATTAAATGAGAAGTAAAAAAAATTTAACAATTTAATATCTCTTAAGAATAAAATTTAATAGCTATTTATTATATCTGAAGAGATTTTGTTTTAGCATATTTTCACATGGAAACAATCAAACTTAATCAATGTATAACTTATTTCGAGATTTATAAATGCAAAGTCGAACAAGTGCAACCTTTCTCATTTGAATATTTCACATATTATGCAGTTAAAAAGATATATTTTTGCAGCAACCACTGTTGCCAACTTTTTTTGAACATTTACCGCCAAATCGGACTTAATAATCGCTAGAAGCCGCTAAATATTTAATTAAGCGGGGTTTTCCTTAACGATACCGATAAAACCTAAAAATTTGTTAAAGGTTTTATATAAATCTGCATATAAGTTGCTTTTTCAAGGGTATATGAATCTCAAATACGTCACATACTAAGCTTTCTAACTTCCCCAGCTATTTTATTCCGAATCTTTGATGGATGGTATCACAGTTAGAATATTTCGAAATTTAAACAAGTATTTTATAGTCTTATAAAACTATGACCGACCAAATTTTATTATAATAAAACACTGGGCCTAATTCTGGCAGTCGTGACCGAATACTTTTTCGATCCCGAAACCAATTTTGTATCAGTCGATACTGAACGAATCGAAACTTTTTTATCAGTATTGTGGAAACTAAAATAAAACCTTTACAACAAAACAGTATTTGATCACGACTGCCAAAACTAGCCCCCAGATTGAGAGCGTTACAGTTTTACGCGTACTAAGGTTTTTTCCGAGAGAAACTTTATATGGGGTCTGCACGAAAGTTAAGAGTGTAATTTTTAGCCATATAAAACTGTGAGAGACCAATATTTATTACAATAGCATTATTTGTTACAGTTTTAGGCGTACTAAAGGTTTATTAGTATGATTTTTAGTCATATAGAACGAATTTGTGCAAAATCGTATATCAATATATGCATTCCGCCACTAGTTCAGCTAGCTTTTGTAACAAAAAAATAAATGTTTTAGGGTGGTTGTTCCACATTTTAATTCGTAACTCTTTTCCTACTGCACCGATTTTCTGGATTTCAATCCCAAACTGCTTAGGGGACAAGAAACAATTTGATACCAATATTTCTTTTTGAGTCGTTTGAAAGTGAGCGTGATTTCAATATATGGATGGACAGACGGACATGGCTAAATCAATGACCTAGAAAAAATATATTTTTTGGGAACCTAGATGAATATTAAAACAGTTTCACACGGAATGACAAACTTATTAACCCTCGTCACAACTAGTTGTGGTGGATGGTATACAAATTCCTATATAAAAACGCAAGAAAGTTTATAACATTTACGCTATTTTTGGCAATTATTTGCCGTTTTAAGCAATTAGGTACAATTATTTAGATGAAAGTAAGTGTGATCTTTCAAAACAATTTAGATCAATAGCTTACCTTTTGTTTCAAATTGTTAAGCATGGTTAAAGGTGTGAATTGTCACAAAAAATAGAAAAAATTTCACGTACAATGCTTAGTTAACTAATACTACAAAAGTAAGTAAAACCGTGAACATAAATAAGTAGTTTTTAATCAGAAAAACAAAAAATCCTAATAAGAAAAAGTATAAAATCTGTAATTTTAAATGTTTTTTTAGCAGAAATAAGCTGCTGAGAGATGTTTGAAAATCGCTAGATTTCCCGCTTACCGCTAAAACGTATTTTTTCCCGCGATTTTCTTTTCAAAAACGCTAGATATAGCGGGAAAACCTCTAAATTGGCAACAGTGGCAGTAACTGTCATGTGGTCAAAATTCGGACACTGGGCGAACCTAGTATATTGAATACTTTTGTTTATTTAAAAACTTTTTTAACGAAGCTCGTTTATATAAAATTTCATCAGAAGAGGAACAGAAACACCATAAATATAATGATGGCAAATATGTCACGTGCGACAGGCCACATGCGGCAGTGATTAAAACTAACTTTTAAAGAACTAAAAATAATTTTTGCGTAAAATCAAAACCATTTTTCAAAAGACATTAGTACATAACATTCTTGCCTCAGGTTTCGCTGAAAACAGCGTTTGAATTATTGGTCCCGAAACCACTTCTGTTTTTTCTATTGTCAAAATAAAAATCCGTTTTGCTTTGACTTTTTTCATTAGAGAGTTTATAACATCTAGTTTTCATAAAAAGTATTTTTAATTTTTGAACACATTTAATATATTATTTTTAAAATAAGACGGTGAAGAGAAAATATATGCCTTTATTGATTCTAAAATTATGAAATTGGCAAACATTTTTGTAATTCAGCAGTCATTTTAAGAAAAAGAATTTTAAATTTGCATCATCAACCAGTTAACCATAAAAAAAAGAAATATCTTTATATGAAAATTGTGTAATATTTGGCAAAAAGCGTCAGTTAAAATCAAGACATCGATACGGCTTTAAATGAAAAATGTTACAAACATTGCTTTTGATAATATGTACTATTAAATAAAAAATCATTTCCCATTGTAAACCTTTTTTCAATTTGTAAAGCTTTGTACAATCACTTTGAAAACCTTGTTATATAGTGACCTCTTAACAGAATTTGAACGTAACACCTACACAAATTATCTTCTGCTTTTACACAAGTTTTAACAACCGGCTTAGTTTTAACAGGATTGGGCTTTACTTGGTACCAAAAACACGTGATAGTTAAGATAAATTAGCATCATAAGTACAATCATAAGATTGTAATACAAAAAGAATTTTAAGGTATTTTTATTTACTTTACTTTAAATTGTTTTCAATATCCCCATATTTAGATACTTTTAACTGCTACATGAGCTTTTTGATGTTTTTTACTGCGCATGCGCAGCTGTTGGTTATTGCTGTGCATATATTTAAGTGTTTTGCTTTTAATTCGAATTTGTTATTCGTTTCTAACATAAAAAATCACTAAATTCATCAATCCATTTTCAAAAATGATTGGCGTGATTTGTACGTTGCTTGTATTTTGTTCCCAGTGCATTTGTCTCATAATCATTGATAAATTAAATTAAATTCACGCTCACTTCACCTAGTTTATTTTTTGGATAAACATATAAATGCGAATGAAGAATATGCAAAATATTGTCGTTGTCCACGGTTTGTCCAGGTAACTGACTGCAAAACCAAAATAATGTAAATATGCATATTTTGATCCTTTTTTCCAACTAAATATTCATCACACACAAAGCAAAAATAACTTGAATCAGTAACACACGATCTCCCTTACATGCTTAAACGCTACTATTATGAAGATTTTAAATGAAAATAGGCTTCTGTCAAATAAAAAATTGTGAAATTGTTGTGTCAGTATTGACTGTTTTACAGTATTGCCAGCATGCGATAAAAAATCAACAAGATGTGATAGTCCAATTTCGAATTTAGTAAAGATGAGTTAAAAAAGATGTTTCGTTTCTGCAGTCCATTTGTTTCAAATTTGAAGACCAGTGTAGTTTAGCATTTTTGTTTATGTGAAGCATGCGATAAAAAATTAACAAGATGTGATAGTCCAATTTCGAATTTAGTAAAGATGAGTTAAAAAAGATATTTCGTTTCTGCAGTCCATTTGTTTCAAATTTGAAGACCAGTGTAGTTTAGCATTTTTATTTATGTGAAAGCTGTGGCCGTCTTCTGTAATTCGCTAAAGCCAAGTCTCTATCGCTAAAAATCTAAAAAGTTGATTTAGCGATTTTTGGCTACGACTGCAATACTGTAACGTCCCTACAAGTAATGAATGAGCGAGTAGTCACATTTTTCATTTTCTTAACGCCAAAATGAAAAATGTGACTACTCGCTCATTCATGCCTTTTGAAGTTTGGCCTGCTGTCGGATGACCTTGTACGACGTTTCTCAATAATATTGCGCTTAGCAGATATTTCAAATCGGAAATTCGTATTAGTATTCGCCGAATATTGGCACAGATATTTGTATTAGCATTCGTGATTATTAAAAATTTATATTCCTAACTTTACTATTCACTACTGCAATTGTGTGGCACAGTTTCGTATTTAACCACTCAAACGAGTCTCGATAGTTTCTTTTTTTTTAAAATGCCCATATTTACTTTTATATTGTACTCGTATTTATGTATACATATTGTTGATATTTCGTTAGTTTGTTGGCTGCAGCTTCACAACCAAAAGCCAGCCTTCTATTTGCTGTTGCTTATTGAAATGGAATGTTGTCTATTGAAAAAAAAAATATTAAGTTTTGTTTATACAATTCGAATTTGTTCTATGTATTTTATTGCATAGGCATACATATATAACAAATATAAAAATTGCACCTGCAGTCTATTTTGGAGGTAAATAAAATATTTGCAAAAAATAACCACAACATGAAAAAAAATTTAGGTAACAATAAATTTTGTAAAAAAAAATATTTATAAAAAACTGGTTGTATTTATAAGAGCACTTTTAATTTTTAACGGTACATTGCTATTGATTACAAATCAATACAAGAAGATAATGAACTAAATTGAAAAAAAATATTATAAATAAAAAAAAATTGTTTTAACAAGGTGCACACAAGCTTCAAAAGAAACCTGTTAAAATAAACAATGGCTTAGGTTAAATAGGAAATTAAATCAATAAGTTTGCCAATAAATGTGGTGACACAGATTGGGTACAAAATTATATGGAAGTCAGAGAGGTCCAAAGTTGTACTGAAAGTTTAAAAATCATTTAATTTTTCCAAGACAATATTACCGACCATATAAATTTCAATTAAAATTTGGAGTTAATTTAAAAATTAATAAATTGACTTATTTCCTAAATAGCAAAACAATTACGATAGGAAGTAGTTGAGGTAGACCTAACCATTTTCTATACCTTTTCTATGTGGCAAAATGGAAAAATGGCTCGTCGACTTGAGCAAATTTTTAGTTAACAGAGGTGATGCTGTTATGTCCATGTGTATGAGTACGATTGGAAAAAATTTCAATTATTTTTAACATTCGATTTTTTGGGAAGCTTTAGCAAAAATGAATTAAAACTGAATCACAACTTTGTTAGAATGCTTAAACTAAAGTTTGAGTAAATATTTGCTTAAGAATTGCCAAATTAAAGCTTATTGTTTTTAAAAATTCCAATATCCCTTGTAAATTTGTTATATCCTTAAAAAAAATACTATCTGCAGAGATATTTATAAAATTCAAACACGCATGCAATTACAACATGCAGTTTTAGACGATAAACAAACCCACCCCTGTGAAAATTTACGTCCTTTTTTTTAAATGATCATTCAAAAAATGGTTGACTTGGTCTGATTATTGAAAAGAGCATTAAAAGTTTTTATTTAATTATTGTTCTTGTTTGATTCCGATTCTATTTAAGGTTACTTAAATATATGAGCGTTCCTTTTTAAATGATTAAAAAATAGTATGTTGCCTTAGGGGTGGTTTTAAGGGTGGGTATAACTTACCATTTTAAAGTAGTCCCAGATTATAATTTTTGTCGGAACTTTGTAAAGAGATTAAGTTTGTACAAATAAAACAACAAGGCAATGAATGCCGAATGACGGAACAAATCCCCTTAAAGTTAAACAATTAATTGTAATAAGCGTTAAAACAAGGCGACCGGTATCTAGATTAGAGTTTAAAACTGCAGTCGAAACCAAAAACTGTCGAACAAAAAACGAAATTTTGTTTACAACTTTTCGTTTCTTGAGTTGGAATGACAGCGACTGTTTACATTTAATGAATCAGAAGTCATAGCAACGGTTTTTTTTTGACCAGTGACAAATGAAGAAGTGGAAGAAATTGCAGTTTTTTAAACGCCGATCTTGATCTTCGCTAAGAGTTTTGAAGGAGAATTTTTGCGATTTTTTTGATTCCAAAGTTTAAGGCCCTAATGTCAAATAAAATAAAAGACAATTTAACTGAGCACAATCAGTGGAGCAGATCAGTTATGACAAAATCTAGTTATAAGCATCATTTAAAATTTGGTTTAACCTTTAAAAAAGTATAAGCAACAAAATTTCAGCAAACATTTTAGAACTAAATCCACAAATTTTATTGAAAACATAACTTCCGGCTTATTATCCGGCAGAGTCTTTAGTAAATGTTGAGCGTTATGTAAGAGATTTGCTAATGCTTTTCCAAATAATTTCCCCTCATTTTGGTAACGATGCAAATGCATATTTTTCATGTTAAAATCATTAAATACTTGATGAACCCTGTTGATGAACGTTTATATATATGTATGGCTTCAATGCAAAATTTTATATCTAGTCCAAGATTGTATGGACGATAAAAGATGTCAAGGAGCAGACAACCCGATCATCTAGAAACTTTCTATAAATTGTACTTAAACGTTGTCTACACTATTACGTTTATAAGATAACACTAACTGGCGCCGCAAAGACGCTTACGTTTTAAAGTGCATTTACAAGGGGAAACAATATGATTTTTCGTTTTAGTTTTATATTTTGCCATTTAACAATAACTTGAAATTATATATAAAATAATAGAAATGCGTACGTGGTTCTCGCTTTAATGCAAATTTCCCGGGCTATTAACGTGTCTCAGGCTGCTTGAACAAAAAACAAAGTTAATACATTTTGAGAAATATTTGAGAAATATTTAAGTAAGAGCTAATTTTTGCTTAACAATTTACAATTTTTTATTGGCAATTTCAAAACTCCATTTTTTAGTTTTTAGAATTTTGTTTAACACATTTCAGAATTTTTGCTCATCACATCTGGACTTATTGTGGATATAATATGGAGTAAAAATATGAAAAAATTATGTCTATGTATCCCATAGTTTTTCCGTACCTGCGATTTAAATATTACGATTTTCGGGAAAACTCATTTGTTGGCCATATTTTGCCATATGAGCCCAATTTCCCTACTGTTATAAACTTTAAGTATATTAATTTCAGAATATTATAGCGCAATGATCTGAAATATACTCTAAAGGTTTCACTAAAAACGGAAAGCATGAAAGTCAAATTTGAAATATTTAGAACTTCTAAAGAACAAATAACGAAATATTGTATATATTTTATACGAGGACACAACAGTGCAAAAATTGAGGTAAACCTCTAAATGCACTTGGGGTCACACTGACTTCTAACAATCGGTTAATTTTTAAACTTTGATATACGTGTCAAAAAATACCTGAATTCAAAGTCGAACTACTCGATTGGCTTTGCAGCTAAAAACGTTTCAGGTCACTTGTAGACTAAAGGCCTCGTTACTCTTACGTCAACGTATACGTTGCGGATCAGTTGTTCCGTTTTCCTTACCAAGCCACTGTGCAAATAGGTACCCTTACGTAAACGTAACATTGCATTGCGGATGAACCTGATGAAATTAAAATTTCTTTCCGTTTTTACGTATCAGCTGTTAAGAATTTTATTTTTGTTTTAAAGCAGTGTTGTCAACAAAACTTATTATCCAGCGGCTTACTTTTACATTTTATTAATGAGATTCTCATCAAAATATTAATTTAAGTTTGGTGTCGTGAAATCCAATGTTTTGTTTTGAGCTGAAATTAGTGTCGGCTTAAGGTGTCACAGAAACCAATGTTGTCGGCTTTTTATTAAAAATAAAAAAACAGCTTACAGCTCTTGTTTTTTAAAGGAAATAAATATTGCTGTTAAAAGCTTTATTTTTTATTTTATTATATTCCATAGTTAGATTATTTCAATAGATGGAAGTAAATAAAATTGATAAACAGTTAAAATAGTATTTTTCTCACTTTTGCTATGGTCATTTTATCTATTTATAAGTTTGAAACAATAAATATTTTTGTATTTTAACCAAATTCGCTTTATATATTTACAAAGCAATAAAATTACACAAATATAAACAACAAATGCAAGTTATAAAGGTAAAAATGTGAACCACACCTAAACGTCATGTTTTTTTTCTGCATTTCATTTGACATTTCTCAATCTCAGACTAACTTAATTTGAACCATGGAAAGATACACAATCGAGCAACGCGTTAAAGTTATTCAGGCTTATTATGAAAATGGGCGTTCAAAACAAGCTGCATATGGGCACTTGGTGATTATTTCGGTCAATTAAACGTATAAATGTGCGTACAATCGGCAAAATCGTGCAAAAATTTTAGTAAAAACCGGGTCTTTAGGTGATGTGAAAACATCAGTGCATGCTCGTACTGCAGAAAATATTGCCGCTGTTCACGACAGTGCGTCTGAAGAGCCGTCCACCTTAACTCGTCGTCGTGCCCAACAATTGCACCTCTCATGCTCGCCATTGATGAATATAAAGACTTGCATTTACACGCTTACAAGGTGCAATTGACTTAAGAACTAAATCCTCTTGACCATTCCAAACGTCGTCAATGGTCAGAACGGTGGCAAGAATTGGCAACAGTGGATGATCAATTTTCGAAGAAAATCATCTTCAGTGATGGAGCACATTTTCACCTCAGTTGATTTGTCAATAAGCAGAATTGCTGCATTTGGGCGAATGATAATCAAAAATTTCTTCTAACATTCTCAAATCACCCAAATAATTCTGAAGCCTCTAGCCAGGGCCCCATCTTGTTACTTCTGGCTGTGGTGGAATGGGAATCAAGGGATACACTTCATTAAAAATTGCAATATTATCGAATTGGTTTCTACGTGGTGTAACCCATATGTCAAGCAAGTAACTTGTAACAGTTTTGGATACAATATTTTAAACCCATTGAAAGCCTTAATCATGTTAAGTGCTGAATTGGTTTAAAATAGAAGGATCTTTTGTCGAAATCTGGAAAATCTTGTATTTAAATGGAATTAATATCGAAATTTAAAAAAAACTCAAAACGTCAAAATATACAAAAAAAAGGTATTTAAAAGCTAAATATGCATCTTCACGAAAATATGCAAAAACAAATCGATCCCATTTTAACCCAAACTTAATGACGTGGAAAGATTATTGGTCAACATCTTTCTTAGAGTATCTATAAAAAAACTCCAAAACTAGATCCTCAGGCGCAATAAAAACTCGATAAATAATTTTATTTTTCAAAGCAATTTTAGTGCTGTATATGTAAATATATAAGTACATCTATGTATAAAGTATTTTACTTTATTGTACAAAAGCGCCGATATCGTGATGTATTGGAGTTTTAAAGCAAGAATGTTAGCAACATGTTTTGGAACAAGACTGTGAGCAAAATCAAAACAAACAATAATTTACATATGTACGAGTACACACATCAGGCGCGGATCCAGCTCGAGCCTTAGGGGGGGGGAAATTTTTTTGGATACAAAAAAGTAAAAAATTTGTTTTTAAAAGTTTATTAAAATTAATATGTGTATATTTATTAAAAAAAACTCAACAATAAGGTTAAATGAAATATAAGAGTAGTTCATTATAAATTAATTTTTTTAAATAAGCAATTTATGATTTCCTCCTAAGCCAAATTTATATAGTACAGTCTTTCTTCTGTCATTGATGATCTGAGCCATGTTTTTTTTAGACGACGGGTAGGAAATGACCTCTCTCTCGTAGCATTACTGACGAGTAGGGCAAGTTTTTTATGGCATATGCCATTTTTGCCATTTCTTCAATTATTGAAGTTACAAACGAAAGGGATTTCTATGAATGAAAACTTTGGCTTAATTGATAGTGCTAAGGAAAATAATACAAGATGTCAGTAAAAAAGATTTTGTTGAAAAGTTTAAAAAACGTTTTAGATCGTAATACATGTGGTAAATTATTCAATACTCCTGAAAAATCTATATGGCTTGGCAATTCAATTTTAAAAAAGTGTTTTAATCGATTTTCTCACAATTTTGTTTTAATGAAAGTGAGACGGATGAATTTATTGACAATCTTTCTCCATCTGAACTTTTAGTGTTCAAATATGCTCCAGTTTCATCTTGCGAAGTTGAAAGAGTGTTTTTCATTTATAGAACTGTTTTATGTGATAACAGGAAATTATCAGGGGTGTTCTAGAAATCGAAGACTCAAGACTTTAAACGTCATTTTTTAATAAGATTTCCCTGATAATAAAATTTTATGACAAATATTATAAAAATATTTCTTTATTAAACAGAATTTTAAAACAAAAATAAGATTAAAAGTGTATTACAAACAACTTCCAAATTCTTGCGTTTTGCCCACAGAATTTTTTTTTTTTTTTGACAATTTGAAGAAACATACTATTGTACTTACAAAAAAAACTTAATAAAGAAAAAGATTCTTAAATAACATGTTTATTTTTGCCATTTTTTATACTTTTTCGTGCCATTTTGCCAGCCATTTTTAATCATTTTTCGTGACATTTTAAACTTGCCCTACTGACGAGCATTGAAACGAAAATTTTAAATATTTTTCTTAGATTTCGGTAGATATCTTCATCACAGTTTATTAAAGCATCTACAACGTTATCTGATAGAGTTTCAGATATTTTCCATGTTTGTTGCCAATGCAACAGTTCAGACTCAAGTTTAGATGTAAGTAGGTGTTTATCTCTTTTATCAAACATAATCAGCTCATCAGCTAGTTGTGATTTTAAAAGTTGTGTATCTGTATTTGACTTGATTACACTTTGAGGTAGAAGTTTAGGTATGTTCAATACATTTAGGAGATCTATTGGGAAACGTGTTTTGAGATCTTCTAAAATAAATTCAATAAGAGGAATGTACCCTACAACTCGGTAGTAATCTTAAACATTTTGAATGTGATTGGAACCTCGATTTGAACGCAGATAACTTTAACTTTCTCAAAAATCGCTTTAAATAGTTCTTCGGCTTTATTTCTTTTCTCTTTCCTTTTTGAAGATCTATATCGTGCTTTTGTAAAATGATACTATTCCTCAAATGAATTCAAAAGTACTAAGCGAGTTCCTTAATATAAGGCTTTTGATGAAGTATCTCTACCTTTCCACTCAGATATTTTTTCCAAAGCTTCTTCTATATGATGTACACTTGTTGCAAGGTGTAGAGAGTTTGGCTCCCAAATACTTTGCTAAAACTGTGTTTCGCTTGGGATGAATATATTTAAAAAAATTTGTCGTTTCTTTAACAAATGATACAACTTATTGTATTAATGGCATTTTGTTGCTTTTTAAAATTGAGTTGTTTGATTTATGGGAATAGCAAGGCGTTTGTTTTGCATTTGTCCAGAATTTTATAACAGCTCCATTTTCTGATGACATCAGAGGACACCCATCTGTTCCATTTCCTACACAATTTTTTAGGTCAAGACTAAACTTTGTCAAAACTTTTAGAACTTTTGATGATAGTTCCTTCGCATCAATTGACATATCACATTATCAATATCCTTTGAAGCCTCTTCAAATGCGTTTACAACAAAGCCAATAAATGCCTTCCTAATAATTTTTTGTTGTATGTTGAAATATCTTTAAGATAAGGAAATCTGGGTTTTCCCCGAAAAATCTGTGTTTTCGTCAAAAATTATCGAATAGAACTTTTATTCATATAACACATATATACATAAATATTGCATATACTAAGGCTTATTAATAATTCAACCGCACGCATTTTCAAGTCAAACGGTCATTCTTTGGATATAAATAGATGCCACCTGCTGGGATTGAATGTAGAATAATAAGTATTTAAATACAGTAAACTAGATATTTCATTGGAAATATCTAATAAATAACTATTAGAATTAAGTTTTGGATACTTATTGAAAATTTCGTTAGATTCAATAAAAAAAGCAAAAAAAAATTTGCTGGGATTTCCTAAAATTTTGTGCATATAAAAAATATTATTATTGGGAATTCTTGTATTATCGAGAGAAACCAAACATATTTTTAGAATTTAGGGGGGGGGAAATTTCCTTATTTCCCCCCCCCCTGAATCCGCGCCTGACACACATACACATCAAGACCATAGGGCACGTTTACGTATTTTTAGTAACTGCCAATATCTTAAGTCGACCGCAACGTTTACGTATTCGCGACATTTAAGTAAGAATAACGAGACCTTTACGTTTACCCGGTTACGCATTCTCAGGTTAAAAGTTAATTTTCTTAAAAACATGTGTTAAGGACCTTAATTTAAAGATCCGGTCTTTCTTGCTGCAATACTTTTAAGGCAAAACTGATTAAGTAACAAATATATATGTTTTATTCATCTGTAATATCATAGTTAAATAGGTAAAGAAATAAGCCAAATAGTATGCAATATTTTGTGTTGCCACTATTTTCTCAGTAACACACACTTTATTCTATCATCAAGAGTGGTCGAAATCACGGTATTGTTGTACCTTTTGTGGTACTTTTTACCCTTTGCAGTATCTTTAATTCTAAAGTATTTTTACTGAGTATTCCTTAGAAACGTCGCAATCGATTTTTTGGTAACTTTGGATGAATCCAGATTTGCTTAGAACGTAAATAGATAGGGTTTTGTCTTTTGGCACTTCCAAATTTTCATTTCATACAAAGTATTTTAACGACCACTTTTTTGTTTTGTATGTTAAAACATTTTCATTTAAAAATTAAATAAACGAAATAATATTAACGAATGCGAAATATAAAAGTACAAATAAGTATTATTGTTTAAATAATATGTTTTACTTAAATTGCGTATTTTTCAATTACTATTTTTATAATTATTATTGTCAAAAATATATAACAAAAGAATTTAACCAAATAAAAAACAAGTAAGAGTGCTGAGTTTGGCAGTGCCGAACCTTTTTTACACTTCACCGAGAATTGAATTTTTCAGCGGTGGGTTCTATATGAAATTAATGATTAATTATGAAATAATCTTCATAGAATCGGTCCTTTAAGAACTAACATTCGGAACGGTTGTAGTCGTTGTAAGGAGCATTCCGAGAGTTTGTTTTATAGGATACATTTATATGATGTGATATCTAGACTTATAGAACTAAATTGGACCAAATTCACCATTACTAGAACATTATCTGCCACAAATTACGGATCGATCTTCGCGAAATCTTGGCAATATCTAGCCATATAAAAAGCATTTGTGCGCTTGTTTACATTAGAAAAAGTAATCAATGTTGTATTGAATTGTAATCCAGAACGGCTCAGTCATCAGCCAGACTTGCAGATTGCGTTGCACTAGTTCTTGGGTTTATTGGTAAGAGTAGCGAAAAGATTGAAGAGAGGTCCACAGTACTGTGCCATTCTGTTTTATTTTGTAATCCAGAACGGCTTAGAAATCATCCAGACTTGCCCATTGCGTTGCACTAATTCTTGGGTGTATTGGTCAGAGTAGCCAAAATATTGAAGAGGGGTTCACAGTGCCCTGTATTGTGGCATTCTGTTTAATTTTGTAATTCTCATACTTTTAAACTTGAATTTGGCTGTGTAATTGGTAATTATAGATAAAACGTAAAAAGGCGAAATGGAAAGACAAGATAACAAAAATTGCAGGACTAGAATTTCATATTTCATTAGTTCCAGTGCAATTTTAAGGGGGTCATAAAACAATTTGACTCTTTTCAGTCTCGTCGTTCGGAAGTAGGCGTATTTTTAACTCAGCAAGACTTATGTACAATTTTCAGGATAGTATTTAAATCTATATTAAGTTAAATTTCATATCAACTTAAATCGTATTTAAATACCGATTGAGTTTTATTTGAAAAGTCTTATTTTATTAAAATAAAAGTATTGTAGCGCTACTAAATACAAAAAATATCATAAAAAAGGTTAATTATTTGCAAGGTGGTCTCAAAAACAGCAGAATGTTATTGCTTTGCCTGTTATTGTTGTAGTGTTTCTAAGTTATTCAAATAGAAACTTAAGTTAAATTAAAGTATTTAGTGAAGAAAAGAAATTTGTATTTAAAAAGATTTTAAACATAAATGTGTTTTAATATCAATCCTGAAAATTTGCCATTAGTATTACTAAAATATTTATGGAGTGGTTGATGTGTATTTAAAATGATCCATAAACAACGATAAACTTATAATACCCTTATTAATCACACAAAGTGAAGGGTACAATAGTCTAGCGGTAAGATTGAACACGCAAATTCTTTTTCTAAATATGAATGTTTTAAAAAAAGGGGTTCTTTAAATTGTGTGGCTTTTTAAATAGTTTTCAGATGAATTGTATTTAGAAAAGATATGTTATTGTATACGAACAAAACACAGCTGTTTTTATATAATAAACTAGCTTAACCCGGTGCGCTTCGCTACACTGCTTTAACCACGTTTGAAGACTCCCCCTTTAATAGTTCTTCAGTTGAGCGATATTTAATATATGCATCCTATGGGAGGTATTTACGCCCTGCGCCTACCAGCTTTAGTTTTATTTTCAAAAGCGTAGTATACCATAAGAGTAACTTCTGCAAAGTTTGAACATTCTCACTATAACAGTTCTTAAGATATGCGATATAAAACATTGGCGTCCTATGTGGGGTAGCACTTCCCCCACTGCTATTTTATTTCAATTTTGGGGCTCAGAAGATCCTACTATCAAAAGTTTAACAAAACGCGTGCAGCGTCTCTTTAGATATGCGATACTTAATATTTTATATATATATAGATATTGATAATGCTCAAATTAATGTATACGCGTAAATTGTACTATAGTACAGGTGTACCTGTACAGGTATACCTGTTAATTACACACAAAAAATTAATATGGACGTATAAGAAAAAAAACTTTATGATTGCAGCTTGAGGGCGTTTGTTTTTGGTCTATTTATAATTTTTGGACTTTAGGCTCAGTTTCAACATATTGTATTATCAAGATCAACATCCAACCATGCTAAAAGAACGCAACCACCTAATAAAGGTCCGTTTAATGTAATCAAGTGCTGTGACAAATTTTATAAAACTAATATGAATGGCAAACAATTTTAACGAAATCATCGACCATTTGAAAGCAGCATATATGTATATGTAGAGAGCAACCACAACCAGCATCTGAAAGAATATTTTGTTTCCGTGTTCCTTGGGAAGGAAAGTTATATTGCATTACCATCCCACAAACTTAATAATCTTTATAGGTATCACTTTTATTTACATAAGATTTGTATTACTGGTTTTTAATTAACTGCATTTTATATGACTTAAAAGTGCAACCCTGAATTATAACATGCACAAGTTTTGTTTGGTAAATAAAGTTAGTGCTTGGTAAACCATGTTACCACATACTCCATAGATTCATTAATGATATAACTATTGGTCTATTACTTTTATGAAATAATGAGATCATTATGTTGTGGCAGCAAACTGATAAAATCCCGGTCTCTTCGAAATTTGAAAATCGGAGTTCAAAATTCCTAAGTAGGAACCAGCAAACTTAGCAAGTTTTTTGTTGTCATAGAGGCGAACTCCATTGAACACAGTGAGAAACGGAATATTTTTTACTTAGCAATCTCGAAAAGATTTTCTCGGAATGATAATTGAACTACAGTGCTCTTCGCTTATTATCACATGCTTTAGCTGCAACTAAACCGTGGCCTATATCGCTTATGTGATTTGAAGTCTTATCCCCATATATGCTACAATGTAGCATGCAACCGAATTCGAAAATAATTAACACAGAAAAAATTTAAAATTGTTTCTAATTACCAAATTTATACCAAATTCATAGAATCAAGCAACCCATATGTTGATTTTGCTCCTATTACCAAAATGATTATATTGATTACAAAAATTTTAAAAATTTTATATTTTGAATATTTTTTTCCAATAAATGATATTTTTCATTTTAATTAAAAAAAATGTTCAAAAAACTTTGCCGTTTTAAACAATGTGTAAATTGATTTTGAAAATTTCTTACAACAATTTCACAAGTTAAAATTTTTTTATTTTAAACGAAATATTTTTTTGTGATTTAATTATTATTTTAATTCAAAATTTATTTCAAAACAACTAAAAGGTTAATTAAATCAAAATTATGTTTTTAATTATGTTTCAACAAAAAAGAAGAATTATTACATTAATTAAATTCAAATACTTTTTAAATAATTTTTTTAATTGATAAAAAGCTACTAATAACTTTTTCTGTGAATAGATGTGAATAAAGAAAATAAAAAATTTATAGACAAAAACTAATTTTTTTCAAGTCATCATCAACTCTCCGATGAAAAAATGACATGATTTTTTAATTAGTTCTTTGTGGCTTCGAAAACTAAAAACAACTTGGTACATTGTGCTCATGTGACTATAACGCTAACAATTTGGTATTATATTGCCTTTGTTAGCCGCTGATAGATGGAATATATGGCAAATGTGATTATTTCTCTTACTGGACTATAACTTAAGTACTTTCCTCTATATTTAATTTAAAACGGCAGAGGAATAAAAATAAAAAGGACTATGTTGCTAATGTGACTAAAAACGATAGTCACTATAAACGAAAAGTACTGTAAATATGTTAATATTTACTGCAGCCGACCGTAATATATTTATTTTGACCGGTAAGAAATTTCAATTTTACGATTTCATCGGATTCTCTTATCTAACGCATTTAGACGTACACTCATGTACATACAGGGGTGTCATGGATTTCCATTTACCTTTTTAGCGCTTAGGACAACTTTGTTTAATGGGACTTATCGCTATTTATAACTCATACGTTTGTGCTGGTAACGGGTTATTTACTTCATGTTGTAATAAAACAGGTTTATAATTGTTATACCCACACCACAATAGTTCGTTTGTGCTGCTCACATGTGTAACAAATAAGCCTTTGAGGTAAGGCCCACATTTAAGTTCACTGATCGACTTAGAATCACTTTCTGATTATATCTAATGATGTCCGTTAGGTCTGTCTGCTGGCTGGTTTTCTGTCCATGTAAATTGCAATGAACGTTAAGATAAAATTTTCCTGAATGACCAAATTTAATTAAAATTGTTCCATATTTGACCATAGACCCCATACAAATACCCCTACCGAAAATAGCTTTAAATGCCGCAAGTTCCTTATAAATGTTTTGATATAGCATTTACCTTTATATGAATCTTAAAGTCATAATATAATTTTGATTTGCCAGGTCCATGTTTGTTTATGGGTTCCCAAACAAGTATACTTTATCTTTATAGCTTTAACGTAGCAACATTTTTCATCTTATCAATCTATAACTTTCAGCTTCAATATTATAAAGTACCGCATATAAAACGGAAAAGTTAAAATAAGATATATAATTTCCCGTATGCTCCCTTTTTCTCTATTGAAGTATAAAAAATTTGTATATTGTAGTGGCAACCCATAATTTATACGAAAATGTCAATGAATTCGGTTTTTGTAAAAAAATTCAAAACTGTTTACGACTTTCGAATTTAGAAAAATCACAAATTTTTTAAGTTTAGCAGATATGAGGTTGGTCAATTTGCACGTTTTTGCCCTTTTCCATCCTAAACATTTGCATTCCAAAAATCCCGTCTTAGTGGATCGATTTGCAGAGAGACGAAACTTGAACTAAGTATTTAAACTTAGTCGTTTATGTGAGTTTAGATATCCATACACACATGTGTATGCATGTAGAATAGATAGTAAAACATAAAAAAGTATGAGAATAGTTTACTTAGATATGTGTGCAAAGTTGACTATAAAAGGGCTGATTTCTTTGCAATCAGCAATAGAAAGTTTTTATCGTTTCACTTCTTCGATCATGAATATTTTCAGGAGTTTGATATTCATATTTGCCATATTGCTGTGCTTTGTGAAAACGCAGGCCAAGCCAGCAAAAAAGGTGATGAATCACACAGTAGGCATAGATTTTCTGGGGCCGAATATCGTCACGGTGTTGATTTAAGACATTCTCTTACCAAAAATGGTGACATGGAGCCTAATCCAACCCGTAGGCCTTATGAGGCCGAATTCCGCAGCGGTGATGCTTTTGGCAGTTCTGTTGTCGAAAATGGTGGCAGTGTAAAAACTTTCCACAAATCCAACAATGATAAAATGAGGCAATTCGATCATCAGACTGTTTCACACAAACGTCTTTACTATACCAAATTCATGCACTTAGGTGCTTCAAGCCGTTCTGATCCCAAAAAGGATAGCGATTTTCCATCCCGTAGGCAGTCTGGGGCCGAATTCCGCAACGGTCAAGGTTAGCAACTGGTGAGCGCTAAAAATAAATCTGACCGCAAGGTGCAGTGAATTTTATTGTGCTGAATTACTTAGTTCAGCCTTAATGATGTGCTTTGTGTTATTGAAGTTTTAATATACATAATAATTTTGTTTAGACTTCTTAAAGATTAATTTGTATATAAAAGAAAGAAAAATAAACTGTTTGAAATTTGGATTACTTATTTATATAAGTTAAGGTACGAAAGTACAGCAACAAAAGTTATTGTGAAATATAAAAAAATTGCAACAATAAACACTTCTTCAAAATTAGCGCTGCACGCGCGTCCCAAAATAACTGAATAAAATACCTTTTTTTCATAGCAGACGCTACGTTGCATTTCTTACCTGCAAATTCCGTTCACATGAAATGTGAGTCCGTTTATGCTGATAAGCATTTTTTGCCGTGGCTTCTTCTTCTTCCTCTAGAAGTTGTAGAGTTCTTTAGTTTTCAGATTAAAAGTTAGTTCAGCACTGACACTCAAGACTTGCATAGCAAGTAATTGTAATTATAGTTATATTTGGATTTGTTTAAATAAAGTTATTTAATTATTTTTGATTTGTTTAAATAAACGGAAAATGAACAGAGATTAAATTGTGTTTTAATTATATTGACAACAAAACTAATTGACACTCAAGACTTGCATAGCAAGTAATTACAACAAAACTAATTGGCGCCCAACGGAAAAAAACAGTCACCATTGAAGTGAAAAGAAAAATAACCTTTTATAATAAAAAACAGTGTTTAAAAAAAAAATTAAAATTTAAACAACAAAGACAATCACCATACAGTGAGCAGATAAAAATTAAGTCACCATTGAAGTGAAAAGAAAAATAACCTTTTATAATAAAAAACAGTGTTTAAAAAAAAATTAAAATTTAAACAACAAAGACAATCACCATACAGTGAGCAGATAAAAACTAAGTCATCATTGAAGTGAAAAGAAAAATAACTTTTTTATAATAAAAAACAGTGTTTAAGAAAAAATTAAAATTTAAACAACAAAGACATTCACCATACTTGTGAATAAAAATTACATTGCTTATTGAAAATTTAAAAAAAAATTACTACCATACTGGTGCTAAAAACCTAATACAATTCTTAAAAATATAAAAAGCATTCATCACCAAAAAGCAAAAAAATATAACAAAAACTAATCCATCAATCAACAACTTAGAAAAGCCAAGCCGTGAGCAGTTGCAAAGGACCCTTAGTGAAGCCGAGTCTTGAGCAGTTACATTCCAGCCAGAAAAGTTGCATTTAGAACCAGAAGGAGCCAAAGCCGTGATGATTTATTTGTAAGAATTCTATTTTTTATTATTACTATTGATTGCTATCTATTATTTTTTATAAATTTTTTTTTAAAAAAAAACAAATCGGATCTAAATTTTTGAAATTTCGTAAAATTTTTTTTATTTTTATTATTGTAACAGTTATTACCTTTGCAATTTAAAGTGAAATTTACGTGAAAAGAATTCTGAGTTGATCTTTGGTTTTTCCCTAGAGTTCATGTCAAGACCACAGGAAGATCCTGAAGAGTTTGACGTTATTTTAGCTAGGCTACAATCACTATTAATTTCTGAAAAAAGAATTGAGAACAAAGAGGAAATGAATTCTGAAAATTTGCAAGTTCTCTTGGACACTGCTATCCAACAAGCAGTCCAAAGAACAAAAGAAAGCTTTGAAGCAACTATTGCCGACCTTACTAGGCGACTCCAATCCTTAGAGCCACCTTCTGCCGTAGAAGCATATAAGGAAATAGAAATAGTACCCAATAAGACGTGTGAGGAAACTCTAGATATAATTAAATCTGTCCCAGAATTTAAAGGCGACCCCACCAGATATGTCTCTTGGCGTCAGGCCGCCACAACAGCCCATAAATTATTTGAACCTTATGTAGGAAGCTCAAAGTACTACCAGGCGGTAGCTATTCTGAGAAACAAAGTCGTGGGTAACGCAGATGCTGCGTTAAGCACTTATAACACAGTCCTTAACTTTAAGGCTATTATAGCACGGCTTGATTTTACTTACATGGATAAAAAATCCATCTTTACATTAGAGCAAGAGCTCTCCACTTTAAGACAGGGACAGAAAACTATTATCCAATTTTACGACGAAGTAGAGCGTAAGTTAACCGCGATCGTGAACAAAATTATAATGTCGAATGAAGGAGATGCCAATTTGATTCAGTCACTGAACCAAAAATACCGTGAACAGGCTTTGCGTGTCTTTGTTTCGGGAGTTAGGAAGCCCTTATGTGACACCTTGTTTTCGTGCAAGCCTGCAGACTTGCCATCAGCTCTGGCACTAGCACAAGAGCTAGAAGCAAATCAAAACCGCTATCATTTTGCTGCCATTTACAGTAATGGTTTAAACAAGGCTTCAATGAGTCCCTCAACACACACAGCCTTAAGACAAAACATACAGCATGTTAAACAGAACTCCTTTGGTCAGCAAAATAACTACTCTTAGCCTCCGCAAAACTTTGTCGGTCAACAAACTACTCCATTTTATCAAAATCGCCCTCAACAGGCATCTAACCAATCACAACGCCATAATGTTGCAAATTCGAATTTCCGAAATTTCGCCCAAAATCCTTTTCAGCCTGTAGGCCAACAAGCTAGTGACTCTCAACCAGTATCCCAATCCCTGGACACTGATGTAAGCATGCGTACGGTGCGAACAAACAACTTTCAGGGTTTTCAAACACAAAAGCGAGGTTTAACATCCGAAAGACAGGTCCCTCAGAAGGTCCAAAGGATTAACCACCTTGGCCAAGAGATGTTGCAAAACGAAGGTCTCGAAACCTTGGAAACACATGACTACGGCGATGAGCCAAACTTCTCTGGTAACCAAGAGCCGTATGAAAACCCTACTTTTTCTGATCCACCTTTCGAAGATGAGATTAATTTTTTAAGGGAGGGTCAGTTCTCCCCTACATTGAGCGAATGATAGGTGGCAAAAACATTAAACTTTTAATCGACACTGGTGCCTCTAAAAGTTATATCACCAATATTAACGGATTAAAAAACATTAAAGAAGTCGAAAAACCATTTTTAGTCAAATCCATTCATGGTGCTGATACAATCAACAACAAAACACTAGTAAATGTCCTAAATCATACTGAAACATTTTTTATTTTACCGAACCTGTCTCTATTTGACGGTATCATAGGTTTTAGCTTCATAAAAAGCATAAAGGGCGTGATTAACACAGAAAAAGACATGATTTATTATAACGGCGGCGAAGAAAAATTGAAATATCTTAAGCTAGATGCAGTGAATTCTTTAATAGAAAATGTCTCTATCCCAAAAAATGTAGAAAAGAAATTTTTCCAAATAATAAACGAAAATGCTGGTGTTTTCGCTAACCCGAATGAAGCCTTACCCTTTAACACGAAAATTTCCGCAACAATTAAAACAAAAGATCAGGAGCCCATATATTCTAAATACCAATCCTACCCCATTTCGATGATAGAATTTGTCAATAAAGAGGTTAAGGAACTTTTAAAAAATGGCATTATAAGGCCATCCCGATCTCCCTATAACAGCCCTGTTTGGGTTGTCGACAAGAAAGGCACAGACGAATTGGGCAAGCCCAATAAACGCCTCGTGTTCGACTACACTAAACTTAATTCAAAAACTATCCCTGATAAATATCCTATACCTGATCCGTCTGTTATACTTTCAAATCTTGGCAAATCTAAGTTCTTTACAACCTTGGACTTAAAAAGTGGCTTCCACCAGATTAACTTGGCCGAACACGACCGGAAAAAAACTGCTTTCAGCGTGAATAATGGTAAATACGAGTTCTGTCGTTTACCATTTGGATTAAAAAACGCCCCGAGCATTTTTCAGCGTGCCATCGATGATGTTTTACGTGATGAAATCGGAAAGTCATGTCACGTTTATATCGATGATATCATCATATTTTCTGACTCTGAGCAGAAGCATATAGATGACATCCAAAACATCTTACTAAAACTTTACCATGCTAACATGAGAGTTTCTTTAGAAAAGTCCAAATTCTTTAAAACCTCTGTCGAGTATTTGGGCTTTGTCGTTTCAACCGACGGTATCAGAACGTGTCCAAAGAAAATTGAAACCATAGTCAACTACGAAATGCCAACAACCTTAAGGAGCTTAAGGTCATTTCTAGGGTTGGCCGGTTATTATAGAAAATTCGTTAAAGACTATGCGGCTATAGCGAAACCTCTGACTAAATATTTACGTGGAGAAAATGGTCATGTGGGGACAAAACATTCGAAGCAAGTTAAAATTGACCTTGATGCTGATGCTATTCACTCATTCAAAAAGATTAAGAATATCCTTTCTTCCGAAGATGTACTTCTCCTTTATCCAAATTTCGATAGACCTTTTGACCTTACGACTGATGCGTCATCCCATGCTATTGGCGCCGTTCTTTCTCAAAATGGTCGTCCAATTACCATGATTTCAAGGACCTTGTCACCCGCCGAAGAAACCTACGCAACCAACGAACGCGAACTTTTAGCTATCGTATGGGCCTTAAAAAATCTTAGACACTATCTTTACGGGGTAAATAATTTAAACATCTTCACCGACCACCAACCCCTAACCTTTTCGATATCTGATAAAAACCCAAACTCTAAATTAAAGCGCTGGAGAGCTTTCATTGAAGAGTACTCGCCAACATTTTTCTACAAGCCCGGCAAAGACAATATTGTTGCAGACGCCCTTTCCAGACAATTTGTTAACATTACAATGGATACCACATCTACATGCTCACTACAAGCTTGTGGAAGTGAGATGTCACTCACCGAAATTATTCCCGCGGTCGAAAACCCAATTAACTGTTTCAAAAACCAGATTTTAATCAATCATGGTTCAGAACAAAATAAAGAAACAAAAATTCTTTTTAAAAATCGCATTCGACATCGCATTTCATATCAAGAAATTGACGATCTTTTAAATACTATTAAGGACTGCATAAACCCAGAAGTAGTGAACGCGATTAATTGTGATTTACATACCCTTGCTCAAATCCAACACCTTCTTATATCGAATTTCCCTTCTGTAAAATTCAGGTACGCTAATAAATTTGTTACAGATATCTTTAACGCAAGTGACCAAATTGAAATTTTAACAAATGAACACAATAGGGCACACCGTTCTGTTTCAGAAAATACGAAACAAGTTCTTCAGGATTATTTTTTCCCAGATATAGCTAAAAAGTTAAAAGAAATTACAGCAAACTGCAAAATCTGTCGGCTAGCGAAATATCAAAGACATCCAAAAAAACATGAGATCGCTGAGACCCCCATACCCTCCTTCCCAGGCGAGATCCTCCATGTCGATATTTACAATACTGACAAGAAATTCTATTTAACATGTCTCGATAAATTTTCTAAGTTCGCTATTGTAAAACCTATACCCTCTCGAGCGATAGTAGACGTTAAACCAGCCCTTCTGGAGATACTTAACTTTTACAAAGGCACGGAAACAATAGTTTGCGACAACGAAAAGTCACTAACTTCACAAACCATAAGATCGTTAATAAAGAATAACTTCGGAGCAAACATTTACGCAACTCCACCCATGCATAGTACCTCTAATGGCCAAGTCGAGCGTTTCCACGGAACACTTGCGGAAATTGCAAGATGCCTAAAACTAGAGTACGCAATAGATGACTCTACAGAGCTTGTCTTAATGGCAACTGCAAAATACAATAGAACAATCCATTCTACTACTAACCATAAGCCCATAGATATAATTCAATCAATTCCAGAAAACTTGAAAGAAAATATTCGTGCGAAAATTCTTGCCAAACAAAAATCAGACCTTGATTATCATAACAAAAAGACAGTAACTAAAACATATAACCCTGGAGATAAAGTTTTTGTGAAAGTTAATAAGAGATTGGGGAATAAAATTAGCAAACTTTTTGTCGAAAAGACTGTCCAACAAGATCTAGGCACAACTCTTAAAATTGATGACAAAATAGTGCATAAAGATAACATTCGTTTCCTCATTGCAGCATCCTAATATTTGCAGTCTTTGTACTCGCTAGTTATGCCACCATCCTGGACTATACTTCTTCACACTATATTCCTGTAGCAGACGGAAATGTTGCAATCTATGAAAATTATGGAATGTTGGCCCATGTAACGGACTTGACAAACTTTACTACCATAGCAGAAGAAACCAGAAATCTAACGGACCTACTACCAAAATCACACATGAGAAAACTGCTAGAATCAGATGTGGACCAAATAGAGAAGACAATAGAATCCCTGCGCATACACCACAGGCACACACGTAGCATTAACGTTCTTGGAACCGCGCTGAAATACATAGCTGGTACGCCAGATTACGATGACTTTACCGAAGTGCGTAGCAAACAAGATGAATTAGTTACTGCAAGTAATGCTCAGATAATCATAAACACCGATATGCAATCGCAAATAAACAAATTAACTACGACTGTGAACACACTTGTAAGTAAAACTAAGGCTACTGAAATCGATTCAGGATACCTTTATAGTTTGTTAGGCGAAAGAAATAGAGCAGTACTTAGGGAACTAGATAACCTAGCTTTGTCCATAACCTTGGGGAAACTCCAAATGATCAATCCCATTCTGTTAGATAGCTCGGAAGTAAGTTTTGTTTTAAAATCCGAAATAGATTTAAATGTAAGCATTACTGAGATAATTGTAAATTCAAAGCTAAAGATTTTGCAAACCGAAAATGTTATTACGTTTTTGATAAAATTTCCAAAAATTATAAAATTTTGTAATAAAAAATTAATTTTTCCAGTCGTTCATAATAATAAAATTTTGTCATTTAAAGTAAGTGATGTAGCAAAATGTGGCTACAAATATATCATGTTAAAAGATTGTAAAAAGAAATCTACAACTTCATTTTGTAAAACATTTAACCTTGAAAATACTTCATGCCTAGACACTTTATTAAATAATAACACGGCAACTTGTAACACAAATTCCGCGCATAATATGCCACCTCTGAAAGAGATTGACGATGGCATTGTTGTTATAAATAATCAACCCTCCAAAGTGATTTACGAGAATGTAACAAAAACCCTACAAACGGGTACATACCTCATAACTTTTGACAATACCTTAAAAGTTAATTCAACGGAATTCAAAAATTGCCGAAAAATTGCTTTTAAAAGCCCCGAAATTCCTATAGCTCACACTGTTAACTTAACTGATCATACCGCTATCTTATCACTTCAATACCTTCATGATTTAAATATTGAAAACCTAGACCATATATCGCACCTTCATTTGAAAGTAAGAGGAACTTTTTACACCTCAGCCTCTCTTTTTGTTCTTATTGTAATAATATGCGTTGCATACGTTCTCGCCAAAAGGCAACGTAAGGTTGAAATCAACAATATTCTTAGCAAATATGATCAGACGAGGACGTCCGATGCTTAAAGGGGGGAACAGTTAAGGTACGAAAGTACAGCAACAAAAGTTATTGTGAAATATAAAAAAATTGCAACAATAAACACTTCTTCAAAATTAGCGCTGCACGCGCGTCCCAAAATAACTGAATAAAATACCTTTTTTTCATAGCAGACGCTACGTTGCATTTCTTACCTGCAAATTCCGTTCACATGAAATGTGAGTCCGTTTATGCTGATAAGCATTTTTTGCCGTGGCTTCTTCTTCTTCCTCTAGAAGTTGTAGAGTTCTTTAGTTTTCAGATTAAAAGTTAGTTCAGCACTGACACTCAAGACTTGCATAGCAAGTAATTGTAATTATAGTTATATTTGGATTTGTTTAAATAAAGTTATTTAATTATTTTTGATTTGTTTAAATAAACGGAAAATGAACAGAGATTAAATTGTGTTTTAATTATATTGGCAACAAAACTAATTGACACTCAAGACTTGCATAGCAAGTAATTACAACAAAACTAATTTATATAAATGTATTTAAATGTAAATTATTCGCCGCAGGGTACATTGCTATAGAACTCAAGCATGTTGTTTTTAGTGTAGATCACCTTTAAAAAGTATAACATATTTTTTAATTATTATTAGAAGAAAAATTCCATTAATAAGAAGAAATGAATGAAGTTTTTGAAAACACAACAGCGGAACATTTCATCGTTTTCCTCGAAATTTATGCTTGGCTCTTTTAGAGAAGCTTAGACCAAAATTTTTTTTATTAATAAGAGACAAACCTTAGATTTTTCGCCATTGGCAACTTAAGGACAAGATGCATTCAAAAAGATGCAACCATTCTTCATGAGATATGTTTGAAATGTGTGCACTTCCCTGACGAACGTGAACAAAGAATCATGAATGAAACATTTGTTCGGCTACTTTCATTTCATGGAATAATAGGTTTGATAGATAGCTCACTCATTCTTTGAGATTTTGATTACTTAATAAGACATGCGAACACAAAATTTCCGGGAACTTTATGTGAGACACAGTAGACTTCCGCTTCAGCCTTGGTTTATAACACCATACAGTCTCCATCGAATAAGTCTGAGCGAAAGTAGAAGATCGCACATAGAAGCACGCGATGTATCATACTTAATTATGCATCAACAAACGTGGGATGGATAAGAAGCGCTTGCGTAGTTTTACGGAATATATTCTTCGAAAAGCAAATGTTTATAATGAAACAGATATTTCAGAAAAAGAAACTATCTGCTTATGTTGAAAACAATGAAGGAACTACGTGTTAATTATACCCACTCCACAATAGTGGAGAAGGTATTATGCATTTATGCTGATTCAAAATAAATCGCAAATTTTGAGGTAATTTGATACGAATTTAAACAACTTAGGTTCTTATTTGTACAAGGACCAAGCCTATTGAAAATTTAATTTTACATAGCTTCTTTCCGGAAAAGGGTATTGTACCCATAAACCACCTTATTATGTTGGTGTTAAGATTAAATTTATTTCCAACTTATTTTATTGAAATCAAAATCATCTAACGAAATTTTATTGGAATCGGTCCATAGTTGACCAGAGCTCCAATAGAAACACTACTCCCGAAAATAGCTTTTAATGCAATTTATTTTTTTATAAATCCAAAATTAGCCATAGATCCCATTTAACCAAACCCTCATCCTTAAATCAAATATAGATTGTTTTTAATTGATGCTTTAAAGTGAGAAGATTATTTTTTTTTTGGAATTCAATTCGCTTCCGCTATTAAAAATTTTACATTTTTAAATCGATTTTATAAATTTTCTTATAAGCATTATTTGTTATTTTGTCAAATTATGTTTTCGGTTATGTTACTTTTGTAGTTATTGTAAACTGAACGTTGATTTTGCTGAGTTTAATAAGTAAAATTAACGTTCAAAATAATAAAAATTCGGGAGAAAGAACTTTGTTGCGGGATTTTAGTTGACTTTAGCGTGCTTATTTTAATTCTGTTTAAAATTATTTCTATGACGTCTTGTTTTTTTTAATGTGCTGGTCTAATAAATGTTATCATAAGTTGGGAACTTTTTTTCCGATTTGGATCAAAATTCTTATAGATGATTAGGAAAAATAAAATTCTTGCCTTAAGTCCACATTTGAGAGCCGATGTTAATTGCTTCAGGTCCCGTTAGCCGACCGTAAATGTAGAAATGTAAATTTAATGTAAACAGCTGAAAGAAATGCAAATGCTTAACTGACTGTAATGTCACTTAAGCAGAAGGTCCACACCATGCGTTTATGCGTCTGTCCTTTTTATGCATCTGACAAAAAAGTAGAATCAGTGTAATTGTATATGACAAGTTACACATACAATCGATATGTGAAGTATATATGTACAAGGCTTTTAATGAATTAAAGGATTAAATGGAGATTTACAAAATAAGTATGTATGTATGTGCCAAAATACCTAAGTAGTTGTTTATTATTATTAATCTATAATATATTTTAATGTCAAATATAAAATTATTAATTTTTTGGAATACAAAAAATACTCCTTTAACTCCCTTTATATTACTTGGTAATTTTTCTGCACAGCGGCCACCATTTTAACATTTTTGATTTTCATCACTGCGTGTATTGTGTTATCTATATATTGCTTTTTGTTTATGGATGGAAAAACATGTGACACGTTTTAAATGTTATATATAAGTGTACCAACGTGCTTACAGTACGGTGAGATCCATTTTTGGTTCAGAAACGTTCGCCTAACTGAGCCTTTATGACTTACTTACATTGCACTACTTTTTTTTAAAAAAACTAAAACAAGCTTACTTAAAAAAAATATATACATACATATCGATGGCTTAATATAAAAAAGGCGTAAGTCAATTTCTTTCAAAAAAAGAGTTTTCGTTTATTCTGGTAGATTAATACCAAACGCGGCTTGCTTTAAGGTTTAGGGAGCTATAGTATAAAAAATTTGTTGCATCTTTTTATTATTTATTGCTTTAAAACTTTTTATTAATCAAACATTTTATGGATTTTAATTAGTTTTTTCCTTCCCTTGTAAACATAAAAAAATCGAGTTACGCCTTTTTTATATTTAGCCATCGATATATTGCATGTATTTTAACTAAACACGATTTTCGCTGCAGACCATTGTAAAATCAGTTTATATTAAAGATTTAATCAAGGGGTTAAACATTTAATTGATACTATTAATTTGATTTCTAGTGCAACTTTATTTAATTTTTAATAACTATCACACATTTTTTTATTAAATTTTTTTTTTCTGTGTTATCACTGTGAATAAAAAACGAATTTTAACTAAAACATTTGTGGTATTTTAAAAAAAATTAATTAAATTTGCATGAGTAGTCAAACTATTGAATTAAACGTTTAATTCATTTGATTTAATCTTAAAAAAAAACCGATTTTTTTTTTTGATTAATGAATTAAATGGTGAAAAATTTTTGAGAATTTTTCTGTGAACCGAAAACAAAAAGTATTTTTCTTATTATCTAATATCCCGGGATAAAACTCACATGCGTTTGTCAGACTTAACGTCAATCATGGTACTGTTATTCGAAAATGTCAAAAAATACGGTATTTAATGCCTTTGACTAGGGTAGTAAAGGGTTTACCAACTATGATGCACGATGTTAATAGAGAGTCCAACCTTAACGTCAAGTTTTTTGTCCAACTTAATTTAACATTTCTTTGTTTCAGTGTTTAACAATTTCAACCATAGTGAGGTACACAATTGAGCAGGGCGTTAAGATTGCTAAAGCCTTTTACAAAAAGATTACGGATTTTTAAAAAATTGTTTAAATTTCAGCTGGTGTATCTGGAAAAGATTTTTTAAATTTCGGCCCGAGCCAAAAAAGATTACGTAATGGGAGGAAATTCAACTTAGAGGTAGTTAACTCTTCTTTCGTAATGTTTAAACAAAATTTATGATACATAAATTTTTCTATTCTATTTAAAAAATTCTTAAAATTTTGGCTGGTGTACTGAAAGACTTATTCGAGGTATCTCAATCTGTACATTTCGAGTAGAGTGATTAAATGTGAATTCTTCCACTATAGATTTAGGCTTACTGGATTTAAAAACTTTATAAAAATGAAGGTGAAGACGCAAATGTAAATATTTATTGAAATCGCAACCTAAAAATACAATAAAGAGTTCATATTCACGTATGCTAACATTAAAAATATAGCGAATAATTTTCCTAAAAATGTTATTAAGATTAGTTAAAATAGTAGATGATGTTCCAGAATAAACCTCCAAACATATCATATCGCAAAAAAAACTGAGTTACTAGAGCTTCCGTTTCGCACTCTGTAGTTTTTGCCCTCCCACGCTGAACAACTAATTTGTTGACCAATTCTTGCTTTTCACTGAGGCATTCCAAAATCAGTCATTATTTTTGAACAACTCTATGTCGATGCAGCAAGCGTGATAAATAGAATTCCTTTATGTATACTCTGTGACGTTTTATATTTCCCTTCTATGTTTTTAAAGGACAATTTCTAAATATACATTTTATTTTAAGGGTTTTCTCAGTATATTGCATATGCTAACAATTGAAAACCCCTTGCTTTGAATTCCAAAACATTAATTTTTATACACATCCCACTCGCATCCTACTAAGCGACCAAGAAGCCCGTAAAGAAAAAGACCTTACCAATCTTTGGGGAAAAAGGTCCCAGTTTTAATAAAAGTCCATCAAAATTTTAATTTTGCAAAAAAAATTAAGTTTGTTTATTTCGAAAAATTTGGGATTCATTTTGCTGAGAACAATAAGTAAAAAGTTATATGGATGAGAAAAAACCACTGTCAAATTTTGGTCAAACAGGAGTTTTTCACAGATCTTGCTGAAAAATTGGGCCATATCCAACAGGATTAGCCTTGGTGAAAATTTAAGCCGACCAAAAGACATCTGTTCCCAATGTTGTGTCACTTGATATTTAAAACTGATTCCTCTAAAGGGTGTTAACTCAAAATTTATAAATTTTCAGCAGAGACAAAAAACTGTTTTCTTTTTATATGTACTAGAGAAAATGATCTAAGCTTTTACAGTGAGTAGGTATGAAAATTTAAACATTTCGAGTTGACTCTCTTCAGAGGAACCAGTGCGATATGTTATCCATATCCCAACCGGTTTATTTTTCTGTCTTTTATTTACATATTAGTTATTCAAAAGTGTAAACAAAATTAATATGTACATATGTATATTAAAACTACAATTCCACAACTAGGCTAACAGTATATTTAACAATTCAGCACCTCATTCAGCCTTAACTAACTAATTCAGCACAATAAAATTCACTGCACCATTGCTCTTTATTGATAAGTTAATATTTAGTAAATATTATTTACTTGTCTAGCTGTGAATTTTATTTTAAGTTAACAATTTTTTCGTTGCGGAATTGGGCCCCAGTTAATTTTTGGGAACGAGAAGGCTTAACTTTGGACTGTCCCGTTTCTTTTTTTGTAGGATCGACGAGAGTTGGGACATTATCACCATTTTTGACATCAGAATCTTTTAAATCAACGCCATGGCGGAAAGCTGCATAATAATTGCTCAGCCTTGGTAAAGGATTAAGTTTGGACTGCCTCGTTTCTTTCTTGTTAGAATCATCCAGAGTTGGGACATTGTCGCCATTTTTAACATCAGAATGTTTTAAAACAACACCGTGGCGCAATTCTGTCCCTGAATTCCTATACCGTAAATTATGATAAAGTTTGTGCTGCCTTCGTTTCTCTTGGTCATCAGAACTGCTAGAAAATTCAGCTTGGTGGGATTCGATCGCAGAACGCCTACTACTGGGTGATTCATCACCTTTTTTTGCTGTCTTGGCCTGCGTTTTCACAAAGCACAGCCATATGGCAAATATGAATATCAAACTCCTGAAAATATTCATGATCGAAGAAGTGAAACGATAAAAACTTTCTATTGCTGATTGCCAAGAAATCAGCCCTTTTATAGTCAACTTTGCACACATATCTAAGTAAACTATTCTCATACTTTTTTATGTTTTACTATCTATTCTACATGCATACATATGTGTGTATGAATATCTAAACTCACATAAACGACTAAGTTTAAATACTTAGTTCAAGTTTCGTCTCTCTGCAAATCGATCCACTAAGACGGGATTTTTGGAATGCAAATGTTTAGGATGGAAAAGGGCAAAAACGTGCAAATTGACCAACCTCATATCTGCTAAACTTAAAAAATTTGTGCTTTTTCTAAATTCGAAAGTCGTAAACAGTTTTGAATTTTTTTACAAAAACCGAATTCATTGACATTTTCGTATAAATTATGGGTGGCCACTACAATTTACAAATTTTTTATACTTCAATAGAGAAAAAGGGAGCAAACGGGAAATTATATATCTTATTTTAACTTTTCCGTTTTATATGTGGTACTTTATAATATTGAAGCTAAAAGTTATAGGTTGATAAGATGAAAAATGTTGCTACGTTAAAGCTATAAAGATAAAGTGTACTTAATTGGGAACCCATAAACAAATATGGACCCGGCAAAGCAAAATTATATTATGAGTTTAAGATTCATATAAAGGTAAATGCTATATCAAAACATTTATAAGGGACTAACGGCATTTAATGCTATTTTCGGTAGGGGTATTTGTATGGGGTCTATGCTCAAATATGGAACAATTTTAATTAAATTTGGTCATTCAGGTAAATTTTATCTTAACGTTCATTGCAACCTTTCACTTTGCGCTCAAGATTTACATGGACAGAAATCCAGCCAGCCAACAGACCTAACGGACATCATTAGATATTATCAGAAAGTGATTCTAAGTCGATCAGTGAACTTAAATGTGGGCCTTACCTCATAGGCTTATTTATTAAACATGTTAGCAGCACTAACGCACTATTGTGGTGTAGGTATAACAATTATAAACCTATTTTATTACAACATCAAGTAAATAACCCGTTATCAGCACAAACGTACGAGTTATAAATAGCGATAAGTCCCATTAAACAAAGTTGTCCTAAGCGCTAAAAAGGTAAATGGAAATCAATGACACCCTGTATGTTCATATATGTATGCACGTTTAAATGCGTAAGATAAGAGAATCCGACGAAATCGAAAAATTAAAAGTGCTTACCGGTTAAAATAAATATATTTATATTTTTAGTCACATTAGCAACATAGTCCTTTTTATCTTTATTCCTCTGCCGTTTTAAATTAAATATAGAGGAAAGTACTTAAGTTATAGTCCAGTAAGAGAAATAATCACATTTGCCATATATTCCATCTATCAGCGGCTAACAAAGGCAAAATAATACCAAATTGTTAGCGTTATAGTCACATGAGCACCATGTACCAAGTTTTTTTTAGTTTTCGAAGCCACAAAGAACTAATTATAAAATCATGTCATTTTTTCATCGGAGAGTTGATGATGACTTGAAAAAAATTAGTTTTTGTCTTGGTTTCGGGGATGAAGTATTGTATTATCTTAACTATTTTAAATACAGTATGCAACTCTATTGCGAAATCAAAAGCCTGCTGTCGATTTAATAAATATAAATTTTTTATTTTCTTTATTCACATCTATTCACAGAAAAAATTATTAGTAGCTTTTTATCAATTAAAAAAATAATTTAAAAAGTATTTGAATTTAATTAATGTAATAATTGAATCAATTATTCTTTTTTGTTGAAACAAAATTAAAAATATAATTTTGATTTAATTAACATTTTAGTTGTTTTGAAATAAATTTTGAATTAAAATAATAATTAAATCACAAAAAAATATTTCGTTTAAAATAAAAAAATTTTAACTTGTGATATTGTTGCAAGAAATTGTCAAAATCAATTAACACATTGTTTAAAACGGCAAAGTTTTTTGAACATTTTTTTTAATTAAAATGAAAAATATCATTTATTGGAAAAAAATATTCAAAATATAAAATTTTTAAAATTTTTGTAATCAATATAATCATTTTGGTAATAGGAGCAAAATCAACATATGGGTTGCTTGATTCTATGAATTTGGTATAAATTTGGTAATTAGAAACAATTTTAAATTTTTTCTGTGTTAATTATTTTCGAATTCGGTTGCATGCTACATTGTAGCATATATGGGGATAAGACTTCAAATCACATAAGCGATATAGGCCACGGTTTAGTTGCAGCTAAAGCATGTGATAATAAGCGAAGAGCACTGTAGTTCAATTATCATTCCGAGAAAATCTTTTCGAGATTGCTAAGTAAAAAATATTCCGTTTCTCACTGTGTTCAATGGAGTTCGCCTCTATGACAACAAAAAACTTGCTAAGTTTGCTGGTTCCTACTTAGGAATTTTGAACTCCGATTTTCAAATTTCGAAGAGACCGGGATTTTATCAGTTTGCTGCCACAACATAATGATCTCATTATTTCATAAAAGTAATAGACCAATAGTTATATCATTAATGAATCTATGGAGTATGTGGTTACATGGCTTAACAAGAACTAACTTTATTTACCAAACAAAACTTGTGCATGTTATAATTCAGGGTTACACTTTTAAGTCATATAAAATGCAGTTAATTAAAAACCAGTATGTAATACAAATCTTATGTAAGCAAAAGTATACCTATAAAGATTATTAAGTTTGTGGGATGGTAATGCAACATAACTTTCCTTCCCAAGGAACACGGAAACAAAATATTCTTTCAGATGCTGGTTGTGGTTGCTCTCTACATATACATATATGCTGCTTTCAAACGGTCGATGCTTTCGTTAAAATTGTTTGCCATTCATATTAATTTTATAAAATTTGTCACAGCGCTTGATTACATTAAACGGACCTTTATTAGGTGGTTGCGTTCTTTTAGCATGGTTGGATGTTGATCTTGATAATACAATATTTTGAAACTGAACCTAAAGTCCAAAAAGTATAAATAGACAAAAAACAAACGTCCTCAACCTGCAATCATAAAGATTTTTTCTTATACGATCATATTAATTTTTTACGCGTAAATTTAACTACATGTTAAGTTAAATTTACGCGCATACATTAATTTGAGCATTATTTATTAAAAGCTTCGCTGTTATTCCGTTAAGATGGGCAAAAACACCTGTGTTTTGTTCGTATACAATAACATATCTTTTCTAAATACAATTCATCTGAAAACTATTTAAAAAGCACACAATTTAAAGAACCCCTTTTATTAAAACATTCATATTTAGAAATAGAATTTGCGTGTTCAATCTTACCGCTACACTATTGTACCCTTCACTTTGTGTGATTAATAAGGGTATTATAAGTTTATCGTTGTTTATGGATCATTTTAAATACACATCAACCACTCCATAAATATTTTAGTAATACTAATGGCAAATTTTCAGGATTGAAATTAAAACACATTTATGTTTAAAATCTTTTTAAATACAAATTTCTTTTCTTCACTAAATACTTTAATTTAACTTAAGTTTCTATTTGAATAACTTAGAAACACTACAACAATAACAGGCAAAGCAATAACATTCTGCTGTTTTTGAGACCACCTTGCAAATAATTAACCTTTTTATGATATTTTTTGTATTTAGTAGCGCTACAATACTTTTATTTTAATAAAATAAGACTTTTCAAATAAAACTCAATCGGTATTTAAATACGATTTAAGTTGATATGAAATATAATAATATAGATTTAAATACTATTCTAAAAATTGTAAATAAGTCTTGCTGAGTTAAAAATACGCTTACTTCCGAACGACGAGACTGAAAAGAGTCAAATTGTTTTATGACCCCCTTAAAATTGCACTGGAACTAATGAAATATGAAATTCTAGTCCTGCAATTTTTGTTATCTTGTCTTTCCATTTCGCCTTTTTACGTTTTATCTATAATTACCAATTAAACAGCCAAATTCAAGTTTAAAAGTATGAGAATTACAAAATTAAACAGAATGGCACAATACAGGGCACTGTGAACCCCTCTTCAATCTTTTGGCTAGTCTCACCAATAAACCCAAGAATTAGTGCAACGCAATGTGCAAGTCTGGATGATTTCTAAGCCGTTCTGGATTACAAAATAAAACAGAATGGCACAGTACTGTGGACCTCTCTTCAATCTTTTCGCTACTCTCACCAATAAGCCCAAAAATTAGTGCAACGCAATCTGCAAGTCCGGATGATGACTGAGCCGTTCTGGATTACAATTCAATACAACATTGATTACTTTTTCTAATGTAAACAAGCGCACAAATGCTTTTTATATGGCTAGATATTGCCAAGATTTCGCGAAGGTTTCGCGAAGATCGATCCGTAATTTGTGGCAGATAATGTTCTAGTAATGGTGAATTTGGTTCAATTTAGTTCTATAAGTCTAGATATTACATAATATTAATGTATAGTTAAAAAAAGAACTTACTTTACGTTCCATATAAAACAAACTCTTGGAATGCTCCTTACAACGACTAAAACCGTTCCGAATGATAGTTCTTAAAGGACCGATTCTATGAAGATTATTTCATAATTAATCATTAATTTCATATAGAACCCACCGTTGAAAAATTCAATTCTCGGCGAAGTGTAAAAAAGGCTCGGCACTGCCAAACTCAGCACTCTTACTTGTTTTTTATTTGGTTAAATTCTTTTGTTATATATTTTTGACAATAATAATTAAAAAAATAATAATTGAATAATACGCAATTTAAGTAAAACATATTATTTAAACAACAATACTTATTTGTACTTTTATATTTCGCATTCCTTAATATTATTTCGTTTATTTAATTTTTAAAAGAAAATGTTTTGAGATACGAAACAAAAAATTAGTTGTTGAAATACTTTGTCTGAAATGAAAATTTGGAAGTGCCAAAAGACAAACCCCTATTTACGTTCTGAGCAAATCTGGATTCATCCAAAGTGACCAATAAAATACAGTCTACGCGGCGTTTCTAAGAAATACTCAGTAAAAAAAACTTTAGCATTTAAGATACTACAAAGGGTAAAAAGTACCACAAAAGGTACAACGATACCGTGATTTCGACCACTCTTTATGATAGAATAAAGTGTGTGTGGGTACTAACCAGAATTTGGAAATTACTGAGAAAAGAATACTTATTTGTACTTTTATATTTCGATTGTGGCGTTTCTAGAAACATTCAGTAGAAAAAACTTGTAGAATTTAAGATTTGAAAGAAACTATTCCGTGCTAAGAGATAAAAGTGGAAGAGCTTCTTCGGATTAAATAACGCTTCCGTCCGTTGTTATATTATGTTAAATAATTCCGCGTAGAACTACAGTGACTACAGTAGTTGATAATTTAAAAATGTTTGTGCACTATAGGCTTGTCAGACCACTTTGATCTTTCTTGATTTAAAAGAAATTTTAGTGCTCGTATATAACAATGGTTCACGAACTTTTAATATTTTGCCATAACCTCAAAAATTATATGTTTTCTAAGTTAAGCAGGGGATGCTGAATACGAATATGGCATTCATTTGAGAGATATACGCGAATACCAAGTTTTTTTGCAGTTCAAAAGGCTGTTTTCAAAATTGTTGAGAACGGATTTTTTGTAATTAGGCAAAATTTAACACTGTTACAAAGATATATTTTTCTTCTTTCAGCCGATATCTATAATGTGCTTTTTAATTTTAAAACAGATATCTTAAGGACAATTTTGTTCCAAAAAACACAAATTAATAAAAACATGGCAAATAATATAAACAATTGTTGATGGTTTTTTATTTGTAAACATTTAAAAAATGTTACAATTGTTGAACAATTTTGTGAATGTGACCAGATATTTTCGCTGTTATTCGAATTATTTCGAAAACTTTCGGTACGTATTACTAGAAGTAAAACTACTTAAAAAATTATTTAAAAAAAAGAACCCATTTTACTTTTTGGATATGTTATAGGTGAAAGAAATACCTTTCTAAAAAAGTAATACATTGTAAAAAATCCTTGATCTTTTTTGGTTTTTCGTTACCTAAAATTTTTTTTTGTTATAAAATATAAGGTGAATTACTAGAAGTGACACTACTTAAAAAATTATATAAAAAAACTAAAAAAGAACCCATTTTTATTTTTTAATATGGTATAGATGAAGGATAAATCTTTCTAAAAAATTAATACACTGTAAAAAAACCCTTGATCTTTTTGGTTTTTTGTCAGTTAAAATTTTTTTTTGTTATAAATTTTTTTACAGTGTATTTCTTTTTTTTTTTAAACGTGTCATAAAGCCTGTTAAAATATCTTTTTAATGATACCAAGATCATGGAAATCGGTTTAGCCGATTCTGAGTTATTGTAGTTTAAATGAAGCTCTTTTCGACCATTTTCGCGTTTTTTCGAAAACGTTCCCACTGTGTCACGCCCAAAAAATCGCAAAACAGTCATTTCTAAAAATGAGAGTTTGTTTGTATTGATCAAATTTAGCTATGAACAAAATTTCATCGATATCTGAGTTGGTCGGGTTCAAAATTTCAGTTTTATCTCGATTTTTAAATGAAATTTATCATATGGTTTGTAGTCCCAAGTATTCTCTTTAAAATAACATTTAAATCATCTTCGTATGTCAAGTAGTTTTCGAGATATTGAAGAAATAAGCTCTACACATTCGGCTAAATCTGCGAAATTATGACATTTTGAATATGACATAACTTTTGAAAAAAAAATTTTTTAATTTTTTTTCGTTCAAATATGTTCCTTATAAGATAAAAGGAACCTTCTCACCAAATTTCATTACAATCGGAAGGGGTCGTGTCCCGCGCTTGGTCGTTTTGACATGTAATTACCCATATATATTTTAATACCTGTAAGTTAGTTTATTAAAATTCCTAAAAAGAACTTAGATTTTCTGATTGCAAATATACTAGAGTGCTCGAACACGGGACAGCGTATACTATGCCATATATACGGCCATGTTCTACAAATCGAAATGAAGTGGAATTGAAACCGAACGAAATTTTTTACATTTAATTAATTTTTACAATTAATTACAAAATTACGGTAGTTATTCGTCTTTTTAAGAGTTTTTATTAAAAGTATAAGTGGTACCTAAAGTATAAAGTACATAAAAAGGAATATTTTTATGAACTTCCTTTACAGACTCATTTTCAAAATTTGTTCGGTTTTAAATTCACTTCATTTCGATTTACAGAACATATCCGATACTACTATTAATTTATTTATGGTCTACATTATAAGAAATTAAAAAAAAAAAATAGAAGTATAGAATAGAGTTTAGTGATAAATGTTTTATAAAAAAAAAATATATGTACTTTGGACTTCAAGAAGAATTCGTGACAAAAAATGCGAAAAACAGAAGCAAGGAAGAACATTTAAATCAATTAAAAATAGATAATCATTCAAAAAAGCAAATTCGAATACAATTTGGTTTAAAGATTTATGTTTGACTAGACGATGGCTGCGAGTGTTAAACGGCAAACCCTCTGAAGAGATCGAGCGATTGCGATCTAAACATATAAGGGTAACCTGTCCGCAAAATCGCCTGGGTTCGAGCCCCGAGTCAGTCAAGAATGAAAAATTATCAATAAATTCTAATTGAGTTCATGTTGTAAAATTCATTTCTTCATAAAAATAATTTAATAAAAATTAATTACTTTAGCCTAATTAAAATATCAAAATTTGGATTAAAAACCATAAAACAGTTCAACAAAAATAACCGCAATACCGATTATTAAACCATATAATTTATAAGCGGTGTTGTTTAAAAAAAAATATTATTAAAAAATATTCAGTATTGGTGTGCAAAGAAATAATTCGTAAATATCTTAACAAATTGCCTCTGTCGATAACCACAACACAAGTAATTGATTTTGACATTCGCTTTAATAAAATAAAATAACAAAACATTTGTTACAATTCAAAAAATTTATTTAGAACTTACGGCCAATTTTTAGGTTTGATATTATATCACGATTATATTTAAAATCGTTGTAAATATGGAATGGGAATTTAGCACATTTAAAAGAAACCTTGTTAATTAATTTTTTAATCCCAAGAAAAACTTTGATCACGAAGTGTAACTTAATTTACCAAGCTGGTACATTTAAATTTAACCTAAGTTTCCATTGTAATAACTAAGCAATCAAAAAACAACAGCAAAGCAATGACAGACAGCTGTTTTATGAGACCACCTTGTAAATAAATACACTTTTGTTTGATATGTTTTTTGTATTTGGTAGTGCTACCATACTTTTATCTTAATTAAAAAAGACTTTTGAAATAAAACTCAAAAAAATCAATCTGTATTTTAATTCGATTTAACTTTATATGAAAATTAACTTAATATAGATGTAAATGTTATCATGAAAATTGGGCATAAGTCACTTTAACAACCGTAATTTACAGCTTTTTTACAGCTGACTATTGTAATCTACACATTTAAATGATAATACTAAAATTCTCTCCTTGTGATGCGTTATCAACTTGACAAGTCTGAACTGATACTGACGTAATACCATCTTTTGCGAACCTTTTTGTACTTTATCCCAAATGTGCATATGACCCTGACGTCTAAATGGCTCTAGAACGTCTAATTTGTTAATTAAACTTATGCATCTATAGTTATTAACATTGTGTATTAATTCTATTGCTGAATTTTAATTGAGCTATAATATACAATAAACTAAGGCATACTTTAAGGTTTAAAAATTACTTACTGTGGGGCTGAAGTACAATTATGCACAACAATTTTAACATTATATATGTACTAGAAAATTGTGTACAGTGATTTTTACACTAGAGGTATGCATTCTAATACAAAAACAATTTAAAGTAATAAAATAGCTCTACATTTAGTAGCAAAACTAGACTTTTCGCTGGAAAAGTCCATAATTTACATACATATTTGTTATACTCTCCACCAATATGAGTGATGAATAAAGGATTATCGATTTTGTCGCTACTTAAGTACAAATCTAAGACCCTATAAAATATATATGTATACTTACATATGTTAGACATTTTCGAAGAGGCAGATATTGCCCCTACTTCGCATTGTGGTTAAATGTTTTTTAAAATTCACTGTTTATGGGTCTATATAAATTGGGATCCATGTATGTTCCAAATTTTAATAAAATCTGTAACATGGTATCCTGTTCCTAGTTTTAAAAAATCTATAGCCTAAAACCATCTTCACAAAATTGCACATCGGTTTCAGAGTCTACAACAGACATAGTTAGAAACATTTGTATTTTATATAGATATATATACATTTTATCAAAACTAGGACCACGAGGGGAGTAAGGAGGCAATTTCCGCCCCTGCGAATCCATCCAACAGGTTTAAATGAAATTTTTAAACATGAGCTATATAATTTATAAAAAAAAGACCATGAGGGGAGGTAGGGGGAAATTTCTGCCTCTACGAAACAATCTAAACGATTTCAAGGAAATTTTAACTTTTTGAGCTTCCATGATGTCGGAAAATTGTTCTGTGAAAAAATTCTTGTTCTAAAAAATATTGTTTTTTTTAAATTGTCGATTTTGATAATTTGACGTGAATTCTTGCATAACCAAATCGTTAGGTTAATTCCTCTGAATGCCAGTTAAATGATTTGTTCAGTCTTGTGTCCTCTGAGCCAGTCGAAATCAATATTTTTTGATAAATTTTTGAATTCAAGAATTACTTGAATACAACCCAACGATGATTTTCGTATTGGATTTCAATTATTTTTATACGGCTTTCATGCAGGTGACCGCATGAGATAGAGTTATTTATTTTGTATGGAGTTAGATATTTAGAAATGTGAAAAACAAAAATATATAAAACAATATTGAAAAAGAAACTCGAATTTGAAATTTTTTAAATTTTATTTTTGTAAATTCCTTTATCATGCGATTATAAATTTTTCGTAAAACTTTTTATATTAAACGAAATTACTGCGATATTCTCAAACTTCTTTTTTATTCGAAACGTCGATAGTGGGAAGGGACACTGTGACTATTTCTGACATCGAAAATGCTTAATGGTGGATCAGTCTTAAGTTGGAATTAACTTGATTGTTCAACTTTTGATTTGTGCTTCCGCAACGGTGAGAATGAAATATTTTGTCATAGTAAAATCTTGAGCGAAATTTTTTTCACCAAAAAAAGCGTTATATTGTGGTTATTTATTAATCATTTAGATGATGGACTGAAAAAGGCTCTTGTCATTTGTAGTGCTCACAATCAGTTTCCTGTTGATTCTATGAATATAGTTTGCTGCCAAACCTAACTCAAATAAGAAAAACATATTACGATATTCGAGCCTTACTATCGCTAGCGATCTACGTTAACTAATAGTTATGTAAATCATAGTAAGCAAATATAAAATATGAGAATTTCTATTGGATGCTAATTGATGATAAATTAAGCCAAATTATCTTAAAGCTGTTATTGTAATAAGACCTGTGCCTCGAAACCCACGCCAACCTAAATTTTTATGGACACTTAAATGCTATATATAAGAACCCTTCATTTACCTTTCCCCTTCCAAATCAGTTCATACAAAAACAAAATTACTTCCTTAGATTTTCATATTAACCGAATTCAATTCGCTTTATTCATCCTATAAAAAATAGACTAATATTAACTAATAAAAAAAATATCAAAATATCCAGTAGTATTGAAAATATAAAAAAACTTGATCTTCTGTGATAAACAACTAACGAAATATTAATATAAAATATTTTCAATTAAAAAAGTGCACATTTTAATTATCCAATGCAATTTAGATTTATACTGGGTCCAACATTTAAAATTTACCAAAAAAAAAAAAATAAAATTTCCGAGTTAACAGATTGTGGGTTAATGATCGTTGATCATACCACAACAAAAAAGAGAAAATAAAAAAAACATAAGAATAGAGGAGTAAGAACAATATTGGAACAACAAACTGACCTGGAACGTTGAGACCTCAGCGAATTGACGTGGTTGGTGAAAACGATGTTTCTGCGTATGTACTTTATAGTTTGAAAATAGGGTTTAATGGCAATGATATTCAGATATTTTCTTTGCTGTGATATGTTGTGACGTTTCAATAAGTTTTATACTTCATAAGCAAAATTTTGTTTCATTTCTTTTTCTGATAAATAATTTTCAACTAACAGAAAAAAGAGAAGCAAACCAAATCAAAAACAAATTGGCACTTATTTTAAAACTTTCCTGATCTTTAATTGGTTATTCTTAATTTACGTTAGGTAGCATAATATCTCAATGTTAAAGTAAAGAAAAAACCAATGAAATTAAAAAATTTTCGCGAAATTGTTCATTATTGCACCAATAAACGGTGTTATGAATCATTCTTAGAAAGTTCATATGTTCTACTTAGTTGTTAACTAAGATCTTAGGTCAGTGGTGTCAATTGTGATTGTATTGCTTTATATTAGTATTAGTGAATAAAGAGACAAGTATTCTTAAAAAAAATTAAAAAATGCATAAGAATCCGCCGCATGGGCACTCGTCGCTTGATAACCGACGACTTAATTGTGTACTCTCGTGGACTAAATGAAAGAGCGTAAGAATGCGTGTGAAGAATGTGTGTGAATTAATTTCCACAATTGTGTATGACGCTGACACCCCTGTCTTAGGTACATTTTTGTTGTGCATTGTGTCCTTGAATTTTGAACGGTTTGCTACTTATGGACATAAACAGGGGGGAAAAGGTAAAAAATATCGAATTTTTTTTAAAGTTTTTTGCGATTTTGATCTGGAACATTAATTTTTTTTTGATTTTATATGTTCACAACTTTTGTTCTTTAGGGCAAGAGCTACAACTTTGTCTCAAAGTGTAAATCAAAATTCCGAGCGGTTTGCAAGATATGAGCCTGAGAAAATGTGCATGACTTTGGGCAAAACTGGGAGACACGGGTCTTTTTTTTTGTCCTTTGTTGTTATTTATTGTCCGTATATGGTTATTTTTGTTCGTGTTGCACTGTGTTATTGTACTTATTTTTAAATTTTTCAATAGACAATCCCTTGAAAAAGTCGACGAAACGTCGGAAACAAAATATTGTAATTAAAATTTAATTTTATTTACATTGAAGAAATTTAGGCCCTATTAGCTTGACAAAAATAACCTTCATAAATTTATCACTCAGACCAAAGAAACAACTACAACAATAAAAACTATTATATTACAAGACAACCCGCAAAAATATGTTATGGCTAAACAAGTTGAAAAATGGCAAAACTCATTTTTTTGATGACTAAGCAAAGTGAAAAATGGCTAAATTATCCACTAAATGGCTAAATTGGCTGCGGCGATTTATATAAATTTACATACATTTATGCATAAATATGTAATCCAAATCCCAAACAGTTTATTTTTCTTTCTTATATTTACAAATTACTTATTAAGAAGTAAAAACAAAATAATAATGCATTTTACAACTAAAATTCTACAACTAGGGCGACAGTAAACATAACAATTCAGCACAATAAACGTCACTTCACCTTGCGTTATTCCTTTTTAATGCAAAGTAAATACCTTGTCTAGCTGTGCATTTTTTTTTAGCTTAAAATTTCAGCGTTGCGGAATTCGAACCCAGAATTTATTTGGGTTGGATAATAGCCACTATTTTTGACATCAGAAGGTGTAAGAAATATTGTAAATAAAACCCGTATCACTTCTAAACGATTTAAAGTTTTTTTTCTTTCAATAATCTCTCAAGCTCAAGGTCTGTTTTATATAAAGAATATTTATTTAAAATTGATCCAATATTTCGCTATCTCAATGGATAGCTTCTTCAGGGATTTTTTTGGTTTTTTATATATCAAACAATTTTTTAAAAAACAATTTTAATGAAACAACAAAATTGTCAATAATGAAAAATAAATAAAAATTATACACAGGAAACAAAAATTATTCTATTACATATTTATAAACTTATTTAATTTCCCATCTTATTCTTATAAATTAAATGTCTGTAATTTTGAGCTACATTGTCCGTATCTGTCTTAAAATTAATTCTTTGTTCCACTGGTATGTTTATAATTTGCAGCATTTCTAACATGAAGCGTCGTTTGTAGTTTGTTTCTGTATTTAAAACTGTTGTATTTTCAAAATCTGGTGTATGTAATAAGTAATTATAACTAAGTAGTATTTTTAACACACCTTCTCAAACCTAATACTAGATACCTAATTTTTAATAAAAGTTAATTAATATTCATAAGTTCAATAAATTTCATGTGTTTAATCCTAGAAAGATTTTTCGTAAAAATATCTGCTATCATATATTCCGTGCTAAGATATTTAAGTTTAATTTGCTTCATGCTAATTGCGTTTCGTATGTGAAATATAGCATTTGAAGCTATTTTTAAAGCACCTTGATTATCCACATTTAATGTCACTGGAACATCTTCAACGCACTCAAGTTCAAGTAACAATCGTTTTAAGTAAATGGTTTCCTTTGTAGCATTTGACATCGAAATGTACTCCGCCTCTGTGCTACTTAATGCGACGACATTCTGTTTTTTGGACTCCCAGGAAACCAAACAACTGCCATAGTAAAACATAAACGCTGAATATGATTTTCTGTCCAGAAAATTTCCGCCCCAATCTGCATCTGCATATCCAGTTAATTCGCCCTCATTGTATTTGTAATGAAGCTTCAGTTCTTTCGTACCCGAAAAATATTTCAAAATATTTTTGGCAGCTTTCATATGTTCAATATGAGAATCTGTGTTTCTCTGTGATAACTTTGCTACTGAATGCAATATGTCAGGACGAGTTGTGATAGCTAAATACATAAGTTCTCCCATAATTGTTTGATACGTTTTAAGTTCTACTTTTTTGCAATTGCTGTCACAAACCACTTGAAAACCAGGTTCAAGGGGAACTGATATCTTTTTACATTGCTCCATATCATATTTGTTCAACAAAGTTTTTATGTATTGAATATTACTCACAGTTAAATCGCCTGTTTCACCATCTCTGTTTATTTCCATTCCAAGAAAATGCGGCACTGGACCTTTATCGCTGACATCAAACTCCGTTGATAGCTCGAATTTGATCCGTTGTATAACTGATTTGTTTCTGCATCCGATAATAATATCATCCACGTACACTACTAATATAAATAACTCATCATTTGTTAAAATTTTATACAAGCATGGTTCATTATCACAGTTGGTAAAACCAATTTTTTTTAGAGACACGTCCAATTTAGTATTCCACTCTCTGCCTGATTGTTTAAGGCCATATAGGGACTTTCGCAATCTCAAAACCTTATTTGGATGCTCTTTATCAACGAACATTTTTGGTTGCTGCATATACACCTCCTCGTTGCGATTTCCATTTAAATATGCGCTTACAATATCAATTTGATGTAAGTACATACCTTTGTTAACAGCTAAAGCGAATAATAGTCTAATATTTGCATACCTTATAACAGGAGAAAACGTTTCGTGGTAATCAATACCGTACTTTTGGCTACATCCTTTGGCCACGAGTCTTGCATTATATCGCTCAACATGCCCATCTTTTGTTGTTTTAATGGAATATACCCATTTGCATCCAATAGATCTTTTTCCAGCTGGCAAATCGACCAAGTCCCAAGTTTTATTTCTTACCAAAACATTAAATTCTGTTTGCATAGCATTTTTCCATTCTGACGATTTTTTACAACTAATTGCTTCTTCCGTAGTTTGGGGCACGAATTTTTCTTTTGTGAATAAACTATTTATCACGTTATATTGTTTTTTAGGTCTGCCAGGTCTGCCATCTCGAATTATTTTGGAACGACCTCTTCCCCTTCATGGCTGCTGACTATCATCTCCCAAATTATCTTCCTCTGATTGAATTTCATTAAGCATTGTGTTGTTATTAGTCTCCTCAATTTCACCACTGTCCCCATCATCAGCCGTATTAAAACCATCTTCTTGATCGTCAATCATTTGTTCAACTGAATCATCTACTGTAGCATGAGAAGACTGAGAACTTTCTTTAATCTCATCAGTGGGAAATGTGATATAATCATCAACTTTGCAATCTTGACCATTTTCACTACCAATACAATCAAAAGAATTTTCGTCAAAACTCACGTCACGTCTTTCAATCACTTTTTGTGTTTCTTTGTCATACAATCTGTACGCCTTTGCAAACTGGGAATATCCCACCATTATATGTTGTTTTCCTTTTGCATCAAACTTTGATTTTGGACGTTTATCTAAGGCTATTGCACATGAACCAAAAATCTTAAAATTACTAACTTTCGGCTTATATCCATACCAAGCTTCATTTGGGGTTTTATCCAACAGAGCTTTAGTAGGAGAACGATTTCGCAAATAGACTGCTGTGGCAACAGCTTCTGCCCACAGATTTTTGTTCAGTTTCGCATGTACTAACATGGATCGTGACATCTCCACCAACGTTCGATTTACGCGTTCAGCAACACCATTTTGTTGAGGTGTGTATACTACGGTTAACTGCCTCAAAATAACGTGCTCCTGTAGATAAGAATTAAAAACTTTGTTAATGTACTCACGTCCGTTATCGCTTCGTAATATTTAAATTTTATTTTCTGTTTGACGTTCAACTTGCTGCTTGAATACCTTGAATTTTTCAAATATCTCATCCTTTGACTTCATGAAGAATACAAATGCTCTCCTTGTCTTATCGTCAATAAAGGTGACAAAATATCTGGATCCACCCACAGACGGTACATTTATTGGACCACATACATCCGAATGTATTAACTCCAATACATTTTCAGAACGATGTTCAGTTGCTTTTGGAAATGGTGCAACATGGATCTTGCTTATCATACACGTTTTGCACCTGTGATTTTCAGCTTGATTCGAAATCTTCATGCCATTTGCTAAACCTTTTTTACTTATTACCCCTAAGTCATTGAAATTTAAATGACCAAATCGGCAATGCCAAAGCATGTCGCTACTACTTGCTGAAAAAATACGCTCTTTGGAATCTTGACGTAAAATAAACAAATTGTCTTCTTTGTAAGCATTTATTACAACATCACCTGCACTGTTCTTAATTTGAACTTAATCGGAATTAAATGCAATTCCGGTGCAAAAAGGACATTCTCCAGGTGTATTTCGCATTCCGCATTTATTATAATTTTACCTTTACCAGTTGCGGTTATACATTTATCAGCTGCAAGATAAATTTTCTCATCACATTTGACCAGGGTGGCAAATAACTTTCTATTGTTACACATGTGTGATGTGGCACCACTATCAACATACCACAAATCTTGTGTAAAACCTTTTGCTGCTGCAACTAATGCACATGTTTTCTGTTCCACTGCTTTCTTTTCTCGAAAATCTCTACCGTAGTGACCTTTACGGCCACATGTGAAACACTTTCCAGCAGTGATGCCAACTTTTTGAGAGCAAAAAGCACTTAAAAATTTTAAAAAAGCACTAAAAAGCACTATTTCAAGCAAAAAAAGCGTAAAAAAGCACTAAGCCATTTATAAAAATTTAAATAAACACAAAACAAGTTGCATATGGCGTTTATTGGGACCATTTTTTTAGGATTAAATAATAAATATATTTACATTTGTATAAAAACATTTTTAATTGTATTATTATTGTCTTCAATAAAAATAATATCATCCAAATCATGATGATCCATCAGCTATGTTTGAATTAGCCATAATACCGTTTTAAAGTAATACAGTGCGAGCTCGATTTTTGTAACACGAAAAATCTTGTCTTTTGCAATTACCGAAAATTTGCAGTGACTGACCATTGTTTATAAAACTTAATGACAGCCTTTATTTTAATAAAAAAAACTTTATATTTTATCGTTTAAATAAATCTAAATTACAATCGTGCAAAGTTTAATAAAACAATTGGCGTATGATATTATCCAATTATTTTAACCTATGTACGCTTCTGAATGAAAATAAGGTGTAAAATAGAAAAAAACATGTATGTTTGCATTCTGAAACTTAGTCAAACCCTTTTCCAATAGCACTAGAGGTAGAAGTGCACAACACGCGGTTATTTGGAGACGAGTGTTGCGCGTTTGAAAACTAAAGCGCATGAAAAGTGGCAGGTTACAAAACGCTCGTTAAAGAAGCATTTTCTGTCAGCTGATTTCAATTTATTTAACACTTTGCTTATACGACTCTTTTTTTTTTGTTTTTAAAGTCTTTGCGTTCTTTTGTACGGTTTCCTACTGCATTTTTTTAAACTTTTCTACATGACTCAAAATCGTTGTTTATTTTTCCATTCACAATTCCTAATATTTTCAAAGCCATTTTCTATTTTTGACAGTGTCTACATCTTTAAAAAAATATTTATCGCAAAGAAATACATCGTTTTTGTTACGATTACTAAATTTGTTGTAATCGCTAAAAAGTGAAACGTTTTGTAAAATTTCCAAATTGCTAGGAAGCCTAGCTCTAACCTCGTAAATAAAGTTTTTGGCAAAACGAATGCAACTTTCTTTTATCACTTTTTTTATCATTTGTAATCTTAAAATCTTTACAGGCTTTCTCAAAATTGTAGTCCAAATAGCAAAGTTCATCAAAATCATCCTCTTTACCTATAATCGTAGTTTTAAAAAATGGTAGAAAAAAATTAGAATTGTAAAAAGAAATGCACTAACGAAAAATTGAAAAAGCACCAAGTTACTGCTTTTTCTAGGTTTGGCGCTAAGGATAAAATTTTGGCGTTTTGAGACATCAAAAAGCACAATAAACAGTGTCAAAAGCACTAAGTTGGCATCGCTGCCAAAAATATATGTAGATTACTTAAAAGGCACTTTAAAGCACTGTGAGAAATTGTTAAAAGCACTATAAATACCCGCTTTTCAAAAACGGGTGTTTAACAAAATTTCGGGTATTGCATACGCAAAAAAGGACCAAAAAATACCCGAAAGGCACCAAAATGGCAACGCTGCTTTCCAGTAATAACCTTATTGTCTTTTGCTACTCTCGAGTTTAAACTCTTAGATTTCTTATTAGAACGTGCTCCGTATGCTTGCTGATAACTACTACCTTCAGCTTCTTGTTGCACATTAGCTCGTCGGTCACCTTCTTCTAGCAATTTCAATTTCAAAACTTGAAATGTTGGCAAATTATCCCGAGTCTCCATAGCAATTATAAAAGCCTCATACGACTTCGGCAAACTTGATAATAACGTTATGACAACTGATTCATCTTGAAGCTGGATACCGCTATCTGCTAGTTTTTCTATGACTTCCTCGAATTTATTTAAATACTGGCTTATAGCTTCGTTGTCATCCATTTTTAGATGCATCAAACGTTTATAAAGCATGACTTTTTGTATTGGCCCCCTGGGCTTATGCACTTCCTCTAATTTGTTCCAAGCTGCTGCAGATTTTGTACATTTCCTTATGTAAATCAGCTGACTTCCCTTTATGCTCAAAACAATAGTGGCAAGCGCTTTTTCGTCATTCCCTTCCCAATCGGATTTCTGTTGCGCAGTCCAATTAGGCTCACAGTTCAATTGACCATTTGCGTACTTCCACAACCCATTGTGGATAAGCACGCTCTTCATATGCACATGCCAGGAATCATAATTCATTTCATCTAGCTTCTCGATTTGCAAGAACGGCGACGTCATATTTAGTTTTCCTTTAGTCAAATTTGAACACAATATTCTGTTAAAAAATTTAAAATGGCTAGACTTCTGGGCCCATAGCCAAATGTAAGAAATATTGTAAATAAAACCCGTATCACTTCTAAACGATTAAAAGTTTTATTAACGAATGAATAAAGAAAGAATATACAAATGTATTTTTATGTTTAAAGCAAAGGTTGATACGATTAAAAATACAAATTCAAAGCCTACTAAGATTATGTTTGTAATATAAAACAATAAGTAATTATAACTAAGTAGCATTTTTAACATGAAACCTTATCAACATATTTGACACCAGAATGTGTTACACCGTGGCGGAATTCTGTCCCAGAAATCTTCCGGCGCTGTGTTGTCACAAAGCACAAGGCTTTCTCCGTTTCCTTTTTATTGGAATTGTCGAGACTTGAAACCTTATCAACATTTTTGACATCAGAATGTGTTACACCGTGGCGGAATTCTGTCCCAGAAATCCTCCGGGCCTGCGTTGTCACAAAGCACAACCATATGGCAAATGCGAATACGAAACTCCTCAAAATATTCATGATCGAAGAAGTGAAACGATAAAAACTTTCTATTGCTGGTTGCCATGAGATTAGCCCTTTTATAGTTAATTTTTAAAGACATATGTACATACAAGCATACATACAAACAGAAATATCTAAGCTATTCTCATGTTTGTTTATGTGTGTCATTATTTTTTTAATATTTATAAATTTACTGACTGATTCATCACCGCATATAAGTGCCTGAAGCTAAAAAGCTAAAATTTGGTCTCTCGACAAATCGATCCGCAAAGACGGGATTTTTGAAAATTCGAATGTTTAGGTCATAAACAAGAGCTGAATCGTTTAAATTGGCTAACCTCATATCTCCCAAACTAAAAGAGATACAAATTAAAATTTTATACTGGTATGGTACTTTTTTGAAATTTGACTCTTTTGGAAGAAAACCGGTTAAACTTGTATTGTGGAACACATTCTCGATTTATCTGAAAAAGAAGCAAATATAAGTTTTGTACTTTTTCGAAATTCGAAAGTTTCAGGGGTGAAAATCGTACAAATATTTTTTACAAAACATTTTTCCCCATTCATTATGGGCTGCCACTACAATATTGAAGATTTTGATACTTCAATGCAGAAAACATCTATTAAAAAGGGAAAATGCTTTTTGAATTTTCTGTAATATTGAACTTAGAAACATAAGAGCATTTAAGATGAAATATGTTGGTACTTTTTTCGTAAAACCTAGAAAGATTAAGTGTACTAATTTTGGGACCGTAGACGAGTATAGACCCAGCAAATCGAAATTATGCTATGAGGTTGATAGATATGTAAAATAGATATCTTGAACATATAGTGATAGTAGGGTCAAATGTGGACCGACTTTAGCTTAATTTGGTAAGATGAGTAAGTTTCGAATATAATATTTGTGGAACAAATTTTGTATACACGCCATTGTAACCTTCCACTTTGCGGACAAGATTTACCAGCCAGTCAACAGGCCTAGTGGACATCGTTAGATAGACTCAGAAAGTCATTCTGAGTAAATCGGTGTACTTACAGGCTACCACTTATAAAGAGCGATAAGTCAATACACAAAAGCCGATACTTTGGCTAACAAAGTTATACTGAGTGCCGAAAAGGAGCATATGTACGTACATTAGGGCAATAACCAATATTTTTTGCATAGTACTACGAGTTGGGCAATATTGTTTTATAAACGAAAACATTATCTTGGGATATTTTGCAAAACAAACATCACGCACCAAATTCATTTTCAATACAAAAAAATTTTGTTTAAAAAACAGTTTACAGTTATGCAGGTTTGTTTTTGTTTCACTTTAACATTTCGACTCGTATTCGAGAAAAGCAACTAATTTATATATTATATTTTAAGAAATTGCAACGCCATTTCATTTCGGACAAATTTAATAATTCATCGCAGTTAATGCGTGAACTTTTTTAACGGCAGAAAATCTTTTAATCTTGAAAAAAAACAAAAAATTTCTCTAATGCAAAAACGAAAGTGACCAATTTAATTTACATTTTTTCTAACTTCGACACATTTTTTTATTTGAGTGATCGATCTTATATTTTAAAAGTTTAAAAATGGGATCTACATAATTTTCAAATTACTTCGGTTAATTTTTTTAATGCGAAATAAGCACTTACAATACTGTAAATGCTTGAAGACGGCTATACATTTGTCTAAAAGAAAAAAAAGTTGACTTGCGAAACCGACAGTGACAAATTTAAATTAAAATTTTTTATTTTTTATAATTAGCCTACGGTTTTCTCATAAATTGTAAAAGTTAAGAAATGAGATCTTCATAGATTTAAAAGTTATGAAACTTTATGCACAAATTAAAGGATTTTCATAAACCCCCATATTTGTATGGGTGCCCCCTAAGGGATGGAAATAAGGAGCAAGTATGTTTTGAGAAAATGTTTAGGACAAAAAACTAATGGAGGTCGGTCATACATTTTACCCCCTAGGGTGGACTTCAGTGCAGTTATGGTACTTTTCCTTCAATATATATTTTTTGTCAATTGGGTATTTATTAACAACCTCTGATGAAAAGGGTGAGGAGGCACCCTATACGAAGACATTAAGGACTTAAAAAAATGTTTAACACAATATCCTAAATAAAGTTTAGCTAAATTTAACACGACCTGCATTAGGGGTACGAAGCTCGCTGGGTGAGGTAGTATTTAAATTAAATAAACAGCTTCGAAGTCTGGTGCGATTTGAGTTTACTCATATTTCGTTTTCTTTTAGTGAAAGTATTTTTACTATCATGTAGACGCTTGCCTTAAGTTTTGTTTTAAATATACTTTAAAAATTCAAAAATCTCTTATTGATGTTGATTTAATAAATAACGTACTTTTAAATATCAATAACAATTAGCACGTGTATTTGAGTATAATTCCGAAATATAGAAATGAAGATATTTTTGTTTTTTATGTTCATAGCATACTTGTGTATAAACTTTGAAATATTTAAAAAGTTGTTAATTTAAATTAATCCGCACACGTACAGCCATAGACACACATTTTTCGCTGTTAAAAAAAGTGGAATAATATTTACACACGTTATTTTTATTTAGAATTATTAACACAAGTTTGTTAGTCAAATAATACATGCTAAAATTTAAATGAGCGTATATAGCCCTCAATCATAAGATAAATTAAGACCTTGTTTTGGGATTTCTAGTTTTGAACATTTCAAAGAGTTGAAAATAGAAAATAGTTGAAAAGGGTTGAAATAGCCGATGCATAATGTTCATCAAACACATTATTTTCAACAGCAAAAATATTTGGGTTGTAACCGGCTGGCCCACAATGACAATCGACAACTTAATAGAGCGAATACAAGTCACTCATTATCGTTCTCATAATACACTCACACTTTTTACCAATACACTCATACTTATAAATATTGAAACGAACTTGCTTTTAAAATTCTCTTTTCAGTGAGTGTTTCAATTTACGTTCAAGAAAACAGCTGATTTCAAGGTTAGTGAGCAAATTTTTCGTTTGCCTTTATAAATTGTTTTCTTGATGACATCTTGAAAGTAAATTGCTCAAAAATTTAATGCAGCCTACGTCCCAACTTAAAATTTTTGGATATTTTTACAAACAGTATATGCAAAAGACTATCAAGAAAATCTTAATCGTGTGGCTGCACTGTAAGTAAATACCATTCAAATGGTGTATATTTTGTTCAAGTCGGAAAGTGTTCTTAACTGTTTTGGCTTTGCCCATGTGGCTGCAGGGTAACGTAATTCTTTTATTTATTGTGATATAACTATATTGCCACATCAACAATTCCACAAATGGATTGTAAATTAAGCTATAAAAAATACAACCCTGTCCTTCAAGCAAACCAGTAAACGAAAAACAAAGCGGTAAACTAGAAGTATAGAATAGAGTTTTGTGAAAAATATTTTATAAAAAAAAAAATATATGTATTTTGGACTTCAAGAAGAATTCTTGACAAAAAATGCGAAAAACATAAGCAATTAAAAATAGATAATCATTCAAAAAAGCAAATTTCGAATACAATTTGGTTTAAAGATTTATGTTTGACTAGACGATGGCTGCGAGTGTTAAACGGTCAATCAAGAGTGAAAAATTATCAATAAATTCTAATTGATTTCAAGTTGCAAAATTCCTTTCTTCATAGAAATAATTTAATGAAAATTAAATTGGATTACTTTAGCCTAATTAAAATATCAAAATTTGGATTAAAAACCATAAAACAGTTCAACAAAAATAACCGCAATACCGATTATTAAACCATATAATTTATAAGCGGTGTTGTTTAAAAAAAAATATTATTAAAAAATATTCAGTATTGGTGTGCAAAGAAATAATTCGTAAATATCCTAACAAATTGCCTCTGTCGATAACCACAACACAAGTAATTGATTTTGACATTCGCTTTAATAAAATAAAATAACAAAACATTTGTTACAATTCAAAAAATTTATTTAGAACTTACGGCCAATTTTTAGGTTTGATATTATATCACGATTATATTTAAAATCGTTGTAAATATGGAATGGGAATTTAGCACATTTAAAAGAAACCTTGTTAATTAATTTTTAAATCCCAAGAAAAACTTTGATCACGAAGTGTAACTTAATTTACCAAGCTGGTACATTTAAATTTAATCTAAGTTTCCATTGTAATAACTAAGCAATCAAAAAACAACAGCAAAGCCATGACAGACAGCTATTTTATGAGACCACCTTGTAAATAAATACACTTTTTTATGATATGTTTTTTGTATTAAGTAGAGCTACCATACTTTTATCTTAATTAAAAAAGACTTTTGAAATAGAACTCAAAAAATCAATCTGTATTTTAATACGAATTAAGTTTATATTCAAATTAACTTAATATAGATTTAAATGTTATGCTAAAAATTGGGCATAAGTCACTTAAACAACCGTAATTTACAGCTTTTTTTCACAGCTCACTATTGTAATCTACACATTTAAGGGCCATTATTACAACTTACAAATAGTTATTTTAAGGATGCTATCTGACAGATAAATAGTTTTTGGTTATTACAAGTTAACATTAACCTAAAAAGTGACTGATAAGCTAACATCAGGTTTGTCCTAATGGTAACTTTACAAGTTAACTTTAATAACTTGAAGATGCCATATTTTCTGCTGATGGTAACTTCAATGTCAGTTTTTTTTGCCCTTTTTCTGGCAGATTCACTTTCATTATTTATTTTCGACATTTTTTTTAACACAAAAAAAACAATTTACCATAAAAACCAAAAATTAAGCACAAAAAATTTACTTTTGCTTTCAATTAAAGAAACAAGCATAACTAAGGCGTTGCCACCATGTATTTTAAACGAACGGAAGTGGTCGGTATATACTGCAATGTTGCCACAGTATATAAATTACATTTTTTATTTTATCGGACAGTTGTAATAATGGAAAAAACTTATTGGTCACTTTATCGTTCAAGATAGCTATTGTCCACGTTAACTATCAGCAACTTTATCATTAGGTTGTAATAATGGCCCTAAATGATAATACTAAAATTCTCTCCTTGTGATGCGTTATCAACTTGACAAGTCTGAACTGATACTGACGTAATACCATCTTTTGCGAACCTTTTTGTACTTTATCCCAAATGTGCATATGACCCTGACGTCTAAATGGCTCTAGAACGTCTAATTTGTTAATTAAACTTATGCATCTATAGTTATTAACATTGTGTATTAATTCTATTGCTGAATTTTAATTGAGCTATAATATACAATAAACTAAGGCATACTTTAAGGTTTAAAAATTACTTACTGTGGGGCTGAAGTACAATTATGCACAACAATTTTAACATTATATATGTACTAGAAAATTGTGTACAGTGATTTTTACACTAGAGGTATGCATTCTAATACAAAAACAATTTAAAGTAATAAAATAGCTCTACATTTAGTAGCAAAACTAGACTTTTCGCTGGAAAAGTCCATAATTTACATACATATTTGTTATACTCTCCACCAATATGAGTGATGAATAAAGGATTATCGATTTTGTCGCTACTTAAGTACAAATCTAAGACCCTATAAAATATATATGTATACTTACATATGTTAGACATTTTCGAAGAGGCAGATATTGCCCCTACTTCGCATTGTGGTTAAATGTTTTTTAAAATTCACTGTTTATGGGTCTATATAAATTGGGATCCATGTATGTTCCAAATTTTAATAAAATCTGTAACATGGTATCCTGTTCCTAGTTTTAAAAAATCTATAGCCTAAAACCATCTTCACAAAATTGCACATCGGTTTCAGAGTCTACAACAGACATAGTTAGAAATATTTGTATTTTATATACATATATATACATTTTATCAAAACTAGGACCACGAGGGGAGTAAGGAGGCAATTTCCGCCCCTGCGAATCCATCCAACAGGTTTAAATGAAATTTTTAAACATGAGCTATATAATTTATAAAAAAAAGACCATGAGGGGAGGTAGGGGGAAATTTCTGCCTCTACGAAACAATCTAAACGATTTCAAGGAAATTTTAACTTTTTGAGCTTCCATGATGTCGGAAAATTGTTCTGTGAAAAAATTCTTGTTCTAAAAAATATTGTTTTTTTTAAATTGTCGATTTTGATAATTTGACGTGAATTCTTGCATAACCAAATCGTTAGGTTAATTCCTCTGAATGCCAGTTAAATGATTTGTTCAGTCTTGTGTCCTCTGAGCCAGTCGAAATCAATATTTTTGATAAATTTTTGAATTCAAGAATTACTTGAATACAACCCAACGATGATTTTCGTATTGGATTTCAATTATTTTTATACGGCTTTCATGCAGGTGACCGCATGAGATAGAGTTATTTATTTTGTATGGAGTTAGATATTTAGAAATGTGAAAAACAAAAATATATAAAACAATATTGAAAAAGAAACTCGAATTTGAAATTTTTTAAATTTTATTTTTGTAAATTCCTTTATCATGCGATTATAAATTTTTCGTAAAACTTTTTATATTAAACGAAATTACTGCGATATTCTCAAACTTCTTTTTTATTCGAAACGTCGATAGTGGGAAGGGACACTGTGACTATTTCTGACATCGAAAATGCTTAATGGTGGATCAGTCTTAAGTTGGAATTAACTTGATTGTTCAACTTTTGATTTGTGCTTCCGCAACGGTGAGAATGAAATATTTTGTCATAGTAAAATCTTGAGCGAAATTTTTTTCACCAAAAAAAGCGTTATATTGTGGTTATTTATTAATCATTTAGATGATGGACTGAAAAAGGCTCTTGTCATTTGTAGTGCTCACAATCAGTTTCCTGTTGATTCTATGAATATAGTTTGCTGCCAAACCTAACTCAAATAAGAAAAACATATTACGATATTCGAGCCTTACTATCGCTAGCGATCTACGTTAACTAATAGTTATGTAAATCATAGTAAGCAAATATAAAATATGAGAATTTCTATTGGATGCTAATTGATGATAAATTAAGCCAAATTATCTTAAAGCTGTTATTGTAATAAGACCTGTGCCTCGAAACCCACGCCAACCTAAATTTTTATGGACACTTAAATGCTATTTATAAGAACCCTTCATTTACCTTTCCCCTTCCAAATCAGTTCATACAAAAACAAAATTATTTCCTTAGATTTTCATATTAACCGAATTCAATTCGCTTTATTCATCCTATAAAAAATAGACTAATATTAACTAATAAAAAAAATATCAAAATATCCAGTAGTATTGAAAATATAAAAAAACTTGATCTTCTGTGATAAACAACTAACGAAATATTAATATAAAATATTTTCAATTAAAAAAGTGCACATTTTAATTATCCAATGCAATTTAGATTTATACTGGGTCCAACATTTAAAATTTACCAAAAAAAAAAAATAAAATTTCCGAGTTAACAGATTGTGGGTTAATGATCGTTGATCATACCACAACAAAAAAGAGAAAATAAAAAAAACATAAGAATAGAGGAGTAAGAACAATATTGGAACAACAAACTGACCTGGAACGTTGAGACCTCAGCGAACTGACGTGGTTGGTGAAAACGATGTTTCTGCGTATGTACTTTATAGTTTGAAAATAGGGTTTAATGGCAATGATATTCAGATATTTTCTTTGCTGTGATATGTTGTGACGTTTCAATAAGTTTTATACTTCATAAGCAAAATTTTGTTTCATTTCTTTTTCTGATAAATAATTTTCAACTAACAGAAAAAAGAGAAGCAAACCAAATCAAAAACAAATTGGCACTTATTTTAAAACTTTCCTGATCTTTAATTGGTTATTCTTAATTTACGTTAGGTAGCATAATATCTCAATGTTAAAGTAAAGAAAAAACCAATGAAATTAAAAAATTTTCGCGAAATTGTTCATTGTTGCACCAATAAACGGTGTTATGAATCATTCTTAGAAAGTTCATATGTTCTACTTAGTTGTTAACTAAGATCTTAGGTCAGTGGTGTCAATTGTGATTGTATTGCTTTATATTAGTATTAGTGAATAAAGAGACAAGTATTCTTAAAAAAAATTAAAAAATGCATAAGAATCCGCCGCATGGGCACTCGTCGCTTGATAACCGACGGCTTAATTGTGTACTCTCGTGGACTAAATGAAAGAGCGTAAGAATGCGTGTGAAGAATGTGTGTGAATTAATTTCCACAATTGTGTATGACGCTGACACCCCTGTCTTAGGTACATTTTTGTTGTGCATTGTGTCCTTGAATTTTGAACGGTTTGCTACTTATGGACATAAACAGGGGGGAAAAGGTAAAAAATATCGAATTTTTTTTAAAGTTTTTTGCGATTTTGATCTGGAACATTAATTTTTTTTTGATTTTATATGTTCACAACTTTTGTTCTTTAGGGCAAGAGCTACACCTTTGTCTCAAAGTGTAAATCAAAATTCCGAGCGGTTTGCAAGATATGAGCCTGAGAAAATGTGCATGACTTTGGGCAAAACTGGGAGACACGGGTCTTTTTTTTTTGTCCTTTGTTGTTATTTATTGTCCGTATATGGTTATTTTTGTTCGTGTTGCACTGTGTTATTGTACTTATTTTTAAATTTTTCAATAGACAATCCCTTGAAAAAGTCGACGAAACGTCGGAAACAAAATATTGTAATTAAAATTTAATTTTATTTACATTGAAGAAATTTAGGCCCTATTAGCTTGACAAAAATAACCTTCATAAATTTATCACTCAGACCAAAGAAACAACTACAACAATAAAAACTATTATATTACAAGACAACCCGCAAAAATATGTTATGGCTAAACAAGTTGAAAAATGGCAAAACTCATTTTTTTGATGACTAAACAAAGTGAAAAATGGCTAAATTAGCCACTAAATGGCTAAATTGGCTGCGGCGATTTATATAAATTTACATACATTTATGCATAAATATGTAATCCAAATCCCAAACAGTTTATTTTTCTTTCTTATATTTACAAATTACTTATTAAGAAGTAAAAACAAAATTATAATGTATATTACAACTACAATCACACAACTAGGGCGACAGTAAACATAGCAATTCAGCACAATAAACGTCACTGCACCTTGCGTTATTGCTTTTTAATGCAAAGTAAATACCTTGTCTAGCTGTGCATTTTTTTTTAGCTTAAAATTTCAGCGTTGCGGAATTCGAACCCAGAATTTATTTGGGTTGGATAATAGCCACTATTTTTGACACCAGAAGGCTTAAGCTTGGCTTTCTCCGTTTCTTTTTTATTGGAATTGTTGAGACTTGAGACCTTATCAACATTTTTGACATCAGAATGTATTACACCGTGGCGGAATTCTGTCCCAGAAATCTTCCGGGCCTGTGTTGTCACAAAGCACAACCATATGGCAAATACGAATACGAAACTCCTCAAAATATTCATGATCGAAGAAGTGAAACGATAAAAACTTTCTATTGCTGGTTGCCATGAGATTAGCCCTTTTATAGTTAATTTTTAAAGACATACATACAAGCATACATACAAACATAAATATCTAAGCTATTCTCATATTTGTTTATGTGTGTCATTATTTTTTTAATATTTATAAATTTACTGACTGATTCATCACCGCATATAAGTGCCTGAAGCCAAAAAGATAAAATTTGGTCTCTCGACAAATCGATCCGCTAAGACGGGATTTTTGAAAATTCGAATGTTTAGGTCATAAACAAGAGCTAAAACGTTTAAATTGGCTAACCTCATATCTCCCAAACTAAAAGAGATACAAATTAAAATTTTATACTGGTATGGTACTTTTTTGAAATTTGACTCTTTTGGAAGAAAACCGGTAAAACTTGTATTTTGGAACACATTCGCGATTTATCTGAAAAAGAAGCAAACATAAGTTTTGTACTTTTTCGAAATTCGAAAGTTTCAGGGGTGAAAATCGTACAAATATTTTTTTACAAAACATTTTTCCCCATTCATTATGGGCTGCCACTATAATATTGAAGATTTTGATACTTCAATGCAGAAAACATCTATTAAAAAGGGAAAATGCTTTTTGAATTTTCTGTAATATTGAACTTAGAAACATAAGATCATAGGCATTTAAGATGAAAAATTTTGGTACTTTTTTCGTAAAACCTAGAAAGATTAAGTGTACTACTTTTGGGACCGTAGGCAAGTATAGACCCAGCAAATCGAAATTATGCTATGAGGTTGATAGATATGTAAAATAGATATCTTGAACATATAGTGATAGTAGGGTCAAATGTGGACCGACTTTAGCTTAATTTGGTAAGATGAGTAAGTTTCGAATATTATATTTGTGGAACAAATTTTGTATACACGCCATTGTAACCTTTCACTTTGCGGACAAGATTTACCAGCCAGTCAACAGGCCTAGTGGACATCGTTAGATAGACTCAGAAAGTCATTCTGAGTAAATCGGTGTACTTACAGGCTACCACTTATAAAGAGCGATAAGTCAATACACAAAAGCCGATACTTTGGCTAACAAAGTTATACTGAGTGCCGAAAAGGAGCATATGTACGTACAATAGGGCAATAACCAATATTTTTTGCATAGTACTACGAGCTGGGCAATATTGTTTTATAAACGAAAACATTATCTTGGGATATTTTGCAAAACAAACTTCACGCACCAAATTCATTTTCTAAATCAACTAAACAAAATTTTGTTAAAAACAGTTTACCGTTATGCAGGTTTGTTTTTGTTTCACTTTAACATTTCGACGAATATTCGAGAAAAGCAACTAATTTATATATTATATTTTAAGAAATTGCAACGCCATTTCATTTCGTACAAATTTAATAATTCATCGCAGTTAATGCGTGAACTTTTTTAACGGCAGAAAATCTTTTAATCTTGAAAAAAAACAAAAAATTTCTCTAATGCAAAAACGAAAGTGACCAATTTAATTTACATTTTTTCTAACTTCGACACATTTTTTTATTTGAGTGATCGATCTTATATTTTAAAAGTTTAAAAATGGGATCTACATAATTTTCAAATTGCTTCGGTTAATTTTTTTTAATGCGAAATAAGCACTTACAATACTGTAAATGCTTGAAGACGGCTATACATTTGTCTAAAAGAAAAAAAAGTTGACTTGCGAAACCGACAGTGACAAATTTAAATTAAAATTTTTTATTTTTTATAATTAGCCTACGGTTTTCTCATAAATTGTAAAAGTTAAGAAATGAGATCTTCATAGATTTAAAAGTTATGAAACTTTATGCACAAATTAAAGGATTTTCATAAACCCCCATATTTGTATGGGGCCCCCCTAAGGGATGGAAATAAGGAGCAAGTATGTTTTGAGAAAATGTTAAGGACAAAAAACTAATGGAGGTCGGTCATACATTTTACCCCCTAGGGTGGACTTCAGTGCAGTTATGGTACTTTTCCTTCAATATATATTTTTTGTCAATTGGGTATTTATTAACAACCTCTGATGAAAAGGGTGAGGAGGCACCCTATACGAAGACATTAAGGACTTAAAAAAATGTTTAACACAATATCCTATATAAAGTTTAGCTAAATTTAACACGACCTGCATTAGGGGTACGAAGCTCGCTGAATGAGGTAGTATTTAAATTAAATAAACAGCTTCGAAGTCTGGTGCGATTTGAGTTTACTCATATTTCGTTGTCTTTTAGTGGAAGTATTTTTACTATCATGTAGACGCTTGCCTTAAGTTTTGTTTTAAATATACTTAAAAAAATTCAAAAATCTCTTATGGATGTTGATTTTATAAATGACATACTTTTAAATATCAATAACAATTATCCACGTGTATTTGAGTATAATTCCGAAATATTGAAATGAAGATATTTTTGTTTTTTATGTTCATAGCATACTTGTGTATAAACTTTGAAATATTTAAAAAGTTGTTAATTTAAATTAATCCGCACACGTACAGCCATAGACACACATTTTTCGCTGTTAAAAAAAGTGGAATAATATTTACACACGTTATTTTTATTTAGAATTATTAACACAAGTTTGTTAGTCAAATAATACATGCTAAAATTTAAATGAGCGTATATAGCCCTCAATCATAAGATAAATTAAGACCTTGTTTTGGGATTTCTAGTTTTGAACATTTCAAAGAGTTGAAAATAGAAAATAGTTGAAAAGGGTTGAAATAGCCGATGCATAATGTTCATCAAACACATTATTTTCAACAGCAAAAATATTTGGGTTGTAACCGGCTGGCCCACAATGGCAATCGACAACTTAATAGAGCGAATACAAGTCACTCATTATCGTTCTCATAAAACACTCACACTTTTTACCAATACACTCATACTTATAAATATTGAAACGAACTTGCTTTTAAAATTCTCTTTTCAGTGAGTGTTTCAATTTACGTTCAAGAAAACAGCTGATTTCAAGGTTAGTGAGCAAATTTTTCGTTTGCCTTTATAAATTGTTTTCTTGATGACATCTTGAAAGTAAATTGCTCAAGAATTTAATGCAGCCTACGTCCCAACTTAAAATTTTTGGATATTTTTACAAACAGTATATGCAAAAGACTATCAAGAAAATCTTAATCGTGTGGCTGCACTGTAAGTAAATACCATTCAAATGGTGTATATTTTGTTCAAGTCGGAAAGTGTTCTTAACTGTTTTGGCTTTGCCCATGTGGCTGCAGGGTAACGTAATTCTTTTATTTATTGTGATATAACTATATTGCCACATCAACAATTCCACAAATGGATTGTAAATTAAGCTATAAAAAATACAACCCTGTCCTTCAAGCAAACCAGTAAACGAAAAACAAAGCGGTAAACTAGAAGTATAGAATAGAGTTTTGTGAAAAATATTTTATAAAAAAAAAATATATGTATTTTGGACTTCAAGAAGAATTCTTGACAAAAAATGCGAAAAACATAAGCAATTAAAAATAGATAATCATTCAAAAAAGCAAATTTCGAATACAATTTGGTTTAAAGATTTATGTTTGACTAGACGATGGCTGCGAGTGTTAAACGGTCAATCAAGAGTGAAAAATTATCAATAAATTCTAATTGATTTCAAGTTGTAAAATTCCTTTCTTCATAGAAATAATTTAATGAAAATTAAATTGGATTACTTTAGCCTAATTAAAATATCAAAATTTGGATTAAAAACCATAAAACAGTTCAACAAAAATAACCGCAATACCGATTATTAAACCATATAATTTATAAGCGGTGTTGTTTAAAAAAAATATTATTAAAAAATATTCAGTATTGGTGTGCAAAGAAATAATTCGTAAATATCCTAACAAATTGCCTCTGTCGACAACCACAACACAAGTAATTGATTTTGACATTCGCTTAAAATAAAATAACAAAACACTTGTTACAATTCAAAAACTTTATTTAGAACTTACGGCCAATTTTTAGGTTTGATATTATATCACGATTATATTTAAAATCGTTGTAAATATGGAATGGGAATTTAGCACATTTAAAAGAAACCTTGTTAATTAATTTTTTAATCCCAAGAAAAACTTTGATCACGGAGTGTAACTTATGCCCCTATTGCGGTTCTCCACTCAACTCAGTTTGGTCGTTTGATAGTCAACCCAACTTATGCACAACCAAACTCATTTTAGGTATTGTGATACTCAACTGTTTTTAGTTGAGTTTGCTATAAAGTTGCCAACTTAAAATATCGATTTGCCAACTTTATATATAACGTTTGACAAGTGAAAACTTTATAAAATTCAATAATTTTTTAAGCTAAAAGTATTTTTAGTAGTTGTGTTGAAAAAAAAAAATTATTTATAATAGATATTATATATATATTAGGGTGGGTCAAAAAAATATTTTTTCTCTTATCGACTTCTAATAGCGTAAATATGTTGTATTTTTGTCTGAATTAGATCCCTGTAAAATATTATTAATTTATTTTTAGTGTAAGAGCCCGCGCTTTGACATTCAACTTTGTTAAATTTTTAATATAGCAACAATAGCATTGTATTGCAGAAAATCATATGACTGTATTTTAACGACTTTTAGGTTCGTGAAAATAGTGTCAGAAGCATTCATGACTCTTTGCGCTAAAAAAGTCAATCGATGGTTTAATATAGACGAAACTTAAATCAAGACGAGAGATGCCCGCATTTGACAGTAAACAAGATTTTGTGACCAAAAAGGATTTTATTGTTTTATGTTGTATAAGAACCAAATTTTTATTTTTTTTAGGTAAAATCCAAATTATTTTTAGTTTTAATTAATAATAATTGAAAAAAAAAAAAATATATTAAAATTTAAAAAATGGACTTTTTCAAATATTCTTAATTCTTAGGAGCTCATACGCGGGCTCAAGATGAGACTTTTTTGAACTTTTTTTTTGCAATTTTTATTTGTTTTAACGTAATACAAAAAAATATTGCTATTAGAATATGATTCGAGAACTTTTATTTTTTCTCATACATCAGTGACCCACCCTAATATATATATATGTTCCCGAAGATCCTATAAGGAGCATAGGGCCCCAAACGGATATTGGATATAAGTGTCGATTTATTTTATGATGATGAAAATGAAAACCCTCTTGAACTTCCTAATGCCAAGTAACTAAATAATAATTTTAAATTTGTAGATTTAAAAGTAATTTCCGACTTAACTGGGAAGCGTTTTGTTATTTGCTGGATGAAATTAAAGATCATTTAAAAACACCTGTTCGCGTAGTGGCTATTCTCCTGTATTAAAGTTATGCGTTGCTCTTTCATTTTTCACTGACGAGAGCTATCAAAAGTGCAGTGATAACGATTTTAATATTGAGCTACAAATCTACAATGTCACATGCAATAGCTGGGGTTTTTCATTAGAATAACAATTGTAAATATGTATAGGAATAAATAAACAATAAATATAAAAACAAACACTAGAAGCGCAAATAAAAATTAAATTCATTTTCTGAACATACAAGCATTTTTTAGAAATGCAATCCGCTTTAAAAATTTCTGGGGCAACTTCATTCTATACAATTATTTAAGAACAAAGGTGCAATTCAAAATCTCTTTTCATATTTGTACTTCGAAACTACTTCTTTAAAGCTAAAAGGTAGTATTAGCTACTTTGGATGTAATTAAGATGCCGTTTTTTTAAAGTTTGGGGGACGGGGTCTTTCACAGAGGTTGAAAGCTCTCTGTCTGCTATCCACTTGGGGATAGCAAGAAGCGATTCCTTTGTCTGAAATTCCCAAGCATCTCATAACTTCCGGTCTTAGACCAAGTGTTCCCTGGAAATGTTATTCAGGCACCCGTCTGATGACAGCTAATGTGAGAAGGCCTACAGAACTGAGTATCCTGAGTGCAGGGTTACGCCGACGCGTCTCAGGAAAATAGGTGACAACTGATAACATTTAGTCACTGAAACTCACCTGTATTAAACCGGCCTAGCGGTGTTGGCAGCCCCAACTCTAGGATCGGAGGCTTTGGCCTAATCAGTCAATCTTCCTAAACTCGTATGATTACAGAAACGTCAACAAAAAAAAATTGACGCCCTATGTTCTTCGTGAACAATTTATTTAAGTATTTTTATGTTATATCGCTGTATCTATATTGTATTTAAATAAGTAAAGGACATATACATATATATTTTAAAGTATGACATCTTTGCTGGGAAGCCTATCAAATTGTGCTTTAGTTGTAATTTTCAAAGATCTACGAATGTATTAAATGCAGTGAAATTCTAATACACAGTATAACAAATCTTTCTACTTACGGTTTTTCCATTGTTATTTTTTTTTCTTTTAAAAATAAAAGTCAACTAAAACTGAAAACAACTCAACTACTTTTTAGCAGTTGTGTATTTATAACGTTTCTCTCGACCAAACTTTTACAAAGTTGAAAACGGCAATACCACGAAAAACCCAGATACACAACTGAAAAGCCAACTGCCAGTCGAGTTGAGAATGGCAATGCGAATTTACCAAAGACAACCAAATTGTTACAAAAGTGGAGAACCGCAATAGGGGCACTAATTCACCAAGCTGGTACATTTAAATTTAACCTAAGTTTCCATTGTAATAACTAAGCAATCAAAAAACAACAGCAAAGCAATGACAGACAGCTGTTTTATGAGACCACCTTGTAAATAAATACACTTTTGTTTGATATGTTTTTTGTATTTGGTAGTGCTACCATACTTTTATCTTAATTAAAAAAGACTTTTGAAATAAAACTCAAAAAAATCAATCTGTATTTTAATTCGATTTAACTTTATATGAAAATTAACTTAATATAGATGTAAATGTTATCATGAAAATTGGGCATAAGTCACTTTAACAACCGTAATTTACAGCTTTTTTACAGCTGACTATTGTAATCTACACATTTAAATGATAATACTAAAATTCTCTCCTTGTGATGCGTTATCAACTTGACAAGTCTGAACTGATACTGACGTAATACCATCTTTTGCGAACCTTTTTGTACTCTATCCCAAATGTGCATATGACCCTGACGTCTAAATGGCTCTAGAACGTCTAATTTGTTAATTAAACTTATGCATCTATAGTTATTAACATTGTGTATTAATTCTATTGCTGAATTTTAATTGAGCTATAATATACAATAAACTAAGGTATACTTTAAGGTTTAAAAATTACTTACTGTGGGGCTGAAGTACAATTATGCACAACAATTTTAACATTATATTTGTACTAGAAAATTGTGTACAGTGATTTTTACACTAGAGGTATGCATTCTAATACAAAAACAATTTAAAGTAATAAAATACATTTAGTAGCAAAACTAGACTTTTCGTCCATAATTTACATACATATTTGATATACTCTCCACCAATATGAGTGATGAATAAAGGATTATTGATTTTGTCGCTACTTAAGTACAAATCTAAGACCCTATAAAATATATATGTATACTTACATATGTTTGACATTTTCGAATCCATCCAACAGGTTTTAATGAAATTTTTGAACTTACATAGATCCCTTTTTATGTGAATACATGAGCTATTTAATTTATAAAAAAAAGACCACGAGGGGAGGTAGGGGGAAATTTCTGCCTCTACGAAACAATCTAAGCGATTTCAAGGAAATTTTAATGATGTCGGAAAATTGAAAATTGTTCTGTGAAAAAATTCTTATTTTTTAAATTGTCGATTTTGATAATATGACATGAATTCTTGCATAACAAAATCGTTAGGTGAATTACTCTGAATGCCAGTTAAATGATTTTTTCGGTCTTGTGTCCTATGAGCCAGTCGAAATCAATATTTTTTGATAAATTTTTGAATTCAAGAATTACTTGAATACAACCCAACGATGATTTTCACAAATCAATTTTCGTATTGGATTTCAATTATTTTTATACGGCTTTCATGCAGGTGACCGCATGAGATAAAGTTATTTATTTTGTATGGAGTAAGATATTTAGAAATGTGAAAAACAAAAATATATAAAACAATATTGAAAAAGAAACTCGAATTTGAAATTTTTTAAATTTAAATTTTTATTAATGCGGTTGGGTTTTTTTTTGTAAATTCCTTCATCATGCGATTAGAAATTTTTCGTAAAACTTCTTATATTATAAATTAAACGAAATCACTGCGATATTCTCCAACTTCTTTTTTATTCGAAACGTCGATAGTGGGAAGGGACACTGTGACCATTTCTGATATCGGAAATGCTTAATGGTGGATCAGTCTTAAGTTGGAATTGACTTGATTGTTCAACTTTTAATTTGTGCTTCCGTGCTTATTTATTAATCATTTGGATGATGGACTGAAAAAGGCTCCTGTTATTTGTAATACTCGCAATCAGTTTCCTGTTGATTCTATGAATATAGTTTGCTGCCAAACCTAACTCAAATAAGAAAAACATAATACCATAATCGACAGCGGGAGCCTTACTATCGCTAGCGATCAGTCGTTTTGGGGAAGTTCTTGTTATCAGTTAATACAAAAACAAAATTATTTCCTTAGAATTTCATATTAACCGAATTCAATTCGCTTTATTCATCGTATAAAAAAATAGATTAATATTTACTAAAAAAAAAAAAATATCAAAATTTCCAGTAGTAGGTATTGAAAATATAAAAAAACTTGATCTTCTGTGATAAACAACTAACGAAATATTAATATAAAATCTTTCCAATTAAAAAAGTGCACATTTTAATTATCCAATGCAATTTAGATTTAAAATTTACCAAAAAAAAATAAAATTTCCGAGTTAACAGATTGTGGGTTAATGATCGTTGAACATACCACAACAAAAAGGAGAAAATAAAAAAAACATAAGAATAGACGAGTTAGAACAATATTGGAACAACAAACTGATAAATAATACTAAAAAAAAAATTTGGTCTTCTGATTGAACTTTATGACGTTATCCTTTTTTTGGTATTATTACCCTTTATCTTACTCCGATATTTTTAACTTAGAATATTAAAGCAATGTTTTAAACTTACCAACCAATGACCTGGAACGTTGAGGCCTCAGCGAACTGACGTGGTTGATGAAAACGATGTTTCTGCGTATGTACTTTATACTTTGAAAATAGGGTTTAATGCCAATGATATTCAGATATTTTCTTTGCTGTGATATGTTGTGACGCAGTTCCTTGTCTTTTTAAAGAGACATTAAAGCAGAGTATTTATGGAAAGAGTGTTAAGACAAAGAATTAGAAGAGGTGTAACATAAAAGAAGTTCAACAGCAAAAGAACATCAAAAGGATAGTGAATCAGTAGCAACACAAAAAAAGAACACAGCTGAAAGCTCAACGGGACTAGAATTAGCACTGGCAAGGAAGCGGAAGCGAGCCCCTTAAGGAAAGAGTAACTTATGTAAATAATGATTTTGAATCCGAATTTTTAGAAGTGGACGAAAAATATTAGAGATAAATAACAAAATATATGAATTAAAAATTTGAATGGAGAAAATCCAAGAAAAAATAGGTTAAGATTTAAGGGAAGTGATCTCGAAACATTAATATTGCGTTAATGTAAAGTTTATTTTTTAATTTCAATAAAAATTGATAATATTTCAACTAATTTTTAAAAAATTAAAACGTGTGATGTCTTGTCAAATGCGTTGAACTTCAAGTAAAGTTCCTTTATTGTTTTCAACATTAACAGATAGTTTCTGTTTTCAAAATATCTGTTTCACTTAAAACATTTGCTTTTCGATGAAAGTAATGTAAAACCACGCAAGAGCTTCTAATCCATTCGGCGTTTGTTGGCGCGTAATTTAGAATGCTTTCAACCATGCACAAATAAAACTTATGTATGTATATGAATATTAACCTCATAACATAATTCTATTCTGGTTGGAACAACAGTTAACAGTACACACTGGGGTAGGCTTGACTGACTTTACTTTTGTTTTTATATGTAAATATAATAAAATTGTTTTTAATGCATATTTCCTGATTCCCTGGCAATAATCCAAATCAGGTTAAATTGTTTATTTTTAAATTCTATTGTATTGTAACCTAAAATGCAAAAGAGCATAACAACCCAAAAAATATGTGAATTTGAAAAGGACAAAAAAAGTGCGATAGGGCTATAGGGCAGAGATGTAAATGAATCATTAATTTTTGATTTTAATTCATTACGAATTAGCTTAATTTTGAATTAATTATTTTCATACAAAAAAATTAATTGAATGAAATTTGAGTCAATTCATTTGAATTTAAAAATAAAACTTAGCACAATATCATTTAAAATCTATAAATTAAAAGGTTTTTGTTTTGTTTTTTTTTTATTCTTCTTTGTTATTTTATCCTATTTTGATGTTTCTCTTGGCAGAGTTGCCACGATATATCAATTTAAATAGAGAGAAATATAAAACTGCTTACCGTGGTTATAAATAAGCGTTAGTGCAAACATCAAAATGTGTTGTTAAAGTTAACACTTTTTAAAATGTTAAAAGTTAGTGTTATTTAAAGTTTCCAAAGGTCTTATATTTCAGTTAAATCGCTATTTCAGAGGAATACCACTAGTTAGGTTCAAAAGGGGTTTAATAGATTTTAATACCATCGGAGGGCTAAAAGTGCCCTCTTTAACCCTATATATACTTTTGCAACTGTTTGGAATTGTCTGTTGAACACTTTTTGCATTTTAATGAAATCACTCGCAACATTTGTTTTCTCTTTTTATTTTACTGAAATACCTATAACACAATGGTTTAAGAACGTTTTGTTTTAAAAAATAAGTCTGAAACTGATGCAATTCTAGGATTTGTCATAGCAGGGCAGCTTTTGAGTTGATTTAGAAGACCATGGGTCCAACAACTTTAAATGACAACCTTTAGGAAAATCCCTTTTTTGATTCACTCTACTTTTTTAACTCGCTTGTTTGTTCCTCCTTTCTTTCTATTCTGGTACTAACTTACACGATGACCATTTTACTAATACCATTAATACAGTACATACACGCAGAAAAAAATACCAATGTAAAATTAACATAAAAAATGTTGATTGAGAATCATGTTAAATTTCTGCAAAAGTATGCCCATTATTTAAATTTATCATTATTTCATATTAATTTTAAATTAAAAATATTAAAATAATCCTAAATCACGCTTATTTAATATTATTCACTGTTAAAATAAATAAAAAAAAAAAAATATTAAAACATAAATAAATATGGATTCGATATTGAATCCATAAAAACCAGTTTTATATTAAAATTAAAAGTTTATCTTGTTAAATTAACATGCATACATAGTTAAGTATGTTAATTTTTTTATTTTGATTCTTAAATAAGAAGACAATTCCCGTATTCTTTTAATTAAAATTATTTAGTTAAATAGTACATCAAGTTTTCAAAGTAGAATGATGACGAAACCCATATCGGGCCATTCTGCTGATTGATCTGTTAACAAAGGAGACTACAAAATAAGTGAAACATGTGTTACAGGGGTAAATTGTTAAAAATATTTAACAGCAAAGTGAACGCAAATTTTATTCAGTAACTTTTTTAAGGATAACGTTTGCTGCTATGTTCTATCTTAACGTCAAATATTTAAGTTATCTTCACGTTTTTTTCATTGTTTTTTTTAAATTCGTAGTTATTTTTCAAAAAAAAAACAAAAAAACAAACAAATAAAAATTTTGGCAAATAAAAGCCACATTAACATTTTTAACATTCAGGTTATTTTGCCAAAATAATATTAAAAAATTTGTTTTTTGGGAATAAAAAAATAAAGAATGTTGAATATAATAAAGTAACCTATGAAAGGAAATAATTCCCAGTTACTATTTGTTAAAATAGTTGTGTTAACTACATTAAATTTATAAAGTATCACTATCCAGTGTGACACAAAGAATGCTGACGAAGGCTGTAGCGGCCCAGAAAATGCATTACATTCTACTGGTGTCTTATAATTGTAAATTTTTCTGTACATACAATATACTTCATTGCTATACAAAGGATAGCTAAGGTAAAATGTAACAGAGAGATACAATATAATAGTCTGGTAGTGTATAATGTCATTCCTTAAAATTAAAAGGAATAGGACTATTACAAAAAAGCTTTATAAAATGCATAACTGAAATTTAGCTCATAGAATAAATTCGAAAAAATAAAAAATGATGAATATCATTAAAAATATTACATTTTATATGCAGCTTATGGAAATCACTAATAATGTTTCCTTTTTAACACAAAAAATATAAGTGGTAGACTTTCCAATCATGGCGCTGTTAGGAAATTTTTGCGAATTTCCCATTATTTAGCAATTTTAACCGAATTTTTGCGATTCCTTAGAGTTTTAGTGGCTTCAATTCAATTTTATGGTTTGTTCGAAATATTAAACAATTTCGCGAATTTCGATATTTTTGCAAAAAAAAAAAAAAAATTTATATACCAAGCGATTTTTTTCAAATTTTTACAATTCCTTATAATTTTACCGACTTTTAATCAATTTTATAGCTTGATTGATACATTAAAAATTTTCACTATTTTTGCAAATTTTTAGAATTTTTGCAATTTTCGCTAGACTAGCATAACATAAATGGCGTTTTGTTAGTTTCGAAAGTACTTTAAGTCGTTCTACACGATAAATACCTACAAGAAATGAATGAGCGACTAGTCACATTTTTAATTTTGCTGTTAAGAAAATGAAAAATGTAACTACTCGCTCATTCATTTCTTGTAGGGTAGTTTGCCCTCGATGACAGTGTTCGTTAAATATACTAATTAATTAACAAAGATGCCACTTGATTGAAGTTTTTAGCTTTGTTGTTAAAATTGAGTTACTGAATTGCTGTATTGTTACCGTAAGCAATAAACTGTGCCGGTAAAATAACCGTTAACGTTTATTGCTAAAAGTTAGAGAATTCCCCTACAGTTCAACAAAAATAACCACAATACTGATTATTACAAATCATTTATTTAAAGCGTTTTTCCTGGCTTGGGAATTTAGGGTATTTCTTAATCCAAAATGGGGACGCTTCTTAGTCTACTGTTTAAAGATCTTTTCGTTCTATGTACATAACTTCAAAATTTCATTTTAATATCTCTATCCAGGACAGATTCAAGGAATGTCAAACTTTTAAATTATTTTTTCTATAGTGTAAATGAATGAAAGGACTTTTAATATGAGTAAAAATAGTAATTTTAAGGTTTGACATTAAAATGTTCTAAAAACATCCCCCTTTGAAGAAAAAAAATACCATAATTCTCAATCTCAATCAAAACCATTTTCTTACTACATGCTAAAAACCATCAAAAGTTAAATGTTAGCCGTAAATTAATCAATATCTGCAAAACCGATTTTAATATAATTAAAACTGTAGGAAAGTTCTCTCCAGCAAAAAAAAAATTTATCAGGGGTGTGCTGGAAATCGCATACGTAAAACGCAAGAATTTCAAACGTCGTTTTTAATAAGATTTCTGTAAAAAAAGAATTTTATGACAAATATTAAACAAATATTTCCCTATAAAACAGTATTTTAAACCAAGAATTATAAGAATTAGGTTTAAAGTTTATTAAAAACAACTTTCAAATTCTTGCGTTTTGCGTTTGCGATTTCCAGCACACCCCTGTATATCCATCGATTTAAAAGTTACAGATTTTTGGCCGATTAAACACGATTTTCAGCCACAGTGCGACGGTTCAATCAATTTACGAAAGTCAACTCTCATAATTGGTTTTTCGAGTTTAGAAAAACAAGAGTCGGGACTGTAAGAAAAGATAAACTCACTTTTTATTGTTACAAGTAAAACTGAGGTTTATAACTCTTATTCGCTTAACAGTTTTATTTGTATAATATCTTTAGATTTTCTAAAATCTCTGGATGAAGTTTCCTGACGATCTGGCCTTAGCAACCAGTGAAATGCGCATAGGAATAGCTTATCCCTTCAACAATAAATTTCAGTTTCATAATAGTATGAAAAGGGAATTTAGCACATTTGAAAGAAACCTTGTTAATTAATTTTTGAATCCCAAGAAAAACTTTGAAGAGCTGATCAAGCAGTGTTACCACTACCATAATTCAAAATTACACTTGAGATGAAGTAAAGTTACCCGATTTAAATGAAATTACACCTGATATAAAATTGAAATATTATTTAATAAAAAGACATTTACAAAAAAGCAAAAACACAATAAACTCGTTGAAAAAAGAAGTTAAGCTGTTAAGATTCTTATTGTTATTTAAAATAAATTAACAAATATAACATTAATGAACTAAAACAATTAATAAAACTTAAAATAAAACTTCTAAAATAATGATTTTAACTTTCACATTTGGTTGTATATATCTAGGAAAGGTTCAAAATGCTCATTGGCATCAGCCAATTTCATCGATTTTCGCAGCAACCTTCATGTTTGAAATGAAGCAATTTATTTTTTCACACACGAAGACGATTTAGAGAAAATAAACTGTCAATTAGACTTCAAGGCCGTGTGATATGTCACCTCTTGATTGTTTTCCGTAGGGCTGTGAAGTCACTTGTTTATGCTGATAAACTAGCAACAATTGACATCTTGGAGGTCAACATTGTTCATTTTATTCGTGACATGCAGCAAGCAATGCTCGAAAAAGAGGAACAAAATTGGACGTCTGCAATGCGTTTCGTTAAGGACAGGCGCGGTGCCTTTTTGTTTTAAATAAGTTTCGAATGGTAATGCTGAGTAATATTCTGCGATTACAATTCATTTTTGTATGTTGTCTACCATTTTAAGTTTCATGGTCTTAAAAAAATATAAAGTAAACAAAATGCGTGCATAATTCAGTTTTACAACTGTTATTCTTTAACCTAAAGCATTTGAATGTTCAATTAATTATATGTTGGAATATTGGAAACATTTCTTCCCACATGCTAGTTTTTAGTTTGAATAGCTTTATTCAATAAACTTCAGGTTCTAAATTTCTATGATAGACAACACATTTATCCAAATCTAAGAGTCTATCTGGCGACATTTATAACCAATCTTTTGAAAATAAATAAGTATTTTTATGATTGAAGTCTTTTCTTCAGAAGATTGTGCAGTTTTTATCAACAGTATTTAAAAAGAAAAAAATTTTATATTTGAAATCGAATCTTGATTTTTTTGGGTATCTGAATTAAGAATTTGAAATAACACCTGAATTACACCTAAGAGAAATTACCCACGCTCTACCCACGACAGTAAAAATTATACCAAATTCGGGTAATTACCAACAAAGTGGCAATACTGTGATCAAGTTGTCCATATGCGATGCATCAAATTGCTGTCTTGGACTGAGATAGCATTTTGAATATCGCAATGCTTGATGTAATTCCAGTTTTTATTTTTTTTTTTAAGGGAGGTATGTTAATGCTAATGATTTTAAATACAGTTTTTAAGTTTGTCCTGATTTTCATACGTGATCACAATTGGAAGTCGTTCTAGTTACTTTAACACTTTGGACATTTTATGCATGCAACAGCTTGCCATCCCAAATGAATTGAGACCATTTCAGGAATATTAGTTTTAAAATATGCTGTAATATATTCCGCACTTTTTTTCTTATTTGCCTTCTTATTATTTGCATGGAACTGACATCAAGATTTGGAGAAATAAATTCCTTTTTGCCCCTGTTTTGCAGAGGTAAACATTTTTTGTTTAACACAACTGCGGGCTTTTATCATGATGATTTTCAACAAAAATCGTCTTATTTCTTCTAATTAAAAAAGATAATTACGTCTGTTAATTTTAAATTGCAGCACTATGTAAGAAAGTTTTTAAATTATTTCCTTTGATCTGGTTTACCTGGCACAAAAAAAAAAGGGCAAATATTTTATTATTTATTTTTCAGAAATCGCTAATCTATTTTATTTATAGTACAAATTTAAAAAAAAGTTAAATTTTATTAAAATCTTTGGAATACGTTTTTTAAAAGTTCAAAAAACTTTCAAAGTATCGACATTTTATATTTTTTTACATTATTGTGAAATGAAATTCGTTTATTATTTTAATTAAAAATTTTGTTTTTTTTTTCTTTAACACTATTTGTTTACTCTTGACGACTTTGATGATGATCATTAGGATTGCATTTGTTTACAAAGTTAACCATACAAGTCAGAGATACCAACTCCTAAGATGAAATGCTATGAATGCTAGTTAAATACTTTTTCTTTCTATTATTTAATAAACTTTCTTACTCAACTCATAATGAAATCTTGTGATTTAAAAATAATTACAGTTTTGCAAAATATGGTTTAGTTATTTTTTATATTTTATATTAAGCTATTTTTTGGATTTTAAATATTTGACATTTTCCAACTGGAAAAAATATGTAAAAAAAAACACTATTGAAAAGGAAACTCGAACTTGATATTTTTTTACTTTTACTTTCCAGGAAAAACTTTTTGATTTTTAGTAATAGTTGGTAGTTATTTCATACGTTACCTGGTAAGTAAATGTCATGACAATTGTCATTATTCTGAAAATTTCAATAAGTAGTTACTAGTAATGAACATAGCAACTACTTATTACTTCCATTTTTTTTATTGCTGAACAATTGCTTACTAATAATCAACTCAATAACTACTTATTAGATTTGTTGTATTCAGTACTGAATATTTGTTTACTGGTAACGTTTTTAATAACTACTTACTACGGCTATTAACTAGTGATTTTTTGGCTTCAAGTAAGCATATTTTAAGTACTTACAATTCAACTTACTCGTAGTTAAATAATAACTAGATATTTTTTGACTTCAAGTAAGTGTATTGTAAGTAATGAATTCTGTGGACACCTCGAACAAAAATAAGTAGTTATTCAGCCGAAAAATAAGTAGAGTTTATTTTTTATCCAACATTATTTGCTAACTTAACAGGTAAGTAAAGTTTTTTCTGGGTTGATTGGTTGGTTTTGAGCTTTAGAAGTTAATAAAATAAAACTGACTTTGACTTTTTTCATTGAGGGGATTATTTTGTAAATAACTAAACAATGCGAAATAAATTTTTCATAACATTTTTAAAATTAATACGGAAATAATTTTTAAGGCTTATAAATTTTAATTCGGAATTGTCCAATTTCTTCTTGGCACATTTTTAACATTTTTCACATCGGAATTTCTAAAGGCCGTACCAATCTTAAGTTTGTCTTGTCCCATTTCATCTTTTTTGGAATCGTAGAAGGTTGGCACATTGTCACCATCTTTGACATCAGAACGACTAAAGGGTGTATCAATATTAAGTTTATATTGGTCTATTTCATGTTTTTTGGAATCGCCGAAGGTTGGGAAATTGCCACCATGTTTCGCATCGGAGCCTCTGAAGGGTGTACCAATCTCAAGTTTGTATTGGCCTATTTCATCTATCTTGGAATCGTCCAGATACGGCTCGTTGTCACCATGTTTCACATCGGAACTTCTATGGGGTGTATCAATCTTAAGATTGTATTGGCCTATTTCATCTTTGTTGGAATCGCCCAGATTTCGCACATTGTCACCATTATTAACATCAGAACGTCTTAAGGGTGCAACAACCTTAAATTTATTTTGACCTATTTGAACTTTGTTGGAATCGTCCAGATACCGCACATTGTCACCATGTTTCGCATTTGAATTTTGAAGGGCAGTACCAATCTTAAATTTGTATTGGCCTATTTTATCTTTCTTTGAGTCATCCAGATATGGCACATTTTCACCATTTTTGACATCTGAACTTCTAAACGGTGTACCAATCTTATGTTTGTATTGGCCTATTTTATCTTTGTTGGAATCGTCCAGATACGGCTCGTTGGCACCATGTTTCACATTGGAACTTCTGATATGTGTTCCAATCTTATGTTTGTATTGGCCCATTTCATCTTTGTTGGAATCTTCCAGATATGGCATGCTGTCACCATTTTTTACATCATAACTTCTAAAGGGTGAACCAATATTAAGTATATATTGGCCTATATCTTGTTTTTTGGAATCGTCGAACGTTGGCACATTGTCACCATTTTTATCATCAGAACGTCTAAAGGGTGTATCAATCTTAAGTTTATGTTGACCTATTTGATCTTTGTTGGAATCGTCCAGATACGGCACCGTGTCGCCATGTTTCGCATCGGAAATTCTATGGGGTGTAGCAATTTTAAGTTTGTATTGGCCTATTTCGTCTTTGTTGGAATCGTCCAGATACGGCACATTGTCACCATGTTTCACATCGGAACTTCTATGGGGTGTACCAATCTTAAGTTTGTATTGGCCTATTTCATCTTTGTTGGAATTGCCCAGATTTCGCACATTGTCACCATTTGTTACATCAGAAAGTCTAAAGGGTGTATCAATCTTAAGTTTATGTTGACCTATTTGATCTTTGTTGGAGTCGTCCCAATACGGCTCATTGTCACCATGTTCTACATCGGAACTTCTATGGAGTGTACCAATCTTAAGTTTGTATTGGCCTATTTGATCTTTCTTCGAATCATCCAGATATGGCACATTGTCACCATTATTTACATCAGAACGTCTTAAGGGTGCAACAACCTTAAATTTATTTTGACCTATTTGAACTTTGTTGGAATCGTCCAGATACCGCACATTGTCACCATGTTTCGCATTTGAATTTTGAAGGGGAGTACCAATCTTAAATTTGTATTGGCCTATTTTATCTTTCTTTGAATCATCCAGATATGGCACATTTTCACCATTTTTGACATCTGAACTTCTAAACGGTGTACCGATCTTATGTTTGTATTGGCCTATTTTATCTTTGTTGGAATCGTCCAGATACGGCTCGTTGGCACCATGTTTCACATTGGAACTTCTGATAGGTGTACCAATCTTATGTTTGTATTGGCCTATTTCATCTTTGTTGGAATCTTCCAGATATGGCATGTTGTCACCATTTTTTACATCATAACTTCTAAAGGGTGAACCAATATTAAGTATATATTGGCCTATATCTTGTTTTTTGGAATCGTCGAACGTTGGCACATAGTCACCATTTTTAACATCAGACCGTCTAAAGGGTGTATCAATCTTAAGTTTATGTTGACCTATTTGATCTTTGTTGGAATCGTCCAGATACGGCACAGTGTCGCCATGTTTCGCATCGGAAATTCTATGGGGTGTAGCAATTTTAAGTTTGTATTGGCCTATTTCGTCTTTGTTGGAATCGTCCAGATACGGCACATTGTCACCATGTTTCACATCGGAACTTCTATGGGGTGTACCAATCTTAAGTTTGTATTGGCCTATTTCATCTTTGTTGGAATTGCCCAGATTTCGCACATTGTCACCATTTGTTACATCAGAAAGTCTAAAGGGTGTATCAATCTTAAGTTTATGTTGACCTATTTGATCTTTGTTGGAGTCGTCCAAATACGGCTCATTGTCACCATGTTCTACATCGGATCTTCTATGGAGTGTACCAATCTTAAGTTTGTATTGGCCTATTTTATCTTTCTTTGAATCATCCAGATATGGCACATTGTCACCATTATTTACATCAGAACGTCTTAAGGGTGCAACAACCTTAAATTTATTTTGACCTATTTGAACTTTGTTGGAATCGTCCAGATACCGCACATTGTCACCATGTTTCGCATTTGAATTTTGAAGGGGAGTACCAATCTTAAATTTGTATTGGCCTATTTTATCTTTCTTTGAATCATCCAGATATGGCACATTTTCACCATTTTTGACATCTGAACTTCTAAACGGTGTACCAATCTTATGTTTGTATTGGCCTATTTTATCTTTGTTGGAATCGTCCAGATACGGCTCGTTGGCACCATGTTTCACATTGGAACTTCTGATAGGTGTACCAATCTTATGTTTGTATTGGCCTATTTCATCTTTGTTGGAATCTTCCAGATATGGCACATTGTCACCATTTTTAACATCAGAACGTCTAAAGGTTGTATCAATCTTAAGTTTGTGTTGGCCTATTTCATCGTTGTTGGAATCGTCCAGATATGGCACATTGTCACCATTTTTAACATTGGAAGTTCTATGCGGTGTACCAATCTTGAGTTTGTATTGGCCTATTTCATCTTTATTGGAATCGTCGAGGGTTGACACATTGTCACCATTTTTAACATCAGAACGTCTAAAGGGTGTTTCAATCTTAAGTATGTGTTGCCCTATTTGATTTTTGTTGGAATCGTCAAGAACTGGCACATTTTCACCATGTTTCGCCTCGGAGCTTCTGAAGGGTGTATCAATCTTAAGTTTGTATTGGCCTATTTCATCGTTGTTGGAATCGTCCAGATATGGCACATTGTCACCATTTTTAACATTGGAACTGCTATGCGGTGTACCAATCTTGAGTTTGTATTGGCCTATTTCATCTTTGTTGGAATCGTCGAGGGTTGCCACATTGTCACCATTTTTAACATCAGAACGTCTAAAGGGTGTATCAATCTTAAGTTTGTGTTGCCCTATTTGATTTTTGTTGGAATCGTCAAGGACTGGCACATTTTTACCATGTTTCGTCTCGGAGCTTCTGAAGGGTGTATCAATCTTAAGTTTGTATTGGCCTATTTCATCGTTGTTGGAATCGTCCAGATATGGCATATTGTCACCATGTTTAACATGAGAACTTCTATGGGGTGTACCAATCTTAAGTTTGTGTTTGCCTATTTTATCTTTGTTGGAATCGTCCAGATACGGCTCGTTGGCACCATGTTTCACATTGGAACTTAAAATAGGTGTACCAATCTTAAGTTTGTAGTGGCCTATTTCATCTTTGTTGGAAATGCCCTGATGAGGCACATTGTCACCATTTTTCGCACTGGAGCTCATAAAGGGTGAGCCAATCTTAAGTTTGTATTGGGCTATTTCATCTTGCTTAGAATTGTCCAGATACGGCACATAGCCACCATTTTTCACATCGGAACTTTTAATGGGTGTACCAAGCTTAAAATTGTACTGGCCTATTGCATCTTTGTTGGAATCGGCGAGGGTTGGCACATTGTCACCATTTTTTACATCAGAACGTCCAAAGGGTGTATCAATCTTAAAATTATGTTGACCTATTTGATATTTGTTGGAATCGTCCAGATATGGAACATTGTCACCATATTTCACATCGGAACTTCTATGGGGTGTACCAATCTTAAGTTTGTATTGGCCTATTTCATCTTTATTGGAATCGTCCAGATACGGCTCGTTGTCACCATGTTTCACATTGGAACTTCTAATGGGTGTACCAATCTTAAAATTGTATTGGCCTATTGCATCTTTGTTGGAATCGCCCTGATGAGGCATATTGTCACCATGTTTTACATTGGAGCTCATAAAGGGTGAGCCAATCTCAAGTTTGTATTGGGCTATTTCATCTTGCTTAGAATCGTCCATATACGGCACATTGTCACCATTTTTCACATCGGAACTTCTATGGGGTGTACCAATCTTAAGTTTGTGTTGACCTATTTGATCTTTGTTGGAATCGTCAAGGGTTGGCACATTGTCTCTATTTTTCACATCTGAACTTGTAAAGGTTGAACCAATATTAAGTTTATATTGGCCTATTTCATGTTTTTTGGAATCGTCAAGGGTTGGCACATTGTCACCATATTTCTCATGGGTGCTTTTAAAGGGGGAACCAATCTCAAGTTTGTGTTGGCCTATTTCATCTTTCTTAGAATCGTGCAGATACGGCACATCGTCACTATTTTTCACATCTGAACTTCCAAAGGGTGTACCAATATTAAGTTTATATTGGCCTATGTCATGTTTTTTGGAATCCTCGAGGGTTGGGACATTGTCACCATCTTTAACATCAGAACGTCTAAGGGGTGTATCAATATTAAGTTTATATTTGCCTATTTCATCTTTGTTGGGATCGTCCTGATGAGGCACATTGTCACCATGTTTCGGACTGGAGCTCCTAAAGGTTGAACCAATCTGAAGTTTGTATTGGCCTATTTCATCTTGCTCAGAATCGTCCAGATACAGCACATTGTCACCAGTTTTCACATCGGAACTTCTATGGGGTGTACCAATCTTAAGTTTGTATTGGCCTATTTTATCTTTATTGGCATCGCCAAGATACGGCTCATTGTCACCTTTTTTCACATCAGAACTTCCAAAGGGTGAACCAATATTAAGTTTATATTCGCCTATTTCATGTTTCTTGGAATCGTCGAGGGTTGGGACATTGTCACCATTTTTTACATCAGAACGTCCAAAGGGTGTATCAATCTTAAAATTATATTGACCTATTTGATATTTGTTGGAATCGTCCAGATATGGAACATTATCACCATGTTTCACATCGGAACTTCTATGGGGTGTACCAATCTTAAGTTTGGACTGGCCTATTTCATCTTTGTTGGAATCGTCGAGGGTTGGGACATTGTCACCATTTTTTACATCAGAACGTCCAAAGGGTGTATTAATCTTAAAATTATGTTGACCTACTTGATATTTGTTGGAATCCTCCAGATATTGCACATTGTCACCATATTTTACATCGGAACTTCTATGGGGTGTTCCAATCTTAAGTTTGTATTTTCCTTTTCCATCATTGTTGGAATCGGCGAAAGTTGGCACAATGTCACCATTTTTTACATCAGAACGTCCAAAGTGTGTATCAATCTTAGAATTATATTGACCTATTTGATATTTGTTGGAATCGTCCAGATATGGAACATTATCACCATGTTTCACATCGGAACTTCCATGGGGTATACCAATCTTTAGTTTGTATTGGCCTATTTCATCTTTATTGGAATCGTCCAGATACGGCTCATTGTCACCATGTTTCACATTGGAACTTCTAATGGGTGTATCAATCTTAAAATTGTGTTGACCTATTGGATCTTTGTTGGAATCGCCCTGATGAGGCACATTGTCACCATTTTTTACATTGGAGCTCATAAAGGGTGAGCCAATCTTAAGTTTGTATTGGGCTATTTCATCGTGCTTAAAATCGTCAAGATACGGCACATTGTCACCATTTTTCACATCGGAACTTCTATGGGATGTACCAATCTTAAGTTTGTGTTGACCTATTTGATCTTTGTTGGAATCGTCAAGGGTTGGCACATTATCACCACGTTTCGCATCGGAGCTTCTTAAGGGTGTGCCAATCTCAAGTTTGTATTGGCCTATTTCATCTTTCTTAGAATCGTCCAGATGCGGCACATTGTCACCAGTTTTCACATCGGAACTTCTATGGGGTGAACCAATCTTAAGTTTGTATTGACCTATTTTACCTTTGTTGGAATCGCCCAGATACGGCTCGTTGTCACCATTTTTCACATCTGAACTTCCAAAGGGTGTACCAATATTAAGATTATATTGGCCTATTTCATGTTTCTTGGAATCGTCGAGGGTTGGCACATTGTCACCATCTTTAACATTAGAATCTCTATGGGGTGTATCAATATTAAGTTTATATTGGCCTATTTCATCTTTGTTGGGATCGTCCTGATGAGGCACATTGTCACCACGTTTCGCACCGGAACTTCTTAAGGGTGTGCCAATCTCAAGTTTGTATTGGCCTATATCATCTTGCTCAGAATCGTCCAGATACGGCACATAGCCACCATTTTTCACATCGGAACTTTTAATGGGTGTACCAAGCTTAAAATTGTACTGGCCTATTGCATCTTTGTTGGAATCGGCGAGGGTTGGCACATTGTCACCATTTTTTACATCAGAACGTCCAAAGGGTGTATCAATCTTAAAATTATGTTGACCTATTTGATATTTGTTGGAATCGTCCAGATATGGAACATTGTCACCATATTTCACATCGGAACTTCTATGGGGTGTACCAATCTTAAGTTTGTATTGGCCTATTTCATCTTTATTGGAATCGTCCAGATACGGCTCGTTGTCACCATGTTTCACATTGGAACTTCTAATGGGTGTACCAATCTTAAAATTGTATTGGCCTATTGCATCTTTGTTGGAATCGCCCTGATGAGGCATATTGTCACCATGTTTTACATTGGAGCTCATAAAGGGTGAGCCAATCTCAAGTTTGTATTGGGCTATTTCATCTTGCTTAGAATCGTCCATATACGGCACATTGTCACCATTTTTCACATCGGAACTTCTATGGGGTGTACCAATCTTAAGTTTGTGTTGACCTATTTGATCTTTGTTGGAATCGTCAAGGGTTGGCACATTGTCTCTATTTTTCACATCTGAACTTGTAAAGGTTGAACCAATATTAAGTTTATATTGGCCTATTTCATGTTTTTTGGAATCGTCAAGGGTTGGCACATTGTCACCATATTTCTCATGGGTGCTTTTAAAGGGGGAACCAATCTCAAGTTTGTGTTGGCCTATTTCATCTTTCTTAGAATCGTGCAGATACGGCACATCGTCACTATTTTTCACATCTGAACTTCCAAAGGGTGTACCAATATTAAGTTTATATTGGCCTATGTCATGTTTTTTGGAATCCTCGAGGGTTGGGACATTGTCACCATCTTTAACATCAGAACGTCTAAGGGGTGTATCAATATTAAGTTTATATTTGCCTATTTCATCTTTGTTGGGATCGTCCTGATGAGGCACATTGTCACCATGTTTCGGACTGGAGCTCCTAAAGGTTGAACCAATCTGAAGTTTGTATTGGCCTATTTCATCTTGCTCAGAATCGTCCAGATACAGCACATTGTCACCAGTTTTCACATCGGAACTTCTATGGGGTGTACCAATCTTAAGTTTGTATTGGCCTATTTTATCTTTATTGGCATCGCCAAGATACGGCTCATTGTCACCTTTTTTAACATCAGAACTTCCAAAGGGTGAACCAATATTAAGTTTATATTCGCCTATTTCATGTTTCTTGGAATCGTCGAGGGTTGGGACATTGTCACCATTTTTTACATCAGAACGTCCAAAGGGTGTATCAATCTTAAAATTATATTGACCTATTTGATATTTGTTGGAATCGTCCAGATATGGAACATTATCACCATGTTTCACATCGGAACTTCTATGGGGTGTACCAATCTTAAGTTTGGACTGGCCTATTTCATCTTTGTTGGAATCGTCGAGGGTTGGGACATTGTCACCATTTTTTACATCAGAACGTCCAAAGGGTGTATTAATCTTAAAATTATGTTGACCTACTTGATATTTGTTGGAATCCTCCAGATATTGCACATTGTCACCATATTTTACATCGGAACTTCTATGGGGTGTTCCAATCTTAAGTTTGTATTTTCCTTTTCCATCATTGTTGGAATCGGCGAAAGTTGGCACAATGTCACCATTTTTTACATCAGAACGTCCAAAGTGTGTATCAATCTTAGAATTATATTGACCTATTTGATATTTGTTGGAATCGTCCAGATATGGAACATTATCACCATGTTTCACATCGGAACTTCCATGGGGTATACCAATCTTTAGTTTGTATTGGCCTATTTCATCTTTATTGGAATCGTCCAGATACGGCTCATTGTCACCATGTTTCACATTGGAACTTCTAATGGGTGTATCAATCTTAAAATTGTGTTGACCTATTGGATCTTTGTTGGAATCGCCCTGATGAGGCACATTGTCACCATTTTTTACATTGGAGCTCATAAAGGGTGAGCCAATCTTAAGTTTGTATTGGGCTATTTCATCGTGCTTAAAATCGTCAAGATACGGCACATTGTCACCATTTTTCACATCGGAACTTCTATGGGATGTACCAATCTTAAGTTTGTGTTGACCTATTTGATCTTTGTTGGAATCGTCAAGGGTTGGCACATTATCACCACGTTTCGCATCGGAGCTTCTTAAGGGTGTGCCAATCTCAAGTTTGTATTGGCCTATTTCATCTTTCTTAGAATCGTCCAGATGCGGCACATTGTCACCAGTTTTCACATCGGAACTTCTATGGGGTGAACCAATCTTAAGTTTGTATTGACCTATTTTACCTTTGTTGGAATCGCCCAGATACGGCTCGTTGTCACCATTTTTCACATCTGAACTTCCAAAGGGTGTACCAATATTAAGATTATATTGGCCTATTTCATGTTTCTTGGAATCGTCGAGGGTTGGCACATTGTCACCATCTTTAACATTAGAATCTCTATGGGGTGTATCAATATTAAGTTTATATTGGCCTATTTCATCTTTGTTGGGATCGTCCTGATGAGGCACATTGTCACCACGTTTCGCACCGGAACTTCTTAAGGGTGTGCCAATCTCAAGTTTGTATTGGCCTATATCATCTTGCTCAGAATCGTCCAGATACGGCACATTGTCACCAGTTTTCACATCGGAACTTCTATGGGGTGAACCAATCTTAAGTTTGTATTGACCTATTTTATCTTTGTTGGAATCGCCCAGATACGGCTCGTTGTCACCATTTTTCACATCTGAACTTTCAAAGGGTGTACCAATATTAAGATTATATTGGCCTATTTCATGTTTCTTGGAATCGTCGAGGGTTGGGACATTGTCACCATCTTTAACATCGGAACGTCTAAAGGGTGTATCAATCTTAAGCTTGTGTTGACCTATTTGATCTTTGTTGGAATCGTCAAGGGTTGGCACATTGTCACCACGCTTCGCATCGGAGCTTCTTAAGGGTGTGCCAATCTCAAGTTTGTATTGGCCTATATCATCTTGCTCAGAATCGTCCAGATACGGCACATTGTCACCAGTTTTCACATCGGAACTTCTATGGGGTGAACCAATCTTAAGTTTGTATTGACCTATTTTAGCTTTGTTGGAATCGCCCAGATACGGCTCGTTGTCACCATCTTTAACATCAGAACGTCTAAAGGGTGCATCAATCTTAAGCTTGTGTTGACCTATTTGATCATTGGTGGAATCGACAAGGGTTGGCACATTGTCACCACGTTTTGCATCGGAGCTACTTAAGGGTGTGCCAATCTCAATTTTGTATTGGCCTGTTTCTTCTTTCTTAGAATCGTCCAGATACAGCACGTTGTCACCATTTTTCACATCTGAACTTCCAAGGGGTATACCAATATTAAGTTTATATTGGCCTATTTCATGTTTTTTGGAATCGTCGAGGGTTGGGACATTGTCACCGTCTTCAACATCAGAACGTCTAAAGGGTGTATCAATCTTAAGTTGTTGTTGACCTATTTTATCTTTGTTGGAATCGTCCAAATATGGCTCGTTAACGCCATTTTTCACATCTGAACTTCCAAAGGGTGTACCAGTATTAAGTTTATATTCGCCTATTTCATGTTTTTTGGAATCGTCGAGGGTTGGCACATTGTCACCATTTTTAACATCAGAACGTCTAAAGGGTGTATCAATCTTAAGTTTGTGTTGACCTATTTGATCTTTGTTGGATTCGTCAAGGGTTGGCACGTTGTCACCATATTTCGCATGGGAGCTTTTAAAGGGGGAACCAATCTCCAGTTTGTGTTGGCCTATTTCATATTTCTTAGAATCTTTCAGATACGGCACATTGTCACCATTTTTCACATCTGAGCTTTCAAAGGGTGTACCAATATTAATCTTATATTGGCCTATGTCATGTTTTTTGGAATCGTCGAGGGTTGGGACATTGTCACCATCTTTAACATCGGAACGTCTAAGGGGTGTATCAATATTCAGTTTATATTGGCCTATTTCCTCATTGTTGGGATCGTCCTGATGAGGCACATTGTCACCATGTTTCGCACCGGATCTCCTTAAGGTTGAACTAATCTGCAGTTTGTATTGGCCTATTTCATCTTGCTCAGAATCGTCCAGATACGGCACATTGTCACCAGTTTTCACATCGGAACTTCTATGGGGTGTACCAATCTTAAGTTTGTATTGGACCATTTTATCTTTGTTGGAATCGCCCAGATACGGGTCGTTGTCACCATTTTTCACATCTGAACTTCCAAAGGGTGTACCATTATTAAGTTTATATTGGCCTATTTCATGTTTCTTGGAATCGTCGAGGTTTGGGACATTGTCACCATCTTTAACATCAGAACGTCTAAAGGGTGTATCAATATTAAGCTTGTGTTGACCTATTTGATCTTTGTTGGAATCGTCAAGGGTTGGCACATTGTCACCACGTTTTGCATCGGAGCTACTTAAGGGTGTGCCAATCTCAAGTTTGTATTGGCCTATTTCTTCTTTCTTAGCATCGTCCAGATACGGCACGTTGTCACCATTTTTCACATTTGAACTTCCAAAGGGTGTACCAATATTAAGTTTATATTGGCCTATTTCATGTTTTTTGGAATCGTCGAGGGTTGGGACATTGTCACCATTTTCAACATGAGAACGTCTAAAGGGTGTATCAATCTTAACTTTGTGTTGACCTATTTTATCTTTGTTGGAATCGTCCAAATACGGCAAGTTAACACCATTTTTCACATCTGAACTTCCAAAGGGTGTACCAATATTAAGTTTATATTGGCCTATTTCATGTTTTTTGGAATCGTCGAAGGTTGGGACATTGTCACCATCTTCAACATCAGAACGTCTAAAGGGTGTATCAATGTTAAGTTTGTGTTGGCCTATTTCATCTTTCTTAGAATCGTCCAGATACACGTTGTCACCATTTTTCACATCTGAACTTCCAAAGGGTGTACCAATATTAAGTTTAAATTGGCCTATTTCACGTTTTTTGGAATCGTCGAGGGTTGGGACATTGTCACCATCTTCAACATCAGAACGTCTAAAGGTTGTATCAATCTTAAGTTTGTGTTGGCCTATTTCATCTTTCTTAGAATCGTCCAGATACACGTTGTCACCATTTTTCACATCTGAACTTCCAAAGGGTGTACCAATATTAAGTTTAAATTGGCCTATTTCATGTTTTTTGGATTCTTCGAGGGTTGGCACAGTGTCACCATCTTTAACATCAGAACGTCTAAAGGGTGTATCAATCATCAGTTTGTGTTGGCCTATTTCATCTTTGTTGGAATCGTCCAGATACGGCACGTTGCCACCATTTTTCACATCTGAACTTCTAAAGGGTGTACCAATATTAAGTTTATATTGGCCTATTTCAGGTTTTTTGGAATCGTCGAGGGTTGAGACATTGTCACCATCTTCAACATCAGAACGTCTAAAGGGTGTACCAATCTCAAGTTTGTATTGGCCTATTTCATCTTTCTTAGAATCGTCCAGATACGGCACATTATCAACATTGTTCACATCTGAACTTGTAAAGGGTGCACCAATATGAATTTTATATTGGCCTTTTTCATGTTTATTGGAATCGTCGAGGTTTGGCCCATTGTCACTATCTTTAACATCGGAACTTGTAAAGGGTGTATCAATATTAAGTTTGTATTTGCCTACTTCATCTTTGTTGGAATCGTCCAGATACGGCACATTGTCACCATTTTTCCCATCTGAACTTCTAAAGGATGTACCAATATTAAGTTTATATTGGCCTATTTCATGTTTTTTGGAATCGTCGAGGGTTGGTAAATTGTCACCATGTTTCGCATCGGAGCTTTTAAAGGGTGTACCAATCTTAAGTTTGTATTGGCCTATTTTATCTTTGTTGGAATCGTCCAGATATGAAACATTTTCACCATGTTTCGCATCGGAACTTCTATGGGGTGCAACAATCTTAAGTTTGTATTGGCCTATTTCATCTTTCTTAAAATCGTCCAGATACGGCAGGTTGTCACTATTTTTCACATCTGAACTTCTAAAGGGTGTACCAATATTAAGTTTATATTGGACTATTTCCTGTTTTTTGGAATCGTCGAGGGTCGGTAAATTGTCACCATGTTTCGTATCGGAACTCCTAAAGGGTGAACCAATCCCAAGTTTGTATTGGCCTATTTCGTCTTTAGTGGAATCGTCGCGAGTTGGCACGTTGTCACCATCTTTAACATCAGAACGTCTAAAGGGTGTATCAATCATCAGTTTTTGGTGGCCTATTTCATCTTTCTTAGAATCGTGCAGATACGGCACATTGTCACCATTTTTCACATATGAACTTCCAAAGGGTGTACCAATATTAAGTTTATATTGGCCTATTTCATGTTTTTTGGAATCATCGAGGGTTGGTACATTGTCCCCATCTTCACCATCAGAACGTCTAAAGGGTGTATCCATCTTAAGTTTGTGTTGACCTATTTTATCTTTGTTGGAATCGTCCAAATACGGCACGTTAACACCATTTTTCACATCTGAACTTCCAAAGGGTGTACCAATATTAAGTTTATATTGGCCTATTTCATGTTTTTTGGAATCGTCGAAGGTTGGGACATTGTCACCATCTTCAACATCAGAACGTCTAAAGGGTGTATCAATCTTAAGTTTGTGTTGGCCTATTTCATCTTTCTTAGAATCGTCCAGATACACGTTGTCACCATTTTTCACATCTGAACTTCCAAAGGGTGTACCAATATTAAGTTTAAATTGGCCTATTTCATGTTTTTTGGATTCTTCGAGGGTTGGCACAGTGTCACCATCTTTAACATCAGAACGTCTAAAGGGTGTATCAATCATCAGTTTGTGTTGGCCTATTTCATCTTTGTTGGAATCGTCCAGATACGGCACGTTGCCACCATTTTTCACATCTGAACTTCTAAAGGGTGTACCAATATTAAGTTTATATTGGCCTATTTCAGGTTTTTTGGAATCGTCGAGGGTTGAGACATTGTCACCATCTTCAACATCAGAACGTCTAAAGGGTGTACCAATCTCAAGTTTGTATTGGCCTATTTCATCTTTCTTAGAATCGTCCAGATACGGCACATTATCAACATTGTTCACATCTGAACTTGTAAAGGGTGTACCAATATGAATTTTATATTGGCCTTTTTCATGTTTATTGGAATCGTCGAGGTTTGGCCCATTGTCACTATCTTTAACATCGGAACTTGTAAAGGGTGTATCAATATTAAGTTTGTATTTGCCTACTTCATCTTTGTTGGAATCGTCCAGATACGGCACATTGTCACCATTTTTCCCATCTGAACTTCTAAAGGATGTACCAATATTAAGTTTATATTGGCCTATTTCATGTTTTTTGGAATCGTCGAGGGTTGGTAAATTGTCACCATGTTTCGCATCGGAGCTTTTAAAGGGTGTACCAATCTTAAGTTTGTATTGGCCTATTTTATCTTTGTTGGAATCGTCCAGATATGAAACATTTTCACCATGTTTCGCATCGGAACTTCTATGGGGTGCAACAATCTTAAGTTTGTATTGGCCTATTTCATCTTCCTTAGAATCGTCCAGATACGGCTCGTTGTCATCATGTTTAACATTGGAACTTCTATGGGGTGTGCCAATCTTAAGTTTGTATTGGCCTATTTCATCATTGTTGGAATCGTCTGGAGTTAGCACACTGTCACCTTTTTTTACTTCTGAACTTCTAAATGGTGTATCAATATTAAGTTTGTTTTGGCCTATTTCTTCTTTGTTGGAATCGTCCAGATATGGAACATTTTCACCTATTTTCACATCAGTACGGCTATTGTCATTAATTCTGGTATCAGCAACACCTTCTTTTGCTGGCTTGGCCTGCGTTGTAACAAAGCACAACCATATGGTGAATACGAATATCAAACTCCTCAAAATTTTCATGTTCGAAGAAATGCAACGATAAATACTTTCTAATGCTGGTTCCTATGGCATTAGGGCTTTTATAGCAAACTTTTAAAAATAATATTAAACTATTACATATTTGTTTATCTGTTTTATTATTGACGATTTTTTATACTGAAAACTTATTTGCCATGGAAAAAATGCCAACTATGTACATAAATATGTAAATAATTTTAACTGTAAGAAAACTTTTGATATATAAAATTTGTTTTGTAAATGTTTTTATTTATTATTTCGAATGACGGAACATTCTGTTGTTACATATTTGTTGTACCCTCCATCTATATGAGTGCTGAAACAGGGCTTGTTAAATTTTTCGCAACTTAAGTACTAGACTAAGACCCTGTAAAGTATATAAGATATTTTCGTAAAGGCAGAAATTGCCCCTACTTGCCGTTGCGGTTCTATTTTAAAAAATTCATTGTGTATGTGTCTATATTAAATGGGATCCTTGTATGTTTGGTATTTTTTTAAATCTTAAAGATGGTCCTGGCCCTAGTTTTTCTGCAAAACCATCAGTGAATTGGTTTATAAAGGTTAAGTGTAAAGAAAACAATTTTTATACCCTTCACCGAAGCTAAAAGGATTTGTATTACACTGTCAATCCGTTTGTAATTTCTAGAATATTGACCATATATTCTGAATCCATATGTGAAGGGAAGTTCAAATGCGGCTGTTCGTCTGCCCTTCTATCCGTCTGTCTGTTCAAATGTTTCCGAAGCCCCCAGAATTTATGGGGGCTTCGTTGGTATATAGTTATGTCAGGTAAGCTTATCATAATTTTGCTATTTTGAAATTCAGCCAGATCGATCCAAAAATGGCGGATACATGAGCAAAAAATCACGACTAAAAATCCCTTCTTGTTGTATTTTTATTCCTATTTTCTGTATATCTGGATTACGGCAAGAGCCAAAGTTTCCAAATTAGTTACAAACATTTAGGTTATCAATAATAAGCAACCAACAAAATGTGGGCGGGATTGGAGAAGTGGGCGTTGTACCTCCTGTACAGAAAATATCTGAATTTTTGGGATGTCATATGACCTATGGATAGGCCTTAAATATCAAAAAATCGGAAATCTTTAGTAGAACATATTTTCAGCCGAAAAATCGGTTCTGATTAGAGAACTGCAAAAATCACGATTCTTGATTTACTCCTACGCTGAAATAATTATCAATTATATGCCTGCAAAACAAAGTTCAACGTTGGTAATATTGACATCGTTTCGTGCATGTGTGAGTTTGATGATTGAACGTGCTTGGTTTGCATTCATTAACAATATCAAAGTTTAAACAAATTCAGAGGGATAAGCTCACTGTTTATTGTTGATGATTTTATTTAAACTTTGATATTGTTACAAATAGAACTGGTTCTGTAATTCTTATACGCTTAACAGTTTTATTTGGTTTAATATCTTTAGTTTTTCTAAAATTTTTTATGATGAAGCTTCCTGATGATCTGGCCTAAGCAACCAGTAAAATGCGCATATGAATAGCTTATCCCATTAACAATAAATTTCAGTGTTTTTATTAAATAATAAAAATTGGGAATTAAGCACGAATAACAAAATCATTTAATTTATAATTATTTTTATAAATAACTGTTTCAAAATGGTTCGATTTGAAATATTTTCTGAATGGGGAAAAAGTATTGCTCGGTTAATTAAGTCAGAATATATGTGATTTGTAATTGTATTGTAAACTCTTAATAAATGAATAAAATCAAAGTAACTTTGCTATTATAATTTAATTAAATTTACGATATCTGCCACGATTAGTAACAATAATTTTACTATAAAAATTTATTTGAAATTCAATATTAATTATTGCGGTGTAAACTTTATTATTATTTACATATTCTGCTAATAGTTTATGAGCACAGAAAAACGAGGAAAGGAGTTTATAGATAAACAAGATGATTAATTTAATATTGTCCACGCGAATGCTTCAGAAAAAAAATTTACTGAGATAAGAAAGGACTTCTCGGACCATTGGGAGGTAACGATTACGTACATCTATTACAAAAATTAACAGCTTAAAAGTCGACATCAGTTCTTAATTATTTGTAATATCTACATTACTGATCTTAGATTCTATAAAGTATATTAATTATGTCCGTCCATCTGTCTCTTAAAATGGCGGTTTCCTGATGCCCTAAATACGATGGGGACTTGGGTGATTTGTATTTATATTACATATGCTCCGCTTAGTTTCCATACTGAAATTCCGCCTGTTCGGTTCACAAATCGCTGAGATGTAAGCAAAAAATCACAACTGCCCCTAATTAAACCCAAAAATCCCTTTTCTTTTTGTATATGTGAAAGCGGTAAAGTTTTTAAATTAGGTTCAAGCATCTTGGATATCAAGAGACATCATCTGACAAAATGTGGGAGGGAGTAAAGAAGTTGGCGTGGCACAAAATAGATTTATTTATATGTTAAGATGGGTAAGAGAAACAAATTTGGTACACATAGCTGGGCTATCAATACACAGCCTGTCTTTGTAGATTGGAGAAATTGGCATTTTAGATTTCAGTATGTCTGGAGAACGGCGAGAGCGAAAGCTTCCAAACTAGGTACAAGGATATTTCTATCAATGCACAAAATCCAACATAAAGAGGGCGAGACAAAATAGATTTATTTTTATCTAAAGAAAGGTATTTATATAACTTTCTGTACTTATCAACCCATGGTAGAGGGTACGTAAGACTCGTCATAGCCGAATTTAGCACTCTTAATTGTTTTAGTTAGTTTTGCGAACTTAATCGGTCTGTTAAAAGCAGGGCTGTGGAGTCGGAGTTGAGTTTTTTGTACCGACTCCAAAATTTTACGGAATAAAAAATTTAAGAAAATTTTCCAAAATAAAAATTCTTCGAGATTGGCGATGCAATATTTTCATATCGGTTTGAAAATTTTGCAGAATAATATTCTTACTATATTTATCCAATTAAAAGGTACTGCATTAAAAAAAGAGATTTAAATCAAATATCAACCAGTTTCATATATGTACATTAAGCACCAATGCAGAAGTCGGAGACGGAGTCGAAGTCGGAGTTGGAGTCGAACATAAAAATTTCAGCGCTAAGAGTCGGAGTAAGAACTATTTTTTTTAACGACTCCACAGCCCTGGTTACAAGCTTTAAATGCTAATATAAACGATATTAGCAACCAAGTGTTTAATTTTTTTTAGTGTAAGGATTTAAATCAGTTCATTGAACTCTCTTGTAGTCGGCCTTTCTTTTAAATAATTTTATTAAAATTTTAAAACCTCTAATTGGTGTTGATTTTATAAATGAAGCACCTTCAACTATCAGTAAGACGTGTATTTGAGTATTATTATGTAAAATAGAAATTACGATATTTTTGTTTTTTATGTTTATAGCATTCATACAAACATACATATGTATGTAAGTATATTGAAATATTTAAACAGTTGCAAATACAAATTTATTCCCATAGATATTTTCAATTTCAAACTAAACAAAATTTACCTTATTTTTAATACAGGCTAAGTTCGGCTGTGCTGAATCTTTGATACCCTCCACGGACAGTTCGGATATTTCAGGAGTGGGATCTATATGATATCTGTTTATTATTAATTTATCTTTTTAAAACAGACATCAGCATTAAAATTGGCTGCGGTTTAGACCTTTATTAAGTTATTGACAGAAAATCAGAAATTTTTATGCTTCTTTTTTTTTATCAATTTTAACTAGGTTGAACTTAAATGATTTTCAGGTGGGGAATTTATAATGCAGCCATTCTAAATTATGAACCCATCGTTCCAAAATTCTGCAGAGTGATTTCTGGTTTTAAAAAACATAAATTTCTATAAATTTCAAAACTGCGGTGAAATAAGTTTTAGCGTTTTCACTTAATTTCACGAGGCTGCTAAATATGGGATCGAAGGTAAATTATGCACCGTATATCACAAAATTGCATGACATTTTTTCTGACCATATGAAGCTACGTTAGAACAAATTTTACGGCAATATCAATATCTACGGTTTTAGGCGTATTAAATGAATTTCCCAGAGTGGGCTTTATATAGGGCATATGGTAAATTATGGACCGATTTTTATAAAATCGTGTATCATACCGTGCAGTGTTCGACCATTTATATTATGGACATGGCTAAATCGACATAGAATTACTCACGAAGCTAGAGTATATATACATTATGGAGTTTGAGATAAATAATAAAAAAGTTTCAAACGGAATGACAAACTTAGTATACCCTCTTCACAACTAATTGTGGTGGAGGGTATAAAAACAAGTAAAAAACGATTGTCGGGAAAGCCTGACAATATTCTGCTCAACCGCTTCTTAACAAAATGACTTTAGATAATTCACGCCACATGTGACCTTTAGGCAATTATATACTTAACAGAACAGCATTTGTAAATAAGTTAGTGAAATATTTATACAAAAGTTGTTGTGCCGAACTTTGTATAGCTCTAAGAGGTCTGTTCAGAATAACTTTTTTATGAAAGCTGGTAAAATGATGACTGATTGCCACAATTTGGAATAAAAGTTCAAAAAACAAATATATGCAAAACTTCATTGAATTATCTTACAAATTGGTATCCGTATATTTTAGTAGGTGAACCAACAGTCATCTCCAGATGGCTTTAGAAGCAAGTTTCATATGTGTAATAATCCTCGGCGCAAACGCATTTTACTCGCCTTACAAAAGTGTATGATATAGGCAGAAAACTAAAGCAACATCTATTCTGGAAACATTTGTATTCACCTAGCCAACTTTGAAGATGAGGTGATTTTGTTTCTACCCTAACGCCAATAAAAATTGTATTAGTATATTAGGTCAGACTTGAAATTTTTGATGCAGCAATTCTTGAGTTTAATAGTGTGCGGTGTGTGAAAATTGTGAAGGGGTACTCGGTTTCATGTAGTCTGCCATTCTGTTTTGTTTTGTTTTTCTTACAATTTTTAACTTGAAGTTGGCTGCAGGTGAATTTTTATTCATGTATAAAATATAAAACTAAGTAGAGTAAAGCAAGAAAAAAATACAAAAATTGCAATATTATGATTTCTATAACTATAACTTCTACTCAAAAAAAAAACGTTACCATTAATATGTTCGTATGAATATCTACTAAATTTTGACAAAATAAGTTCTATGCCAGCAAAAATCTCATCTCAATATTTAATGGAGGCTGCCACTCCCCACTCTCAATAATCATTTCTATCAAGTTTGAAAATCCGGCTATGCAAGAAAAAATAAAAACTCTTGATGGCGAAGCAGCTGTTCGTTATATCCCAAAAATAACTTATGGGCTTAACATTTGCGATTCTGACTTGAAATCGCATAACAGTGGTTTTGTAAATAGAATTCGCAAGAAGTTTGCCGACTTTAAATCGCAAAAGTGTGCTCAAGGGAACTAAAGGGGGTTAATTACACTGTGAGACAAATGGTAGGGGTCAGTGATCGTGAAGGGTTCAAACTACCGGGGAAAGTAATATCGGTAAAAAACAAATTATACGTGTCCCGGCGCTTCGCTGGGTCACGTCTAGGAACCGAGATATATCGATGTGAAGTCATATAGGGGAAATTGTGACCTTTGGTGGTCTTTTTTTTACATAACTCGAGAACCACTACTCCGATTTTGCTGATTTAAAAATTTAGGAATTACAATTCCTTTAATCTGTTCATACAACGTTTCAATACATAAGCAACAGTTTCGCAGTTTTAAATAAATGTATGAAGAAAAAAACTATTTTTTGCCTAAAACATTACATTTTTTTATTTTTGATTCATGAAAAATCCAAAACGGTAAAAAAAAAGTGTCAAGTCCTATTACTTTCCCGTAAAGTCACATAACCTTTAAACAAAATAAGACATAGATAATGAAAATCGATGGACGCGTTTCGCTTTTATTCACAATTAAATGAAGGTATGAATTTCAAAAATTTGCTCGAGATATGCTAAAAATTCCTTGAAAAAAAAACTTTGATGATTTGTTTTATGATTGTCAGAATTAAAAAAAAAGTAATAAACAAAAGGTTATTTGATTTTTATGGTCAATTTATTTTGTTAGGTTTGTGGCAAAAAAGCTTTTTCAACAAATGCTGCATTACTCACTGAGCAAGTGGAGCGCGCTTTAAAACTTTATTTTGATTGCGAAATAATTCGCGGCGTTTCGTGGGTCCCAGACAAAATTTTTTAAACGTTCTACAATGGTCTAAACATGTGGATCCAAGGGATTTGGACTGATCCAGGAGAGCACAATTCCGACAACTGTTACGCTTGCGCAAACAAAATATGTGGAGTAAATCGTAAAGGCCGTAAACGAAGAGTTTATTTATCTGTTAAAAGTGCACAAATACCTCTACCGTATTCGGATGAAATACCAATTCCACCGCTTTCAAGTATTGACAGAGAAACTTCTTTTTCTATTGAAACAATGGATCAATCGGATTTCACCTATAAACCAACACCAGAAGCCGGCCCATCGAACAAAATAATTCCAATATCACAAGCAAGAATGAACAAGATTGTTGCAGAATTAAACCTTTCTCAACGTGAAGCAGAAAAACTTGCACAGCTTTTGAAAGAAGGCAACAACTTGGAGCCTAATGTCAAAGTCACCTGACATCGAAGACGACAATTGTTATTCCAACGGTATTACACACTCAACGAAGGGAACACATTTGAGCATAATCGACCAAATGTGTCCACAATCGGGAGATTTGTGCTCAAATTTTAGCAAACCAGGCCTGTAGGAAATGTGAAAACTCCTGTTTGGTGTGGCTTATTGACTGGGCGTTACCGTGAATGCTGTTCACTATCGTGAGATGACAACGCGCTGCTAGGCTAGAAATTGAGGTATGGACCTGGACACTATGGGTTCCAACAGAATGGTGCCACTTGCCAAACAGCCAACAAAACAAAATGGAAAATGGATGGAAAAATGGACCATCGGATAACGACATTGAACCTAAATTATGTCTCAGAGTCATTGAAAATATGGACTATCGGATGGAGGTATGCCACCGAAGCTGTGGCAAGCATTTGAACGATATTTTGTTTTTCACATATTTGGCATAAATAATAAAAAATATTCATATGATTCTCTGAAAACTTTTTGTTTTATTTATAATTAACATGGTGCGTTTTGGTATGGCTGATCGCTAGCAAAACGCTCGAAATGCAGAACACCATAAACTAAATCTAGCATTTTACGATTTAAAATTGTGCGATTTTCAGAATATTGCCGTATTAAAGGCCAAGCCACTTTCACGCACAGAGTGTAAACACGAATCTCCAAGAAGCCACGCTATTTAAATGCTTAAAAGAGCAATAACGTCAAGCATTTTGTTTCTTATTTAAAAACATAATTACGTCTGTTTATTTTAATTCACAGCACTATGTGAGAAAGTGTCATTTGATATAATTTCCATTGATCTTGTTTACCTGGCACAAACAAATTATTAAGCAAATATTTTATTATTTATTTTTCAGAAATTTCTTATCTATTTTATTTATAGTATTAATTCAAACAGTTGTGTTCTATTACATTTGTTTACAAATTTCGATCAAAACTTTCCTTTGCTAGAAATAAAAGTTGTTTCTTTAGATGTTTGGAGCGCTGAACGCAAATCAGCAATCCGTGTTTTCTTTTGTCAGCTCTAGTTTTCGCGATATATGTAGTGTTATTTTAAAAACATAAAGTAAATTTTACCATAATAGTAACTTGGAAAACAAAGAAATTTAAAAAATATTATTTAGATCGTGCAAACATTGTGTTTCTTAATTTGCTCAACATTTTCTGAAATATTTTTAAAGTTAGACCCATTTAAAAATAAAATAAAATTTTAATGTTGTGTTTGTGTGTGGAACTGTTGTATGGAAATTTTAAGTTCTAAGGGATGTAACTAATACCGATATTTTACTCTCAATACGCCGCTATTTTTTTACACTTTTTTTGAACAAACAATTAAATTTTCAATGATTATTTTTTGCATTACTGCTAAGTGCAATAGCACGTTCAAAAGTAGAGCATAAAATCAAACTGAATAATAAATAGTTGCATTTAATTCTTAGGCTGAAGGTCCACACCACGGGTTTTATGTGTAAATTTTTTTTTTTTGACTTTTTTAAGACGCATTCTAAAGTAAAAAGTAATCTTAATTTACGCCTTCGAAACGTATGGGTATTCTACGCGTTTGCTGTGTAACTTGTCAATACAATTTTACGCTACTACTTTTTGGACAGAGGCATAAACGCATTGATCGCTAGGTGTAGACCGGCATATTTAGCCGTTTTGCTTTGTACCATGGTAGTAAAATGTTCTCTGATTGATAAATATTTCGAGGGCTGTCAGGCAGTGGGAATTTCCATTTGGCAACTGGTGACTTTTTTTGTTTCGATTTTTCATATAACTGGCTATTTTTATGTTATTAAAGCTTTTTTTCAACAGTTTTCTTTATGGACCTTGCCGTTACGTATGAAATACAGCGTCAATTAAATGACCACCTCTAGATTGTTTGCAGCAATCAATACTTTTGATCACTTTTTCGCACATTGCGGGTGGTATTTCGGGGTTAACTTGACGAATGTTTGGTTTTCAAGCGCTCCAACGTGAGAGAATTATTCGCTTTGTCGTGGTTTTTGACGTTACCGCACATAAAAAGTCTAACGGCGTCAAATCGGATTATCTTGGTGGCCAATTGACGGTGCTTAAACGTGAAATTACGCATTCTCGAAATTTCCAATAAGCCCAAGATCTGTGTCGTTGTGTGCCGCGGTGCACTCTCTTGTTGAAACCGCATATAGTTTAGTTCCTAATATTCAATTGCAGCAAAAAAAATGCTGTAAGCATACGGCCAAAGCTCCACAATTTTCGAAGATGCACAGATCTGAACACATCTGTATCGCTTACAGTCTCATACGATTCCTTAATAATCTTGCCAATTCCTTGCAGCTTAGGTCAATTAGGACTATTATAACCACCCCGTTATACTCGAAAATTGGCAACGCTTGAACCAATTTCGGTTGTTAAGCGATCCATATTCGTAAATGGCCATCCTTTCACTAAATATTTGGCACTTCAGATGGCCTTGCTAGACTGGTTGTTTTGAAACCACTAAATGGATAACTCTGTATTTTAATATTCAAAAAATTTTTTAATTTTCAGCCTGGTCCATCATGTCTGATGTGTGATTTGCGCCCCACTTTAAATGTTCACCAACACCTTTAAATTTATGAATAAAACCAAAAGCTGTTCACCAATTTTAATGAAATCAGACTCATTTCATTTGGAATATATACAGCTACATGCTGATGGACAAACAAAGTTGAACTCAGGAATTGTTTCTGGTTTATTTGTACAAACTCGAGATTTCACAAAAAATCAAAAAAAATATCGCACGTCGTTAAATCGCATGATCTGGGTGGCCTGTTGATATCGGGATTTCTTGAGATAATTTTTTCCGGAAATCATTGCTGAAATGCATAGATTGCTTTAAGCGCGGTGTGGCAGGTTGCACCGTCTTGCTGAAACCACATGTCGTCCAGATCCAAGCCGTCTCGTTGAGGCCACAAGAACTCCGTTATTATGTTCCGGTAACGAATACCCTGTATAGTCACTGCAATTTGGGCCGCATCTTCAGAAAAGTGAGATACATTCACGCCGCCTGACCAAAATCCAGGCACCATGCTCGTTGTGGGTGAATTTGTTTCTCGTTGATTACATGAGGATTTTCTAAGTCATTTAAAAGGAAATGCGCTACATCGAAGAAAATGACTTTTTCGAAAAAATTGGCATTTATTCACTTTGGCCCATTACCCATTGAACGAATTGCCGGCGCTTTTTATGGTCTGATGGTGTGAGCTCCTGCGTAAGGTGAATTTTGTGCGCATGAAGGTGAAGATATTTTGTCCAAATTAGCTGCGTAGTGCTTCGTGAAACTTGAAGTTGTTAAGAACTACATCGAATTGTTGTTTTCGGGATTTCGGCAACACTATCGTTTACAACAGCAATGTATTTAAGAGACCGACCAGTACCAGTTGATTCACAGGAGTATTTATGTTCCTAATCAAACCAGTTTCTTAAAATTTTTCAACCACTCTTTGAATGGTTGACACATTAGATTCACTTTTTTGACTGAAAATTCTTCGGAACAACTGCTAAATTTCAAATTTCAGAAGTTAGGAAAAATATGTAAAATCAATTAAAATGGATAATCATTCAAAAAAGCAAATTTCGATCTGCCAAAGGTTAAAATACAATTTGTTTTAAGGATTGATGTTTGACTATTGAAGTCAGCAGTCGTCAGGTCAGGTCAGTCAAGAATGAATGATTATCAATAACAATTTTAATTAATTTTCATGTTGTAAAATTCCTTTCTTCATAAAAATAATTTAATGAAAATTAAATTTGATGAACTTAAGCCTGATTAAAATATTAAAAATTTGGATGGAAAACATGATTTTTAAATGAATCTGGTGTTTGTTAAACAACACAATCATATTTCGTGCAAACGTATTTTTTTTAGTGAATGCAGACGAAGATATTGCGGCAATTTTGCTCGCTATTTTTTTTTTCAACAGAGGAGAAGTATCAAAGAAAGTAAAACAATTTGGAGTAAAGCAATGTTTAAAAAACGAGCTGTTTTAGGTAAAACAATGCTGCTTTAAATATTATAATTTCAGGCTAAAAAAGGTTTTAGTGCTTTTACTTCTACTGAAAAGTTTTTACTGAAATGATTACATTTAGCACTAGACACCACAAGCAATTTGACAAATATCCAACATGTTTGCCAAATATGATATTTCCACTAAAATGTTTCCAATGTTTGTTCAAACAGCAAACACCCCAAATCAACAACACAAAACGTGCAAAGCCATTTGTGTGATTTATTGTGTGTAAATACACTCAGTATAATCTGAATCAGAACCTTAACTAGAACCTTTAGTAAAACTAAGGCTAGAAACTGAGGCTTAACTAAAAATTACACTTAGCTGAAAGAACTATTTACTTAATATGTCTTGAACCAAGAAAATTTTGCTTGATTCTCGTCCAAGCCAATAATAACTTTTTCTAAATACATATGTGGCTGGGTTTGAGCAAAATATTTCTTTTTTAGGAACATTTTACTAAATAAGAATAAAATGAGTTAAAATGAAGAAATTTTTGGCATGAAAAATTTAGTAAATAATTCTTTTCGTATAGAACCCCACTAGAACTGAACTAAAAGTTGACTAATACTCAGGGCTGGGCGGTATTTGAAATACGTATTTAACATACAAATACGTATTTTGTATTTTAAATACTTGACGTGCAAGTATTTTGTATTTTAATTACATGTCCAGCAAGTATTTTGTATTTTAAAAACATATGTTCAATAAATATAGGTAGAAGTAGTTTGTATTTTATATTTTAAATACATAAAAAATGGGAGTATTTTGTATTTTAAAAACATAGTTTACAAAATATATTTTGTCAGTTTATTGATGGTTGTTTGCATTTTGGTCTACCAAAAACTAGAATCGCTAAAAAACGTAACTATCAGAATAAGCAATTATATCAGAAGTAGAAGCACCAGTAAAGAAGACGATGATTTAGTTGTTTTCGTAGATACATAGGAATGATGGTGAATCTAGGACATCAAATTTTGAGTTGGAATTTATCAGTTTCCTCAGTGAGAAGAGCAGTAATATCTTTGCAGCTATCCAAATGTAAAAAGAGTATTCATAGAATTTAATACAAGTTTGATTGCAGGCCAATGTGCCTCAGTTAATGAAGTTGTTAAAATTATAGAAAAAGTGTGAAAATACAAGTTTGTGCTCATCAGGACCTGTAGAAAGATAATTTTCTTCAGCAGGTTTCATTTATTCACCAACAAGAAACTGTTTGTCTGATGCAACATTAAAAAATCTGATATTTATGAAAGGAAACCAATGTTTTTTTAATTAGTTTTATCTAAAGCATTTTTTTTGGTTCGAATAAAATGGTGTATTTCGTATTTTAAATACATACCAACATGTACATCACGTGGAAGTATTTTGTATTTGAAATACGTACAATAAATGGAAGTATTTTGTATTTTAAGTACATACAGATGTGTAAGAATTTTGTTTTTGTATTTTAAATACTCTGTATGTAGTATTTTGTGTTTTAAATACATAACCTTAAGGTATTTTGTATTTTAAATAAATGACCAGCAAGTATTTTGTATTTCAAATACCGCAAACCCTGTGTTTTGCCCAACAGTGCTCATACTCAAATTGGGGGTAAACGTGGTAGAATTTCTAATTTTTTTGTTTTTCAAATGCCACTACTTTTGTTTAACAACCCCTTTGACGTTCCAGCAATTTTTAAATATTTGAAATAAAACAAATCCATTTCAATTAGAATTTCAATTGATATTTGACCAAAAAATAAACAAAAACATGACTTTAGATTTTTCTATAATTTGCAGTTATGCATTTAGCACTGTAATTTCAGATTTTTGTTCCAAATTTGTGTGACCATAAAAAATTAAGAAATATGTATTGGCATACGTTAAATGCTTTGATCCTATGACTATGAAAGCACTTGTGTGTTTCTGTCAGCCAGCTCTTTGCCTGACATAATTTTTTTTTGTCTAAGCCAGTTATTTTTTGTTGCTGTCTTTTGTTTAGCAACAATACAATCGCAAAACCCGGCTGTTGTCTAAAGCAGGCGACACAACTGTTTTTATTGTTCACCAACTGTTTTAATTTTACAGGAGTTTTCTTTTGCAAAATATTTACTTGGGAATCTGATATTTTCAATTATAAATTGCAGGCAGATTTAAATTTTGTTTTACTTAATTTCAAACAAAATGTTTATGACAATATGCATGTACATAAGTTAATAAAAACATAAAAATTTGTAAACTATTTAGAAGATATGTGGGTTGTAAAAAAAATTTATTTATCCTTGATGGTTACAATTTATTTTAGTACATAAGGCTACCCTTTACCCTTCGTCGAATCGACGAAATAAAAAAAAGTCTGGCGGAACTATTTTAAAGTTAAAAATTAACAAAAATTTGTTTAGCTTAATATTTTATTAAAAAATAAAGCATAGAAAATTAAAGTTTTTTTCTCTTTCAAATTAACTAATTTTTTAATGCGTTTGTCATCAGCAAGCGTTGTTGAAAAAGGAGCTTAATTTGAATACACATAAAAACTTAAATGATAAAAAAGCAAAACTTTGGCGTACTTGACGCAAACATCCGAAAAGTGCATTTCAGCATTTCAAAGCATTTTTTTTGATGAAGAGCAAATACAAACTGTGGAGCGTCCCTAGAAGAATTGTGCTGTATATTTTTCCCATTAATTTTTTTTTTTTAATATTGCTGCTTTCTTTCAGATAACTGTTGTTAAACGAATTTTGAGAAGATGCTGTATCTCGATACTTAAAAGTTCTGATTGAATTATTTTTGGGTGAAGAAGTAAATGGTAGTTTTTCATATAAGAAGCTGGGCTCTTTACTTGTAATAATTTTGTGCAAAAACAAGATTTTTCAGCTTCAAGTAATCATCAAGAGAGATACCAAATATACGTTTAATGTACAAGGACACACTCTTAAATCTTTTTATAACAAATATATAGCGAGTTATGTTATTAAATGTTGTATTCATTTTCCTCTTGTCATTACTGCTAGAGCTTGCAAATATTTCCGATGAGTAAGGGAGTGTATTAAGTATGTTTTAGCTAAAAACATTATTATCTTAGGTGGTGCAAAGTGCTGACTACACCATAGACTTCTTAGCATCCTATATGTTCTTCCACAAGCTTGGGTTATATGATCAGTCCAGGTGAGCGAGCTATTAAAAATAATTTCTAGATTTCTTACAGACTTAACCAATTCGATTTTAGAGTCTCCAAGATATATATTTATTTCATCACTGCTCATAAAAGACCTCTTACAAATTATTAAGCACTTAGACTTTTTGGGATTAAATCGCAAACCAATTGAGGATTCTTTTTAAATGGTTGTTAAGCTCATTGACGCTCAAAAACCTTAGAGAGATAAGGAAGGATGGAAATAGGCCGGCATTCTTTATCAGCTTTAGGTGCTGGTATAACTTTGGCATGCGTCCATTCCGCTGGGAATGTGCTTGTAGTAACAATTGTATTAAAAAGGTGATTAACGTAACGAATTATCCATGGTAAAATTAGTTTTATATAACGTGGATGTATATCGTCTAGACCAACTGAGTTAAATGTAACAGCACGGAAACCCTCAACTATGTCTGTTAAGCTGAAGCATTGAAAGCAGGGATGTGGAGTCGTCCAAAAAAAGTACTAACTCCGACTCCAAACGCTGAAATTTTTTAAGAGCGACTCCGACTCCGACTCACGACTCCTACTATAATCTTGATGCTTAATGTATATGAGACTCAGTGATGTTAAATTTTGTTTTTTCATTACCGTACGGCCTTCTAAAAATTAGAGTTTTTGAGATGAAATTACCGTACGCAAACATTAATATGCTGTTTCCAAATGACAGACGATTGATTACACGGTGCTACAGTGTAAAAAAACTTGGAAAACGACCTAGCGTGGGTTATTGGTCTTGTTGAGTACATAAAAAATTGTGTCAAAAAATTTCAGAAACACCCTCAAATTCAGAAGTTATTTAAAAAAAACCGTTTTCAGTGATGTTCGTCAACTTATCGACCTGTAACTCAGTCAGTTCTTGTCCGATTTTAATTTGTTTAACTGGTTTGGAAAGAAAACTAATTACGCTTTAAAATGACGTGCATTTTTTTATACATTTGTAAGTTATAACAATTGTTTTTGTTAAGAATATCTACAAAAACAAACGAAAATTATAAACTTTTTTGACTTTGGGTGCTTTTCATTGCTTATTTTAATATGAAAGCTTATAAAAATTTATATTAACGTATGAAGAAAACAAAACATGGTTTTAATTTTTCAAATCGGATAAAAATTGTATAAGTTATTCAACTTTTCATTAACACCTGTTTTTAGTATTTTCTCCCCCCGCGCAAAACATATGAATAAAAAAAACAATTAACTACCTATACAGGCAAATTTGTCAACTTAATAATTTGTTTGTTGTAATTTTACAGTTACGTACAGTTACACATAAGTGGATTACAGAACACGAATTCAAAATTTTGTTTTTGTTTTAAATGTAACTTGAACGGACGAGTAAGGCGCTCGTGTTCTGTAAACCACATATTAATAAGTTATTGTTAATCTGTCTTTATTAAAAAAAAGAACTGGAAGATAATACAGATGAATAGGGTTTATTATGCCCTATTTTTTTGAAACATTAAAAAAGCTTAGAATGTTTTTATATTCAATTTTTAGTTATATATATTTGGATAAATACATAAACTAATCAAATTTATTACCAACACAATGGCAAAGTTTAAATACTACCTTTTGGTGAAGGATATTGTTTTTAGATAAGAGTAAAAAAAGTGTAACTAGTTTAAAATTTGTGATAAGTGAAGTGATATTAATATTTTAATTTATTAAAACAAGTAAGTTTGTAATTTTTGTAATCCTTTAACAAATTTTTAATTGTGTGTAATTTTTTTCTGCAGTGTGTGATAAGCGTAATTATTTTTGTTATGTTTGCGGTGTATTCGCTGACAAAAAACATCGCTTTGATCTGAAGAAAAATAAAGCCTTGGTAAATGCCTTCAATACAGTTTTTAACTGCTCATACAGTTCTAGCAAATGTTATGAACCCGAAAGTATTTGTACAAGCTGTTCCAGTATGATTAAGAAAACTAAGTCTGAAAAGTTTATAAGCCGGTCATCAAAATTATCTTTCCCAATGATTTAGCATCATAAAATATTCCATAAACCACAAGATTGTTATTTTTGCCAAACAAACATCACTGGTTATCAATAAAAAAATCGTGATAGCATTAAGTATGCTAATGTGTTAACTGTTACTAAGCCAGTATTAAGTGCAATTAAATGTAATGAAACTTTACATAAACAAAGTGATGATGAATTTGAAAACGAGGAATGTGATATGGAATATTTACCAAAATCGGCTGAGGCACATTTTGTGACAAATGCATATTTTTGTGATCTTGTGCGAGATTTAAAACTTTAGTAACTTTTGCAAATATAAGCCGATTTTAACAAATGATATCTCGGTTTTTTCTACATAAAATTATCTTTAAAATACAGTGCAAATAAAGATAGGTTTTCATAGAAAAAAATTAAAATAACTCTTGTTGAATTTGAAAAATTAGGAAAAAAAATAAAAAAAATTAGATAATTTTGAGAAAAACTTACCTAATTTTTTGGAATATATTTTCTATGAATACATTTCATAAAAGCTTAATTCTTTGCCTTTTCAAAACAGTTTAAAATTTTAAAATCGATCAAAAAATTTGTGAGTTAGAGGTACTAAAGTGCTACGACCTACCCTAAAACAGTTTTTTGAAAATAACTCAAAATTTTGAGGGTGTTTCAAAATGTTTGAAAACGGTTTTTGTATGTCCTCACCTATGCCTACAACCCCCACTAGGTCGGTTTTCAAGTTCTGACAAAAAGTGTTTTTTTGTAGCAGTGTGTTATTATTCATAACCATTTATTTAAATTTTAAATGTGTTTTAAGAAGATAATTTTTATTTTGGAACATTTTTTTAAAATTGTTTATGCCGAAAAACTTTGGAGTCGGAGTTGAGGTTTTTGTGCAAAAAACTCGACTTTGACTCCGAGTCCGACTCCACAGCCCTAATGAAAGTTAAATAAATTTTCAGGGTTTAAAGGATCTACAAGGGACATTCGATCATAGGAATTCGGTTTTACCGGAGGTTGTAAAACAATAACGAATTTCTCATTCAGAGCATTAACATCCACATCATTAGTGCGAAATTGCTTTCCAATAATGCCAATGTCCTTTATTTGCTTCCATGTTTGCTTTGTATCAATTGCATTGTAAAATTTATTCCGATAACAACCACCTTTCTAGCTAAACGAACATCTTGAAGTGAGGCACTGGTTCTGTAGCGTTTCCATCCATGGTACAAGCTATCGCGACGTTCTTATAACCATTTTATGTCAGAATAAAACCATGGTCTTGCTCTGCATTTTACTTCTTTTGTTTTAAGCGGAACATGTTCGTTAAATAAATGTAGAATAGTGTTATTAAGGAATTTAACTTGGTCATTGGCAAATGGAATATTGTAAATATAATTCCACGAGGTATTGTTAAGGTCTTCTAGTAGTGATGACATGTTTATGCTGTTATAGTCTCGGACAGAGAAATTTTTGCTCAGAGAAAACTGGTACTGCTAATTGCTCATAATGCATTACGTTATATTTCTTATTAACAAAAAAAAAAAAAAGATCCAGGCAGGGTAGTATTAGATGTGATAAAGTGTGTGGGTCTGGAACTACTTACTGCAAATAAATTAAATGAAGTCATTACAGAACAAAGATCAGAGCCAGCATGTGTTAAAAAGTTGCCATTGAAATCACCTGATAAAAATTTTTATTAGAAAAAGATACAGACAGAAATTCTAGTGCAGTTATAAGAGAATCCAATTTAATATTTTTATCGGGTCTGTAGACACATCCAAATAGCAATTTTTCATTTTTTTCTTTTAGCTCTATAAAAATGTATTCCACATCATTTTCTGCTTGGAATGTCTGAACAATTTTGCCAGAAATGTTAGACATTATGTAGATTACAACACCACCTGCCTTGGCATCACGGTTACATCGAAAAATATTATATACACGTAAATCAACTTGCTTATCGTTATGTGCTGCAGTAAACCATGTTTCCGAGATACAAATGACATTCATGTCAAAGTATGCAAATAGAAAGCGAAATTCATCAATTTTACGATATATGTAAGCTCTGAGCATTTATATTGCATATATTTAGCGCAGAATATTGTTAAGTTAGTATTCGAATAATGTTATAATTACCTTCTCTGGAACCAATATGGTCAATTAAAGAGATCGTAATTTTGGTTTATAAATTCAACGTTTATAATAATATAAAAATAGTAATAATATGAACTGATAAAAGGTTTAACATAAAAAACAAAAAACATGTAAAATAATATGTCATACTTTTAATCTCGAAAAAGCTGATCTAATGCATCAATAGACTCGATAAGGATTTGGTCATCAGTATTAAATTTTTGCTTGCTTGAATTTTCCGCTCCCTTTTCATGGTCCAAGCAGCAATAAATATCTTGTGAAATTTTCATTAACAAATATGGTTCAAAATCAATGTAGTTTTATTATCACGCCTTTATTTCGCTATCGACTTCAGTAGGAAGTTTATATCAAAAGGAGAGTTCAATTTTGCTACTATGACTTCATCACTGGGAGTATACAGTTTGTGGTTTTAGTAGATTTTTTGCAGTCTATATATATTATCAACCTTTGGAGAACGACTTTTCAAATTGAGAAATATTATCTAATATACCCAAAAGGTTTTCAATTTCCGTTTGGGGTACACCAGTAATTCTGATGCTACTAGCTACTGCATAATTTTCATGCGTTTGTATCTTTTTCTTCAAATCTTAAATTTAAATTTGCATCTGTTCAATTTGGGAACACTTATTTTCGAGAGTTGTACCTCGCTCAGTAACGTTGCTTAGTATTTTTTTAAACCTTTAGAATTCAGTTTCAACTACCGAACGAATTCTTTGTTTACTTTCTGTTTTAAGTTCTATTATGTAATCAAAGTGCTGTTTCTCACTATCCAATATGGAGTTTTTAATAAGTTGGGATGTTAGTGTTTCATTTTCTCGAATAAGTACAACGAGAAAACTTTTATCACCATTAGATAAACGAGGTGCATTTGCTTCATTCTCAGTGGGGAAGTCAGCAGTTGGTCCTCTGGGCCTTTTCGATAAAGGTGATTGACTGTACGATTTACTGATTAGGTTTTTTACATATTGAACCACTTTGTTAAAGAAATTTTGCCTTAGAAGACAAGTTCTTTAAACATTTTTTATGTTTTATGAATTGGAGTCTTTTTTGTTGATTTTGTTAATTTTTTACGAATTACTATGGTTTTTCAATACCTAAAATTTAGATTCTAAAAAGTGACTTTTCAGCAATTTTGAAATAAAATGATTTTAATGTTTATTTGTGTTTTTTTTTTAAATTTACTTCCAATTTTCTGTAAGTAATTATTTAGACTAAACATAATTTAAACACAGATTCTAAAAAAAGTTCGTCGCTAAACACCTTTGCATAGAAGCAGTTAAAAATGATGAATAAGTCAAAGGTATTCGTGAATATATTAAGAAATTCAAGAACAGAAATAACAAGAGGAAATATGACGAAAACAAGAAAAGTGAGAAACGGAGAAGAGCAAAAAGTAAAGCCGATGTTGAATGTGAACCACACCTTAGCGTCAAGTTTTTGTCTGCATTTCATTTGACATTTCTCAATTTCAGACTAACTCAATTTGAACCATGGAAAGATACACAATTGAGCAACGCGTTAAAGTTATTCAGGCTTATTATGAAAATGGGCGCAGAAATCAAAATGTATATCGTTCTCTTCGTGATTTTGTCGGTCAATTTAATCGTCCAAATGTGCGTAAAGTCGAAGAAATCGTGCAAAAATTTGAGCAAACCGGGTCTGTAGGAGATGTGAAAACACCAGTGCATGCAGCTCGTTCTGCAGAAAATATTGCTGCAGTTCGCGATAGTGTGGCTAAAGAGCCGTCCACCACAACTTGTCGTCGAGCACAACAATTGCACCTCCCATTATGCATAAAGATTTGCATTTATACGCAATATAAGGTGCAATCGACTCAAGAACTAAAGCCTCTTGATCATTCCAGACGTGGCAAGAAATGGTAACAGCGGATGATAGATATTCGAAGAAAATAATCTTCAATGATGAGGCATATTTTCAACTCAATGGATTCGTCAAAAGCAGAATTGCCGCATTTGGGCGAATGATAATCCACGAGTGATTGTCGAAAAACCAATACACCCACAAAGAGTGACTGTTTGGTGCGGTTTATGGGCTGGCGGCTTCTTCGGGCCGTATTTTTTTTCCAAAATGAGGCCGGTCAGGCAGTTACTGTGAATGGTGTTCGCTATCGTGAGATGATAACGAACTTTTTATGGCCAGAATTGGTAGATATGGATGTGGACGATATGTGGTTTGAACAGCACGGTGCCACTTGCCACACAGCTAACGAAACAATGGCTCTTTTGCATGACTAATGCAATGGCCGTCAAGATCATGTGATTTATCACCGTTGGATTACTTTATTTGGGGTTATTTCAAAGAAAAGTTGTACGTCGATAAGCCAGCAACAATTCAAGAGCTAAAGGATGAGATATTTCGGCCTATTAACGGCATAGAACCTCAATTAAGCCTCAGCGTCATCGAAAATTTGGACTATGTCGCGGCAGCCATTTGGCCGATATTTTGTTATCCACCAATTTTATCATAATAAAAAGAAATTACAATATTTTCCTAAATAATTTGTGTTTTATTCAAAATCAAAACCACTTAAGTTTTTCTTGACTTGACTATTAAAAAAAATTTTATTTATTCAATGAATATCAAAAGTTGCATTTTTGCAAAAAAGCAAAATTGAAAAAACATAAGAACAAACACACAGATAATTTCGTTCAAATGTCGTTGTTGTTATGTTTTGAAAATTTTGCTTTTTCGCAAGAGTGCAATTGAACGTGAATACCTTTTTTTGTTTTTCTCTTTATCATTTAAGATTTAAGTTTTTTAATTTATAATGAAATAGTTTTAGTATTATTGTACATTGTTATAAAAAAATATTCCTAACAAATTAAATAAGTTTGAAATGTATTTTAAGGAAAAATTTTCATACAAATTTTTCTTAAGATACAATTCAAATCCATTTTAAATAAAAAAAAAATATTTAAAAAAATGGTTGTAACATTTTCGGTGGCTGCATTTGTTTCTCAATGCCATATATATTTTTTAAATGAACAAGTACATCATGTAAATTACTATGCCGTTTACTGGAACAAATTATAGAAATCCTTGGAGTCCCTACGCTCCTAAGAAAGTAAGGCGGAAAAGAAGCTGAAGAAGACAAATTTGTCTCCCTTTTAGATAGTCTAACTAACGTCATGAAAATCATATAAAACAATTGAATTGCATATTTTTTCATAACATTACAGATTAAATTGAAGAATAAAAAAAGATTCTAATAAGCGGTTTTATTATTTCTAATTTTTCGACTTTTTCGAAAACCGGTTTATGGAAAGACTTAAATATTCGATACCTCAGTTTTTTTTAACTAACAAATGTTGACATGATAAATAATACAAACGAGAAGCCGATACACGAATAAGAGTTAAAAAATACGGTGACAAAAATTTTTAACTTGAAATATTGCATACGTTTGGGATCTTTTCTTAAACAATTTTATCAAAAAGCTTCTAAACTTTACAATTTCTAAAGAAAAAAAAAAAAAATACAATATTAAATTTAGACACTAAAGTCGTCAAAAAAAACGCGTATCTTCTGCGGTGCGATTCACTATGCTTTTTAAACCACAATTATTTCGTTTAAAATGTTACCCACAAAATAAACCATTTTGCTATTCACTTAAGGCCTCGTTACTCTTACGTAAATGTTGCGGATACGTAAACGTTGCGGTCGACTTGAAATGTTGGTAGTTACTAAAAATACGTAAACGTGTCATATGGTGTTGAAGTGTATGTGTGTACTCGTTAATATTTATGTATGTAAATTATTGTTTGTTTTGATTTTGCTCACAGTCTTGTTCCAAAACATGTTGTTTAAAAACGCCAATACATAACGACATCGGCGCTTCTGTACAAAAAATAAAATACTTTATGCATATCTGTGGCATTTTGACAAAACATCTTAAGTCGAGCAAAGAAAGAAAAAAAGCTTTTAAAAAAAAACTCGCTGAAAAAATCATTTTTATCAAATAATAAAAAAAAACTAAATTAAAGATAAAGTTCGTTTATAATACAAATTTTTAAAAATGTAAACAAGAAAGTTTTTTTAATGAAAATTCGTATGATTAACAACATTTTCTTCAATTTTTTGAATTTGACTTAAGATGTTGTGTCAAAATGCTACAAATCTATATTTACATATACAGCACTAAAATTGCTTTAAAAAATATTTAGCCTACAATTTATCGACTTCTTATCACACACCAATTTTCCGTGGAGCTTCTTATTTATTTATCCTTAAGCAAACCATTTGGCTAAAATAAAATTAAAAAAATTCATTTAATTAAAATTAAATTAATAAAAAAAAATAATTAATAAAATAATAAAAATTACTAATTTTTTACGAACTCAGTTTTACTTTTAACAATATCAAAGCATAAACAAAAACAACAACAATAAACAGTGAGTTTATCTTTTCTTACAGTCCCGACTACAATTGGTTGATTTTTTGTCAACTCTAAATGTAGTTGTAAGAGGGTAAAGAAAAAACAAAAATAAAAACAAATTACTTTATTTTATTTTGCCAGTTCAGTTTACTTACACTGCCACATGCATATACATAAGTTATCAAGGATTTTCTTGGGGTTCAAAATTAATTAACAAGGTTTCTTTTAAATGTGCTAAATTCCATACTGTTGTCTTGTTTTTTTTTATTCTTCTTTGTTATTATATCCTATTTTGATGTTTCTCTTCGCAGAGTTGCCACGATATATCAATTTAAATAGAGAGAAATATAAAACTGTTTACAGTGGTTATAAATAAGTTAGTGGATCACGTAGTGGTTAGTGCAAACATCAAAATGTGTGGTTAAAGTTAACATGTTTTGAAGTGCTAGAAGCAGGGCTGTGGAGTCGGAGTCAGAGTTGAAGAGTCGGAGTTGATGTTTTTGTGCCGGAGTAGGAGTCGTAGTACCAACAAAAACTCGCGACTCCGACTCCAAAGTTTTTCGGCATAAAAAATTTAAAAAAAATTTCCAAAATAAAAATTATCTTCTTTAAACACATTTAAAATGTAAATAAATGGTTTATGAATACTGCTCTTATGTGCTGTTTCCAAATGACAGGCGATGGACAGAGTGCTTTTCATATACAGGGGTGTGCTGGAAATCGCAAACGTAAAATGCAAGAATTTTAAAAGTAGTTTTTAAATAAGATTTTTGTAATAAAAGAATTTTATGACAAATATTTAACAAATATTTTCCTATTAAACAACATTTTAAACCAAAAATTATAAGATTTAGGTTTAAAGTTTATTAAAAACAACCTCCAAAATCTTGCGTTTTGCGTTTGCGATTTCCAGCACACCCCTGATAAATTTTGCTACATAATCAATCGCCTGTCATTTGGAAACAGCATATTAATGTTTGCGTGCGGTAATTGCTTCTCAAAAACTCTAATTTTTAGAAGGCCGCACGTTAGTGAAAAAATAAAAGTTAACATCACTGAGTCTCATATACATTTAGCATCAAGATTATAGTAGGAGTCGGAGTCGGAGTAGGAGTCGGAGTCGCACTTAACAAATTTCAGCATTTGGAGTCCATGTAAACCAAATTATAGGGCGCTATTTTAAAGATAATTTAATGAAATTTCAAACATAGGAACAAGCCTAATAAAAATAGGGCATATCGTTCCATTATTTCACATAGCCCCCATACAAACATCTTTCCTGAAAAGGGTATTTGTGCACATAAGCGGTTGATCTACTGGGGTTTGTCAGGGAAATAGTGCGGTTGTTTCTGTTGAGAGGGCTGTAGAGAGGGTAATAGTTCTTCGTGGTACCTACTTACTTCCTAACTTTCTTAATTCTATCCACCTCATACTTCTTTTCTTTTCTTTACTTTTCTTTTTCTATAACTGAAGGGATTCACAATGGACCGCATTGGTCTCCGAGTGGAAGTGTGCCCTTGTTCACATAACCGTTCTTAACCTAACCTCAGATTTGATAAACTTTTTTATTCCACTCATAATCTAATCTAACGATGAAAAATATTTACAATTTTGCGAAATATGATTTTCACAAAGCAGTTTTCGTGGTGCATTTTAATTATTTTTATACGACTGTCAACCTTAATTAAGCTATTTTTTTTGTACATTTTATAGATTTGACACTTTCCAACTGGAAAAAAATCTGTAAAAAAATTTATAAAAAAACACTCTTGAAATGAAACTCAAACTTTAAATTTTACTGAAATTTTTTTCAAATTTTATTTAATTTGTTTCTTTAGACCTTTAGAAAGTAATGAAATTAAATGGATTTAAGCTTAAATTTTTATTGTTGGGGTTAATTTGTTAATTCCATTGTCGCCGTTTTAAACATCAGATCGTCTGAAGAGTGAATCAACCTAAAGTTCAATTTTGCATATTCAACTTATTGGGAATCGTATTGTGTTGGTTCAGCCCCATTTCATTATTGTTGGAATTGTCGGAGTATGGCACATTTTCACTATTTTTCACACCAGGAGGGTGAAATAAAAAATTTCAGTAACAAAACCCGCTGGTTCACTGTTTTAACCTTTCCGTTTGAATTTCGCCAAGATATCGTCATTGGCTACAAAAATATTTGTCAATATACGATAAATTAAAAACAACTTGTTGACAAATTTAATTTTTAAATTCCTTAATTCGGCTCTATGAATTAAGTCTGAGCCCACCATATAAAGGTTTTCTTTCCGAAAGTTTGAGTTTATTGGTGTGAGAGGAAAAGAACATGCTATTATTCTCTCCCGTTTCACCAATTAACTTATGAACTCAAAAATTAAATTTGTAAACAAGTTGTTTTATTTTTGTTCATATATATGACTTGAAATTTGCTGTAGCTCCTGTGTATTAAGCATTAAGTGAACTTCATTGTAAGTTCCAACCTTAAAGGCGAATTATAAAAGGAACTCGAAAAAACTCGATATAATTTCCATCAATGTGGGAGTAACCCGAAAAATGATAAAAAAAAAGTTTAAAGTCAAATAAGGACCAGTCTTATAAACATTTAGCATCAATGTTAGAGTAGGAGTCGGAGTCCTACTTAAAAATTTCAGCGGAAGGTTTCGAAGTCGGAGTTATAACTATTTCTTGACGACTTAACAGCCATGGGAAAAACTAAAAATATTTACTAAAAATAGATTGCAAAAAAGGAATATGACAAAATCCAGCTGTTACGTACGATATGCTGTGTTCTTCAATAGGTTTGAACATTATTTACGTTTTATTTTAAACTTTCAACAAATTTTGCGTTTTAGATTTTAAGCGTCTTTTCATTCTCTTGTTGCAAATTAACAATAACTTTTAGTTACTGAACAGACCTAATATTTACGCACACAATACTCTTAATATTGAAAATTATTTTCAAAGCAAAAAAATATTTAATCTAGATAAATACATAAATTGCGTTTTTAAGAAATTTTAAAAGAATAAGTCGTAATATCATTTTGTTTATCACAAATTGAATTTTAACTTTATGGACTCATACAGATTGTACATTAGACCTTTGTACTTTGTGCAAAAAGCAAAGTAATTTTTTTAACACCAATTTGGTTCTAGGGCCATCTGTTCGTGAGTTGAACGTTTTTTAAAACTCCGTTTTAGAAATATAAATTTGTATAGAGCGCAACAACAGAAAATTTCGTTTAAATTTGCGTTTAAGAATATGGAGTTATTTCATATTGAAATGACTTCTCAAGTTAAATAATTTTTATCAACATGGTTCATGATATAAAGGAAGTTTTCTATAAGCAATAAAATTGCAAATAAGCGAGTTTCTAGATATGCATTTCCCCTTCAAGCACACCAAAAGACGTGAAAATAATACTATGCCTCAAAGCGATAAATACTGTATAAATTTTAAATTTAAATTAAATTTCATAAAATATATTTTAAACTTTACATAGTTTGCACTAACGACATTTTAATGGTTCTAATAAGTAACAGTAAAGGTCTTCATAGAATTTACACTGCAATTTTTTCTTCTTAAAGCACCGTTTCTAATTATGTGGCCAACAATGTAAATAAAAATGTTTATAGTTGTATCTATTGTATGTTGATAAAAAACCAAGAGTGAAACTATGTATTTTAATACAACATACAATTGATACAACATTACAAGGGGCTTTGTGAATACGGTATTGGTAATACATTTTCAAATTAGTTGAATTCTCTTTCTGCGGGCCCATGCTTCAAGTAAACTTTTAAAATTTTGAAAACCCCAAATTGATTGTGAATTTATAAACTAAACTACGCAGCGTCAAATATCAAAAACAAAGGCGAATGTCTTCTTGATTAGTTTTACGTACAAAAGAAATAACGACATTGTTTTTATTCATGTTAAGTTTAAAAATATTTAAACAGTTGTAAACTTCAAAACAAGTAAAAAAGTTTAGACTGTCAAAACCGATCATTTGATACTCTACACTACAGAATATACAGACAAATTTTTCAGTGTGCCCTATTTGTCACCATGGGTAGTAGTGGGCACGGCACAACAATATTATGTAATGACGGTAAGATTTCTATATGAGTTTTTTGTGCCTTCGCCTATTTTCTGCTGGACCTACCACTTTTCGCCGCCAAATGTTATATCAATACCAGCATTAAGAAGGTAGTTATGGCATTTAAAGCTATTTTCAAAAGTGGTTTTTCTTTGTGAACGAGCTCTGATAAAATCTGGACCGAGATTGCAATAAGATGGCTACCAGCAAAAGTAGAACATGAGAAATCGACCAAAAAATTCCCATTCATATTCCGCTGATTTTATTTTTTGGGCGATTTTCGGTATTTCCTGGGTAATAATTAATTTTAACATAGTGGAGAAACATTTTTTGGTCGATTTTCGTTTTCTTACTTATTTTGATCAATTCTTCAATGAGATGGTAAAAAATAGCGGTTGTAAGATCTTGTAAAACAACTTTTATTTTCAGTAGTTGATGTACAAGTATTATTATTCATTTAAAATGTCAAATTCGAAATTGCCGTCCGGAATTTTATCAAAGTTATTTTCGGAAACACAAAATTTATTATTAATACGATTTCCGTATGACGTGCTAAATTCCCAGTTTTTCATATTTGATAAATACAATGAAATTTATTGTTGAGGGAAAGCTAGCTTCTATGGGCATTTCACTGGTTGCTAAGGCCAGCTCATCAGGAAACCTTTTTCCAAAGATTTTAGAAAAGCCAAAAATATTATACAAATAAAACCCTAAAGCGAATAAGAATTATAAACACTCAAAGTCTTACTTGCAACAATATCAACGCCAAAAAAAAAACACCAGCCAGCTATGCAGCAAAGGGTAAGTAAGCAAGTTGGGATTTAAAAATCGGGATTTTGGATTTTAAGTTTCGGGCAAAAGACCCCAACCCAAATAACTACTTTGTAAGAATTATTAATTAAAAATTTTTGGTCATATACAAACATATTATTGTTATTATTTAACATAACATGCTCAGAGACAACCACAATACGGTTGTGGTTTCTTGATGGAGGATTAATTTAAACATAACACGGTTGCCGTTGACCATATCGAAATACGAGTTTTCGTTGCCTATGGGCAGAAAGATAGATTCAGAAAGTGATTCTAGGACCAATATTTTTTATTTGTTACACACATCAATCAGCATCAATCAGTGTCGGTATAATGATTAAAGCTTTTTCAGAGGTGCTATTCACTAACTTCTAACCAGGGCTGTGGAGTCGTCCGAAAAAAGTACTAACTCCGACTCCGACTCCAAATGCTGAAATTTGTTAAGTGCGACTCCGACTCCTACTCCGACTCCGACTCCTACTATAATCTTGATGCTAAATGTATATGAGACTCAGTGATGTTAACTTTTATTTTTTCACTAACGTACGGCCTTCTAAAAATTAGAGTTTTTGAGAAGCAATTACCGTACGCAAACATTAATATGCTGTTTCCAAATGACAGGCGATGGACAGAGTGCTTTTCATATACAGGGGTTTGCTGGAAATCGCAAACGTAAAATGCAAGAATTTTAAAAGTCGTTTTTAAATAAGATTTTTGTAATAAAAGAATTTTATGACAAATATTTAACAAATATTTTCCTATTAAACAAAATTTTAAACCAAAAATTATAAGATTTAGGTTTAAAGTTTATTAAAAACAACCTCCAAAATCTTGCGTTTTGCGTTTGCGATTTCCAGCACACCCCTGATAAATTTTGCTACATAATCAAATTTTGCCCGAAACTTAAAATCCAAAATCCCGATTTTTAAATCCCAACTTGCTTATTTAAGCTTTTCTGCATAGCCAACCTTCGGCCGGGCGCAAGGCTGAATTTAGAAGCTTTAGTTAGTGAAACCATTGTTTGTTATATAATAGAGGAGAAAACCCTGGCGCCCTACCGAAACCGCCTATGCAGATTTGGCATTTTTAGAAAAAGGGTGTAACAAAATTCCGGACTTTTCAATTTGCAATTTCGAATTTGACCTTTTAAATGAATAATAATACTTGTACATCAACTACTGAAAATAAAAGTTGTTTTACAAGATCTTACAACCGCTATTTTTTACCATCTCATTGAAGAATTGATCAAAATAAGTAAAAAAACGAAAATCGAGCAAAAACTTTTTCTCCACTATGTTAAAAATTAATTATTACCCAGGAAATACCGAAACTCGCCCAAAAATTAAAATCAGCGGAATATGAATGGAAATTTTTTGGTCGATTTTTCATGTACTACTTTTGGGCGATTTCGCTCAAGATAATTTTTCTGGCAGCCATCGTATTGCAATCTCGATCCAGATTTGACCAGAGTTCGTTCACAAAGAAAAACCACTTTTGAAAATAGCTTTAGCTTTCTTAATGCTGGTATTGATATAACATTTGGCGGCGAAAAGTTGTAGGTCCAGCAGAAAATAGACGAAGGCACAAAAAACTCATATAGAAATCTAACCGTCATTACATAATATTGTTGATCGGTTTTGACCGTCTAAACTTTTTTACTTGTTTTGAAGTTTACAACTGTTTAAATATTTTTAAACTTAACATGAATAAAAACAATGTCGTTCTTTGTTTTTGATATTTGACGCTGCGTAGTTTAGTTTATAAATTCACAATCAATTTAAGGTTATCAAATTTTTAAAAGTTTACTTGAAGCAGGGGCCCGCAGAAAGAGAATTCAACTAATTTGAAAATGTATTACCAATACCGTATTCACAAATCCCCTTGTAACGTTGTATCAATTGTATGTTGTATTAAAATACATAGTTTCACTCTTGGTTTTTTATACAACATACAATAGATACAACTATAAACATTTTTATTTACATTGTTGGCCACATAATTAGAAACGGTGCTTTAAGAAGAAAAAATTGCAGTGTAAATTCTATGAAGACCTTTACTGTTACTTATTAGAACCATTAAAATGTCGTTAGTGCAAACTATGTAAAGTTTAAAATATCTTTTATGAAATTTAATTTAAATTTAAAATTTATACAGTATTTATCGCTTTGAGGCATAGTATTATTTTCACGTCTTTTAGTTGGCTTGAAGGGGAAATGCATATCTAGAAACTCGCTTATTTGCAATTTTATTGCTTATAGAAAACTTCCTTTATATCATGAACCATGTTGATAAAAATTATTTAACTTGAGAAGTCATTTCAATATGAAATAACTCCATATTCTTAAACGCAAATTTAAACGAAATTTTCTGTTGTTGCGCTCTATACAAAATTTATATTTCTTAAACGTAGTTTTAAAAAACGTTCAACTCACGAACAGATGGCCCTAGAACCAAATTGGTGTTAACAAAATTACTTTTGCACAAAGTACAAAGGTCTAATGTACAATCTGTATGAGTCCATAAAGTTAAAATTCAATTTGTGATAAACAAAATGATATTACGACTTATTCTTTTAAAATTTCTTAAAAACGCAATTTATGTATTTATCTAGATTAAATATTTTTTTGCTTTGAAAATAATTTTCAATATTAAGAGTATTGTGTGCGTAAATATTAGGTCTGTTCAGTAACTAAAAGTTATTGTTAATTTGCAACAAGAGAGCCAAAAGACGTATAAAATAAAACGTAAATAATATTCAAACCTTTTGAAGAACACACCATATCGTACTTAACAGCTAGATTTTGTCATATGCCTTTTTGCAATCTTTTTTTTAGTAAATTTTTTTAGTTTTTCCCATGGCTGTGTTGTCGTCAAGAAATAGTTATAACTCCGACTTCGACTCCTTCCGCTGAAATTTTTAAGTAGGACTCCGACTCCTACTCTAACATTGATGCTAAATGTTTATAAGACTGTGGCTCGTTTCTGTATTTCTCGCATCGTAAAATTTCTTACATGAAGTGTGAAACAAAAAATTCCATCGTTTCTCGATTTATGAGATAAAAGTGTTTCTGTATTCGAATGCGAAAACAGACACAACAAATTCTGTTTATACTTGAATATTTCCAGTAATTAAGTGTCAAATAAAAGCGAAACGTCAACAAAAGAAATAAATATAATAAAAACAGGGCTGCCAGATTTGACGAGTTATCGTCATCTTGACGATTTTTTGTTCCGATATTAACAAAGTGACGTTTTGATGATTTTTTCTAAAAAAGTGACGAAAGCGAAAACAAAATCAAAAATATTTTATAATTTTGTTGTTACTTTCTATAGAAATTCATCTTGAATTTTTAAATTTCAAACACTTCTATTTTGTGGCGTTGAAAATTGAAAAAAAAAATAATATGAAGTCTGTAGAAATCAACAACAAATTTATAAAATATATATGATTTTATTTTTGCTTTTAATGAAATTGTTGGCGTTGCGTTTTACACTATAAGCCCCTTAGTCTTCGAAATAAGATAATTGTAAATATTTTTATATGTTTGTTTATTAGAAAAAAAGATATCTTTAGAAACAAGGCTGCTTAAATTTTTATACTTATCCCTATTGTGAAAATTGTCCTCGAAATTGTTTGTTTCTTCCCTAAAAAATGTATCGGCAAAAGCAAAATTTCGAGGGACCGACTTGGCTTATTTCTTCTTATATACATATACAAAATATGATTGATATTTGATATTCTTATCTTATATGTACACTTTTGTGCCAAAACCATTATTCCGGCAAGAAAGAAATTTGTTTGTCTCCCAGTAAAAACTTTTTCAAAATGGATAACTTCTTTCACTCGTTATTAAGTAGCTTTCTTCCATAAGAACTTCGATAACTACTTTTTTCTGGATAAATACCTGGAGGTTAATACCTTCGCTTTCATGAAGAATTTTTTTACGTCAACACATAGTATCTACCCGGGTAGATATAAAAATATTTTCTTAATTTTATATGGGGAAAAATACAAACAATGTCAAACAAGGCAAAAATAAATATAACTAATAAATTATACTTGAGGTACTGCATTTGCTTTTTTCTACAAACTTTTTTTTTGAGTGCAGTTTGCCTTGTTTTAAATTTATATTTAAAATTTTTAGAAAACCACGAATCTACAATGCAAATAATAGGACTAGTCCAAACACGCGTGTAAAATGTAGTCCATATGGTACTAGGTCTAGTCCAAAAGTAACCCAAAAGTATAGAAAAAACATGGTCCATTTAACATTACGAAGTCCTAGGGCTGGACCATATAACCCAGCTTTGGGTTACAAAGGAGTAGTCTTAAAACTACTGCATTGTATACACAAGAGAATTAGTTTTAACTTCGTTTAAAAACGAAAACATGTTGTTAAAAACGAAGACATATCGTCTCACTACAAACACTTTTTAACAATGACATTGTCCATGCTTGCATTACATCGGACCAGTCCATGGAGTAGTCCATTTAATCAAAATGGATCAGCTGATCCAATTTTATTTGTGCCCTTGTGGGCTACATTTTACACGCGTGTTTGGACTAGTTCTAATTTTGCAGGGTGGTGATTTCAGTTCGTCTTGAATATTTGTTGTGAAAGTTTTTGTTTGCGAAAAATTAAATATAACATGTTCCTGGCAGCATATATAAATACGTCACCAACAGTTCACATAGTGCGGTAAAGAAATCTCGACGCAGACAATTTATACACAGCTTGGGTGAAGTGCAACCGTTAAATGCATAAATATGAAGAATTTGACGCTGATGATGTTACAGAACGAGATGCAAGTGGGCGCATCAAACAAAAAAGTGGGTGCTACATTTGTTCTAAAAGGAAGAGAGCTACACGGCTAGCATGTGTCAAATGCAAGAAGCCCGTATGCGAAGAACATAGCTTCACCCAGACAAAGTGTGAAGATTGTCATATGGGCCAATCTTCGGCTCTTCACAATTTGTGTAAATAAATATTACATAGATACATACATACATATGTCTATACTTTTTCTCACTTTTCTGTAAATTTCTAATTTCACTAAACGAAAATCCATTTATTTACATGATGTATTGTTTTTCTACAAGTTTCAAATGATTATAGTAGGAAATGTAAGAAATGTTCATACAAATTTCGATATACCTACCTGGGTAGATTCTATTAACTTACGTAGAAAAAAATACAAAATTGAAAAAAATGTAAGAAGTTCTGCAGTAAAATCATTTTTGTTTGCATTTTCTGTTGTAAGTCGAAAATTTGATAACTGACTAGGCGGCATTTTCTGATTTGATGAAAACTCGCTCATCTATTTGCAAATGAAAATCGCTTTCTCTACCCGGGTAGGGATTATGAAAGCGAAGGTTAAGATAAAAAAACTGACTTACTTTTGAATTTGTTCTTTTTGGCACAACCCTTGTAAAATTCATTAGTTTTTCAGTAGAATTGTATGCAGTGCTTTTATGTGTTTCTGATTACTTAACATATTATTTTGTAGGCGAAGATTTTACTGGGTCTTTATCCCGTTTATTGATGAACCGATTTTTTTAATTTTAACTACAAGGTATTCTACTAAGTCTATTTCAGGTAAAAAAGAAAAAGATTATAGGAATGGGTAAATTAAAGATTTATATCTCAATTATTAAATAATAATTATTAAATACCCATGAACTTTAACTATGTTTTTGTTTGATTATTTTTTAATAAAAGTCGAAACAAATTTGTTTAAAATTGATTTTAAATTGCACGATTGTTAAAACAAAAGAGACGATCTTTTTTATTTTTTTCTCAGGAAATTGACGATTTTGACACAAATTTATCTGGCAGCACTGATTAAAACCAAAACAAGAAAAGGCTTACAAAAATTTAAACTAACAATATATAACAATTGTTTTTTGTTTATTTTCATCATATAAATTATGCATTTATCATTTATATTCCTTCTATTTTTTTTATTTATTTAAAAAAAATAGTATATAAACATATTTTAAATTCAAAATATCTACATTTTGTTTTTCTCGCCACCAATTTCAAATGTGACTTATTTTGACAGTTCTTGAAAGAAACTTTTCGCAAAATATTGTTATAGAAACACGTTTTCTCGCATCCTTCCAATAATTGCTGGAAAATTATTAAAATGACAGATAATGCTCGCAACGGAAAGATACAGAAACACTTGTGCGAGAAAAATAATTTTTTGTTACATTTTGCACTGTTTCTGTCCCAATTCACTGGTTTCATGCGGAAAATTTTACGATGCAAAAAATACAGAAACGGGCTGCTGGTCTTTATTTGACTTTAAACTTTCATTTTTATCATTTTTCGGGTAACCCCCACATTGATGGGAATTATATCGAGTTTTTTCGAGTTCCTTTTATAATTCGCCTTTAAGGTTGGAACTTACAATGAAGTTCACTTAATGCTTAATACACAGGAGCTACAGCAGATTTCAAGTCATATATATGAACAAAAATAAAACAACTTGTTTACAAATTTAATTTTTGAGTTCATAAGTTAATTGGGGAAACGGGAGAGAATAATAGCATGTTCTTTTCCCCTCACACCAATAAACTAAAACTTTCGGAAAGAAAACCTTTATATTGTGGGCTCAGACTTAATTCATAGAGCCGAATTAAGGAATTTAGAAATTAAATTTGTCAACAAGTTGTTTTTTATTTATCGTATATTGACAAATATTTTTGTAGCCATTGACGATATCTTGGCGAAATTCAAACGGAAAGGTTAAAACAGTGAACCAGCGGGTTTTGTTACTGAAATTTTTTATTTTTAAAAATATTAGAAAATATTTTAATGCCTCAACTAAAAACCTCAACTCCGACTTCGACTCCACGGCCCTGGTTTTCCCCTCGCATGTTTTCCCTCTTTATAAGTGTTTTCCCTGTTTCAACTAGTAAAGCGAACGAACAGGCTTATTTGCAAATGAGCAAATAAATAAACATATATTAGAATAGTTGAAATTTTACTATAAAAAGGGCCGATATTATAATAACTAGCATTAAAAAGTTTTAAGCATTTGGCTTGTCAAATCATGAAAGGTACGAAGATTTTGATATTTGTGTTTGCCATTTGGTTGACTTTAGTGACAACACAGGCCAAGCCAAAAGAAGGCAAGAATTCTGAAGTTATTAATGTTAAAAACGGTGTAAAACGGATAATAATAAACATTTCCAACAAACATGAAATGGGGCAGTTCAATAGTGAAAATGTACAGATAATAATTAACATTTCCAACAAACATGAAATGGAATGTGAGAATAAATCTCATCCTCCTGGTGTGAAAAATAGTGAAAATGTGCCATACTCCGACAATTCCAACAATAATGAAATGGGGCTGAACCAACACAATACGATTCCCACTAAGTTGAATATGCAAAATTTAACTTTAGGTTGATTCACTCTTCAGACGATCTGATGTTTAAAACGGCGACAATGGAATTAACAAAATAACCCCAACAATAAAAATTTAAGCTTAAATCCATTTAATTTCATTACTTTCTAAAGGTCTAAAGAAACAAATTAAATAAAATTTGAAAAAAATTTCAGTAAAATTTAAAGTTTGAGTTTCATTTCAAGAGTGTTTTTTTATAAATTTTTTTACAGATTTTTTTCCAGTTGGAAAGTGTCAAATCTATAAAATGTACAAAAAAAATAGCTTAATTAAGGTTGACAGTCGTATAAAAATAATTAAAATGCACCACGAAAACTGCTTTGTGAAAATCATATTTCGCAAAATTGTAAATATTTTTCATCGTTAGATTAGATTATGAGTGGAATAAAAAAGTTTATCAAATCTGAGGTTAGGTTAAGAACGGTTATGTGAACAAGGGCACACTTCCACTCGGAGACCAATGCGGTCCATTGTTAATCCCTTCAATGATAGAAAAAGAAAAGTAAAGAAAAGAAAAGAAGTATGAGGTGGATAGAATTAAGAAAGTTAGGAAGTAAGTAGGTACCACGAAGAACTATTACCCTCTCTACAGCCCTCTCAACAGAAACAACCGCACTATTTCCCTGACAAACCCCAGTAGATCAACCGCTTATGTGCACAAATACCCTTTTCAGGAAAGATGTTTGTATGGGGGCTATGTGAAATAATGGAACGATTTGCCCTATTTTTATTAGGCTTGTTCCTACGTTTGAAATTTCATTAAATTATCTTTAAAATAGCGCCCTATAATTTGGTTAACATGGATATTCATCCTGTCAGCCAGCCGGACGGACATCGTAAGATCGACTCAGACATTTTTTCTAGGTGGGTCTGGGACCAATATTTTAAGGTATTACAAACACCAACATAACTGCTTATTACACTCTCCATATTGTGGACCGTTTTTAAAAACTTGTCAACAGATGTTTGTGGTAATTAATATGTTCCCATTAGACATTATTTTATTTTGTTGCATTTTAAACTTTCCCTTAAAAAAAATTGTTTGAAAAAAATGTATCGGTGAGTTCCAAAACGTCAGTTAAAAATCAACAATTAAAAAGTCATCGAAATCTAAAATGCATCCGTGAAGAGAGTTACGTACACCATAACTAAATACGTCATCTTTAAATTTTATGATACATTATTGACTTTAACTGCAAAGGATTTTGATGCTTTGGAACTTGGCCTTTTGGACATAAGCCAAAAGAACTGAAGCTGAGATCTTATCTCTGCATCCATAATATTTTTTCTATACGTCCACATACACTTTTTTGTGTCACGTAGTAAATTTTACGTCGTTAATTTGGGCGTAATTTATAAAAAATGGAAAATGCAACTAGGCTTCTAACAAACTGAAAAGGATATAACTAACTTTGTCATTCCGTTTGTAATTTTAACCATATTGATTCTAGACCATATAAAGTATATACATATGTTCTGGAGCCTTATGAAAAGAGAGGTTTAAATCCTGGTAATCGTCTGCTGAAATGGGGTTTCCGAAGCCCCAAGATAAGGTGGCGTACAGGTTTTTGTCAGGTTTTGGCACAGGTTTTTGTCAGATATGCCAATTATAACTTTGCTTTTCAAGTTCACCAAGATCGGCTTAATTATGGCTGAGATATGAGCAAAAAACTACGACTACCTCTAATTTGTTCTTTTAATCCCTTGTTGTGGTTGTTTTCTTACAATATTTTTCTGTATATCTGCAGGACAGCAAAAGCCAAAGCTTCCAAATTAGGTAAAAGCTTCTTGGTTATCTAAACACAGCATCTCACAAAGTATGAGTGCGATTGGATAAGTGGGCGTGGCACAAAATAGTTTTTCCTCCTATATCTCAGGAACGGTCAGATCAAATTTGTCCAAATTCGATACATATATCTGGGATGTTAATACAGAACTTCTCTAAAAATATGGATAAGAGGATAAGAGACGTGGGCGTGGCACCTCCAGTACAAAGGCATTTTAGATTTCTGTGTGTCCGGAGAATGACAAGAGCCAAAGTTTTCAACTAAGGTACAATCATATTGGTTATCAATGCTTCACATCCGACAAAATATGGGCGGTATTGGAGACGTGGGCGAGGTACCTCCCGTACAAAGACAGTATAGATTTCTGTATATCTAGGAAACGGAAAGAGCCAAAGTTTCCAAATTATGTACAACCATCTAAGTTATTGTTTACGTATAAACTGAGGGCAGCAGTTTTACCATCCCTGATGTATACTGTGTGTTAGGGGAGTTGACAGCTTAAGGCGCCACCTTCATCAAGAAGTACATTTTAAGTTAGATTTTAACTTTTTACGTATTTGTTAGGACTAGTATTTTTCCTGTAACTTACAAATTTTTTGAAGTTAAATCGTTGTTTGAAAGCCATTTTGGACGGCTGTTTTTGCACTTTGTTTTTCAACTTATTTTTTTTAATTTAATAATTATTGTGCAAATTGAATATTCTGTTAAAAAAATAAATAGTTATTTTATAAAGTTTTAGAAAATAACAAACATGGAAAGTGTTTTTATAAAGTTAGAAAGGCTTTTCTTAAGCTTGAATATTTGTGCATTTTTACCTCTTTTTCTAGCTTTTATAATATCACCAAGTTGTTTGGATACTTGGTTGATATTTTAGCGCAGAATCCCGAGGCCAGCTTATACACTTCATAGCCTTCTCAGCAAAATGTTTGGATGCTTTGCATATATTCTAGAGCAGTAGCCCAAATCGACTCCTAAATATAGTCCAATTCAAACTAAACGTATTGGCGTTTCGTCCGTCCCACCATGGGACGTAATCAACGTTTTAAATTATCATTACACAACATCCGAAAAAATGTGGTCGGGATTGGTGAAGTCTACGTCAATATGTAAATCTGTCAAATTGGTAAAAAAAATAGCCCCGCTATGACCAAACTACTCTGAAAATAGGGTAAAAAGCACCAAAATTGTTATTTAAACTTAACTTAAATTTTAAAGCCTGTAATATGACCTATGGATTGAAAGATCTGAACTCTTCAGCAAAACTTATTTTCTAAAAACCTCAAAAATATTGGTTCAGATACAAAATATAAATTTTTTAGAAAAATATCCATTTTCGGGAACCATATCTCTTCTTGAGTCCAAGTTTAGTAAAATAGTAAATTTCTTCCTAAGACCGTCGGTACTTTAATCTATTAAATCAGAAAAATTACCTGAGTTACGACCAATATACTAAAATCCTAAAAAGTACTCATCTTATAATTATGGGTACATTCGTAAATGCAGTTGTTGCGCATCCTGAAGAAATATATCAACAAGCTTTAGACTGAAATTTTAAAGGCAAACGAAAGAAAGGACGACCAAAAACTGATCGAAAAGAACCCAAGAGAAAAAATACAATGCACTGAAATATTCTGGAACAAAATACAGTCTTCAGCAAATGATAGAACACTTTGGAGTCCCTACGCTCCTTAGAAAGTAAGGCGTAAAAGGAGCTGAAGAAGACAAATTTGTCTACATTCTAGGTAGTCCAAACTAACGTTATGAAAATCAAGGAATGGAATTGCAAATTTTTTCATAACATTATAGAATAACACTATTGAATTGAAGAAAAATAATAAAAAAAAGATTCTAATAACTGGTTTTATTAATTCAATATTTTTCGACCTTTTCGAAAACCGGTTTATGGAAAGACTTAAATATTCGATCACCTCAGTTTTTTTTAACTGACAAATGTTGACATTATAAATAATACAAACAAGAAGCAGATACACGAATAAGAGTTAAAAAATACCGGGAAAAAAATTTTTAACTTTTCTTAAACAATTTTATCAAAAAGCTTTTAAACTTTACAATTTCATAAGATAAACAAATACAATATTAAATTTAGACACTTAAGGCGGCAAAAAAACGCGTATCTTCTGAAATAGCTTTATCATTTTATCGACACAACCATTGAAGGTATGAGAGTATTATGCGCTTGTGCTAATGTATATAACAAGTAAAAAATGTCCTTCTGTCAGATTCTTTTTGCCCACAGGCAACGAAAACTCGTATTTCGATATGGTCAACGGCAACCGTGTTATGTTTAAATTAATCCTCCATCAAGAAACCACAACCGTATTGTGGTTGTCTCTGCGCATGTTATGTTAAATAATAACAATAATATGTTTGTATATGACCAAAATTTTTAATTAATAATTCTTACAAGGTAGTTATTTGGGTTGGGGTCTTTTGCCCGAAACTTAAAATCCAAAATCCCGATTTTTAAATCCCAACTTGCTTACTTAAGCTTTTCTGCATAGCTGGCCTTTAGCCGGGCCCAAATATATTCTCCTTCTTTATAACAAACACCGGATTCGCTAACTAAAGCTTTCCTGCATAGCCAACCTTCGGCCGGGCGCGAGGCTGAATTTAGAAGCTTTAGTTAGTTAAACCATTGTTTGTTATATAATAGAGGAGAAAACCCTGGCGCCCTACCGAAAACGCCTATGCAGATTTGGCATTTTTAGAAAAAGGGTGTAACAAAATTCCGGACTTTTCAATTTGCAATTTCGAATTTGACCTTTTAAATGAATAATAATACTTGTACATCAACTACTGAAAATAAAAGTTGTTTTACAGGATCTTACAACCGCTATTTTTTACCATCTCATTGAAGAATTGATCAAAATAAGTAAAAAAACGAAAATCGAGCAAAAACTGTTTCTCCACTATGTTAAAAATTAATTATTACCCAGGAAATACCGAAAATCGCCCAAAAAATAAAATCAGCAGAATATGAATGGGAATTTTTTGGTCGATTTCTCATGTTCTACTTTTGCTGGTCATCTTATTGCAATCTCGGTCCAGATTTTATCAGAGTTCGTTCACAAAGAAAAACCACTTTTGAAAATAGCTTTAAATGCCATAACTACCTTCTTAATGCTGGTATTGATATAACATTTGGCGGCGAAAAGTGGTAGGTCCAGCAGAAATTAGGCGAAGGCACAAAAAACTCATATAGAAATCTTACCGTCATTACATAATATTGTTGTGCCGTGCCCACTTCTACCCATGGTGACAAATACGGCACACTGAAAAATTTGTCTGTATATTCTGTAGTGTAGAGTATCAAATGATCGGTTTTGACAGTCTAAACCTTTTTACTTGTTTTGAAGTTTACAACTGTTTAAATATTTTTAAACTTAACATGAATAAAAACAATGTCGTTATTTCTATTGTACGTAAAACTAATCAAGAAGACATTCGCCTTTGTTTTTGATATTTGAAGCTGCGTAGTTAAGTTTATAAATTCACAATCAATTTAAGGTTATCACATTTTTAAAAGTTTACTTGAAGCAGGGGCCCGCAGAAAGAGAATTCAACTAATTTGAAAATGTATTACCAATACCGTATTCACAAAGCCCCTTGTAATGTTGTATCAATTCTATGTTGTATTAAAATACATAGTTTCACTCTTGGTTTTTTATCAACATACAATAGATACAACTATAAACATTTTTATTTACATTGTTGGCCACATAATTAGAAACGGTGCTTTAAGAAGAAAAAATTGCAGTGTAAATTCTATGAAGACCTTTACTGTTACTTATTAGAACCATTAAAATGTCGTTAGTGCAAACTATGTAAAGTTTAAAATATCTTTTATGAAATTTAATTTAAATTTAAAATTTATACAGTATTTATCGCTTTGAGGCATAGTATTATTTTCACGTCTTTTAGTTGGCTTGAAGGGGAAATGCATATCTAGAAACTCGCTTATTTGCAATTTTATTGCTTATAGAAAACTTCCTTTATATCATGAACCATGTTGATAAAAATTATTTAACTTGAGAAGTCATTTCAATATGAAATAACTCCATATTCTTAAACGCAAATTTAAACGAAATTTTCTGTTGTTGCGCTCTATACAAATTTATATTTCTAAAACGTAGTTTTAAAAAACGTTCAACGCACGAACAGATGGCCCTAGAACCAAATTGGTGTTAAAAAAATTACTTTGCTTTTTGCACAAAGTACAAAGGTCTAATGTACAATCTGTATGAGTCCATAAAGTTAAAATTCAATTTGTGATAAACAAAATGATATTACGACTTATTCTTTTAAAATTTCTTAAAAACGCAATTTATGTATTTATCTAGATTAAATATTTTTTTGCTTTGAAAATATTTTTCAATATAAAGAGTATTGTGTGCGTAAATATTAGGTCTGTTCAGTAACTAAAAGTTATTGTTAATTTGCAACAAGAGAGTCAAAAGACGTTTAAAATCTAAAACGCAAAATTTGTTGAAAGTTTAAAATAAAACGTAAATAATGTTCAAACCTATTGAAGAACACACCATATCGTACTTAACAGCTAGATTTTGTCATATGCCTTTTTTGCAATCTTTTTTTTTAGTAAATTTTTTTAGTTTTTCCCATGGCTGTGTAGTCGTCAAGAAATAGTTATAACTCCGACTTCGAAACCTTCCGCTGAAATTTTTAAGTAGGACTCCGACTCCTACTCTAACATTGATGCTAAATGTTTATAAGACTGGTCCTTATTTGACTTTAAACTTTTTTTTTGTCATTTTTCGGGTAACTCCCACATTGATGGAAATTATATCGAGTTTTTTCGAGTTCCTTTTATAATTCGCCTTTAAGTTGGAACTTACAATGAAGTTCACTTAATGCTTAATACACAGGAGCTACAGCAGATTTCAAGTCATATATATGAACAAAAATAAAACAACTTGTTTACAAATTTAATTTTTGAGTTCATAAGTTAATTGGTGAAACGGGAGAGAATAATAGCATGTTCTTTTCCCCTCACACCAATAAACTCAAACTTTCGGAAAGAAAACCTTTATATGGTGGGCTCAGACTTAATTCATAGAGCCGAATTAAGGAATTTAGAAATTAAATTTGTCAACAAGTTGTTTTTAATTTATCGTATATTGACAAATATTTTTGTAGCCATTGACGATATCTTGGCGAAATTCAAACGGAAAGGTTAAAACAGTGAACCAGCGGGTTTTGTTACTGAAATTTTTTATTTTTAAAAATATTAGAAAAAATTATAATGCCTCAACTAAAAACCTCAACTCCGACTTCGACTCCACGGCCCTGGTTTTCCCCTCGCATGTTTTCCCTCTTTATAAGTGTTTTCCCTGTTTCAACTAGTTAAGCGAACGAACAGGCTTATTTGCAAATGAGCAAATAAATAAACATATACTAGAATAGTTTAAATTTTACTATAAAAAGGGCAGATATCGTAATAACTAGCATTAAAAAGTTTTAAGCATTTGGCTTGTCAAATCATGAAAGGTACGAAGATTTTGATATTTGTGTTTGCCATTTGGTTGACTTTAGTGACAACACAGGCCAAGCCAAAAGAAGGCAAGAATTCTGAAGTTATTAATGTTAAAAACGGTGTAAAACAGATAATAATTAACATTTCCAACAAACATGAAATGGGGCAGTTCAATAGTGAAAATGTACGGATAATAATTAACATTTCCAACAAACATGAAATGGAATGTGAGAATAAATCTCACCCTCCTGGTGTGAAAAATAGTGAAAATGTGCCATACTCCGACAATTCCAACAATAATGAAATGGGGCTGAACCAACACAATACGATTCCCACTAAGTTGAATATGCAAAATTTAACTTTAGGTTGATTCACTCTTCAGACGATCTGATGTTTAAAACGGCGACAATGGAATTAACAAAATAACCCCAACAATAAAAATTTAAGCTTAAATAAATTTAATTTCATTACTTTCTAAAGGTCTAAAGAAACAAATTAAATAAAATTTGAAAAAAATTTCAGTAAAATTTAAAGTTTGAGTTTCATTTCAAGAGTGTTTTTTTATAAATTTTTTTACAGATTTTTTTCCAGTTGGAAAGTGTCAAATCTATAAAATGTACAAAAAAAATAGCTTAATTAAGGTTGACAGTCGTATAAAAATAATTAAAATGCACCACGAAAACTGCTTTGTGAAAATCATATTTCGCAAAATTGTAAATATTTTTCATCGTTAGATTAGATTATGAGTGGAATAAAAAAGTTTATCAAATCTGAGGTTAGGTTAAGAACGGAGACCAATGCGGTCCATTGTGAATCCCTTCAATTATAGAAAAAGAAAAGTAAAGAAAAGAAAAGAAGTATGAGGTGGATAGAATTAAGAAAGTTAGGAAGTAAGTAGGTACCACGAAGAACTATTACCCTCTCTACAGCCCTCTCAACAGAAACAACCGCACTATTTCCCTGACAAACCCCAGTAGATCAACCGCTTATGTGCACAAATACCCTTTTCAGGAAAGATGTTTGTATGGGGGCTATGTGAAATAATGGAACGATTTGCCCTATTTTTATTAGGCTTGTTCCTACGTTTGAAATTTCATTAAATTATCTTTAAAATAGCGCCCTATAATTTGGTTAACATGGATATTCATCCTGTCAGCCAGCCGGACGGACATCGTAAGATCGACTCAGACATTTTTTCTAGGTGGGTCTGGGACCAATATTTTAAGGTATTACAAACACCAACATAACTGCTTATTACACTCTCCATATTGTGGACCGTTTTTAAAAACTTGTCAACAGATGTTTGTGGTAATTAATATGTTCCCATTAGACATTATTTTATTTTGTTGCATTTTAAACTTTCCCTTAAAAAAAATGGTTTGAAAAAAATGTATCGGTGAGTTCCAAAACGTCAGTTAAAAATCAACAATTAAAAAGTCATCGAAATCTAAAATGCATCCGTGAAGAGAGTTACGTACACCATAACTAAATACGTCATCTTTAAATTTTATGATACATTATTGACTTTAACTGCAAAGGATTTTGATGCTTTGGAACTTGGCCTTTTGGACATAAGCCAAAAGAACTGAAGCTGAGATCTTATCTCTGCATCCATAATATTTTTTCTATACGTCCACATACACTTTTTTGTGTCACGTAGTAAATTTTACGTCGTTAATTTGCGCGTAATTTATAAAAAATGGAAAATGCAACTAGGCTTCTAACAAACTGAAAAGGATATAACTAACTTTGTCATTCCGTTTGTAATTTTAACCATATTGATTCTAGACCATATAAAGTATATACATATGTTCTGGAGCCTTATGAAAAGAGAGGTTTAAATCCTGGTAATCGTCTGCTGAAATGGGGTTTCCGAAGCCCCAAGATAAGGTGGCGTACAGGTTTTTGTCAGGTTTTGGCACAGGTTTTTGTCAGATATGCCAATTATAACTTTGCTTTTCAAGTTCACCAAGATCGGCTTAATTATGGCTGAGATATGAGCAAAAAACTACGACTACCTCTAATTTGTTCTTTAAATCCCTTGTTGTGGTTGTTTTCTTACAATATTTTTCTGTATATCTGCAGGACAGCAAAAGCCAAAGCTTCCAAATTAGGTAAAAGCTTCTTGGTTATCTAAACACAGCATCTCACAAAGTATGAGTGCGATTGGATAAGTGGGCGTGGCACAAAATAGTTTTTCCTCCTATATCTCAGGAACGGTCAGATCAAATTTGTCCAAATTCGATACATATATCTGGGATGTTAATACAGAACTTCTCTAAAAATATGGATAAGAGGATAAGAGACGTGGGCGTGGCACCTCCAGTTCAAAGGCATTTTAGATTTCTGTGTGTCCGGAGAATGACAAGAGCCACAGTTTTCAATAAGGTACAATCATATTGGTTATCAATGCTTCACATCCGACAAAATATGGGCGGTATTGGAGACGTGGGCGAGGTACCTCCCGTACAAAGACAGTATAGATTTCTGTATATCTAGGAAACGGAAAGAGCCAAAGTTTCCAAATTATGTACAACCATTTAAGTTATTGTTTACGTATAAACTGAGGGCAGCAGTTTTCCCATCCCTGATGTATACTGTGTGTTAGGGGAGTTGACAGCTTAAGGCGCCACTTTCATCAAGAAGTACATTTTAAGTTCGATTTTAACTTTTTACGTATTTGTTAGGACTAGTATTTTTCCTGTAACTTACAAATTTTTTGAAGTTAAATCGTTGTTTGAAAGCCATATTGGACGGCTGTTTTTGCACTTTGTTTTTCAACTTATTTTTTTTAATATAATAATTATTGTGCAAATTGAATATTCTGTTAAAAAAAATAAATAGTTATTTTATAAAGTTTTGGAAAATAACAAACATGGAAAGTGTTTTTATAAATTTAGAAAGGCTTTTCTTAAGCTTGAATATTTGTGCCTTTTTACCTCTTTTTCTAGCTTTTATAATATCACCAAGTTGTTTGGATACTTGGTTGATATTTTAGCGCAGAATCCCGAGGCCAGCTTATACACTTCATAGCCTTCTCAGCAAAATGTTTGGATGCTTGGCATATATTCTAGAGCAGTAGCCCAAATCGACTCCTAAATATAGTCCAATTCAAACTAAACGTATTGGCGTTTCGTCCGTACCACCATGGGATGTAATCAACGTTATAAATTATCATTACACAACATCCGAAAAAATGTGGTCGGGATTGGTGAAGTCTACGTCAATATGTAAATCTGTCAAATTGGTAAAAAAAAATAGCCCCGCTATGACTAAAGTACTCTGAAAATGGGGAAAAAAGCACCAAAATTGTTATTAAAACTAAACTTAAATTTTAAAGCCTGTAATATGGATTGAAAAGATCTGAATTGTTCAGCAAAACTTATTTTCTAAAAACCTCAAAAATATTGGTTCAGATACAAAATATAAATTTTTTAGAAAAATATCCATTTTCGGGAACCATATCTCTTCTTGAGTCCAAGTTTAGTAAAATAGTAAATTTCTTCCTAAGACCGTCGGTACTTTAATCTATTAAATCAGAAAAATTACCCGAGTTACGACCAATATACTAAAATCCTAAAAAGTACTCATCTTATAATTATGGGTACATTCGTAAATGCAGTTGTTGCGCATCCTGAAGAAATATATCAACAAGCTTTAGACTGAAATTTTAAAGGCAAACGAAAGAAAGGACGACCAAAAACTGATCGAAAAGAAAAATTACAATGCACTGAAATATTCTGGAACAAAATACAGTCTTTAGCAAATGATAGAACACTTTGGAGTCCCTACGCTCCTTAGAAAGTAAGGCGTAAAAGGAGCTGAAGAAGACAAATTTGTCTACATTCTAGGTAGCCCAAACTAACGTTATGAAAATCAAGGAATGGAATTGCAAATTTTTTCATAACATTATAGAATTGAATTGAATTGAAGAAAAATAAAAAAAAAGATTCTAATAACTGATTTTATTAATTCCATATTTTTCGACCTTTTCGAAAACCGGTTTATTAAAAGACTTAAATATTCGATCACCTCAGTTTTTTTTTTAACTGACAAATGTTGACATTATAAATAATACAAACAAGAAGCAGATACACGAATAAGAGTTAAAAAATACCGGGAAAAAAATTTTTAACTTGAAATATTGCATACGTTTGGGATCTTTTCTTAAACAATTTTATCAAAAAGCTTCTAAACTTTACAATTTCAAAAGATAAAAAAATACAATATTAAATTTAGACACTTAAGGCAGCAAAAAAAAAACGCGTATCTTCTGAAATAGCTTTATCATTTTATCGACACAACCATTGAAGGTATGAGAGTATTATGCGCTTGTGCTAATGTATGTAACAAGTAAAAAATGTCCTTCTGTCAGATTCTTTTTGCCTACAGGTAACGAAAACTCGTCTTTCGATACGGTCACCGGCAACCTTATAACCGTATTATGTTTAAATTAATCCTCCATCATGAAACCACTACAATATTCTAAATCTCTCCAAGCATTTTATGTTAAATAATAACAATAATATGTTTGTATATGACCGAAATTTTTAATTAATAATTCTTACAAGGTAGTTATTTGGGTTGGGGTCTTTTGCACGAAACTTAAAATCCAAAATCCCGATTTTTAAATCCCAACTTGCTTACTTAAGCTTTTCAGCATAGCTGGCCTTTAGCCGGGCCCAAATATTTTCTCCTTCTTTATAACAAACACCGGATTCGCTAACGAAAGCTTTCCTGCATATCCAACCTTCGGCCGGGCGCAAGGCTGAATTTAGAAGCTTTAGTTAGTGAAACCATTGTTTGTTATATAATAGAGGAGAAAACCTTGGCGCCCTACCGAAACCGCCTATGCAGATTTGGCATTTTTAGAAAAAGGGTGTAACAAAATTCCGGACTTTTCAATTTGCAATTTCGAATTTGACATTTTTAATGAATAAAAGTTGTTTTTCAAGATCTTACAACCGCTATTTTTTACCATCTCATTGAAGAATTGATCAAAATAAGTAGCAAAACGAAAATCGACCAAAAATGTTTCTCCACTATGTTAAAAATTAATTATTACCCAGGAAATACCGAAACTCGCCCAAAAATTAAAATCAGCGGAATATGAATGGAAATTTTTTGGTCGATTTTTCATGTACTACTTTTGGGCGATTTCGCTCAAGATAATTTTTCTGGCAGCCATCGTATTGCAATCTCGATCCAGATTTGACCAGAGTTCGTTCACAAAGAAAAACCACTTTTGAAAATAGCTTTAGCTTTCTTAATGCTGGTATTGATATAACATTTGGCGGCGAAAAGTTGTAGGTCCAGCAGAAAATAGACGAAGGCACAAAAAACTCATATAGAAATCTAACCGTCATTACATAATATTGTTGATCGGTTTTGACCGTCTAAACTTTTTTACTTGTTTTGAAGTTTACAACTGTTTAAATATTTTTAAACTTAACATGAATAAAAACAATGTCGTTCTTTGTTTTTGATATTTGACGCTGCGTAGTTTAGTTTATAAATTCACAATCAATTTAAGGTTATCAAATTTTTAAAAGTTTACTTGAAGCAGGGGCCCGCAGAAAGAGAATTCAACTAATTTGAAAATGTATTACCAATACCGTATTCACAAATCCCCTTGTAACGTTGTATCAATTGTATGTTGTATTAAAATACATAGTTTCACTCTTGGTTTTTTATACAACATACAATAGATACAACTATAAACATTTTTATTTACATTGTTGGCCACATAATTAGAAACGGTGCTTTAAGAAGAAAAAATTGCAGTGTAAATTCTATGAAGACCTTTACTGTTACTTATTAGAACCATTAAAATGTCGTTAGTGCAAACTATGTAAAGTTTAAAATATCTTTTATGAAATTTAATTTAAATTTAAAATTTATACAGTATTTATCGTTTTGAGGCATAGTATTATTTTCACGTCTTTTAGTTGGCTTGAAGGGGAAATGCATATCTAGAAACTCGCTTATTTGCAATTTTATTGCTTATAGAAAACTTCCTTTATATCATGAACCATGTTGATAAAAATTATTTAACTTGAGAAGTCATTTCAATATGAAATAACTCCATATTCTTAAACGCAAATTTAAACGAAATTTTCTGTTGTTGCGCTCTATACAAATTTATATTTCTAAAACGTAGTTTTAAAAAACGTTCAACTCACGAACAGATGGCCCTAGAACCAAGTTGGTGTTAAAAAATTACTTTGCTGCTTGCACAAAGTACAAAGGTCTAATGTACAATCTGTATGAGTCCATAAAGTTAAAATTCAATTTGTGATAAACAAAATGATATTACGACTTATTCTTTTAAAATTTCTTAAAAACGCAATTTATGTATTTATCTAGATTAAATATTTTTTTGCTTTGAAAATATTTTTCAATATAAAGAGTATTGTGTGCGTAAATATTAGTTCTGTTCAGTAACTAAAAGTTATTGTTAATTTGCAACAAGAGAGTCAAAAGACGTTTAAAATCTAAAACGCAAAATTTGTTGAAAGTTTAAAATAAAACGTAAATAATATTCAAACCTTTTGAAGAACACACCATATCGTACTTAACAGCTAAATTTTGTCATATGCCTTTTTTGCAATCTTTTTTTTAGTACATTTTTTTAGTTTTTCCCACGGCTGTGTTGTCGTCAAGAAATAGTTATAACTCCGACTTCGACTCCTTCCGCTGAAATTTTTAAGTAGGACTCCGACTCCTACTCTAACATTGATGCTAAATGTTTATAAGACTGTGGCTCGTTTCTGTATTTCTCGCATCGTAAAATTTCTTACATGAAGTGTGAAACAAAAAATTCCATCGTTTCTCGATTTATGAGATAAAAGTGTTTCTGTATTCGAATGCGAAAACAGACACAACAAATTCTGTTTATACTGGAATATTTCCAGTAATTAAGTGTCAAATAAAAGCGAAACGTCAACAAAAGAAATAAATATAATAAAAACAGGGCTGGCAGATTTGACGAGTTATCGTCATCTTGACGATTTTTTGTTCCGATATTAACAAAGTGACGTTTTGATGATTTTTTCTAAAAAAGTGACGAAAGCGAAAACAAAATCAAAAATATTTTATAATTTTGTTGTTACTTTCTAAAGAAATTCATCTTGAATTTTTAAATTTCAAACACTTCTATTTTGTGGCGTTGAAAATTGAAAAAAAAATAATATGAATGTCTGTAGAAATCAACAGCAAATTTATAAAATATATGTACATATATGATTTTATTTTTGCTTTTAATGAAATTGTTGGCGTTGCGTTTTACACTATACGCCCCTTAGTCTTCGAAATAAGATAATTGTAAATATTTTTATATGTTTGTTTATTAGAAAAAAAGATATCTTTAGAAACAAGGCTGCTTAAATTTTTATATTTATCCCTATTGTGAAAATTGTCCTCGAAATTGTTTGTTTCTTCCCTAAAAAATGTATCGGCAAAAGCAAAATTTCGAGGGAAAGTAATGGACCGACTTGGCTTATTTTGAACATTTAATTCTTCTTATATACATATACAAAATATGATTGATATTTGATATTCTTATCTTATATGTACACTTTTGTGCCAAAACCATTATTCCGGCAAGAAAGAAATTTGTTTGTCTCCCAGTAAAAACTTTTTCAAAATGGATAACTTCTTTCACTCGTTATTAAGTAGCTTTCTTCCATAAGAACTTCGATAACTACTTTTTTCTGGATGTATTAAGATAAAAAAACTGACTTACTTTTGAATTTGTTCTTTTTGGCACAACCCTTGTAAAATTCATTAGTTTTTCAGTAGAATTGTATGCAGTGCTTTTATGTGTTTCTGATTACTTAACATATTATTTTGTAGGCGAAGATTTTACTGGGTCTTTAACCCGTTTATTGATGAATCGATTTTTTTAATTTTAACTACAAGGTATTCTACTAAGTCTATTTCAGGTAAAAAAGAAAAAGATTATAGGAATAGGTAAATTAAAGATTTATATCTCAATTATTAAATAATAATTATTAAATACCCATGAACTTTAACTATGTTTTTGTTTGATTATTTTTTAATAAAAGTCGAAACAAATTTGTTTAAAATAATTTTAAATTGCACGATTGTTAAAACAAAAGAGACGATCTTTTTTATTTTTTTCTCAGGAAATTGACGATTTTGACACAAATTTATCTGGCAGCACTGATTAAAACCAAAACAAGAAAAGGCTTACAAAAATTTAAACTAACAATATATAACAATTGTTTTTTGTTTATTTTCATCATATAAATTATGCATTTATCATTTATATTCCTTCTATTTCTTTATTTATTTAAAAAAAAATAGTATATAAACATATTTTAAATTCAAAATATCTACATTTTGTTTTTCTCGCCACCAATTTCAAATGTGACTTATTTTGACAGTTCTTGAAAGAAACTTTTCGCAAAATATTGTTATAGAAACACGTTTTCTCGCATCCTTCCAATAATTGCTGGAAAATTATTAAAATGACAGATAATTCTCGCAACGGAAAGATACAGAAACACTTGTGCGAGAAAAACCATTTTTTGTTTCATTTTGCACTGTTTCTGTCCCGATTCACTGGTTTCATGCGGAAAATTTTACGATGCGAAAAATACAGAAACGGGCTACTGGTCTTCATTTGACTTTAAACTTTCATTTTTATCATTTATCATTTTTCGGGTAACCCCCACATTGATGGGAATTATATCGAGTTTTTTCGAGTTCCTTTTATAATTCGCCTTTAAGGTTGGAACTTACAATGAAGTTCACTTAATGCTTAATACACAGGAGCTACAGCAGATTTCAAGTCATATATATGAACAAAAATAAAACAACTTGTTTACAAATTTAATTTTTGAGTTCATAAGTTAATTGGGGAAACGGGAGAGAATAATAGCATGTTCTTTTCCCCTCACACCAATAAACTCAAACTTTCGGAAAGAAAACCTTTATATTGTGGGCTCAGACTTAATTCATAGAGCCGAATTAAGGAATTTAAAAATTAAATTTGTCAACAAGTTGTTTTTTATTTATCGTATATTGACAAATATTTTTGTAGCCATTGACGATATCTTGGCGAAATTCAAACGGAAAGGTTAAAACAGTGAACCAGCGGGTTTTGTTACTGAAATTTTTTATTTTTAAAAATATTAGAAAATATTTTAATGCCTCAACTAAAAACCTCAACTCCGACTTCGACTCCACGGCCCTGGTTTTCCCCTCGCATGTTTTCCCTCTTTATAAGTGTTTTCCCTGTTTCACCTAGTAAAGCGAACGAACAGGCTTATTTGCAAATGAGCAAATAAATAAACATATACTAGAATAGTTGAAATTTTACTATAAAAAGGGCCGATATTATAATAACTAGCATTAAAAAGTTTTAAGCATTTGGCTTGTCAAATCATGAAAGGTACGAAGATTTTGATATTTGTGTTTGCCATTTGGTTGACTTTAGTGACAACACAGGCCAAGCCAAAAGAAGGCAAGAATTCTGAAGTTATTAATGTTAAAAACGGTGTAAAACGGATAATAATTAACATTTCCAACAAACATGAAATGGAATGTGAGAATAAATCTCACCCTCCTGGTGTGAAAAATAGTGAAAATGTGCCATACTCCGACAATTCCAACAATAATGAAATGGGGCTGAACCAACACAATACGATTCCCACTAAGTTGAATATGCAAAATTTAACTTTAGGTTGATCCACTCTTCAGACGATCTGATGTTTAAAACGGCGACAATGGAATTAACAAAATAACCCCAACAATAAAAATTTAAGCTTAAATCCATTTAATTTCATTACTTTCTAAAGGTCTAAAGAAACAAATTAAATAAAATTTGAAAAAAATTTCAGTAAAATTTAAAGTTTGAGTTTCATTTCAAGAGTGTTTTTTTATAAATTTTTTTACAGATTTTTTTCCAGTTGGAAAGTGTCAAATCTATAAAATGTACAAAAAAAATAGCTTAATTAAGGTTGACAGTCGTATAAAAATAATTAAAATGCACCACGAAAACTGCTTTGTGAAAATCATATTTCGCAAAATTGTAAATATTTTTCATCGTTAGATTAGATTATGAGTGGAATAAAAAAGTTTATCAAATCTGAGGTTAGGTTAAGAACGGAGACCAATGCGGTCCATTGTGAATCCCTTCAATTATAGAAAAAGAAAAGTAAAGAAAAGAAAAGAAGTATGAGGTGGATAGAATTAAGAAAGTTAGGAAGTAAGTAGGTACCACGAAGAACTATTACCCTCTCTACAGCCCTCTCAACAGAAACAACCGCACTATTTCCCTGACAAACCCCAGTAGATCAACCGCTTATGTGCACAAATACCCTTTTCAGGAAAGATGTTTGTATGGGGGCTATGTGAAATAATGGAACGATTTGCCCTATTTTTATTAGGCTTGTTCCTATGTTTGAAATTTCATTAAATTATCTTTAAAATAGCGCCCTATAAATTGGTTTACATGGATATTCATCCTGTCAGCCAGCCGGACGGACATCGTAAGATCGACTCAGACATTTTTTCTAGGTGGGTCTGGGACCAATATTTTAAGGTATTACAAACACCAACATAACTGCTTATTACACTCTCCATATTGTGGACCGTTTTTAAAAACTTGTCAACAGATGTTTGTGGTAATTAATATGTTCCCATTAGACATTATTTTATTTTGTTGCATTTTAAACTTTCCCTTAAAAAAAATGGTTTGAAAAAAATGTATCGGTGAGTTCCAAAACGTCAGTTAAAAATCAACAATTAAAAAGTCATCGAAATCTAAAATGCATCCGTGAAGAGAGTTACGTACACAATAACTAAATACGTCATCTTTAAATTTTATGATACATTATTGACTTTAACTGCAAAGGATTTTGATGCTTTGGAACTTGGCCTTTTGGACATAAGCCAAAAGAACTGAAGCTGAGATCTTATCTCTGCATCCATAATATTTTTTCTATACGTCCACATACACTTTTTTGTGTCACGTAGTAAATTTTACGTCGTTAATTTGCGCGTAATTTATAAAAAATGGAAAATGCAACTAGGCTTCTAACAAACTGAAAAGGATATAACTAACTTTGTCATTCCGTTTGTAATTTTAACCATATTGATTCTAGACCATATAAAGTATATACATATGTTCTGGAGCCTTATGAAAAGAGAGGTTTAAATCCTGGTAATCGTCTGCTGAAATGGGGTTTCCGAAGCCCCAAGATAAGGTGGCGTACAGGTTTTTGTCAGGTTTTGGCACAGGTTTTTGTCAGATATGCCAATTATAACTTTGCTTTTCAAATTCACCAAGATCGGCTTAATTATGGCTGAGATATGAGCAAAAAATTACGACTACCTCTAATTTGTTCTATAAATCCCTTGTTGTGGTTGTTTTCTTACAATATTTTTCTGTATATCTGCAGGACAGCAAAAGCCAAAGCTTCCAAATTAGGTAAAAGCTTCTTGGTTATCTAAACACAGCATCTCACAAAGTATGAGTGCGATTGGATAAGTGGGCGTGGCACAAAATAGTTTTTCCTCCTATATCTCAGGAACGGTCAGATCAAATTTGTCCAAATTCGATACATATATCTGGGATGTTAATACAGAACTTCTCTAAAAATATGGATAAGAGGATAAGAGACGTGGGCGTGGCACCTCCAGTACAAAGGCATTTTAGATTTCTGTGTGTCCGGAGAATGACAAGAGCCAAAGTTTTCAACTAAGGTACAATCATATTGGTTATCAATGCTTCACATCCGACAAAATATGGGCGGTATTGGAGACGTGGGCGAGGTACCTCCCGTACAAAGACAGTATAGATTTCTGTATATCTAGGAAACGGAAAGAGCCAAAGTTTCCAAATTATGTACAACCATCTAAGTTATTGTTTACGTATAAACTGAGGGCAGCAGTTTTCCCATCCCTGATGTATACTGTGTGTTAGGGGAGTTGACAGCTTAAGGCGCCACCTTCATCAAGAAGTACATTTTAAGTTAGATTTTAACTTTTTACGTATTTGTTAGGACTAGTATTTTTCCTGTAACTTACAAATTTTTTGAAGTTAAATCGTTGTTTGAAAGCCATTTTGGACGGCTGTTTTTGCACTTTGTTTTTCAACTTATTTTTTTTAATTTAATAATTATTGTGCAAATTGAATATTCTGTTAAAAAAATAAATAGTTATTTTATAAAGTTTTAGAAAATAACAAACATGGAAAATGTTTTTATAAAGTTAGAAAGGCTTTTCTTAAGCTTGAATATTTGTGCATTTTTACCTCTTTTTCTAGCTTTTATAATATCACCAAGTTGTTTGGATACTTGGTTGATATTTTAGCGCAGAATCCCGAGGCCAGCTTATACACTTCATAGCCTTCTCAGCAAAATGTTTGGATGCTTGGCATATATTCTAGAGCAGTAGCCCAAATCGACTCCTAAATATAGTCCAATTCAAACTAAACGTATTGGCGTTTCGTCCGTACCACCATGGGATGTAATCAACGTTATAAATTATCATTACACAACATCCGAAAAAATGTGGTCGGGATTGGTGAAGTCTACGTCAATATGTAAATCTGTCAAATTGGTAAAAAAAAAATAGCCCCGCTATGACTAAAGTACTCTGAAAATGGGGAAAAAAGCACCAAAATTGTTATTAAAACTAAACTTAAATTTTAAAGCCTGTAATATGGATTGAAAAGATCTGAATTCTTCAGCAAAACTTATTTTCTAAAAACCTCAAAAATATTGGTTCAGATAAAAAATATAAATTTTTTAGAAAAATATCCATTTTCGGGAACCATATCTCTTCTTGAGTCCAAGTTTAGTAAAATAGTAAATTTCTTCCTAAGACCGTCGGTACTTTAATCTATTAAATCAGAAAAATTACCCGAGTTACGACCAATATACTAAAATCCTAAAAAGTACTCATCTTATAATTATGGGTACATTCGTAAATGCAGTTGTTGCGCATCCTGAAGAAATATATCAACAAGCTTTAGACTGAAATTTTAAAGGCAAACGAAAGAAAGGACGACCAAAAACTGATCGAAAAGAACCCAAGAGAAAAAATACAATGCACTGAAATATTCTGGAACAAAATACAGTCTTCAGCAAATGATAGAACACTTTGGAGTCCCTACGCTCCTTAGAAAGTAAGGCGTAAAAGGAGCTGAAGAAGACAAATTTGTCTACATTCTAGGTAGCCCAAACTAACGTTATGAAAATCAAGGAATGGAATTGCAAATTTTTTCATAACATTATAGAATTGAATTGAATTGAAGAAAAATAAAAAAAAAGATTCTAATAACTGATTTTATTAATTCCATATTTTTCGACCTTTTCGAAAACCGGTTTATTAAAAGACTTAAATATTCGATCACCTCAGTTTTTTTTTTAACTGACAAATGTTGACATTATAAATAATACAAACAAGAAGCAGATACACGAATAAGAGTTAAAAAATACCGGGAAAAAAATTTTTAACTTGAAATATTGCATACGTTTGGGATCTTTTCTTAAACAATTTTATCAAAAAGCTTCTAAACTTTACAATTTCAAAAGATAAAAAAATACAATATTAAATTTAGACACTTAAGGCAGCAAAAAAAAAACGCGTATCTTCTGAAATAGCTTTATCATTTTATCGACACAACCATTGAAGGTATGAGAGTATTATGCGCTTGTGCTAATGTATGTAACAAGTAAAAAATGTCCTTCTGTCAGATTCTTTTTGCCTACAGGTAACGAAAACTCGTCTTTCGATACGGTCACCGGCAACCTTATAACCGTATTATGTTTAAATTAATCCTCCATCATGAAACCACTACAATATTCTAAATCTCTCCAAGCATTTTATGTTAAATAATAACAATAATATGTTTGTATATGACCGAAATTTTTAATTAATAATTCTTACAAGGTAGTTATTTGGGTTGGGGTCTTTTGCACGAAACTTAAAATCCAAAATCCCGATTTTTAAATCCCAACTTGCTTACTTAAGCTTTTCAGCATAGCTGGCCTTTAGCCGGGCCCAAATATTTTCTCCTTCTTTATAACAAACACCGGATTCGCTAACGAAAGCTTTCCTGCATATCCAACCTTCGGCCGGGCGCAAGGCTGAATTTAGAAGCTTTAGTTAGTGAAACCATTGTTTGTTATATAATAGAGGAGAAAACCTTGGCGCCCTACCGAAACCGCCTATGCAGATTTGGCATTTTTAGAAAAAGGGTGTAACAAAATTCCGGACTTTTCAATTTGCAATTTCGAATTTGACATTTTTAATGAATAAAAGTTGTTTTTCAAGATCTTACAACCGCTATTTTTTACCATCTCATTGAAGAATTGATCAAAATAAGTAGCAAAACGAAAATCGACCAAAAATGTTTCTCCACTATGTTAAAAATTAATTATTACCCAGGAAATACCGAAACTCGCCCAAAAATTAAAATCAGCGGAATATGAATGGAAATTTTTTGGTCGATTTTTCATGTACTACTTTTGGGCGATTTCGCTCAAGATAATTTTTCTGGCAGCCATCGTATTGCAATCTCGATCCAGATTTGACCAGAGTTCGTTCACAAAGAAAACCCACTTTTGAAAATAGCTTTAGCTTTCTTAATGCTGGTATTGATATAACATTTGGCGGCGAAAAGTTGTAGGTCCAGCAGAAAATAGACGAAGGCACAAAAAACTCATATAGAAATCTAACCGTCATTACATAATATTGTTGATCGGTTTTGACCGTCTAAACTTTTTTACTTGTTTTGAAGTTTACAACTGTTTAAATATTTTTAAACTTAACATGAATAAAAACAATGTCGTTCTTTGTTTTTGATATTTGACGCTGCGTAGTTTAGTTTATAAATTCACAATCAATTTAAGGTTATCAAATTTTTAAAAGTTTACTTGAAGCAGGGGCCCGCAGAAAGAGAATTCAACTAATTTGAAAATGTATTACCAATACCGTATTCACAAATCCCCTTGTAACGTTGTATCAATTGTATGTTGTATTAAAATACATAGTTTCACTCTTGGTTTTTTATACAACATACAATAGATACAACTATAAACATTTTTATTTACATTGTTGGCCACATAATTAGAAACGGTGCTTTAAGAAGAAAAAATTGCAGTGTAAATTCTATGAAGACCTTTACTGTTACTTATTAGAACCATTAAAATGTCGTTAGTGCAAACTATGTAAAGTTTAAAATATCTTTTATGAAATTTAATTTAAATTTAAAATTTATACAGTATTTATCGTTTTGAGGCATAGTATTATTTTCACGTCTTTTAGTTGGCTTGAAGGGGAAATGCATATCTAGAAACTCGCTTATTTGCAATTTTATTGCTTATAGAAAACTCCCTTTATATCATGAACCATGTTGATAAAAATTATTTAACTTGAGAAGTCATTTCAATATGAAATAACTCCATATTCTTAAACGCAAATTTAAACGAAATTTTCTGTTGTTGCGCTCTATACAAATTTATATTTCTAAAACGTAGTTTTAAAAAACGTTCAACTCACGAACAGATGGCCCTAGAACCAAGTTGGTGTTAAAAAAATTACTTTGCTGCTTGCACAAAGTACAAAGGTCTAATGTACAATCTGTATGAGTCCATAAAGTTAAAATTCAATTTGTGATAAACAAAATGATATTACGACTTATTCTTTTAAAATTTCTTAAAAACGCAATTTATGTATTTATCTAGATTAAATATTTTTTTGCTTTGATAATATTTTTCAATATAAAGAGTATTGTGTGCGTAAATATTAGGTCTGTTCAGTAACTAAAAGTTATTGTTAATTTGCAACAAGAGAGTCAAAAGACGTTTAAAATCTAAAACGCAAAATTTGTTGAAAGTTTAAAATAAAACGTAAATAATATTCAAACCTTTTGAAGAACACACCATATCGTACTTAACAGCTAGATTTTGTCATATGCCTTTTTTGCAATCTTTTTTTTAGTACATTTTTTTAGTTTTTCCCACGGCTGTGTTGTCGTCAAGAAATAGTCCGACTTCTACTCCTTCCGCTGAAATTTTTAAGTAGGACTCCGACTCCTACTCTAACATTGATGCTAAATGTTTATAAGACTGGTCCTTATTTGACTTTAAACTTTTTTTTTAGCATTTATCATTTTTCGGGTTACCCCCACATTGATGGAAATTATATCGAGTTCCTTTTATAATTCGCCTTTAAGGTTGGAACTTACAATGAAGTTCACTTAATGCGTTATACACAGGAGCTACAGCAGATTTCAAGTCATATATATGAACAAACATAAAACAACTTGTTTACAAATTTAATTTTTGAGTTCATAAGTTAATTGGTGAAACGGGAGAGAATAATAGCATGTTCTTTTCCCCTCACACCAATAAACTCAAACTTTCGGAAAGAAAACCTTTATATGGTGGGCTCAGACTTAATTCATAGAGCCGAATTAAGGAATTTAAAAATTAAATTTGTCAACAAGTTGTTTTTAATTTATCGTATATTGACAAATATTTTTGTAGCCATTGACGATGTCTTGGCGAAATTCAAACGGAAAGGCTAAAACAGTGAACCAGCGGGTTTTGTTACTGAAATTTTTTATTTTTAAAAATATTAGAAAAAATTTTAATGCCTCAACTAAAAACCTCAACTCCGACTTCGACTCCACGGCCCTGGTTTTCCCCTCGCATGTTTTCCCTCTTTATAAGTGTTTTCCCTGTTTCAACTAGTAAAGCGAACGAACAGGCTTATTTGCAAATGAGCAAATAAATAAACATATATTAGAATAGTTGAAATTTTACTATAAAAAGGGCCGATATTATAATAACTAGCATTAAAAAGTTTTAAGCATTTGGCTTGTCAAATCATGAAAGGTACGAAGATTTTGATATTTGTGTTTGCCATTTGGTTGACTTTAGTGACAACACAGGCCAAGCCAAAAGAAGGCAAGAATTCTGAAGTTATTAATGTTAAAAACGGTGTAAAACGGATAATAATTAACATTTCCAACAAACATGAAATGGAATGTGAGAATAAATCTCACCCTCCTGGTGTGAAAAATAGTGAAAATGTGCCATACTCCGACAATTCCAACAATAATGAAATGGGGCTGAACCAACACAATACGATTCCCACTAAGTTGAATATGCAAAATTTAACTTTAGGTTGATTCACTCTTCAGACGATCTGATGTTTAAAACGGCGACAATGGAATTAACAAAATAACCCCAACAATAAAAATTTAAGCTTAAATCCATTTAATTTCATTACTTTCTAAAGGTCTAAAGAAACAAATTAAATAAAATTTGAAAAAAATTTCAGTAAAATTTAAAGTTTGAGTTTCATTTCAAAAGTGTTTTTTTATAAATTTTTTTACAGATTTTTTTCCAGTTGGAAAGTGTCAAATCTATAAAATGTACAAAAAAAATAGCTTAATTAAGGTTGACAGTCGTATAAAAATAATTAAAATGCACCACGAAAACTGCTTTGTGAAAATCATATTTCGCAAAATTGTAAATATTTTTCATCGTTAGATTAGATTATGAGTGGAATAAAAAAGTTTATCAAATCTGAGGTTAGGTTAAGAACGGAGACCAATGCGGTCCATTGTGAATCCCTTCAATTATAGAAAAAGAAAAGTAAAGAAAAGAAAAGAAGTATGAGGTGGATAGAATTAAGAAAGTTAGGAAGTAAGTAGGTACCACGAAGAACTATTACCCTCTCTACAGCCCTCTCAACAGAAACAACCGCACTATTTCCCTGACAAACCCCAGTAGATCAACCGCTTATGTGCACAAATACCCTTTTCAGGAAAGATGTTTGTATGGGGGCTATGTGAAATAATGGAACGATTTGCCCTATTTTTATTAGGCTTGTTCCTATGTTTGAAATTTCATTAAATTATCTTTAAAATAGCGCCCTATAAATTGGTTTACATGGATATTCATCCTGTCAGCCAGCCGGACGGACATCGTAAGATCGACTCAGACATTTTTTCTAGGTGGGTCTGGGACCAATATTTTAAGGTATTACAAACACCAACATAACTGCTTATTACACTCTCCATATTGTGGACCGTTTTTAAAAACTTGTCAACAGATGTTTGTGGTAATTAATATGTTCCCATTAGACATTATTTTATTTTGTTGCATTTTAAACTTTCCCTTAAAAAAAATGGTTTGAAAAAAATGTATCGGTGAGTTCCAAAACGTCAGTTAAAAATCAACAATTAAAAAGTCATCGAAATCTAAAATGCATCCGTGAAGAGAGTTACGTACACAATAACTAAATACGTCATCTTTAAATTTTATGATACATTATTGACTTTAACTGCAAAGGATTTTGATGCTTTGGAACTTGGCCTTTTGGACATAAGCCAAAAGAACTGAAGCTGAGATCTTATCTCTGCATCCATAATATTTTTTCTATACGTCCACATACACTTTTTTGTGTCACGTAGTAAATTTTACGTCGTTAATTTGCGCGTAATTTATAAAAAATGGAAAATGCAACTAGGCTTCTAACAAACTGAAAAGGATATAACTAACTTTGTCATTCCGTTTGTAATTTTAACCATATTGATTCTAGACCATATAAAGTATATACATATGTTCTGGAGCCTTATGAAAAGAGAGGTTTAAATCCTGGTAATCGTCTGCTGAAATGGGGTTTCCGAAGCCCCAAGATAAGGTGGCGTACAGGTTTTTGTCAGGTTTTGGCACAGGTTTTTGTCAGATATGCCAATTATAACTTTGCTTTTCAAATTCACCAAGATCGGCTTAATTATGGCTGAGATATGAGCAAAAAATTACGACTACCTCTAATTTGTTCTATAAATCCCTTGTTGTGGTTGTTTTCTTACAATATTTTTCTGTATATCTGCAGGACAGCAAAAGCCAAAGCTTCCAAATTAGGTAAAAGCTTCTTGGTTATCTAAACACAGCATCTCACAAAGTATGAGTGCGATTGGATAAGTGGGCGTGGCACAAAATAGTTTTTCCTCCTATATCTCAGGAACGGTCAGATCAAATTTGTCCAAATTCGATACATATATCTGGGATGTTAATACAGAACTTCTCTAAAAATATGGATAAGAGGATAAGAGACGTGGGCGTGGCACCTCCAGTACAAAGGCATTTTAGATTTCTGTGTGTCCGGAGAATGACAAGAGCCAAAGTTTTCAACTAAGGTACAATCATATTGGTTATCAATGCTTCACATCCGACAAAATATGGGCGGTATTGGAGACGTGGGCGAGGTACCTCCCGTACAAAGACAGTATAGATTTCTGTATATCTAGGAAACGGAAAGAGCCAAAGTTTCCAAATTATGTACAACCATCTAAGTTATTGTTTACGTATAAACTGAGGGCAGCAGTTTTCCCATCCCTGATGTATACTGTGTGTTAGGGGAGTTGACAGCTTAAGGCGCCACCTTCATCAAGAAGTACATTTTAAGTTAGATTTTAACTTTTTACGTATTTGTTAGGACTAGTATTTTTCCTGTAACTTACAAATTTTTTGAAGTTAAATCGTTGTTTGAAAGCCATTTTGGACGGCTGTTTTTGCACTTTGTTTTTCAACTTATTTTTTTTAATTTAATAATTATTGTGCAAATTGAATATTCTGTTAAAAAAATAAATAGTTATTTTATAAAGTTTTAGAAAATAACAAACATGGAAAGTGTTTTTATAAAGTTAGAAAGGCTTTTCTTAAGCTTGAATATTTGTGCATTTTTACCTCTTTTTCTAGCTTTTATAATATCACCAAGTTGTTTGGATACTTGGTTGATATTTTAGCGCAGAATCCCGAGGCCAGCTTATACACTTCATAGCCTTCTCAGCAAAATGTTTGGATGCTTGGCATATATTCTAGAGCAGTAGCCCAAATCGACTCCTAAATATAGTCCAATTCAAACTAAACGTATTGGCGTTTCGTCCGTACCACCATGGGATGTAATCAACGTTATAAATTATCATTACACAACATCCGAAAAAATGTGGTCGGGATTGGTGAAGTCTACGTCAATATGTAAATCTGTCAAATTGGTAAAAAAAAAATAGCCCCGCTATGACTAAAGTACTCTGAAAATGGGGAAAAAAGCACCAAAATTGTTATTAAAACTAAACTTAAATTTTAAAGCCTGTAATATGGATTGAAAAGATCTGAATTCTTCAGCAAAACTTATTTTCTAAAAACCTCAAAAATATTGGTTCAGATAAAAAATATAAATTTTTTAGAAAAATATCCATTTTCGGGAACCATATCTCTTCTTGAGTCCAAGTTTAGTAAAATAGTAAATTTCTTCCTAAGACCGTCGGTACTTTAATCTATTAAATCAGAAAAATTACCCGAGTTACGACCAATATACTAAAATCCTAAAAAGTACTCATCTTATAATTATGGGTACATTCGTAAATGCAGTTGTTGCGCATCCTGAAGAAATATATCAACAAGCTTTAGACTGAAATTTTAAAGGCAAACGAAAGAAAGGACGACCAAAAACTGATCGAAAAGAACCCAAGAGAAAAATTACAATGCACTGAAATATTCTGGAACAAAATACAGTCTTTAGCAAATGATAGAACACTTTGGAGTCCCTACGCTCCTTAGAAAGTAAGGCGTAAAAGGAGCTGAAGAAGACAAATTTGTCTACATTCTAGGTAGCCCAAACTAACGTTATGAAAATCAAGGAATGGAATTGCAAATTTTTTCATAACATTATAGAATTGAATTGAATTGAAGAAAAATAAAAAAAAAGATTCTAATAACTGATTTTATTAATTCCATATTTTTCGACCTTTTCGAAAACCGGTTTATTAAAAGACTTAAATATTCGATCACCTCAGTTTTTTTTTTAACTGACAAATGTTGACATTATAAATAATACAAACAAGAAGCAGATACACGAATAAGAGTTAAAAAATACCGGGAAAAAAATTTTTAACTTGAAATATTGCATACGTTTGGGATCTTTTCTTAAACAATTTTATCAAAAAGCTTCTAAACTTTACAATTTCAAAAGATAAAAAAATACAATATTAAATTTAGACACTTAAGGCAGCAAAAAAAAACGCGTATCTTCTGAAATAGCTTTATCATTTTATCGACACAACCATTGAAGGTATGAGAGTATTATGCGCTTGTGCTAATGTATGTAACAAGTAAAAAATGTCCTTCTGTCAGATTCTTTTTGCCTACAGGTAACGAAAACTCGTCTTTCGATACGGTCACCGGCAACCTTATAACCGTATTATGTTTAAATTAATCCTCCATCATGAAACCACTACAATATTCTAAATCTCTCCAAGCATTTTATGTTAAATAATAACAATAATATGTTTGTATATGACCGAAATTTTTAATTAATAATTCTTACAAGGTAGTTATTTGGGTTGGGGTCTTTTGCACGAAACTTAAAATCCAAAATCCCGATTTTTAAATCCCAACTTGCTTACTTAAGCTTTTCAGCATAGCTGGCCTTTAGCCGGGCCCAAATATTTTCTCCTTCTTTATAACAAACACCGGATTCGCTAACGAAAGCTTTCCTGCATATCCAACCTTCGGCCGGGCGCAAGGCTGAATTTAGAAGCTTTAGTTAGTGAAACCATTGTTTGTTATATAATAGAGGAGAAAACCTTGGCGCCCTACCGAAACCGCCTATGCAGATTTGGCATTTTTAGAAAAAGGGTGTAACAAAATTCCGGACTTTTCAATTTGCAATTTCGAATTTGACATTTTTAATGAATAAAAGTTGTTTTTCAAGATCTTACAACCGCTATTTTTTACCATCTCATTGAAGAATTGATCAAAATAAGTAGCAAAACGAAAATCGACCAAAAATGTTTCTCCACTATGTTAAAAATTAATTATTACCCAGGAAATACCGAAACTCGCCCAAAAATTAAAATCAGCGGAATATGAATGGAAATTTTTTGGTCGATTTTTCATGTACTACTTTTGGGCGATTTCGCTCAAGATAATTTTTCTGGCAGCCATCGTATTGCAATCTCGATCCAGATTTGACCAGAGTTCGTTCACAAAGAAAACCCACTTTTGAAAATAGCTTTAGCTTTCTTAATGCTGGTATTGATATAACATTTGGCGGCGAAAAGTTGTAGGTCCAGCAGAAAATAGACGAAGGCACAAAAAACTCATATAGAAATCTAACCGTCATTACATAATATTGTTGATCGGTTTTGACCGTCTAAACTTTTTTACTTGTTTTGAAGTTTACAACTGTTTAAATATTTTTAAACTTAACATGAATAAAAACAATGTCGTTCTTTGTTTTTGATATTTGACGCTGCGTAGTTTAGTTTATAAATTCACAATCAATTTAAGGTTATCAAATTTTTAAAAGTTTACTTGAAGCAGGGGCCCGCAGAAAGAGAATTCAACTAATTTGAAAATGTATTACCAATACCGTATTCACAAATCCCCTTGTAACGTTGTATCAATTGTATGTTGTATTAAAATACATAGTTTCACTCTTGGTTTTTTATACAACATACAATAGATACAACTATAAACATTTTTATTTACATTGTTGGCCACATAATTAGAAACGGTGCTTTAAGAAGAAAAAATTGCAGTGTAAATTCTATGAAGACCTTTACTGTTACTTATTAGAACCATTAAAATGTCGTTAGTGCAAACTATGTAAAGTTTAAAATATCTTTTATGAAATTTAATTTAAATTTAAAATTTATACAGTATTTATCGTTTTGAGGCATAGTATTATTTTCACGTCTTTTAGTTGGCTTGAAGGGGAAATGCATATCTAGAAACTCGCTTATTTGCAATTTTATTGCTTATAGAAAACTCCCTTTATATCATGAACCATGTTGATAAAAATTATTTAACTTGAGAAGTCATTTCAATATGAAATAACTCCATATTCTTAAACGCAAATTTAAACGAAATTTTCTGTTGTTGCGCTCTATACAAATTTATATTTCTAAAACGTAGTTTTAAAAAACGTTCAACTCACGAACAGATGGCCCTAGAACCAAGTTGGTGTTAAAAAAATTACTTTGCTGCTTGCACAAAGTACAAAGGTCTAATGTACAATCTGTATGAGTCCATAAAGTTAAAATTCAATTTGTGATAAACAAAATGATATTACGACTTATTCTTTTAAAATTTCTTAAAAACGCAATTTATGTATTTATCTAGATTAAATATTTTTTTGCTTTGATAATATTTTTCAATATAAAGAGTATTGTGTGCGTAAATATTAGGTCTGTTCAGTAACTAAAAGTTATTGTTAATTTGCAACAAGAGAGTCAAAAGACGTTTAAAATCTAAAACGCAAAATTTGTTGAAAGTTTAAAATAAAACGTAAATAATATTCAAACCTTTTGAAGAACACACCATATCGTACTTAACAGCTAGATTTTGTCATATGCCTTTTTTGCAATCTTTTTTTTAGTACATTTTTTTAGTTTTTCCCACGGCTGTGTTGTCGTCAAGAAATAGTCCGACTTCTACTCCTTCCGCTGAAATTTTTAAGTAGGACTCCGACTCCTACTCTAACATTGATGCTAAATGTTTATAAGACTGGTCCTTATTTGACTTTAAACTTTTTTTTTAGCATTTATCATTTTTCGGGTTACCCCCACATTGATGGAAATTATATCGAGTTCCTTTTATAATTCGCCTTTAAGGTTGGAACTTACAATGAAGTTCACTTAATGCGTTATACACAGGAGCTACAGCAGATTTCAAGTCATATATATGAACAAACATAAAACAACTTGTTTACAAATTTAATTTTTGAGTTCATAAGTTAATTGGTGAAACGGGAGAGAATAATAGCATGTTCTTTTCCCCTCACAAACTTTCGGAAAGAAAACCTTTATATTGTGGGCTCAGACTTAATTCATAGAGCCGAATTAAGGAATTTAAAAATTAAATTTGTCAACAAGTTGTTTTTTATTTATCGTATATTGACAAATATTTTTGTAGCCATTGACGATATCTTGGCGAAATTCAAACGGAAAGGTTAAAACAGTGAACCAGCGGGTTTTGTTACTGAAATTTTTTATTTTTAAAAATATTAGAAAATATTTTAATGCCTCAACTAAAAACCTCAACTCCGACTTCGACTCCACGGCCCTGGTTTTCCCCTCGCATGTTTTCCCTCTTTATAAGTGTTTTCCCTGTTTCACCTAGTAAAGCGAACGAATAGGCTTATTTGCAAATGAGCAAATAAATAAACATATACTAGAATAGTTGAAATTTTACTATAAAAAGGGCCGATATCATAATAACTAGCATTAAAAAGTTTTAAGCATTTGGCTTGTCAAATCATGAAAGGTACGAAGATTTTGATATTTGTGTTTGCCATTTGGTTGACTTTAGTGACAACACAGGCCAAGCCAAAAGAAGGCAAGAATTCTGAAGTTATTAATGTTAAAAACGGTGTAAAACGGATAATAATTAACATTTCCAACAAACATGAAATGGAATGTGAGAATAAATCTCACCCTCCTGGTGTGAAAAATAGTGAAAATGTGCCATACTCCGACAATTCCAACAATAATGAAATGGGGCTGAACCAACACAATACGATTCCCACTAAGTTGAATATGCAAAATTTAACTTTAGGTTGATTCACTCTTCAGACGATCTGATGTTTAAAACGGCGACAATGGAATTAACAAAATAACCCCAACAATAAAAATTTAAGCTTAAATCCATTTAATTTCATTACTTTCTAAAGGTCTAAAGAAACAAATTAAATAAAATTTGAAAAAAATTTCAGTAAAATTTAAAGTTTGAGTTTCATTTCAAGAGTGTTTTTTTATAAATTTTTTTACAGATTTTTTTCCAGTTGGAAAGTGTCAAATCTATAAAATGTACAAAAAAAATAGCTTAACTAAGGTTGACAGTCGTATAAAAATAATTAAAATGCACCACGAAAACTGCTTTGTGAAAATCATATTTCGCAAAATTGTAAATATTTTTCATCGTTAGATTAGATTATGAGTGGAACAAAAAAGTTTATCAAATCTGAGGTTAGGTTAAGAACGGTTATGTGAACAAGGGCACACTTCCACTCGGAGACCAATGCGGTCCATTGTGAATCCCTTCAATTATAGAAAAAGAAAAGTAAAGAAAAGAAAAGAAGTATGAGGTGGATAGAATTAAGAAAGTTAGGAAGTAAGTAGGTACCACGAAGAACTATTACCCTCTCTACAGTCCTCTCAACAGAAACAACCGCACTATTTCCCTGACAAACCCCAGTAGATCAACCGCTTATGTGCACAAATACCCTTTTCAGGAAAGATGTTTGTATGGGGGCTATGTGAAATAATGGAACGATTTGCCCTATTTTTATTAGGCTTGTTCCTATGTTTGAAATTTCATTAAATTATCTTTAAAATAGCGCCCTATAAATTGGTTTACATGGATATTCATCCTGTCAGCCAGCCGGACGGACATCGTAAGATCGACACAGACATTTTTTCTAGGTGCATCCGTGTAGAGAGTTACGTATACAATAACTAAATTCGTCATCTCTAAATTTTATGATACATTATTGACTTTAACTGCAAAGGATTTTGATGCTTTGGAACTTGGCCTTTAGGACATAAGCCAAAAGACCTGAAGCTGAGATCTTATCTCTGCATCCATAATATTTTTTCTATACGTCCACATACACTTTTTTGTGTCATTAACACGTAGTAAATTTTACGTCGTTAATTTGCGCGTAATTTATAAAAAATGGAAAATGCAACTAGGCTTCTAACAAACTAAAAAGGATATAACTAACTTTGTCATTCCGTTTGTAATTTTAACCATATTGATTCTAGACCATATAAAGTATATACATATGTTCTGGAGCCTTATGAAAAGAGAGGTTTAAATCCTGGTAATCGTCTGCTGAAATGGGGTTTCCGAAGCCCCAAGATAAGGTGGCGTACAGGTGTTTGTCAGGTTTTGGCACAGGTTTTTGTCAGATATGCCAATTATAACTTTGCTTTTCAAGTTCACCAAGATCGGCTTAAATATGGCTGAGATATGAGCAAAAAACTACGACTACCTTTAATTTGTTCTATAAATCCCTTGTTGTGGTTGTTTTCTTACAATATTTGTCTGTATATCTGCATGACAGCAAAAGCCAAAGCTTCCAAATAAGGTAAAAGCATATTGGTTATCTAAACACAGCATCTCACAAAGTATGAGTGCGATTGGATAAGTGGGCGTGGCACAAAATAGTTTTTCCTCCTATATCTCAGGAACGGTCAGATCAAATTTGTCCAAATTCGATACATATATCTGGGATGTTAATACAGAACTTCTCTAAAAATATGGATAAGAGGATAAGAGACGTGGGCGTGGCACCTCCAGTACAAAGGCATTTTAGATTTCTGTGTGTCCGGAGAATGACAAGAGCCAAAGTTTTCAACTAAGGTACAATCATATTGGTTATCAATGCTTCACATCCGACAAAATATGGGCGGTATTGGAGACGTGGGCGAGGTACCTCCCGTACAAAGACAGTATAGATTTCTGTATATCTAGGAAACGGAAAGAGCCAAAGTTTCCAAATTATGTACAACCATCTAAGTTATTGTTTACGTATAAACTGAGGGCAGCAGTTTTACCATCCCTGATGTATACTGTGTGTTAGGGGAGTTGACAGCTTAAGGCGCCACCTTCATCAAGAAGTACATTTTAAGTTAGATTTTAACTTTTTACGTATTTGTTAGGACTAGTATTTTTCCTGTAACTTACAAATTTTTTGAAGTTAAATCGTTGTTTGAAAGCCATTTTGGACGGCTGTTTTTGCACTTTGTTTTTCAACTTATTTTTTTTAATTTAATAATTATTGTGCAAATTGAATATTCTGTTAAAAAAATAAATAGTTATTTTATAAAGTTTTAGAAAATAACAAACATGGAAAGTGTTTTTATAAAGTTAGAAAGGCTTTTCTTAAGCTTGAATATTTGTGCATTTTTACCTCTTTTTCTAGCTTTTATAATATCACCAAGTTGTTTGGATACTTGGTTGATATTTTAGCGCAGAATCCCGAGGCCAGCTTATACACTTCATAGCCTTCTCAGCAAAATGTTTGGATGCTTGGCATATATTCTAGAGCAGTAGCCCAAATCGACTCCTAAATATAGTCCAATTCAAACGAAACGTATCGGCGTTTCGTTCGTACCACCATGGGACGTAATCAACGTTTTAAATTATCATTACACAACATCCGAAAAAATGTGGTCGGGATTGGTGAAGTCTACGTCAATATGTAAATCTGTCAAATTGGTAAAAAAATAGCCCCGCTATGACTAAAGTACTCTGAAAATGGTGTAAAAATCACCTAAATTGTTATTAAAACTTAACTTAAATTTTAAAGCCTGTAATATGGATTGAAAAGATCTGAATTCTTCAGCAAAACTTATTTTCTAAAAACCTCAAAAATATTGGTTCAGATACAAAATATAAATTTTTTAGAAAAATATCCATTTTCGGGAACCATATCTCTTCTTGAGTCCAAGTTTAGTAAAATAGTAAATTTCTTCCTAAGACCGTCGGTACTTTAATCTATTAAATCAGAAAAATTACTCGAGTTACGACCAATATACTAAAATCCTAAAAAGTACTCATCTTATAATTATGGGTACATTCGTAAATGCAGTGAAGAAATATATCAACAAGCTTTAGACTGAAATCGTAAAGGCAAACGAAAGAAAGGACGACCAAAAACTGATCGAAAAGAACCCAAGAGAAAAAATACAATGCACTGAAATATTCTGGAACAAAATACAGTCTTTAGCAAATGATAGAACACTTTGGAGTCCCTACGCTCCTTAGAAAGTAAGGCGTAAAAGGAGCTGAAGAAGACAAATTTGTCTACATTCTAGGTAGTCCAAACTAACGTTATGAAAATCAAGGAATGGAATTGCAAATTTTTTCATAACATTATAGAATAACACTATTGAATTGAAAAAAAATAAAAAAAAAAGATTCAAATAACTGATTTTATTAATTCCATATTTTTCGACCTTTCCGAAAACCGGTTTATTAAAAGACTTAAATATTCGATCACCTCAGTTTTTTTTTTAACTGACAAATGTTGACATTATAAATAATACAAACAAGAAGCAGATACACGAATAAGAGTTAAAAAATACCGGGAAACAAATTTTTAACTTGAAATATTGCATACGTTTGGGATCTTTTCTTAAACAATTTTATCAAAAAGCTTCTAAACTTTACAATTTCAAAAGATAAAAAAATACAATATTAAATTTAGACACTTAAGGCAGCAAAAAAAACGCGTATCTTCTGAAATAGCTTTATCATTTTATCGACACAACCATTGAAGGTATGAGAGTATTATGCGCTTGTGCTAATGTATGTAACAAGTAAAAAATGTCCTTCTGTCAGATTCTTTTTGCCTACAGGTAACGCAAACTCGTCTTTCGATATGGTCACCGGCAACCTTATAACCGTATTATGTTTAAATTAATCCTCCATCATGAAACCACAACAATATTCTAAATCTCTCCAAGCATTTTATGTTAAATAATAACAATAATATGTTTGTATATGACCAAAATTTTTAATTAATAATTCTTACAAGGTAGTTATTTGGGTTGAGGTCTTTTGCCCGAAACTTAAAATTCAAAATCCCGATTTTTAAATCCCTTCAGCCGGGCCCAAATATTTTCTCCTTCTTTATAACAAACACCGGATTCGCTAACTAAAGCTTTCCTGCATAGCCAACCTTCGGCCGGGCGCAAGGCTGAATTTAGAAGCTTTAGTTAGTGAAACCATTGTAATAGAGGAGAAAACCCTGGCGCCCTACCGAAACCGCCTATGCAGATTTGGCATTTTTATAAAAAGGGTGTAACAAAATTCCGGACTTTTCAATTTGCAATTTCGAATTTGCCATTTTAAATGAATAAAAGTTGTTTTTCAAGATCTTACAACCGCTATTTTTTACCATCTCATTGAAGAATTGATCAAAATAAGTTTATTACCCAAGAAATACCGAAAATCGCCCAAAAAATAAAATCAGCGGAATATGAATGGAAATTTTTTGGTCTATTTTTCATGTACTACTTTTGGGCGATTTCGCTCAAGGTAATTTTTCTGGCAGCCATCGTATTGCAATCTCGATCCAGATTTGACCAGAGTTCGTTCACAAAGAAAAACCACTTTTGAAAATAGCTTTAGCTTTCTTAATGCTGGTATTGATATAACATTTGGCGGCGAAAAGTTGTAGGTCCAGCAGAAAATAGACGAAGGCACAAAAAACTCATATAGAAATCTTACCGTCATTACATAATATTGTTGATCGGTTTTGACCGTCTAAACTTTTTTACTTGTTTTGAAGTTTACAACTGTTTAAATATTTTTAAACTTAACATGAATAAAAACAATGTCGTTATTTCTATTGTACGTAAAATTAATCAAGAAGACATTCGCCTTTGTTTTTGATATTTGACGCTGCGTAGTTTAGTTTATAAATTCACAATCAATTTAGGGTTTTCAAATTTTTAAAAGTTTACTTGAAGCAGGGGCCCGCAGAAAGAGAATTCAACTAATTTGAAAATGTATTACCAATACCGTATTCACAAAGCCCCTTGTAATGTTGTATCAATTGTATGTTGTATTAAAATACATAGTTTCACTCTTGGTTTTTTATACAACATACAATAGATACAACTATAAACATTTTTATTTACATTGTTGGCCACATAATTAGAAACGGTGCTTTAAGAAGAAAAAATTGCAGTGTAAATTCTATGAAGACCTTTACTGTTACTTATTAGAACCATTAAAATGTCGTTAGTGCAAACTATGTAAAGTTTAAAATATATTTTATGAAATTTAATTTAAATTTAAAATTTATACAGTATTTATCGCTTTGAGGCATAGTATTATTTTCACGTCTTTTGGTTTGCTTGAAGGGGAAATGCATATCTAGAAACTCGCTTATTTGCAATTTTATTGCTTATAGAAAACTTCCTTTATATCATGAACCATGTTGATAAAAATTATTTAACTTGAGAAGTCATTTCAATATGAAATAACTCCATATTCTTAAACGCAAATTTAAACGAAATTTTCTGTTGTTGCGCTCTATACAAATTTATATTTCTAAAACGTAGTTTTAAAAAACGTTCAACTCACGAACAGATGGCCCTAGAACCAAATTGGTGTTAAAAAAATTACTTTGCTTTTTGCACAAAGTACAAAGGTCTAATGTACAATCTGTATGAGTCCATAAAGTTAAAATTCAATTTGTGATAAACAAAATGATATTACGACTTATTCTTTTAAAATTTCTTAAAAACGCAATTTATGTATTTATCTAGATTAAATATTTTTTTGCTTTGAAAATATTTTTCAATATAAAGAGTATTGTGTGCGTAAATATTAGGTCTGTTCAGTAACTAAAAGTTATTGTTAATTTGCAACAAGAGAGTGAAAAGACGCTTAAAATCTAAAACGCAAAATTTGTTGAAAGTTTAAAATAAAACGTAAATAATGTTCAAACCTATTGAAGAACACAGCATATCGTACGTAACAGCTGGATTTTGTCATATGCCTTTTTGCAATCTTTTTTTTCGTAAATTTTTTTAGTTTTTCCCATGGCTGTGTAGTCGTCAAGAAATAGATATAACTCCGACTTCGACTCGTTCCGCTGAAATTTTTAAGTAGGACTCCGACTCCTACTCTAACATTGATGCTAAATGTTTATAAGACTGGTCTTCATTTGACTTTAAACTTTCATTTTTATCATTTATCATTTTTCGGGTAACCCCCACATTGATGGGAATTATATCGAGTTCTTTCGAGTACCTTTTATAATTTGCCTTTAAGGTTGGAACTTACAATGAAGTTCACTTAATGCTTAATACACAGGAGCTACAGCAGATTTCAAGTCATATATATGAACAAAAATAAAACAACTTGTTTACAAATTTAATTTTTGAGTTCATAAGTTAATTGGTGAAACGGGAGAGAATAATAGCATGTTCTTTTCCCCTCACACCAATAAACTCAAACTTTCGGAAAGAAAACCTTTATATGGTGGGCTCAGACTTAATTCATAGAGCCGAATTAAGGAATTTAAAAATTAAATTTGTCTACAAGTTGTTTTTAATTTATCGTATATTGACAAATATTTTTGTAGCCATTGACGATGTCTTGGCGAAATTCAAACGGAAAGGCTAAAACAGTGAACCAGCGGGTTTTGTTACTGAAATTTTTTATTTTTAAAAATATTAGAAAAAATTTTAATGCCTCAACTAAAAACCTCAACTCCGACTTCGACTCCACGGCCCTGGTTTTTCCCTCGCATGTTTTCCCTCTTTATAAGTGTTTTCCCTGTTTCAACTAGTTAAGCGAACGAACAGGCTTATTTGCAAATGAGCAAATAAATAAACATATATTAGAATAGTTGAAATTTTACTATAAAAAGGGACGATATCATAATAACTAGCATTAAAAAGTTTTAAGCATATTCTTGTCAAATCATGAAAGGTACGAAGATTTTGATATTTGTGTTTGCGATTTGGTTGACTTCAGTGACAACACAGGCCAAGCCAAAAGAAGGCAAGAATTCTGAAGTTATTAATGTTAAAAACGGTGGAAAACGGATAATAATTAACATTTCCAACAAACATGAAATGGGGCAGTTCAATAGTGAAAACGTACCAAATGATGTTAAAAATGGTGGAAAGCGGATAATAATTAACATTTTCAACGAATATGAAATGGAACGTGAGAATAAATCTCAAACTCCTGGTGTGAAAAAGAGTGAAAATGTGCCATACTCCGACAATTCCAACAATTATATAATGGGGCCGATTTTTTGATTAAAATACAATACGATTCCCACTAAGTTGAATATGCAAAATTTAACAAAATTCACTCTTCAGACGATCTGATGTTTAAAACGGCGACAATGCTCTAACACTCGACGATTCCAACAAAACTAAGTTGGAAAATACCATAAATATTTCGTAACGCATGGTGAAGGAATTAACAAAATAACCCCAACAATAAAAATTTAAGCTTAAATCCATTTAATTTCATTACTTTCTAACTGCCGTATTCATAAAAAATAAAATTAGTTTGAAATGTGTTTTAAGGCAAAATTTTCATACAAATTTTTCTTAAAATGCATTTCAAATCCATTTTAATTTTTTATGAATACGGCAGTAAAGTTCTAAAGAAACAAATTAAATAAAAATTGAAAAAAATTTCAGTAAAATTTAAAGTTTGAGTTTCATTTCAAGAGTGTTTTTTTATAATTTTTTTTACAGATTTTTTTCCAGTTGGAAAGTGTCAAATGTTTAAAATGTACAAAAAAAAATAGCTTAATTAAGGTTGACAGTCGTATAAAAATAATTAAAATCCACCACGAAAACTGCTTTGTGAAAATCATATTTCGCAAAATTGTAAATATTTTTCATCGTTAGATTAGATTATGAGTGGAACAAAAAAGTTTATCAAATCTGAGGTTAGATTAAGAACGGTTATGTGAACAAGGGCACACTTCCACTCGGAGACCAATGCGGTCCATTGTTAATCCCTTCAATGATAGAAAAAGAAAAGTAAAGAAAAGAAATGAAGTATGAGGTGGATAGAATTAAGAAAGTTAGGATGTAAGTAGGTACCACGAAGAACTATTACCCTCTCTACAGCCCTCTCAAGAGAAACAACCGCACTATTTCCCTGACAAACCCCAGTAGATCAACCGCTTATGTGCACAAATACCCTTTTCAGGAAAGATGTTTGTATGGGGGCTATGTGAAATAATGGAACGATTTGCCCTATTTTTATTAGGCTTGTTCCTATGTTTGAAATTTCATTAAATTATCTTTAAAATAGCGCCCTATAATTTGGTTTACATGGATATTCATCCTGTCAGCCATCCGGACGGACATCGTGAGATCGACACAGACATTTTTTCTAGGTGGGTCTGGTACCAATATTTTAAGGTGTTACAAACACCAACATAACTGCTTATTACACTCTCCATATTGTGGACCGTTTTTAAATACTTGTCAACAGATGTTTGTGGTAATTAATATGTTCCCATTAGACATTATTTTATTTTGTTGCATTTTAAACTTTCCCTTAAAAAAAATGGTTTTGCAAAAAATGTATCGGTAAGTTTTAAAACGTCAGTTAAAAATCAACAATTCAAAAGTCATCGAAATCTGAAATGCAACCGTGTACAGAGTTACGTAACTAAATTCGTCATCTTTAAATTTTATGATACATTATTGACTTTAACTGCAAAGGATTTTGATGCTTTGGAACTTGGCCTTTAGTACATAAGCCAAAAGACCTGAAGCTGAGATCTTATCTCTGCATTCATAATATTTTTCTATACGTCTACATACACTTTTTTGTATCATTAACACGTAGTAAATTTTTCGTCGTTCATTTGCGCGTTATTTATTGAATGCGTCGTTGCTATTGCTTTAAGATGAGCAAACACATCTGGGTTTTTTTTCAAAAAACAATTCATCTGAAAACTATTTAAAAAGTACACAGTTTAATGAAAGCAAATAGTTAAGACAATAATGTTTACAAAAATAATTTACGCATTAAGACCCGTTGTGAAACTTACCTATAGCTAAAGGTGGGATTTTACGGCTATCAGTAAGTTGTGAAAACGGGCCTAAGTCTTATTGTTACACTCTGTGACCTTCAAATTTTTGCTAAAAAATTTAATGTTTCATTTGTCATTTTATTTAGCATATTAATAAAATAATTTAGCTTTTTTTGCTCATTTTGCATTGAATTATTGCGAAATAAAAGTATAATGAAATTTTACATTTTAACTTTCATATTAGCATTTAAAAAAAATTATATTTTTAATTGCAAGACATAAATTGTATAATATAAATATTTGGAATGTTTTGCTCTAAACTACTTAAAAATAATAATTTTTTAAACTCTAAGGGCCATTATTACAACTTACCAATAGTTAAAAGTCGGATTTTGTCGGACCGATAAATAGCTTTGCATTATAAAACCTTCATTTATTATGTTTTCATCTATTAAATATTTTTATTATTGAAAAAACAGCAATAAAAAATGGCAGTTGTAATAATGCAAAGCTTTTATCGGTCCAACAAAATCCGACTTTTAACTATTGGCAAGTCGTAATAATGGCCCTAAGGGCTTATAAATCAGATCAAGTTAAAATCTCTTTTTGGTTAAAAATATGTTTAAACCAACAAATCAGTAAACATATAAATTATCTTTATACGCATAAAATTGGGCGTTTAAACTACCAATACAGACCATATGAATTTAACAATTAGTTGTTGATTAGTTAAAACTACAATAAATCTAACTTTAGTTTAACTAAACCAGCGTTTAAACTTTCACTAATTAATTAGCCATAAGGGCCGTTATTATAACTTGTTAATGTAGGATTTGTTTCCACGTTTAAAAATCTTTTCACTATTACAACTTTGCTTTAAACCGGGTAGGTTGAAGATAAGTTAAAGTAATAAATAACTTATTCTACGTCCGACAAAATTCTTCCTTTTAAAGTTGTAATAATAGCCATTAAAATTTTAAAATTATTATTTTTCAGCAGTTTAAAGCAAATCGTTTTTTTAGATTAACACGATATTTAAACATTTATACTTACTAAACAATTTGTGTCTCGCAAGTAAAAGTATACTTTTCTTTATAATGTCCCTAATTTGTCTAATATATCAGTTTATAGAATCGGAGCAAATCTTAAAAATAAAATCATTTGTATGTTGCTTGTATCAGAGGTCTTGCGGGCCGCCTAAATTTAAAATTTAAACTCAACTTCTTTCAGTTATTTAATTATTTTTTTTTTAATGAATCACTATAATTTATTTAGTTTCGAATAAAATTTCATGTTGTTAAAAATTTTTTTTAACAAAAGTTTTAGCATATTTCATAACCATTTTTGGCATTGTTTAATGCCAGATTTTAAGATCAGGGCACACTGATACGCACTAATGAGAAATTAGAAATTACCGAGCAAATCGTGTTGACGCAAAATGTTGCATACTTTTCGGCTCATTTATTAAACTTAGTTTCGAACAAGTAAGAGTGATATATTCAGCTATGCCGAATCTTATATACCCTTTATCATGGTAAGTTAAGAACAAATAGTTATATATGTATATAAATAACTTTCTTTGGTAGGTATTAATAAATATTAATTGAGCCACGCCAACTTTTCATTTCGTCATGCCGAAGAATTTGACAAAATCAAAAAATTTATATAAATTGTATATATAGGTAGTCCGTTTCGTTTTAATATCTTTGTGCTTTGTTGTGATAACCCCGCATACAATTTTTATTCTTCTTCTCATTATTTTTTTATTGAATCTTCATATATTTAATATGAGCTAACAATATTTAATCAAATCTTATCCTAATACTTTATTTATGCCCTGCCAGTGCCATACAAACATTTTCTTCAACACGGGTTCTGTTAACATATATGTATAGGTGTTTATCGCTCAACTTAATGGGTAAGTGCTGCTGTGCCTCTTCTCCTTAAGCGAGTGCGGCCGGTATGATTTAAAATATTTCGAGCTAGTGGATTAGGGTGCAAATCTAGCCTTTTGAAATATTTTACCGCATACTTCGTAATAATAGTCCTTACCAGTGCCACATTGAGACCCTTGTGGATATTTGAGTTTTTAACATACCAAGGGGCAGCTGTGATTATTCGAAGAAGTTTATTTTGGCGCCTTTCAATTTTTTCGGTATTTGAGGCCGAGGCAGTGCCCCATAGTTGAATGCCGTAGCACCATATTGGTTTTAAGATAGAGTTGTAAAGTAGTAGCTTGCAATCGAAACTAAGAACAGAATTTCTTCCAATAAGCCCATTAATTTGGATTGCTTTTAGTATTATTTAGGTTAATTTTGCTTCTATACCGAGATATTTGGCATGCGATTGTTAAGGCACTAGTTGATTATTGACTTTAATAGGGGGCAAGGTGAATGTTATAAGAGCGCAAGGTGAATGTTTTAAGAGCGCATTTTTGCTCATTGGCCTTTATTCTCCATTGTTTTAACCACAGTTCTAGTTGAAATATATGATCCTGCAGGTATCGAGATGCTTCCCGATTGTTCTCGTGTACGCTTAGAAAAGCTGTATCATCAGCAAAAGTTGAGGTTAGGGTGTAATTGTTTGTCATATGTTTATTAACATTATAACATGCCAGACATTATCAAAAGCTTGCGAAACATCGATGAAGAAAGCGGAGACATATTTTCTTTCTTCAAAGGCTTTTCTTATGGCGTTTACTATCCGATGGGTTTGTTCAATTGTGCTATTCTGAAACCGAATTGATGGTTACGTATACACCCATTGTTATTTAAAATTGGGGTTAATACTGACGATAAGAGCTTCTCAAACAGCTTTGATATATTAGATAATAAGCTAATAGGTCTATATGATTCAACTTTTGTGTTATCTTTTCCTGGCTTTGGTATAATCGTAACTAAGGATACCTTCCATTCTTGAGGGTAGTATTCAAGGCGTAAAATAGCAATAAAAAAGAATCATTTTCTTTGCTATGCGAGGTAGCTCCAAAAGCATTTTGTTACTGATATTATCAATACCAGGTGCCTTCTTGGTCTTTAATTCACAAATAGCCTTTTCTATTTCTCTTATCTCAAATTTTAGGGGGAAAGCTGCTCTAACATTAACAGGCGGTAGCTCGTCCGCTGTATCGTCAGATATATTTGGGGTAAATACGTTTTTCAAATGATTTACCAACAGCTTTCCTTTTTCGTTATCATTTCTTGCCGAACTTCCATTCAGGTTTCTTAATGGTGGTTTCGAGAAATCTGGCCTTTTGAGATTTCTGGATGCACGCCATAATGAGTAGTCTGATTGTGGAGTTGCATCCAGGCCCTTAAGATATTTTTCCACTGAAGCCGTTTTCTGAGAATGCAGTAATTTTTTGTACACTCTTTTAAAAATCTCTTTGCACTTTTTTCATTCAAGAGGCACTCGACATCTGTAGAATTCATTTTATTATTATTGGTTTTTTTTTGAGGGGTTTGCTAGAATGTACAGCAGCTAGGTTAAGATAACTGTCAAAATTGACAATAGAGAGATCCACATTCTCCGGTGTACTAAGCGGAATATTTTCTGTGCAATGGGTACTAAGATATTTTTTATATTTTAACCAATTAATTTGTGTTGCTGACGTCGCTAGGTAACCAGTCTATTGGGATTCATTATAGTGACAATCGAATATGTGGGGTCGGAAGATAATTCTAAGGAAGATTCAACATGGATCGTTTCTATGGGGATGTTTTTAACCACGCCGAAATCGATGACATCTGGAATTTTTCACTGATCAGTAGGCCAATATGTTGGTTGTTCACTCGCTACCACATTTAAATCCATTTTAGAAATTGTATTAAATAAACCACCACCCTTTGGTGTTATAAGTCATGATTCCCAGAAGGTATGTTTAGCGTTATAATCGCCAGGAAACAGGGTCCTTATGATTTAAAATATTTATAATATTGGGTCTCTAATATTGAAAATCTTGGTGGGGAGTATAACGACGAAATTACTAGGTTTATATTTAATTCCTCAACGCAAATGTTCGTTGCTTGGAGATAATTTTCATGATGATCGCACATTAGGTAGTGTTTGACTCGAGTTTTGCATCAAAATGGCAGAACCTACACAAGCTCTATCTCGAGGGTCCTTTGTATCCTACAGTATATAACCATTGATTTTTAACAAGTTTATTGAGGTCAAATGAGTTTCAGAAACCATCAAGAAATCAATTTATTTATTTTTAAGAAAGTATTCTAATTCGTTTTTATGTTGGCGGATGCCGTTTGCGTTCCAAAAACAAATTTTTAAACAGTTCAGGGCTTGTTAAGTACAGCTTGCAATAACATCGGTTGCATTCTAAAAATTTCCTGCATCATATTACCCATTGTGTTCTTAAAGTTATTTGCTGTTTGCACTAATGTTTCCATGGTTTTTTCTTGACGACTTAAATTAGAAACTGGAGTTTCGTCATTACTTGGCGAAGCACCTTGCATTGGCACATGATTTGATTTTATTACGCTAGTGTGAGATGTTCTGTTATTACTAGCCTGCGTAGCCTGTATGTCATTAGTGTTTACTTGATTTGGTACCTGCGGTTGAGGGGGATTAGTTTACGGTCCAGACGACCCTTTATAATTGGCAGTGTGATTACCGCCACAGTGGCTGCATTTTTTTTACGTTGGGTCGGTTTTAGACTTAGAGTAGCAGTAGCCTTAGTATGACTAAATTCTTGGAACGGGTTCATTTCTTTTGTGCGGCTCCTCTATCGTGATTTTCCTGTACAGGATCTATTTCAAGCGGTTTCGTTTTTTTTAGCTTAACATCGCCGGGCTCTCACTCCACTCGAAAGAGTGGTTGGGGAATTTTTCCCATATTTTTAATATTAACTGCATGTTTTATTTTGAAGCCTTTCACTTCTAGGAATGATTTTATTTCCTCTGGGTCCACACGTGAGTCAATTCCCCTAATCACTACCTGAAGACCTTTACTGCTCTTCAGTTGGTATGTATTAAAGCTTTTTTATAAGCTTCAAATTTATTAATAATTTTACGAAAATCATTCCCATGATTAACTTGTATTTTCGTCTCGTTTAAACTACCAAGCTTTATTGCAGCTACGTAAAACGAATTTTCACCTATCACCGAGATCAAACTCTTTATTACTTCATTTGAATTTTGCTCCCTAAGATATATCGGGGGAGGCTTGGACGATTTTATCACGTTTGGTGCTTCACAGGAATCATCCTCCAGCATTGCAAACGATTTCGTGAGTGTATTCTATCAAAAGTTGGTACTTTTGAGGCGGAAGCAACAGCTGAAGATGTAGGGCTGCGACCCCGCTTGAGCACTGTTATATACCTGTCCATACGAACTCGTTCTTGAGGCTTTTTACTTGTGGGTTTCCATTGCGTCTGAGTTTGAGATCATTGTATCATTTCTAACTAAGATTGTTTTGCCGTCGCGGCAACCCCCATAGTTGAATACCATAGCACCAGATAGGTGCACTGCCTCGGCCTCTTATATCGAAAAAATTCAAAGGTGACAAAATAAACTTCTTCGAATAATCACAGCTGCTCCCTGGTACGTTAAAAACTCAAACATTGATAAGGATCTCAATTTGCCATTAGTAAAAACTATGATAACAAAATATGCAGTAAAATATTTAAAAAGGCTTGAACAACACCCAAATCCACCAAGAAGGCACCTGGTATTGATAATATCAGTAACAAAATGCTTTTGGAGCTACCTCGCATAGCAAAGAAATTTGTTCTTTTTTATTGCTGTTTTACGCCTTGAATACTACCCTCAAGAATGGAAGGTATCCTTAGTTACGATTATACCAAAGCCAGGAAAAGATAACACAAAAGTTGAATCATATAGACCTATTAGCTTATTATCTAATATATCAAAGCTGTTTGAGAAGCTCTTATCGTCAGTATTAACCCCAATTTTAAATAACAATGGGTGTATACGTAACCATCAATTCGGTTTCAGAATAGCACAATTGAACAAACCCATCGGATAGTAAACGCCATAAGAAAAGCCTTTGAAGAAAGAAAATATTTCTCCGCTTTCTTCATCGATGTTTCGCAAGCTCAAATATCTGGCATGTTATAATGTTAATAAACATATGACAAACAATTACACCCTAACCTCAACTTTTGCTGATGATACAGCTTTTCTAAGCGTACACGAGAACAATCGGGAAGCATCTCGATACCTGCAGGATCATATGAGTCGTTCAGTGGATAAAGGGAATGAGTCCAAAAAATTGAAATTGAGAAAAACGACAGAACAGTTGACGTTGACTTTAAAACTAGTTGTTACAACAAAACTCAAAACTAAAATTGCAAAATTAATTATTAGGGCTTCTTTTACAATTTGTAAATATATAATGCTAGTATGTAAGTGTATGTGTTCACAAAACCTATTAATATAATACAAATACGTTATTATAGATAAGAGTTTCAGCGGAAAAAGGGAATAAGTCCACCAAATTTTTTGTTGTTGAAATCGATTGCGTAAAATGCAAATTAATTATGTTTTGACTTTGGGCATTCGTTCGAAAATAAAAAGAAATAATATCCATCTAAATATTGGCTTACCTCGCGTAGTGTTTTAATTGAATTAGTATATTTTGAAAAGAGTACATTTTTTATAATTTTGCAAAAAAAGGCTGCAGATAATTTGTTTTTTAGTTCAGTGCATTCGCACAGTTTTATTTTTAATAAACTTAAAAAAATAACATAAAAAATTTCATATTTTTAAAACAAAAAAAAAACATAAAACATTTCTTCTTTTTAAAACAAAAAATAACTAAAAAAAATGTCTTCTTGTTAAATCAATCGTAAGTATAACAAAATAATATGTCTTCTTCAGAATAACCTTTCTGACTTGATACTGTTTTCAAGTTTTTATGGAAAGTATGGTACACGGGAGGGATATATTTACCTATCAGTTATCTTTACCTATCCGGTAATTTTATTTTGGTAATTTCAACGTTAATTTTGCATACCTGTTTTTTCCTTTAAGTTTTCTTTTAAAAATGGCAACATTTGTATTTGTATTAATTTTTAGAATTAACTGTCAAAAATCGATAACGTAAAATACACTACAGTTTAACCAGTAGGTAAGACATACATGATAATTTAAGTGGTGTACATTCTTTCGAAAATGTGAAAAGGATTTTAAGCCATGTCAACCTAAAACAAAATATCGATGTTCTTCGGAAATTTTAAATTTGCAATCTTTTTCTTTTCTAAAGATTATTTAAGCTTATTTTAAGTTTGAAACTCAAATATTTGTCTATTAAAAAATAACTTTAAAAAAGAGTGTTTGTGGAAAAATAATTTACCCTAAATATAAAATAAATTTGTTTATTATCTATTTATTGAGAATTTTCCAGTTGCGAGTCTAAAAATGTAAATATATTTTTTAAACTGTATTATTTCTTTTATAAACTACAGTTATAAAAGTTTTCTTGGAATTCAAAAATTAATTAACAAGGTTTCGTTTAATTTAGTTTATTTTTTTTTATTGATATTTATGTTAATTTTTACGTTTTAAACATAAGTAAATGCTGAATTGTTCTGTTTTGTTATAAAAATTTTCTTTTATTGTACTTAAAATAGATATTTTCAATTTGCCGATTTTTTACCCATTTTATTAATTTAAAGTACCGATAATGCCGATTTTTTTTGAAAATATGCCGATTTCTTATCAAAATCTTCTGGCACCGCTGCATACGTATTAAAATTATGAAAAATTCGTTCCACAATAGACATCTTTACACAGCTAGATATCTTTTTGTGGAAATTACAGGCATAAGCAGGAAGGTTGTATCTTACGACGAAGGTTACGACCGATCTGCACTCACTGCACTTACTAAATTAGAAACTTTTCTAACCACAGCGGTATCATAACAGTGATCAAAGGTCGAATTCATATGTAATAAAGCATAAAGTTCGATTACAGTTACGCTTCCGATTGCTGCTCTCTTGCAGCAATGAACTAAGTACAACAACAATTTAAAGAACATAAAAAATTGGCAGGTAGCGTAAGCTCGAAGAGATGCAAGAAATAGAAACAAATAAGAGCGATTAAAAGCAAAGTTAACAGGTGATTAATGCAATATGAATGCAAGCGTAGACTTATTCCCTTTTTCCACTGAAAATAACAATTTTGTGTTTCGTACAAAAAAATGTTTTGTCTTTAAAAGGAGTATTCCGTTGAAATTTGAAAACAAAATTTTTACCATACATCATTAGTCATAAAAGGAAGTGTATCCACGCTAAATCTCAAAAACGCCAAAAATGGACTCATTCCCTTTATCCTCTGAACGATTCATATATTTCAACTAGAACTGTGGTTAAAACAATGGAGAATAAAGGTCAATGAGCAAAAATGCGCTCTTATAACATTCACCTTGCGCTCTTATAACATTCACCTTGCCCCCTATTAAAGTCAATAATCAACTAGTGCCTTAACAATCGCATGCCAAATATCTCGGTATAGAAGCAAAATTAACCTTAATAATACTAAAAGCAAAATTTTTTTCTGGCACTGGTTTTAAATTCGTTTTATAATTTTAATATTAAGTTAAAATGCTTAAGCTCGAGGTCTGTTTTATGTAAAATTTTTCTTTATTTAATTCCGATATTTCGATATTCTTTGAATATCAGCTTCATTTACATTAACCACAATAAAGGAGTAATAGCTCTTCACGTTTCAGCATCAAAACTACACTGAATAAAACATACCTCAAGCTTAAGCATTTTACCTTAATATTGAATTATAAAGGTCAAATAAAAAAACAACTTAAAAAAACAAAAATTTTAAAATTTTAAAATCCTTTTTAAGACATAACAACATTAAATAAAAATAAATTTATTTTTGGAAAACTGGGAAAATCCACTTAGACAACTGGGTTACGAACACTATTACTTAAGTAGCGTTAAATTAAAATATATTTGGGGTATTCACAAGGTGTGCTATTATGTTATATTGTCATAATGTTCTAACATTTTACAATGATTTAAAAATATTGTTGTTGCTTTGTAAACAAAAAGTGTCTTTAATTAATATAACTTTGCTTGGTATGTTTATTGTGCTATCGTAATCAATCAGAAGAGACCTGCGCTTAGCGGCTGAGCCGAACCGCATTAGTTTTTGCAGCCGTCGCCGTTGATGGTATAGTTTTATCCGACTAATATCCGAATTTAACCTGCGGCTAGCAATTTTTTTAACAAAATACTTCCGGCGTCAAATTATATCGGCTTAGGACTCTCCATATTGTGGACCGTTTTTAAAAACTTGTCAACAGATATTTGTGGTAATTAATATGTTCCCATTAGACATTATTTTATTTTGTTGCATTTTAAACTTTCCCTTAAAAGAAATGGTTTTGCAAAAAATGTATCGGTGAGTTCCAAAACGTCAGTTAAAAATCAACAATTAAAAAGTCATCGAAATCTAAAATGCATCCGTGTAGAGAGTTACGTACACAATAACTAAATACGTCATCTTTAAATTTTATGATACATTATTGACTTTAACTGCAAAGGATTTTGATGCTTTGGAACTTGGCCTTTTGGACATAAGCCAAAAGAACTGAAGCTGAGATCTTATCTCTGCATCCATAATATTTTTTCTATACGTCCACATACACTTTTTTGTGTCACGTAGTAAATTTTACGTCGTTAATTTGCGCGTAATTTATAAAAAATGGAAAATGCTTTGTCATTCCGTTTGTAATTTTACCCATATTGATTCTAGACCATATAAAGTATATACATATATTCTGGAGCCTTATGAAAAGAGAGGCTTAAATCCTGTTGATCGTCTGCTGAAATGTGGTTTCCGAAGCCCCAAGATAAGGTGGCGTACAGGTTTTTGTCAGGTTTTGGCACAGGTTTTTGTCAGATATGCCAATTATAACTTTGCTTTTCAAATTCACCAAGATCGGCTTAATTATGGCTGAGATATGAGCAAAAAACTACGACTACCTCTAATTTGTTCTATAAATCCCTTGTTGTGGTTGTTTTCTTACAATATTTTTCTGTATATCTGCATGACAGCAAAAGCCAAAGCTTCCAAATTAGGTAAAAGCATATTGGTTATCTAAACACAGCATCTCACAAAATATGAGTGCGATTGGATAAGTGGGCGTGGCACAAAATAGTTTTTCCTCCTATATCTCAAGAACGGTCAGATCAAATTTGTCCAAATTCGATACATATATCTGGGATGTTAATACAGAACTTCTCTAAAAATATGGATAAGATGATAAGAGACGTGGGCGTGGCACCTCCAGCTTAAAGGCATTTTAGATTTCTGTGTGTCCGGAGAATGACAAGAGCCACAGTTTTCAATAAGGTACAATCATATTGGTTATCAATGCTTCACATCCGACAAAATATGGGCGGTATTTGAGAAGTGGGCGTGGCACCTCCCGTACAAAGACAGTATAGATTTCTGTATATCTAGGAAACGGAAAGAGCCAAAGTTTCCAAATTATGTACAACCATCTAAGTTATTGTTTACGTATAAACTGAGGGCAGCAGTTTTCCCATCCCTGATGTATACTGTGTGTTAGGGGAGTTGACAGCTTAAGGCGCCACCTTCATCAAGAAGTACATTTTAAGTTCGATTTTAACTTTTTACGTATTTGTTAGGACTAGTTTTTTTTTCTGTAACTTACAAATTTTTTGAAGTTAAATCGTTGTTTGAAAGCCATTTTGGACGGCTGTTTTTGCACTTTGTTTTTCAACTTATTTTTTTTAATAGAATAATTATTGTGCAAATTGAATATTCTGTTAAAAAAAATAAATAGTTATTTTATAAAGTTTTGGAAAATAACAAACATGGAAAGCGTTTTTATAAAGTAAGACAGGCTTTTCTTAAGCTTGAATATTTGTGCCTTTTTACCTCTTTTTCTAGCTTTTATAATATCACCAAGTTGTTTGGATACTTGGTTGATATTTTAGCGCAGAATCCCGAAGCCAGCTTATACACTTCATAGCCTTCTCAGCAAAATGTTTGGATGCTTGGCATATATTCTAGAGCAGTAGCCCAAATCGACTCCTAAATATAGTCCAATTCAAACTAAACGTATTGGCGTTTCGTCCGTCCCACCATGGGACGTAATCAACGTTTTAAATTATCATTACACAACATCCGAAAAAATGTGGTCGGGATTGGTGAAGTCTACGTCAATATGTAAATCTGTCAAATTGGTAAAAAAAATAGCCCCGCTATGACCAAACTACTCTGAAAATAGGGTAAAAAGCACCAAAATTGTTATTAAAACTTAACTTAAATTTTAAAGCCTGTAATATGACCTATGGATTGAAAAGATCTGAATTGTTCAGCAAAACTTATTTTCTAAAAACCTCAAAAATATTGGTTCAGATACAAAATATAAATTTTTTAGAAAAATTTCCATTTTCGGGAACCATATCTCTTCTTGAGTCCAAGTTTAGTAAAATAGTAAATTTCTTCCTAAGACCGTCGGTACTTTAATCTATTAAATCAGAAAAATTAACCGAGTTACGACCAATATACTAAAATCCTAAAAAGTACTCATCTTATAATTATGGGTACATTCGTAAATGCAGTTGTTGCGCATCCTGAAGAAATATATCAACAAGCTTTAGACTGAAATCGTAAAGGCAAACGAAAGAAAGGACGACCAAAAACTGATCGAAAAGAACCCAAGAGAAAAAATACAATGCACTGAAATATTCTGGAACAAAATACAGTCTTTAGCAAATGATAGAACACTTTGGAGTCCCTACGCTCCTTAGAAAGTAAGGCGTAAAAGGAGCTGAAGAAGACAAATTTGTCTACATTCTAGGTAGTCCAAACTAACGTTATGAAAATCAAGGAATGGAATTGCAAATTTTTTCATAACATTATAGAATAACACTATTGAATTGAAAAAAAATAAAAAAAAAAGATTCTAATAACTGATTTTATTAATTCCATATTTTTCGACCTTTCCGAAAACCGGTTTATTAAAAGACTTAAATATTCGATCACCTCAGTTTTTTTTTTAACTGACAAATGTTGACATTATAAATAATACAAACAAGAAGCAGATACACCAATAAGAGTTAAAAAATACCGGGAAAAAAATTAACTTGAAATATTGCATACGTTTGGGATCTTTTCTTAAACAATTTTATCAAAAAGCTTCTAAACTTTACAATTTCAAAAGATAAAAAAATACAATATTAAATTTAGACACTTAAGGCAGCAAAAAAAAAACGCGTATCTTCTGAAATAGCTTTATCATTTTATCGACACAACCATTGAAGGTATGAGAGTATTATGCGCTTGTGCAATGTATGTAACAAGTAAAAAATGTCCTTCTGTCAGATTCTTTTTGCCTACAGGTAACGCAAACTCGTCTTTCGATATGGTCACCGGCAACCTTATAACCGTATTATGTTTAAATTAATCCTCCATCATGAAACCACTACAATATTCTAAATCTCTCCAAGCATTTTATGTTAAATAATAACAATAATATGTTTGTATATGACCAAAATTTTTAATTAATAATTCTTACAAGGTAGTTATTTGGGTTGAGGTCTTTTGCCCGAAACTTAAAATCCAAAATCCCGATTTTTAAATCCCTTCAGCCGGGCCCAAATATTTTCTCCTTCTTTATAACAAACACCGGATTCGCTAACTAAAGTTTTCCTGCATAGCCAACCTTCGGCCGGCGCAAGGCTGAATTTAGAAGCTTTAGTTAGTGAAACCATTGTAATAGAGGAGAAAACCTTGGCGCCCTACCGAAACCGCCTATGCAGATTTGGCATTTTTATAAAAAGGGTGTAACAAAATTCCGGACTTTTCAATTTGCAATTTCGAATTTGCCATTTTAAATGAATAAAAGTTGTTTTTCAAGATCTTACAACCGCTATTTTTTACCATCTCATTGAAGAATTGATCAAAATAAGTTTATTACCCAAGAAATACCGAAAATCGCCCAAAAAATAAAATCAGCGGAATATGAATGGAAATTTTTTGGTCTATTTTTCATGTACTACTTTTGGGCGATTTCGCTCAAGGTAATTTTTCTGGCAGCCATCGTATTGCAATCTCGATCCAGATTTGACCAGAGTTCGTTCACAAAGAAAAACCACTTTTGAAAATAGCTTTAGCTTTCTTAATGCTGGTATTGATATAACATTTGGCGGCGAAAAGTTGTAGGTCCAGCAGAAAATAGACGAATGCACAAAAAACTCATATAGAAATCTTACCGTCATTACATAATATTGTTGATCGGTTTTGACCGTCTAAACTTTTTTACTTGTTTTGAAGTTTACAACTGTTTAAATATTTTTAAACTTAACATGAATAAAAACAATGTCGTTATTTCTATTGTACGTAAAATTAATCAAGAAGACATTCGCCTTTGTTTTTGATATTTGACGCTGCGTAGTTTAGTTTATAAATTCACAATCAATTTAAGGTTATCAAATTTTTAAAAGTTTACTTGAAGCAGGGGCCCGCAGAAAGAGAATTCAACTAATTTGAAAATGTATTACCAATACCGTATTCACAAATCCCCTTGTAACGTTGTATCAATTGTATGTTGTATTAAAATACATAGTTTCACTCTTGGTTTTTTATACAACATACAATAGATACAACTATAAACATTTTTATTTACATTGTTGGCCACATAATTAGAAACGGTGCTTTAAGAAGAAAAAATTGCAGTGTAAATTCTATGAAGACCTTTACTGTTACTTATTAGAACCATTAAAATGTCGTTAGTGCAAACTATGTAAAGTTTAAAATATATTTTATGAAATTTAATTTAAATTTAAAATTTATACAGTATTTATCGCTTTGAGGCATAGTATTATTTGCACGTCTTTTGGTTTGCTTGAAGGGGAAATGCATATCTAGAAACTCGCTTATTTGCAATTTTATTGCTTATAGAAAACTTCCTTTATATCATGAACCATGTTGATAAAAATTATTTAACTTGAGAAGTCATTTCAATATGAAATAACTCCATATTCTTAAACGCCAATTTAAACGAAATTTTCTGTTGTTGCGCTCTATACAAATTTATATTTCTAAAACGTAGTTTTAAAAAACGTTCAACTCACGAACAGATGGCCCTAGAACCAAATTGGTGTTAAAAAAATTACTTTGCTTTTTGCACAAAGTACAAAGGTCTAATGTACAATCTGTATGAGTCCATAAAGTTAAAATTCAATTTGTGATAAACAAAATGATATTACGACTTATTCTTTTAAAATTTCTTAAAAACGCAATTTATGTATTTATCTAGATTAAATATTTTTTTGCTTTGAAAATATTTTTCAATATAAAGAGTATTGTGTGCGTAAATATTAGGTCTGTTCAGTAACTAAAAGTTATTGTTAATTTGCAACAAGAGAGTGAAAAGACGCTTAAAATCTCAAACGCAAAATTTGTTGAAAGTTTAAAATAAAACGTAAATTATGTTCAAACCTATTGAAGAACACAGCATATCGTACGTAACAGCTGGATTTTGTCATATGCCTTTTTTGAAATCTATTTTTAGTAAAATTTTTTAGTTTTTCCCATGGCTGTGTTGTCGTCAAGAAATAGTTATAACTCCGACTTCGACTCCTTCCGCTGAAATTTTTAAGTAGGACTCCGACTCCTACTCTAACATTGATGCTAAATGTTTATAAGACTGGTCCTTATTTGACTTTAAACTTTTTTTTTATCATTTTTCGGGTAACTCCCACATCGATGGAAATTATATCGAGTTTTTTCGAGTTCCTTTTATAATTCGCCTTTAAGGTTGGAACTTACAATGAAGTTCACTTAATGCTTAATACACAGGAGCTACAGCAGATTTCAAGTCATATATATGAACAAAAATAAAACAACTTGTTTACAAATTTAATTTTTGAGTTCATAAGTTAATTGGTGAAACGGGAGAGAATAATAGCATGTTCTTTTCCCCTCACACCAATAAACTCAAACTTTCGGAAAGAAAACCTTTATATGGTGGGCTCAGACTTAATTCATAGAGCCGAATTAAGGAATTTAAAAATTAAATTTGTCAACAAGTTGTTTTTAATTTATCGTATATTGACAAATATTTTTGTAGCCATTGACGATGTCTTGGCGAAATTCAAACGGAAAGGCTAAAACAGTGAACCAGCGGGTTTTGTTACTGAAATTTTTTATTTTTAAAAATATTAGAAAAAATTTTAATGCCTCAACTAAAAACCTCAACTCCGACTTCGACTCCACGGCCCTGGTTTTTCCCTCGCATGTTTTCCCTCTTTATAAGTGTTTTCCCTGTTTCAACTAGTTAAGCGAACGAACAGGCTTATTTGCAAATGAGCAAATAAATAAACATATATTAGAATAGTTGAAATTTTACTATAAAAAGGGCCGATATCATAATAACTAGCATTAAAAAGTTTTAAGCATATTCTTGTCAAATCATGAAAGGTACGAAGATTTTGATATTTGTGTTTGTGATTTGGTTGACTTCAGTGACAACACAGGCCAAGCCAAAAGAAGGCAAGAATTCTGAAGTTATTAATGTTAAAAACGGTGGAAAACGGATAATAATTAACATTTCCAACAAACATGAAATGGGGCAGTTCAATAGTAAAAACGTACCAAATGATGTTAAAAATGGTGGAAAGCGGATAATAATTAACATTTTCAACGAATATGAAATGGAACGTGAGAATAAATCTCACACTCCTGGTGTGAAAAAGAGTGAAAATGTGCCATACTCCGACAATTCCAACAATTATATAATGGGGCCGATTTTTTGATTAAAATACAATACGATTCCCACTAAGTTGAATATGCAAAATTTAACAAAATTCACTCTTCAGACGATCTGATGTTTAAAACGGCGACAATGCTCTAACACTCGACGATTCCAACAAAACTAAGTTGGAAAATACCATAAATATTTCGTAACGCATGGTGAAGGAATTAACAAAATAACCCCAACAATAAAAATTTAAGCTTAAATCCATTTAATTTCATTACTTTCTAAAGGTCTAAAGAAACAAATTAAATAAAAATTGAAAAAAATTTCAGTAAAATTTAAAGTTTGAGTTTCATTTCAAGAGTGTTTTTTTATAATTTTTTTTACAGATTTTTTTCCAGTTGGAAAGTGTCAAATGTTTAAAATGTACAAAAAAAAAATAGCTTAATTAAGGTTGACAGTCGTATAAAAATAATTAAAATCCACCACGAAAACTGCTTTGTGAAAATCATATTTCGCAAAATTGTAAATATTTTTCATCGTTAGATTAGATTATGAGTGGAACAAAAAAGTTTATCAAATCTGAGGTTAGATTAAGAACGGTTATGTGAACAAGGGCACACTTCCACTCGGAGACCAATGCGGTCCATTGTTAATCCCTTCAATGATAGAAAAAGAAAATTAAAGAAAAGAAATGAAGTATGAGGTGGATAGAATTAAGAAAGTTAGGATGTAAGTAGGTACCACGAAGAACTATTACCCTCTCTACAGCCCTCTCAAGAGAAACAACCGCACTATTTCCCTGACAAACCCCAGTAGATCAACCGCTTATGTGCACAAATACCCTTTTCAGGAAAGATGTTTGTATGGGGGCTATGTGAAATAATGGAACGATTTGCCCTATTTTTATTAGGCTTGTTCCTATGTTTGAAATTTCATTAAATTATCTTTAAAATAGCGCCCTATAATTTGGTTTACATGGATATTCATCCTGTCAGCCATCCGGACGGACATCGTGAGATCGACACAGACATTTTTTCTAGGTGGGTCTGGTACCAATATTTTAAGGTGTTACAAACACCAACATAACTGCTTATTACACTCTCCATATTGTGGACCGTTTTTAAATACTTGTCAACAGATGTTTGTGGTAATTAATATGTTCCCATTAGACATTATTTTATTTTGTTGCATTTTAAACTTTCCCTTAAAAAAAATGGTTTTGCAAAAAATGTATCGGTAAGTTTTAAAACGTCAGTTAAAAATCAACAATTCAAAAGTCATCGAAATTTGAAATGCAACCGTGTACAGAGTTACGTAACTAAATTCGTCATCTTTAAATTTTATGATTGACTTTAACTGCAAAGGATTTTGATGCTTTGGAACTTGGCCTTTAGTACATAAGCCAAAAGACCTGAAGCTGAGATCTTATCTCTGCATTCATAATATTTTTCTATACGTCTACATACACTTTTTTGTATCATTAACACGTAGTAAATTTTTCGTCGTTCATTTGCGCGTTATTTATTGAATGCGTCGTTGCTATTGCTTTAAGATGAGCAAACACATCTGGGTTTTTTTTCAAAAAACAATTCATCTGAAAACTATTTAAAAAGTACACAGTTTAATGAAAGCAAATAGTTAAGACAATAATGTTTACAAAAATAATTTACGCATTAAGACCCGTTGTGAAACTTACCTATAGCTAAAGGTGGGATTTTACGGCTATCAGTAAGTTGTGAAAACGGGCCTAAGTCTTATTGTTACACTCTGTGACCTTCAAATTTTTGCTAAAAAATTTAATGTTTCATTTGTCATTTTATTTAGCATATTAATAAAATAATTTAGCTTTTTTTGCTCATTTTGCATTGAATTATTGCGAAATAAAAGTATAATGAAATTTTACATTTTAACTTTCATATTAGCATTTAAAAAAAATTATATTTTTAATTGCAAGACATAAATTGTATAATATAAATATTTGGAATGTTTTGCTCTAAACTACTTAAAAATAATAATTTTTTAAACTCTAAGGGCCATTATTACAACTTACCAATAGTTAAAAGTCGGATTTTGTCGGACCGATAAATAGCTTTGCATTATAAAACCTTCATTTATTATGTTTTCATCTATTAAATATTTTTATTATTGAAAAAACAGCAATAAAAAATGGCAGTTGTAATAATGCAAAGCTTTTATCGGTCCAACAAAATCCGACTTTTAACTATTGGCAAGTCGTAATAATGGCCCTAAGGGCTTATAAATCAGATCAAGTTAAAATCTCTTTTTGGTTAAAAATATGTTTAAACCAACAAATCAGTAAACATATAAATTATCTTTATACGCATAAAATTGGGCGTTTAAACTACCAATACAGACCATATGAATTTAACAATTAGTTGTTGATTAGTTAAAACTACAATAAATCTAACTTTAGTTTAACTAAACCAGCGTTTAAACTTTCACTAATTTATTAGCCATAAGGGCCGTTATTATAACTTGTTAATGTAGGATTTGTTTCCACGTTTAAAAATCTTTTCACTATTACAACTTTGCTTTAAACCGGGTAGGTTGAAGATAAGTTAAAGTAATAAATAACTTATTCTACGTCCGACAAAATTCTTCCTTTTAAAGTTGTAATAATAGCCATTAAAATTTTAAAATTATTATTTTTCAGCAGTTTAAAGCAAATCGTTTTTTTAGATTAACACGATATTTAAACATTTATACTTACTAAACAATTTGTGTCTCGCAAGTAAAAGTATACTTTTCTTTATAATGTCCCTAATTTGTCTAATATATCAGTTTATAGAATCGGAGCAAATCTTAAAAATAAAATCATTTGTATGTTGCTTGTATCAGAGGTCTTGCGGGCCGCCTAAATTTAAAATTTAAACTCAACTTCTTTCAGTTATTTAATTATTTTTTTTTTAATGAATCACTATAATTTATTTAGTTTCGAATAAAATTTCATGTTGTTAAAAATTTTTTTTAACAAAAGTTTTAGCATATTTCATAACCATTTTTGGCATTGTTTAATGCCAGATTTTAAGATCAGGGCACACTGATACGCACTAATGAGAAATTAGAAATTACCGAGCAAATCGTGTTGACGCAAAATGTTGCATACTTTTCGGCTCATTTATTAAACTTAGTTTCGAACAAGTAAGAGTGATATATTCAGCTATGCCGAATCTTATATACCCTTTATCATGGTAAGTTAAGAACAAATAGTTATATATGTATATAAATAACTTTCTTTGGTAGGTATTAATAAATATTAATTGAGCCACGCCAACTTTTCATTTCGTCATGCCGAAGAATTTGACAAAATCAAAAAATTTATATAAATTGTATATATAGGTAGTCCGTTTCGTTTTAATATCTTTGTGCTTTGTTGTGATAACCCCGCATACAATTTTTATTCTTCTTCTCATTATTTTTTTATTGAATCTTCATATATTTAATATGAGCTAACAATATTTAATCAAATCTTATCCTAATACTTTATTTATGCCCTGCCAGTGCCATACAAACATTTTCTTCAACACGGGTTCTGTTAACATATATGTATAGGTGTTTATCGCTCAACTTAATGGGTAAGTGCTGCTGTGCCTCTTCTCCTTAAGCGAGTGCGGCCGGTATGATTTAAAATATTTCGAGCTAGTGGATTAGGGTGCAAATCTAGCCTTTTGAAATATTTTACCGCATACTTCGTAATAATAGTCCTTACCAGTGCCACATTGAGACCCTTGTGGATATTTGAGTTTTTAACATACCAAGGGGCAGCTGTGATTATTCGAAGAAGTTTATTTTGGCGCCTTTCAATTTTTTCGATATTTGAGGCCGAGGCAGTGCCCCATAGTTGAATGCCGTAGCACCATATTGGTTTTAAGATAGAGTTGTAAAGTAGTAGCTTGCAATCGAAACTAAGAACAGAATTTCTTCCAATAAGCCCATTAATTTGGATTGCTTTTAGTATTATTTAGGTTAATTTTGCTTCTATACCGAGATATTTGGCATGCGATTGTTAAGGCACTAGTTGATTATTGACTTTAATAGGGGGCAAGGTGAATGTTATAAGAGCGCAAGGTGAATGTTTTAAGAGCGCATTTTTGCTCATTGGCCTTTATTCTCCATTGTTTTAACCACAGTTCTAGTTGAAATATATGATCCTGCAGGTATCGAGATGCTTCCCGATTGTTCTCGTGTACGCTTAGAAAAGCTGTATCATCAGCAAAAGTTGAGGTTAGGGTGTAATTGTTTGTCATATGTTTATTAACATTATAACATGCCAGACATTATCAAAAGCTTGCGAAACATCGATGAAGAAAGCGGAGACATATTTTCTTTCTTCAAAGGCTTTTCTTATGGCGTTTACTATCCGATGGGTTTGTTCAATTGTGCTATTCTGAAACCGAATTGATGGTTACGTATACACCCATTGTTATTTAAAATTGGGGTTAATACTGACGATAAGAGCTTCTCAAACAGCTTTGATATATTAGATAATAAGCTAATAGGTCTATATGATTCAACTTTTGTGTTATCTTTTCCTGGTTTTGGTATAATCGTAACTAAGGATACCTTCCATTCTTGAGGGTAGTATTCAAGGCGTAAAATAGCAATAAAAAAGAATCATTTTCTTTGCTATGCGAGGTAGCTCCAAAAGCATTTTGTTACTGATATTATCAATACCAGGTGCCTTCTTGGTCTTTAATTCACAAATAGCCTTTTCTATTTCTCTTATCTCAAATTTTAGGGGGATAGCTGCTCTAACATTAACAGGCGGTAGCTCGTCCGCTGTATCGTCAGATATATTTGGGGTAAATACGTTTTTCAAATGATTTACCAACAGCTTTCCTTTTTCGTTATCATTTCTTGCCGAACTTCCATTCAGGTTTCTTAACGGTGGTTTCGAGAAATCTGGCCTTTTGAGATTTCTGGATGCACGCCATAATGAGTAGTCTGATTGTGGAGTTGCATCCAGGCCCTTAAGATATTTTTCCACTGAAGCCGTTTTCTGAGAATGCAGTAATTTTTTGTACACTCTTTTAAAAATCTCTTCGCACTTTTTTCATTCAAGAGGCACTCGACATCTGTAGAATACATTTTATTATTATTGGTTTTTTTTTGAGGGGTTTGCTAGAATGTACAGCAGCTAGGTTAAGATAACTGTCAAAATTGACAATAGAGAGATCCACATTCTCCGGTGTACTAAGCGGAATATTTTCTGTGCAATGGGTACTTAGATATTTTTTATATTTTAACCAATTAATTTGTGTTGCTGACGTCGCTAGTTAACCAGTCTATTGCGATTCATTATAGTGACAATCGAATATGTGGGGTCGGAAGATAATTCTAAGGAAGATTCAACATGGATCGTTTCTATGGGGATGTTTTTAACCACGCCGAAATCGATGACATCTGGAATTTTTCACTGATCAGTAGGCCAATATGTTGGTTGTTCACTCGCTACCACATTTAAATCCATTTTAGAAATTGTATTAAATAAACCACCACCCTTTGGTGTTATAAGTCATGATTCCCAGAAGGTATGTTTAGCGTTATAATCGCCAGGAAACAGGGTCCTTATGATTTAAAATATTTACAATATTGGGTTTCTAATATTGAAAATCTTGGTGGGGAGTATAACGACGAAATTACTAGGTTTATATTTAATTCCTCAACGCAAATGTTCGTTGCTTGGAGATAATTTTCACGATGATCGCACATTAGGTAGTGTTTGACTCGAGTTTTGCATCAAAATGGCAGAACCTACACAAGCTCTATCTCGAGGGTCCTTTGTATCCTACAGTATATAACCATTGATTTTTAACAAGTTTATTGAGGTCAAATGAGTTTCAGAAACCATCAAGAAATCAATTTATTTATTTTTAAGAAAGTATTCTAATTCGTTTTTATGTTGGCGGATGCCGTTTGCGTTCCAAAAACAAATTTTTAAACAGTTCAGGGCTTGTTAAGTACAGCTTGCAATAACATCGGTTGCATCATATTACCCATTGTGTTCTTAAATTCATTTGCTGTTTGCACTAATGTTTCCATGGTTTTTTCTTGACGACTTAAATTAGAAACTGGAGTTTCGTCATTACTTGGCGAAGCACCTTGCATTGGCACATGATTTGATTTTATTACGCTAGTGTGAGATGTTCTGTTATTACTAGCCTGCGTAGCCTGTATGTCATTAGTGTTTACTTGATTTGGTACCTGCGGTTGAGGGGGATTAGTTTACGGTCCAGACGACCCTTTATAATTGGCAGTGTGATTACCGCCACAGTGGCTGCATTTTTTTTACGTTGGGTCGGTTTTAGACTTAGAGTAGCAGTAGCCTTAGTATGACTAAATTCTTGGAACGGGTTCATTTCTTTTGTGCGGCTCCTCTATCGTGATTTTCCTGTACAGGATCTATTTCAAGCGGTTTCGTTTTTTTTAGCTTAACATCGCCGGGCTCTCACTCCACTCGAAAGAGTGGTTGGGGAATTTTTCCCATATTTTTAATATTAACTGCATGTTTTATTTTGAAGCCTTTCACTTCTAGGAATGATTTTATTTCCTCTGGGTCCACACGTGAGTCAATTCCCCTAATCACTACCTGAAGACCTTTACTGCTCTTCAGTTGGTATGTATTATAGCTTTTTTATAAGCTTCAAATTTATTAATAATTTTACGAAAATCATTCCCATGATTAACTTGTATTTTCGTCTCGTTTATACTACCAAGCTTTATTGCAGCTACGTAAAACGAATTTTCACCTATCACCGAGATCAAACTCTTTATTAGTTCATTTGAATTTTGCTCCCTAAGATATATCGGGGGAGGCTTGGACGATTTTATCACGTTTGGTGCTTCACAGGAATCATCCTCCAGCATTGCAAACGATTTCGTGAGTGTATTCTATCAAAAGTTGGTACTTTTGAGGCGGAAGCAACAGCTGAAGATGTAGGGCTGCGACCCCGCTTGAGCACTGTTATATACCTGTCCATACGAACTCGTTCTTGAGGCTTTTTACTTGTGGGTTTCCATTGCGTCTGAGTTTGAGATCATTGTATCATTTCTAACTAAGATTGTTTTGCCGTCGCGGCAACCCCCATAGTTGAATACCATAGCACCAGATAGGTGCACTGCCTCGGCCTCTTATATCGAAAAAATTCAAAGGTGACAAAATAAACTTCTTCGAATAATCACAGCTGCTCCCTGGTACGTTAAAAACTCAAACATTGATAAGGATCTCAATTTGCCATTAGTAAAAACTATGATAACAAAATATGCAGTAAAATATTTAAAAAGGCTTGAACAACACCCAAATCCACTAGCTCGAAATATTTTAAGTCATGGCGGCCACACTCGCTTAAGAAGAAGAGACACTGCAGCACTTACCCATTAAGTTGAGCGGACGAGCTACCGCCTGTTAATGTTAGAGCAGCTATCCCCCTAAAATTTGAGATAAGAGAAATAGAAAAGGCTATTTGTGAATTAAAGACCAAGAAGGCACCTGGTATTGATAATATCAGTAACAAAATGCTTTTGGAGCTACCTCGCATAGCAAAGAAAATTGTTCTTTTTTATTGCTGTTTTACGCCTTGAATACTACCCTCAAGAATGGAAGGTATCCTTAGTTACGATTATACCAAAGCCAGGAAAAGATAACACAAAAGTTGAATCATATAGACCTATTAGCTTATTATCTAATATATCAAAGCTGTTTGAGAAGCTCTTATCGTCAGTATTAACCCCAATTTTAAATAACAATGGGTGTATACGTAACCATCAATTCGGTTTCAGAATAGCACAATTGAACAAACCCATCGGATAGTAAACGCCATAAGAAAAGCCTTTGAAGAAAGAAAATATTTCTCCGCTTTCTTCATCGATGTTTCGCAAGCTCAAATATCTGGCATGTTATAATGTTAATAAACATATGACAAACAATTACACCCTAACCTCAACTTTTGCTGATGATACAGCTTTTCTAAGCGTACACGAGAACAATCGGGAAGCATCTCGATACCTGCAGGATCATATGAGTCGTTCAGTGGATAAAGGGAATGAGTCCAAAAAATTGAAATTGAGAAAAACGACAGAACAGTTGACGTTGACTTTAAAACTAGTTGTTACAACAAAACTCAAAACTAAAATTGCAAAATTAATTATTAGGGCTTCTTTTACAATTTGTAAATATATAATGCTAGTATGTAAGTGTATGTGTTCACAAAACCTATTAATATAATAAAAATACGTTATTATAGATAAGAGTTTCAGCGGAAAAAGGGAATAAGTCCACCAAATTTTTTGTTGTTGAAATCGATTGCGTAAAATGCAAATTAATTATGTTTTGACTTTGGGCATTCGTTCGAAAATAAAAAGAAATAATATCCATCTAAATATTGGCTTACCTCGCGTAGTGTTTTAATTGAATTAGTATATTTTGAAAAGAGTACATTTTTTATAATTTTGCAAAAAAAAAGGCTGCAGATAATTTGTTTTTTAGTTCAGTGCATTCGCACAGTTTTATTTTTAATAAACTTAAAAAAATAACATAAAAAATTTCATATTTTTAAAACAAAAAAAAAACATAAAACATTTCTTCTTTTTAAAACAAAAAATAACTAAAAAAAATGTCTTCTTGTTAAATCAATCGTAAGTATAACAAATTTAACAAAATAATATGTCTTCTTCAGAATAACCTTTCTGACTTGATACTGTTTTCAAGTTTTTATGGAAAGTATGGTACACGGGAGGGATATATTTACCTATCAGTTATCTTTACCTATCCGGTAATTTTATTTTGGTAATTTCAACGTTAATTTTGCATACCTGTTTTTTCCTTTAAGTTTTCTTTTAAAAATGGCAACATTTGTATTTGTATTAATTTTTAGAATTAACTGTCAAAAATCGATAACGTAAAATACACTACAGTTTAACCAGTAGGTAAGACATACATGCAGGCCGGCCAAATTTGCCGATTTATCGGCATTTTGCCGATTTTTTGCATCTAAATTATCAAAGTGCCGATTTGCCGATTTTTGCTCAAGAAATGTCGATTTTTCGATAAACACCTAAAACACCGTAACTTTTTGTTTGTGTAAGTACAACCTTTTAATTTTCTGCAACACTTGTTACATTTTTAAAATTTTATTTTAAAAATACTCAACTATGAATAATGAAAGAATTAAATCCAAATAATTATTTTTTTTTCAAAAGATTTTTAAACCTAAGACAATGCAATTAAAATCTCTTTTCCCATAAGGAAAATATAAAATTCTGAATATTTGAGTTTGAAAATGAATTGACACTTACAAAAAGTAAGGGCAAACAAATTTGGATCTAAAACGTGATAATTTAAGTGGTGTACATTCTTTCGAAAATGTGAAAAGGATTTTAAGCCATGTCAACCTAAAACAAAATATCGATGTTCTTCGGAAATTTTAAATTTGCAATCTTTTTCTTTTCTAAAGATTATTTAAGCTTATTTTAAGTTTGAAACTCAAATATTTGTCTATTAAAAAATAACTTTAAAAAAGAGTGTTTGTGGAAAAATAATTTACCCTTAATATAAAATAAATTTGTTTATTATCTATTTATTGAGAATTTTCCAGTTGCGAGTCTAAAAATGTAAATATATTTTTTAAACTGTATTATTTCTTTTATAAACTACAGTTATAAAAGTTTTCTTGGAATTCAAAAATTAATTAACAAGGTTTCGTTTAATTTAGTTTATTTTTTTTTATTGATATTTATGTTAATTTTTACGTTTTAAACATAAGTAAATGCTGAATTTTTCTGTTTTGTTATAAAAATTTTCTTTTATTGTACTTAAAATAGATATTTTCAATTTGCCGATTTTTTACCCATTTTATTAATTTAAAGTACCGATAATGCCGATTTTTTTTGAAAATATGCCGATTTCTTATCAAAATCTTCTGGCACCGCTGCATACGTATTAAAATTATGAAAAATTCGTTCCACAATAGACATCTTTACACAGCTAGATATCTTTTTGTGGAAATTACAGGCATAAGCAGGAAGGTTGTATCTTACGACGAAGGTTACGACCGATCTGCACTCACTGCACTTACTAAATTAGAAACTTTTCTAACCACAGCGGTATCATAACAGTGATCAAAGGTCGAATTCATATGTAATAAAGCATAAAGTTCGATTACAGTTACGCTTCCGATTGCTGCTCTCTTGCAGCAATGAACTAAGTACAACAACAATTTAAAGAACATAAAAAATTGGCAGGCAGCGTAAGCTCGAAGAGATGTAAGAAATAGAAACAAATAAGAGCGATTAAAAGCAAAGTTAACAGGTGATTAATGCAATATGAATGCAAGCGTAGACTTATTCCCTTTTTCCACTGAAAATAACAATTTTGTGTTTCGTACAAAAAAATGTTTTGTCTTTAAAAGGAGTATTCCGTTGAAATTTGAAAACAAAATTTTTACCATACATCATTAGTCATAAAAGGAAGTGTATCCACGCTAAATCTCAAAAACGCCAAAAATGGACTCATTCCCTTTATCCTCTGAACGATTCATATATTTCAACTAGAACTGTGGTTAAAACAATGGAAAATAAAGGTCAATGAGCAAAAATGCGCTCTTATAACATTCACCTTGCGCTCTTATAACATTCACCTTGCCCCTATTAAAGTCAATAATCAACTAGTGCCTTAACAATCGCATGCCAAATATCTCGGTATAGAAGCAAAATTAACCTTAATAATACTAAAAGCAAAATTTTTTTCTGGCACTGGTTTTAAATTCGTTTTATAATTTTAATATTAAGTTAAAATGCTTAAGCTCGAGGTCTGTTTTATGTAAAATTTTTCTTTATTTAATTCCGATATTTCGATATTCTTTGAATATCAGCTTCATTTACATTAACCACAATAAAGGAGTAATAGCTCTTCACGTTTCAGCATCAAAACTACACTGAATAAAACATACCTCAAGCTTAAGCATTTTACCTTAATATTGAATTATAAAGGTCAAATAAAAAAACAACTTAAAAAAACAAAAATTTTAAAATTTTAAAATCCTTTTTAAGACATAACAACATTAAATAAAAATAAATTTATTTTTGGAAAACTGGGAAAATCCACTTAGACAACTGGGTTACGAACACTATTACTTAAGTAGCGTTAAATTAAAATATATTTGGGGTATTCACAAGGTGTGCTATTATGTTATATTGTCATAATGTTCTAACATTTTACAATGATTTAAAAATATTGTTGTTGCTTTGTAAACAAAAAGTGTCTTTAATTAATATAACTTTGCTTGGTATGTTTATTGTGCTATCGTAATCAATCAGAAGAGACCTGCGCTTAGCGGCTGAGCCGAACCGCATTAGTTTTTGCAGCCGTCGCCGTTGATGGTATAGTTTTATCCGACTAATATCCGAATTTAACCTGCGGCTAGCAATTTTTTTAACAAAATACTTCCGGCGTCAAATTATATCGGCTTAGGACTCTGCTGTTTGGTAAACAAACAAAATACAATTTATTTGTGATTTGCGACTAAAAAATGGAAAATAGTCATCAGGTACGATCTAATTTAATTTATTAATTCATGGATTAGAATAAAAAAATAGTTTGATTTAAGGTAAATAATTGGACTATTCACAAGGTAGTCATAAAGTTGTAAAGTCATATGTCTTAAAATATTTAAAAGAAATATATATGACTGCTGTGGACAAGCGCTTATAATTTAGATTTCTAATGTACAGTTACGACAAAATAATGAACACAGCATTACAACTTATATTTTGTTGCAAACACAACAATATTTTTTTTTATGCAATTGTAAAATTTTATTTAGGACATTATGACGATATGACTTGATAGCACGCCTTGTGAATAGACCAATTTTTTTTTTATTTGTTTTAAATCAGCTGATTTAAATACAAAATGGCACACTAAATTATGAGGGGTTGTTCACAACGGTCGTATATTTTCATGTTATTATTTTAAGACTTATGACTTTATAACACCTTGTGAAACCCCCAATTGATTCTACGAGTTTGTTTCTTTATTTGAGCGGTATATAATGTAAATACATAAATGTGTATGGGTTTGTATGCGCAAAATTAGCAAAAAAAAAACAACAACCACAAGGGATATTTTTTTTTTAAATAAGAGGCAGTCGTGGTTTTTTGGTAAAATATCAAGCATTTGTTAACAGATCTTGTTGAATTTCAATAGCAAGAAATGGTGGTCTATATGTGACATAAATGTAAATCAACTTTTCTTCTCATAAGGACCCGGAATATATAAACTTTATATGGTCTAAGATCAAAACTGTAGAAATTACAAACGGAATGACAAACTTATATATACCATTTTCCACATGTGGTGAAGGGTGAAATAAAATTTCATGTTGTTATATATTTTTTAACAAAAATTTTGAAAAAGTTTTGGCATTTTTTAAAACCATCTTTTGCATTTTTTGGCATTGTCTTATGCCAGGATTTAAGATCAGTGGCCGTATTCTGTAATTCGCTAAAGCTAAATCTGCATCGCTTTAAATCTATAAAGTGGACTTTGCGAGTATTGGCTATGAATGCAATACTGTAATGTGCATTGCTAAATTTGGCAATGCCATAACAACTTAATTCGCCGCAATTTTAGCATTTAATGTTATCGCTAAAATGTTTAAATTTCGTATTCTCTTAGGTATTTTAGCGATCAAGATTTAGCTTTAGCTAAGTCCTAATATATATTTTACGATTTTTGTCGTTGTGATTATTGTCGTTTCCTCTTTAGAGTCGGTCTGATGTTTACATTGTACGATTTTTATCTTTACGACTTTTTCTTTTGCTAGCGAACTTCAATCACTTTTGGGATCTGCCAATTTTCAAATTGTACCGTCTCAATGGCAATATTGTACCAAATTAACATAAATTGTACCAAAATTTCGCTATAAAATAAAAAATCATACAAAGTTATTACTAACACTTTCTTATTCAATAAAAATATAAGTCAAAAGGAACAGTTGATCAAGCCAAACCTTTTGATACCCTACACCACGGTACACTGATAGAAAAATGCATCTTCATATTGATGATGCCCTAACATCAAAATTTTGACATCAATGTTACTACAAATGGCATCAATGATGCAAAAAGTAACATCAATCCAATGACTAACGTCTTCGAACAATTTTGTCATTTTTTACGTGTCATCTATTTTATGACTATAGTGACATCAATTCGATGCCACATTTTGTGTATTATTAACATTATTTTCATGATAACAATGTATTACAGGAAGCAAAAATTCCTATATTCTATTGTTTTAAATTATTTGGTTAAATACAACAAATTTTTAAAGTATAATGATTACAAAAACCAAACCAAAGGTCGTAATTCAACAAACGTGAAACAGACATATGTATGTAACGGATAAGTAAATAATAATATTCTCTCACTTTGACTTAAGTCAATTCCAATGACTTTGACTTGATAACAAACTGTCATTAGATTGATGCTAATGTGTCCTTTCTCCGATGTTACTTCGTCATCGCACTGAGGACATGTTCGTCATTTCTATGATGCCGATGTGTCATCCCATTGGTGACATAATTTCATTTTGAACCTGATGACACTTTGGCCAAGTGATGTTAAGGTTGACATCACAATGATGAAAAGTGTCATGGGGTCAAAAACGAAGACACTTGTCATAGTACTGATGTCATCAGCGTTATGACCCCTTTTCTATCAGTGTATAGAAAGACAAATTTTCGAGTGTACGTCATTTGGGACCCACTCTATGAAAGTTCTTTGTGCCGAATATTATTAGATATCTTTATCCATATAAGATTTGTGTGCCCTTCAGTGATTTTTGGAAGGGCGCTTATATGGGACCTATGGATAATTTTGGAAATACCAGCACAACATTTTTCATCATATAGTAGCTATCGAAAAAGTTATTGTAGCCAACTTGTATGTCAATTCCAACATTTTTAAGGAATTTAAAAAAAAGCTATTTCCGGGAGTATTATTTGTAGGGGAGCTATCGTCAATTATGGACAATTTTTCTATTTCTCTTGTTTTGTCAACGGCGGACAAAAGTGTAAAAATTGCCACCAAAAAAATCGACAAAAATGGCGATTTGGAGACGCTTGATCCCAGGCTTCCTACAGGTATACGAGTTCAAATACTTATGTACGTATGTACTTAATATGTTAGTAATACATCATGAACACAAATTAACAATAATGCAACTTTTGGTCAATGCTTGAGATATATTATTAAATATTTTATTATTGAAAAGAAAAGTAAGTTAGGGTGAATTCCAAAACGTTATTTGCAATGAAACCGAACAAAGTCATGTATTCCTAAACGCAAACATTTAAACATGGACAATGTCATACGTCCCTAAATGTATAACTAATAACGGTTATCGATGCGCAAAAAAGGCAAACACTGCATTAATGCTGTTGCTGATCTTTGTTGACATTTTTTTTTACAAAGTAAACAAAACAGCACGTTACTTTGTATCGAAACAGCATTAAAACCGTATCACTGCAATGTGTTTTCATGTTTTGGAACTCACCCTTAATTCACCTCAAAGAAATTATAAAATTGTACCAAAAGAGGATGAATTGTACCAGTGTACCAATAAAGTTTCGATTGTACCAAATTTGGTACAATTGTACCACAAATCCCATCAGTGACTTCAATACATTATCCGTCAAATGAGAGAACAATTAGAGAACGAATGAGCAAACAAAATGAATCGAAGAGTACACTCGCTTGTGTACCCCTTTTAATTCCTTTCTCCCCTCTCGGCCATAAGGTAATAATCGCAACGATAAAAATCGTATGACGGGTGCAGGTCATACTGATACGCACTAATGAGTGTTTAAAAATTACCGAGAAAATCGTGTTGACGCTAAATGTTGCATACTTTACGGCTTATTTCTTAAACTATAATATTACAGATCACTGATGGGATTTGTGGTACAATTGTACCAAATTTGGTACAATCGAAACTTTATTGGTACACTGGTACAATTCATCCTCTTTTGGTACAATTTTATACTTACTTTTCTTTTCAATAATAAAATATTTAATAACATATCTCAAGCATTGACCAAAAGTTGCATTATTGTTAATTTGTGTTCATGATGTATTACTAACATATTAAGTACATACGTACATAAGTATTTGAACTCGTATACCTGTAGGAAGCCTGGAATCAAGTGTCTCCAAATCGCCATTTTTGTCGATTTTTTTGGTGGCAATTTTTACACTTTTGTCCGCCGTTGACAAAACAAACTTTTCATATTTATGTTAATGTATTAATTTCGGATATTTTATTTCATATACAGCCCAATTATAAATAAGAATGCCCCTGGAGTTTTTCCCTTTTCCCATTTTTACAACCGAATCAACATAGGAAAAATGGGAGAAGGGAGAAAACTCCTGGGGAATTTTTATTTCATAATTGGGCTAATAATTCATATCAAATTAAGTTTATTAAATGAAGATTCTTAAATTAAACTAACGATTTTATGTTGAGTTCCAAACATAAGCCTTTTTCTAGTTGTCCCACTTGATGCAACTAGAGTTTTTCATTCCGATATCCCGCAAATCACGTGTAATTTGCATTGGAATTTCCCGGATTATTTTGTATAAATATGGTAAATTTACCGATGGTAAGGAAATGGCAAAAAAAACTAAAAGTGTTAAAAGATTATAAACGGTTGTTTATGGCTATAAAGGGAAAAAATTCAAATTCCGAAAATTTTCCGAAAAGATGAATTTATAGTATTCGCGGTACATTTATACTTGGATCATTAATAATTTGGAAACGTTCTTGAAGCGTCTATCTCTCGAAGATTAAATGACATAGACTGACGTTTTCGTTTTCTGTTCGAGAAATTTCTCATACATTATGTATTTTATCTTCTAAAACCCCCTTTTTAACGCCCAGTCTGCTTGGATTGTTTTATGGTGTTAAATTTAAGTTATTTTTAAGGGGACTGCATAAAACATAGATTGATTTTATACATTTTTAAGATCTAAAATCTTAATTTATATTGGGATTAGGTGAGATAAATAACCGATTTGTTTCTATATTGAAAAGGTATAAACTATTTTAGAGCTACACCAAAAAATTCTTTTAACCCGTATACGTATATTTAACGAAAAATCGAGGAAACAGCCAATTGGTCGAAAGTACAAAAATTGTGGGTGTATTGATTTTTTCGAACTTGCACTTGCATGTGGAAACGTGGGGTGAATTTCAAAAATAAAGTTACCGAAAGACTTTAACACTTATATAAACTTTTTTCTCTTTTCTATAACTACAACATCTTTACCTCTAATCTAACCACTTTTTGGTAGATCCATCATTATTGTTCTCAGGGCTTAAATGTATACAAACTTTTTATGAGGGTGGGTTTTATTTCCTCATATCCTCTAAATTATAACAAAAAAAAAAAATACTCAAAAAAGAAACCCTCAAAGAGAAAAAAACTAAATCTTTTGTACACTTTTTGTTAACAACTTCATTAGGTTTTATTAGACACATCTTTGAAGAGTGTTAGATACTTTTTCTATCGCAAATATTCATACAGGTTGTGTTTGTTTTTAGCTGCTTCTATTTTATTTCCAACTTTTTTAAATTTAATTTACCCATGGGATCATGTCTTTTACATCTGTGCTGATTTTTTTTTTTTTTTTGTTCTAAGTGTTCGCTTTTTTTGACGTACTTTTTGTGTTTTTTTATATTTGTGGGCACCTATGGTTTTGAGGGTTAAAAAAATAATGCCAGACAAAAAATGGATATAGAAAAGTGGGAAATTACATTAACTAGATTTGAAATGGCTGGAGGATTAGAAAAATCCATTGAGTTTGTGATAAATAGTTAAACAATATTCAGTTAATTGCTTTTGAAACGGAAGTTTGACATGTTTAAAAAAACAATAAAATAAAAATAGAAATGTTATATTTGAACAGTTGGGTGCAGGGTTCGAAAGATCTAGAACAACAAAGATGTTCACTATCAATTTTTTCTTCGTTTTCTAACTGCAATTGAGCAGATAGCAGGATTTTAATAAATGTACTGATCCTTTAACATAAGGGCCATTATTTTTTTTACTAGAGAATATCGAATAATAAAATATTGAAAATTTCAATGTATTTTTTTTATTACTTAATGGTACATTATTTTGTTTTCCTTAATTTAATTCACGTGGGAATATTGAGCATTAAAAAAACATTAACATTATTTTTAAAAAAGTCCTATGATTTATTAATTCTACTATGATATCTTATTAGAATAAATTCCCATGTCATTTTCGGATGACCAAACCTTATTTTTCGATGTTTATTCCAATGTCCTTGTAATAGCTTTTCTTCCTTAAATCTGTGTTTATGTATTTATCGTGCTCGTCTTAATTTCGGGAATTTCTGTCATTAACTTGTGCTTAAATATGGTACTGACAGGAATGTCCGCCAATTTTAAAATGAAATCGGGTTATTTTTAAAACTAAAATATGTTTAACTATGTACAGAATTAGTGTTGCTGTAGTGCTAAAATACTAGCGCTAACTAACACCAATTAGAAAAACTGTGAATATAAAACAGGACACTAAACACTAGAAGAAATTTAAAAAACGGATTTAACTGAACCAAGTGACAAGTGCTATATTCGGCTATGCCGAATCTTTTTTAACCTTCACTATTGTAGAATTGGATCAGAAAGTTATATAAACACCGTTCTATAGATAAAAACAAATTGTTTTGTTCCACGACTACTTCTCAATCCCGCCAACAATTTTGTGTTATGCTGTGTATTGATAACTAGATGTCTTTACCTACAGACAGACGGTCACCCGAATTTGAATGATACCTTTATTATACCTTTGGTGAAGGGTATAAAAACAAATCATTGGTTAAAGTAGGATTTCAGACATCCGAAATTGTCTTTTAATGTCTCTTGGGTTCAACTAGAGCTGTACCAAAATTCCTTACTTTTATGTGATTCCTACTGCTTGCAATTGCTTAGAAATTGCTGCAGGCGAAGCTCTCAAATAAAGGTTAAATTTCAAGAGCCGATGTTGAATGTGCACCACACCTAAACGTCAAGTTATTTTCTACATTTCATTGGACATTTTCCATTTCAAACTAATTCAATTTGAACCATGGAAAGATAAGCAATCGAGCAAAGCGTAAAAGTTATTCAGGCTTATTACGAACATGGGCGTTTAAATCAAAATGCATATCGTAAACTTCGTGGTTTTTTGGTCAATTTAATCATCAAAATATGCGTAAAAACGGAAAAATCGTGCAAAATTTAGCATATTCGGGTCTGTGGGAGATGTGAAAACACCAGTGCATGCTCGTACAGCTTGTACTCGTGCCCAACAATTGCACCTCTCACGCTCGTAGATGAACATTATGCTTAAAGGCTTGCATTTACACGCTTTCCTCAGTGGATTCGTCAATACGCAGAATTGCCGCATTTGCGCGAATTATAATCCAAGAGTGATTGTCGAAAACCAATGCACCGACAAAGAGTGACTGTTTGCTGCGGGTTATGGGCTGGTGGTTTATCGGGCCGTATTGTTTCTAAATGAGGCCGGTCAGGTAGTTTCTGTGAATGGTGTTCGCTATCGTGGGATGATAGCGAACTTTTTTTCCCGAATTGGAAGATATGGATGTGGACGATATGTGGTTTTAACAGGACGGTGCCACTAACGAAACAATGGCTCTTTTGCGAGACAAATTAATTGGGCGTTTTATCTCACGTGGTGGCGATGTCAATTGGCCGCCAAGGTGTACGCCGATATGCCAGCAACAATTCAAGAGCTTAAGGAAAACATAATTCGGCACATTAACCTCAATTATGACTCAGTGTCATCGAAAATTTGGACCATCGGATGGAGGTGTGCCGCCGAGGTGGCGGCGGACATTTGTCCGATATTTTGTTTCATACATAATTGAACCATACCAATATTATCATAATAATGTAATTTGTGTTTTATTTAAAATCAACATCGGACCTTAAAATTTCGACAGCAATTTTCATTGGGTAATGCCTAAAATTCATTATGTACGTTCTTTTTTTGGCTGACATGGGTAGTCTTTGTCTTCCCTGTCAAAATCGCAACTTCTGAACCGCACAAGCGACCTCTCATATATTGAAATCGATTAATTAAATTCAGGATAATCTTCAGCTGCTTTTTCTTTTTTTCGTTTAGGATGGAAAGCAAAACTTCTTGCAATTATTCACTTCGACAACTAAAGTAAAAAGAAACAAAAAATTGTTGCTTACACTATTTCGTTCAATAACAAGATTAAATTTGGTCTATACATCAGTTATATGCATCACTGCACTCTTTGACATCTTGCTTTAAAAGAACGACTGACCTTAGTTCTTGCCACCTGGACTTAGCCTTCCTCAACGACTCGCGTGAAGTAGAGTCCCGCAGCGATCCACTGCAATACTAACTAGTTTCTCCAGCAGTATTTCGTTCAAAATACAACCTTGTTTAGCCAGATCGTATTATGTGTCTTTTCCCGACAACATCTGTGGCCTTAGATCTGCACTTAACTTTGATATACTGAAGGCACCCGCTGGAGCTTCAATGGCAGCTTTGCTGCTCATAAATATGCAGTCAATTTTCCGAAGAAAGCTGCTGTTTAGCCGGCAGCCTATAAAGGACTTTAGTATCGTACTGTGAATAAAAAGCAGATCTGTACCCTTTAACGATGTATAAAGGACACACCATCTGATGTAAGTCCTGTATATATTTTTATGTTATAACTCCAATATATCGAGCCATAATCGCAAAAGAAACTTAAGCGACAAAAACAAAATTTTAGACGAGAAGGTATTTTTTTATTTTATTTCAAAAAATTTTGTATGAAGGTTACCGCGTAAGACACAATTGTTTTTGCCATTAAATCGTAACGGTACCTAATTTGATCGTGTTTTTTTAGGCGATGAAACGAAACGAAAATTGAAATTTACGTCGGTTAAGCTTTTTTGGAGGTAAGGGCTCGATATGATTGAAATACCTTATAAAATTTCGGTCGTATGTGTTATGCAAGTGATTAAATTCATTTTTGGTATGTGGCCCATGATATATGATCTGATATTTTATAAATTGGTGTCAATGTTTTGTAAGTTTAAAACTTTTCTGATGATTTGACCTTAGAAACCAGTGAAATGCGCATAGGAATAACTTATCCCATCAACAAAATAAATTTCAATTTATCAATACCCTTAAAAAATTATTAATCCAAATTTTTAATATTTTAATCAGGCTTAAGTTCATCAAATTTAATTTTCATTAAATTATTTTTATGAAGAAAGGAATTTTACAACAAGAAAATTAATTAAAATTGTTATTGATAATCATTCATTCTTGACTGACCTGAGATTCGAACCCAGGCAGCTGGTTACATGACATGTTTCGATCACAACCACTTGATCTCCTCAGATGGATTTGCCGTCTTACACTCGCAGCCATTGACGACTGCTGACGTCAATAGTCAAATATCAATCATTAAACCAAATTGTATTTTAACCTTTGGTAGATCGAAATTTACTGTTTTTGAATGATTATCCATTTTAATTGATTTTACATGTTTTTCCTAACTATAAATTTCAGTTTCTCAATATTATTAAATGGGAATTTAGCACATTTGAAAGAAACCTTGTTAATTAATTTTTGAATCCCAAGAAAAACTTTGATTTTTGTTTTAACTAAAATTCTGCACTAAAATTCTAAATGCCAATTACTTTAATATTCTATAATTCGTTAACTACTTTAAAGGCATCTGAAATTAAGTTTTGTCACTTATCACTTAAATCACCAACCGTTTATCCAAAATATGTTTGTAAGTATTCTATTTAAATAATGTTATCAAATTCGAATAATCACTATGATAATAAATTTAAATTTTCCAGAAACATGAGGACATATTTATTAAATGTAATTTCGCAAGTTAACATAAGAGGAATGGTCACAGATTTTCAAAAATATGGGAAAATCTCTTAAGCTTTTGTTAAGCTCTATTAGTATGAACTTTGAACAAGGTGAAAGAATAACAGAGGGAACTAGTTCTTCGCTCATTATGTTGAGTTTACGATAATAAAGCTTTTAAGCAATATTTTAGATAGCTTTACAAATATTTAAGTTTCTTTTGTCCGAGAAACTTAAATCGTTATACGTATAAGCACCAATTTGAGCCTTTGCTAAATTCAGATTCATTTAAAATTTCTTATGTAGTATACCCAAATTCAGAATCTTTACAGGAGATATTAGGAGCCAAACGTAAGGCCTTAGCTTTCGTAAGTTAAATATTTTTAGTGCAATTCTCATCTAGATGCTGAAGTCTATCTGAATTGTTTTGGGATGGTGATTTTTCATTTCTCTCTTGCTTATTGTTGTACAGTAAAAGAACAAGAGAACAAGTTCAACATTTTTCACTCCCCTTCACTCGTACTAAATTTAAGTTTTTTTCAACTAACTTTATGTACTAGTCGTACTAAAATATTAATCATTACATTCTATAAACGTGCATACGCGTGTGTTTGTAAAAAGTTTGTTGTATTAACAACAACAACGCTACACTAATAGATATTAAACGATTTGCTTGTTTTTTAGATTTCCTCCAACTTTTTTCAATATTTTCTTTCAAGCATTTTTTTTTGGATTTTTCTTGCAACTAAGAAAAGTTTGTAGCTCTAAAAAAAATTACAATGAAATCTGTGATTATCCCTAAACTTTTTTTACTTACTTTATTAACAGCTATAATTTAGATATGTCTGTATATCCAACAAACCCACTCATACAGACCTTGGCAATTTATATCTAAATACATATCTCTGATTCAAATCCAGAAAAGGAAAAATAGTGCAAATAAATAATACAAACAAAATGTTTGGTTGTTTGTTAAGTTGTGTTTCGAATAACTTCTATACTCTACACGATCACAAATGATGAAATAGAGTTTAGGTTTAGTCACTCCATGTGAAATATTTATCTAAGACCACAAAAAAGTATAAAATATTTTTGATTCTTGGGTAATTTTGAGTCAATTAATGGATGTCTGCCTGTCTTTTGAAAACAAAAGTTAACAGCAAATTTGTGATTTTGGTGTCAGGTTGTTTCTAGTTCTCCTAAACAATTTTGGATTAGAATCCAGCAAAGACAGTACAGTACAGTACGAAACGAGTACTGGATTTAAATATGAACTAACTTTTCCAAAATATTGTTGTATCTATTTTGTTTTTTTTTTTAGTATTTGAGCCAATATTTATTATTTGCTTTTTTGATATCTTAAATATACATATATTTTTATTTAAGTGACAAAATGTATGTCCATCATTGCCATTAGTTACCGATCGACTTATTATCACTTTTTTAATCTATCTATTCAACGGAGTCCCTCCATCCAGCTGGCTGGCTGTCTATGTGAACCTTGGACGTGAAGTACATGTCGCAATTTTAGAGATAATTTTATCAAATTTAGGTTCTTATTGTCAGGTGGACTTAGCATATTGAAAATATTAAAAATCGGTACAAAATGGAACATGACCCTCATACACACTTCTTTCCCGAATATAGTATTTGTGTCCTTAAACCATTTAATAATGTTGGAATTGGGATTCAATTTTGCCCAAACTTGTTTTACCTAAGTCATCTTACCAGACATTACTGAAATTAATCCATATTTGACAAAAAAAAGATTTTATTGCCTTTACTGTCTTATAAATGTTGGCGTTGACATACAATCTGCTGAAAATAACTTTAACAAAATCTGTTATGTCATGACAAAATTTTGTGCTAGTAGGTCCAAAAATAACCATAAAAATTTCCCTTCCTAAAATCACTTAAAGGCAAACAAATCTCATATAAATGAAGAAATCTAAATAGATATCGGCACAATGAACTTTTACTTTGACATGAAACTTAACTTCATAACATAGTTTTCTCCGGCTGGTTCATAATTGCCCATTGGTCCCAAATAAGGTACACTTTTGAAAATTTAAGTTTGAATACCTTTGTATAGGGTATCATATGGTCGGGCTTGACCGACTATACTTTCTGACTTGTTTATTTGTTTTGCTATTTGCCTCAAAACAAGACTTCGTTGTCGCATTTATTTAATATTAAATGATTGAAATACACACATAAATTTGCAAAAGATACTTGTAATAACATACAAAACTGATTCAATTGCCCCAACAAAAAAAAATTATTATTGATAGAAATCATGTGTATTTTACGATGGAGTATTTTTCAGCTTAAAGTGGGTATAAATTAATTTCTACTCATAACTGAAAAACACACAGCGGAAAATACGCATAAAAAATATGGCAGATATATAAATCATGATACATATTTGGTATTAATAAAAAGGGCGACCCCTTAGGTAGAAGTTAAAAAAGAGAAAATGTATACGTTTTGAAATGTGTTTGCTTTATGTACTAAACACAGTAAATTGATTAAACTTTGGAATAAAATTTGAAGCCACGATTTCTTAAAAAAAATAGTGCTTTTAAGGGCCACCCTTTTTATACAATTTATTTTATTTTTATGCATAATATTTTACGATTGCTTTTCTGAAAATTGTTAAATGCTGTGGTGCTATTTCTATATGGTTGTATTTTTTTCTCTATAATAATTTTTATTTAAGAAAAAATATTTATTAATGTTTTTCATGACAAAATATAAACATAGTTTAATGAAATGAATTGAATGTTTATGGTGATTTCTACGTCTTAAAATTTATAGTTTTAATGTCCAACCTACGAGTTTTTAGGAAATGGAAGAAAGAAGATTGGGTAGTTCGTAAGGAGATGCTTTTACTCGTACGCACGCTTTGTTCTTAAATGCGTAGTTATTTGCATAAAGATAGCTGCAAGTTATTTTCTCTGTTATTCACCTATTATTTAAAATTAATTGTAATAAGTATGTAACTAGAAGAAAGGCTGCCTTAAACTTGGGGCGGCGAAGGTAAGTTTAATTTCAGACTTATTTATTAATTCATAATATTCATTTCTTTCAAAATTAATTTTAGCAACTTAAAAGCATCGAATATTTTTCATTTTTTGCAGGAGTTTCTTTTTTGTCCACAACTCGTCCAAGTCCAAACTCGCGGCCATGCTATCTGTCATCTACTGCAATCGGTAGAAAAATGTTTTCTGGATGGGGAAAATAACATTTGGACTTTTAATGGTAAGTTTTGACATTTTTTAATACATTCTGAAATATGTTTATGGCCCACCCTACGGCCGATTTGTAGGGACAAAAATTTGTCGATATTGTGCCATCCATTTTTTGATAGCTTTTGGCATGTGGAAAAAAAGTTCCACTACGCCATTTCAAAAAATTATTTTCGAGGCGCACAAATTTTCCTAAGGTTTCGGACGAGTTTTTTTTCCAAAAACCTATCTTTTTTACGTGTTAATTTTAAGGGTTTTTTTTAGTAGGGAGGTTAAAACGTGTTAATTTTAAGGGTTTTTTTAGTAGGGAGGTTAAAAAAATCCACAATACTAATTATTTTTAAAAGCTAAGGCACGAGCTCCATGTTTGCCTTTGTCCTTCAAGTTGTGATGAAAGTTGACAAAAATATGAAAATCTGAAAAATGTACTTGGGACTTCAAGAAGAATTCTTGAGAAAAAGTACTAAAAAACAGAAGTAAGGAAGAACATATAAATCAATTAAAATAGATAATTATTCAAAATCAAATTTCGATCTACCAAAGGTTAAATACAATTTACTTTTAAGATTGATGTTTGACTATTGACTGCCAGCAGTCATCAATGGCTGTGAGTGTTAAAACGGCAAAACACTCTGAAGAGATTGAGCAGTTGAAATTGAAACATTTAAGGGTAAGCCTGGGTTCGGTTCCTGCGGCAGACAAGAATGAAATATTATCAATAAATTTTAATTAATTTCATGTTGTAATATTCCTTTCTTCATAAAAATAATTTAATGAAAATTAAATTTGATAAACTTTAGACCAATTAGAATTAAATTTGGATTAAAAAATCAACGGTTTAAAATTTTTTTTACATATCCATTTTTCGAAAAAAAATGTTTTTTTTTCGATTTGTTGCTCTTTTTTGTTATTTTAAGGCTCCAAACTAATGTTTAAGTATTTTCTCATTTCTAAAGAAATTCGCACGTAAAAGGCGATGTTGATCACAGAGCACACAGAGGCGTCACGAGACAGAAAATATTGTAATTTGTTCTATCTTTTTCTTCGAAACCTGTAGCCCGTTTCTGTAATTTTCGCATCGTAAAATTTTCCGCATGAAACCAGTGAATCGGGACAGAAACAGTGCAAAATGAAACAAAAAATGGTTTTTCTCGCACAAGTGTTTCTGTATCTTTCCGTTGCGAGAATTATCTGTCATTTTAATAATTTTCCAGCAATTATTGGAAGGATGTGAGAAAAAGTGTTTCTGTAACAATATTTTGCGAAAAGTTTCTAATAAGAACTGTCAAAATAAGTCGCATTTGAAATTGGTGCGAGAAAAACAAAATATAGATATTTTAAATTTAAAATATGGTTATATACTATTTTTGTAATATAAATAAAAACATTTTAATTGTGAATGCGTAATTTAAATGATGAAAATAAATAAAACACCATTGTTATATTTTGTTAATTAAATTTTTTAAGCCTTTCCTTGTTTTGGCTTTATTCAGGGCTGCCAGATAAATTTGCGTGAAAATCGTCAATTTTTTGAGAAAAATAAAAAGATCGCCTTTTTGTTTTAAAAAATCGGACAATTTAAAATTAATTATAAACAAAGTTTGTTCGATTTTTTATTAAAACAAAATCAAAGAACTTAATTTTTTTTAATGTATATATATTTTATTAAGCTTGAGGTCTATTTTTTATAAAATTATTTATTTTCTTTGATCCGATAACAATTTAAAATTGTTTTTTCCCCTGAAGAAGTCTCACAAAGGCGTGACAAAATATCATATTAAAAATAAATTTTAACAAAAAATAACATAAATATTTTTATAAAAACAAAAAGAAGTCAAGCTTAATAAAATAAACATACAAACTTATTTAAAAGAGATATATACAAATACCAAGAAATTAAAAATTTTTAAATTAATTCCGCTTAGATAACAGTAAAATAAATATTTAGGGTTTTTATTTTTGCGAAAAACCAAGGATTCATAGTGGCGACGTTGTTTTAAATTTGTATCGTATGTGTCCAAATAGGATATAATTGAAATTTAAAAATTTCGGTTCACAAATGGCTGAGATATGAGTGAAAAACACGCCTCCAATTTTTACCCATAAATTTACCTATTCTTATAACTATTAACTTTACTTTTTCTTTTTCACCTGAAATATACGTAGTAGAATACCTGTTAGTTGAAATCGAAAATATGTATATAAATTTGTTGTTGCTTTCTACAGAAATTCATATTGTCTTTTTAAATTTTCAATGCCACAAAATATGAAGTGTTTGAAATTTAAAAATTCGATATGAATTTTTATAGAAAGCTACAATAAAGTTATAAAATATTGTTGATTTTGTTTTTGCTTTCGTCACTTTTTAGAAAAAATCAGCAAATCGGCACGTTTTCGGAGCAAAAATCGTTGAAATGAAAATAAATCGTCAAATCTGGCAGCCCTGTTTTTATTATATTTATTTCTTTTGTTGACGTTTCGCTTTTATTTGACGCTTAATTACTGGAAATATTCCAGTATAAACAGAATTTGTTGTGTCTGTTTTCGCATTCAAATACAGAAACACTTTTTTCTCGCAAATCGAGAAACGATGGAATTTTTTGTTTCACACTTCGATTTTACGATGCGAGAAGTACAAAACGAGCTACTGCCCTTTTTGAATATTTTGTTTTGATTACGCAATTCGTGTTGATAGTAGCGGCCTGTTTTTACACATTGCCACTTTACTACCAAAAAACATTTTCTTTCTCTTTCTTCGAAAGCTGCCCTCGCAAATGATTTGGGCATTTTTCATACGTCACTTTTTTCATCTCTGTATGCTTTGTGATGTTGATATGAGTCTTTTGAAGATAAAAGGTTGAGAAAAATTCAAAAAGTTTTTATTAACAACTTTTTTCCTTATGCCGAAAGCTATCGAAAAATCGATTGCTCAATATGGATTGCCATCTTTTTTAAAAAAACAATAAAAAGTTTTACTTTAGAAGTATCTCACTATATTATAATTTTACCTAACGTTTTAACATACCTACTAGAAAAAAGATAAACTTTTCTACAAAAAAGTCATCCAAAACAACATATTTTTGGAAAAACTGCTATCACCATCGTGTTAAGAGTACAGTTACACTTTGGAAAAATAATTGAAAAAAAATTTGATGAGCTGATTTTTTATTACCTCCTACAAAAAACATTAAAAATAAAAGTTGAGAAAAAGTTAAAAAAAAATTTAATTTACAACATTTTTTTTCATGCCAATGCTATCGATAAAACCATGGTACAATATCGATTGCTAAATCGACCCATTCTAATGTTTAAGTCCGTCAACTATTTATTTTTTTTTCATACTAATTTTTACAATTTCAAGTTTTATGGGCTTAAAAAAATCCTATATGGCTTCAAACAACAGTCTGCTTCTAAAATCAGCTTTACAACTTTTCTCCCAACTTAAGCATTTGGTAGGGGCAAAATAAAAACAAATTTATTATTTTTTAAAATATTGGAAACATATCTTTTAGATTGAATACCTTTTTCCAAAAAACAACAATCAATATAAAGCTCTTTATCAAGCTTTTGAAAATCTATATTAAACGTTGGAAATCTTTTCTTAAGAAACCATTACTGGTTGAGAACACTTATTTTTTTTTTTTTTTTTTTTTTTGAATTAGCAATATTTTAAATGGTATACATATTTTTTTTCGCAAAACCAATCTTACATAATTTGTTTTAAAATGAAAGAATTTCAAATTACACCTGGACCCTGTTTCTCAAAATTCCAAGTTACAAATCTACAAGTAAAATAAATTTGAAACAAAAATTGTGGCTTTTATTTAGCGTATTTTACTTGAAGATTTGTAAATGGTAGTTTTGAGAAACAGGGCCCTGATTTATATGTACGTAAAAGAAATTACCCACGATAGCAAAACTTACACCCAATTCGTAGAATTACCTACAAGTGGCAGCACTGATTATTATAAAACATTACCTTAGCCTAATTAATATTTTTTTTGCACTTATTGCCAGTATCGCTTTCATGCAAAATTATTCATTTAATATCGTTTATACAGGATTTCGTACATGAAGAATAGGTTTTCAATGTCTGTGGGCTTTAATTCGTTTTGTATTTAATTTAAGGGCTTTTCAATGCTTCTAGCTGCTTGCTTACGTTTTGAAATTCTTGCTTGAGTGGTTTCCAATGAATTTGCAAATTATTTTTGGGCTTAACTAAAAATCTTACTAATAACTCTATTTCATCATTTTCAAATTTATGACTGACTGGAAAGACATTTTCTTTGAAACGCATAAATTATCTCTCGCAGGTTAAAATTGTTAGAACCTTCTTTTTTTATACAACTGCACTTTTTTGCTAGCATATTTCCAATAGCAACAGGGGTTAGATAGTTCCAGCTCTAAAACAAGGGTCGATTGTATAATCCAGCCGAATTATGCACTCAAATTGTGCATGCTAATTCGTATCACACTCAGAAGCGGTTGGTAAACGCTGTTTGTTGTTATTACATGAAAAGCCTTTTTAGCCATTCTTCCGTTGTAAAAAAATATTCCGCAAAATGTCAATAAGTTCACATTTAGAAACACCTTGAATTCTTGAAAAAAAATTGTTAGGAAATGGTAAATTAATTTTTTCGTCAAGATTTTGGCGGTATTTTTTTGTCATATATTTGATAAGTACACATTAAGTCCACTTTCCATTTTATCGAAATCGATAAGCATAATTTAAAAAATAAAAAACATCAGATGCTGAAAAATTATCTCAAATATAAACAAAAATGTTACACAAAATACAAAACTGTAACAACAACTTTATGGCGGCGGTGTATTACTTCACAAAAATATACCGTCCTCTATAATTATTTGTATCCAAATCTATTACAAAACCTTATAAAGCGATCCAAACCGCCGCTATGATCATAAAACTGACACCAGACACACACCATTTTCAGTTAAAAAAAAACACATCTAAAGTGAAATGGCTTTGACTGACTGACAGACAAAATGTAGCAACACTTCAAACTCGTACATGAGTACCCCTCTGTCACTCATTAGATACAATAGTATGTGTATTTGCTACAAGTATTTTGTTGGAAACAAATTGTTATTTGCATATGTCCAAAATCAGATAAAACTATGATTAACGATATTGGAGCATCATTTTTATACCAACATAAAACAACGACAACGCAAACAACAACAACAGCATCAGTGGACATGTAAGCCGAAAAACCAACTAAAACACAACTGAAATTGTAACTTGACTCACACAACACAACAACAGAAATTAAGCAAATCCTACAACAACTCCAGAAACAACAATATAAAACAAATGTCTTTTATGACAGTCGTCATCAGTTAAAAACACTACTACACTCTATTGATTTACATCAGACAGACAGACAGACATACCCACACACGTTCACTCACCAATATTTACGAAAATTTTGAATATCCATTTTGTGCATGGCAGCCATGCAAAGTTTAAGTGCTGCATTGCAAGTGTTGTATTTTAAATATTTGGTGTTTTAACTGAAATCTATACCAGGAAGTGATGAATATACAGTCAAGAGCAAAAGGGCATAATAGGGAAAGGAAAAAATATTAAATTTAAATTTTGAAAATTTTGAGAAGGAAGGTACTTTTTGTGGAGAAATACTTTTTGGCACAAAGATACAAAATATCAACTTTTCGTAACAAACAACGTGTTTTGTTGAAAAGATGCACGTTTGTAAAAAATTTACCTTTTTAAAGAAAACTCTACGTTTTTGTACGTGTAGTGTCTATCATTTAGTAAAACACTAAACATTTTTATCAAAATTTCTGCATTTGTATTTAAAAATGTATGTTCAATGTTCTGAAAAATTTAAGAATTTTTGATAAAATCGAAGTTTTACATTTTTAACAAAAACTTAGTACTAGAGAAAATTATTTTCCAGTATAGTCAGCTTCAACAGAACTATTTTTTACGTACATTTTTAATCTATTATCTATTATGGCTAATTTAACCATATTATTGTCATCAATAAGCATATATATATATATATATGTTCCTTTTACTCCTCTAGGGAGCATAGGCCCATAACAAGGTGATTCCAATAATCTCGATCTTCGGCTCGATGCTTGACTTCGTTCCACTTCATGCGCAATCTCGAAAGTTCTGTTGTCAGTTGCCGCTTCCAGGTATGCGCTGGTCTTCCGGCTCGTCTGCTTCCCTGCGGGTTCAAATCTAGGCATTTCTTGGCAATATCATCGTCTAGCTAACGGAGGGTGTGACCTATCCAACTCCATTTCCGCCTACTTATTTCCGTTCTTATAGGCTGCTGGTTTGCCTTCAGCCAGAGTTGGTTGTTGGATATTGTTACAGGCCAGAAAATCCGTAAAATTTTTCGGAGGCCATTGTTGATAAATACCTGAAGGCTTTGTATGTCACGTGGTGCCATGTTCCAGGTCTCGTATCCATATAATAGAGTGGATTTTATTTTGGAGTTAAATAATTTGATTTGGGTTTGTTTTGAAATACATATTAGACGATTTCCAAACCGGATTTAACTGGGCAAATGCACGCCACGCCTTATTGATGCGACTGGATATATCTGCTACCGAGTCGCCAGTTGTATCAATTGTGCTACCCAGGTAGCAGAAGGACTTAACATCTTCTATGTCTTGATCACACATGAAGAAATGGCTATCTGTGTTGCTATTGATACGGAGTGATTTTGTTTTGGGTGTATTTATCTTCAGCCCAACCAATTTTGCGATGTCACTGATGGTGGAGATGTTTGACTGCATCTCTGATAATACATATGATAAACATATGTCATCGGCACAATCTAGGTCCTCTAACCGTCCTTGCAAGCCCCACATAATACCTCTCTTATGATGCCTTGTTGCCTTCTGCATCACAGCATCGAGGGCGCAGCTAAAAAGTAGCGGTCCTCAGAATTAAGGCGGTTGTTTAGTTGCTGTTGGCTGGCCTTATTCAAGAGTTTTTTGCTGGTGTTGACAGAGCTCTTCGCGATCTTCCTCTGCTGAATTAAGTCCCACGAAGCATCGCTTATCCATTATTTCCTAGTAGTATTTTTAAACCCCAGTTGTTTTTCCGGTGCCTTAGTGAAAACTTCCCTGACATGCGGTCATGTTTGGGTTTCACTGTTACTTGAGGCGTATTTTTTCAATTCATTAGTGAATAGGTTGGCGGTTTCTGATTTATCATTAAATAAGTCCTCAATCAAGCAGCCACAGCGCGTAAAATAAAGACTTTTTTCGAAAAGGGTTCTTGTTGTGTATAATAAACATCTTAAAAAAAATATGATTTGAAGAGAAAAAGAGCATTTTGAAAATGTAGTGGACATTTTTTTAACCGATATAGTGTATATTCCATTTTGGATGGCTATTTAGTGCTTTTTTTTATCCAACACTGCTGCATTTTTGTACATATTTAATGAATTAGTTTTGTTAGTGTATAAAGTGCATTTTTATTTTTTTTGATGTTGTTGCTATTGCAGAACTGCATATAAAAACTACTACCATTCTTGTTGTCAATTGTATACGCTGATGATGTGGATGCGACTCTACACTGTTTTCCTTAAGTAAAATATATCACAAAAACAGTTTGGAAATATCTGACAACGGATGTTGTTATCATCATATCAGTGGTCGTTTAATTTTGTTTGACTCATTTGGGGGTTTTTATTTCAAGTTTAAAATGTGTGTGTTTTTTTCTCTCACCCTACACATTTGTGGTAAGAGATAGTTGTTTGAAATGGGACTAGAGAAGCTTATTCAGTTAATTTGACTTTAAAGCTTTTTAAATAATAAAAAAACATGGGCTAAAACCAGTTTTGTATCCATAAATTTTAGAATCGCCAAAGTCAATGACTGATTACATGTCCTGAATTCGATCTGAGTGTTACACAATTTGAGTTTTAAGTAGATTTCTGCAGATTTTTTTTTCAAATCAACTCTTAAAAATTTTTATATTTTTTATATTGATCTAAATATTGCCTCTATAAAAACGGGGTTTCAAAAAAAAAACTTGTTTGAGATTTTTAAATTCTAAACTTAGAATTTATAATATTTTTTCAAGAATGATAGAATATATGGTTACGCCTTGCACATATTTTCCTGTTAAATAACGTAGTTTGTCCATAGCAAGGGTTGACAAGTCTAAAAGTCCTCTATATTCACAAATTTTTTTTTAAGAAATTAATGGCACTTTAAAAGAGCTGGCAACCGCGCAATTAACACCATTATGCAGTTCGCTTGTCGTCATGCCTTCGACATGCGCTGAATATATAACTTTCTGTTTAGAATGGCGTAATTTTAATTTCCGTCTTTTTTACATTTTCCTATTCTACGGATGCTATTTAAATCAAAAACAAGCGTAAGTTGTTCTTGTTAATGTAATAGAAACACATTGAAACAAAGTTTTCTCTCTGTTGCTATTGAAAAAAAAACAAACGTATAAAAATGCTGTTACATTTATGGCCCAACCAGAATGTCCATAAAATGGCTTCAGCAAATGTGTTAACACATGTAAGTCATATGTGTCAAACCATAATAAAATTAAGGAAACATTTTGTTAAGTTTTGTGTAACTGTCATCTGCTTAAGCAAATTGCAAAACCGATCGCACATTCCGTACGGAGGCGATTATTTTTTTATGTTGTTTTTTTAAATGAGAGGCTTTTCGTTAATGTTTGACAGTAGCTTAAGCTTATAAATGCACAATCTGGCTGAACCTTAACACTTCACATTAAATGTTTTTTCGAAACCTCTCTTTTTGATTGCTCAGAAACGTCAGGTTTAGCTGAAAAATTCTGCTTAAATTAACTTTTAGGCCTGTTTATTGCTCCTTTCCCATCTCTCCTAAAAGCCAAAGATTTTGCGAGATAACATTAAAGCGTGTAAGCCAGCACTTTCAAGAGATACTGAAGTATTTAATTTCTGTCAATTCGAGAACATTAAAATTCTTGGTTCATATATTTTGTCTATGACTGCTCTAGAAATACGGGGGATAAAAAAACTAACTTGATATTGTTGTGGTTAACTCAAAGTGATGTATTATTCTATATAATAAAAATATGGCGGTAAATATAACATTATTTGGATACTGGCTACCGAAAACACGTTAGTGATACAATATGCATATAAACCTAGCTACAGGTTAGTGGTATGTCATACCAGTTGCATGACATAGATGTTACTTATACAACAGATATATACAACAGGCGAATGCAAGTATCAGGTGGTAGCTATTCTACAGCAATAGCAAATAGGTTACGGTAACAGCAGGTAAAACCATAAACTTCAACCAGCTGATCGGTCGAGCCCACCTGATACATGAATTCGCTTTGTTACTAGACAGCCTACCCGAAATTATAGATTACCAGTTCTGATTTACTGTTGAAGGATATTGTAGCCCTTTTCAATATATATTTTTTTTCTTAATCTGGATTGAATTGTAGATTTTTAAATTAAAAAATGTTACGTTGTATGTACATTTAATTTTTCGAAGTAATTAAGCCAATGTCTCTTTTTTATTTAATCGAAATGTACACAGAAAAAATAAGAATTGATATCAATTAAAAAATTCATAAATTTAACACCAGTAACCAAATTAGTAGTATCAATTAAATATTTTTCATATTAGCAACAAAATGTTGTTAATATAAGTAAACGTTTAATTCCCTTGTTTGAATTTTTAATTAAAACTAATTTTATTTCTAATTAATTGGTTACTTGAAAAAAAAGTTGGCGAGAAATTTTTCTGTGGTTATCATTCGTACCATTTTGTTCTTTACATTTCTACAAAACAGGTTTTACAACAACCGGTTTTTAATTCAAATAAAAAAGTTAATCTAAGCACTTTTCGCTTTATAATACATATTTAAGTACTCTTTTAAAATTATGTTTGAATGAATTGAAATATGTTCTTTAATTAATTTAGTTTTCCTATTCTCAGGTTCTTGAGTAAATTTGTTTACCTCTTGCCGTAGCCTTCACCCAAGTCTATTTTGTCTGACCCGAAACAATCTACACCATTTTATCATTCTCTCGTTTGTATGATTGTATTTGAAGTATTCATTTCATTGTGAATACTGAAGTTTTATTGTTAAACATTAATTTGAACATGTTGTTATATTTTCTGTGCATATTTTTCGTTGACTTTTAATTTGGTTTAATATTTTCGTTTTTGTTGATGATGACGATTATATCACTTGTGGTCCCTGGTGATGCTGACACTATGGGATGTTCATCTTTATCTGTGGAATTTATTATTGATTGTATTTAATTTTGGTTTTTTTTTTTAAATTTTTATTTCACAAAACTATTTGCTGGAGTCTGATTTGATTCAACCAAATGACTATAGATTTCATAATGTGACATGTTATGATAGAAATTTAATTTATTGCCCACACTTTAACTAATTTGTATACATTTTTTTCGAACAGAGGAAGTGATAAAAATGTTTCTTGTGTGTTGTTTTTATAGAAACTTTATTATTGATTATTATGAGATAAAGAAATTTATGGGATCAAGATTTTTAAATACTAGTAATTTGTTTTATTAAATGCCATTTGACTGGAGTTGTTGATGCATATTTGGGAAAGTGTGCTGTGAAATTTGCCTTAATTTGTTTGTAATAAAATTGTGTTTTATCGGGCTATGAAAATGTTAAATCTCTTTTAAGGTTATTAACTTAACCACAGTTAATAAATACATTGTAATTTTATGTTTTTGTAGCTTTAAACCAACTATAACCACTACAACTATTCTAGAGGTACCCCATTAGGAATGGAAAATTGTTAAGAAAAATTGTTCCAGGGCATGCCAAACTGTTTTACTCATCATTTAAATTACTAAGAAAACCAATAAAGAAAATATTTGTTTAGGCATTTCGTTATAAGTTCTAACATACTTATAAATAGTTAATAATACCAACATGCTTTGAAAATACACTAGAATGAGCTTCACAATTCATTTGAGATTTGCCTTTGTAAACCATGTGACCCCATACACACTAATAAGAAATTAGATCTTGAAAGTTTTTTTAAGCAGTAGGACGAATGCGGGAGTTTAGTAATATTTATACATAGTTAAAATAACGTCGTACAGATATTCGTAGTATCGGGATTCCATGAATTTTACTAGGAATATTAATTTTTGGCTAAATAGCCAGCTCATATGATATTAGCGCTATCGTTTCTAAATCCTTATTTCTGAAGCATATTTGTCTGGGCGTTAGTTTGATTTTTAAGACAAGCTTTCATATATAGGGAATGTTAGAGTTCTTTTTAAATTTGAGAAGAAGAAAAATAGATATTTGCCGGCTGCCAGCGAAAGAACCAAAAGAAAAATCGCCCAAAACAATGTGTGAAAATCGCGGAAGCATATTCTTCTCTATGGATATGATCGCTCTTTAGCAGTGTACCGCTTTATTTTATATATCCAAAGTCTTCTTTATATTTATCTAAGAAAATTTAAAAAAATAATAATAAAAGCCTGGTTCGAAAAGTTTTTGATGTCATCAATCGAAAGGAAAGCCAAAAAAGGCTTCAGTTAGCGAAACTGTCACGACTAACATGGGCGTTTAACAGTATTTTCTACTATCGCCACTGCTCTTTGCAATGGTAATTAACTGTTTTCTATGTTAAAAAAGGGGTATATCGCGGAGTTTCCATAGCCATCTTTTTACCCACTTACAACTACAATTCGAGTCGGAAAGAACCCAACCAATTGTAGGGGAATGTAAGAAAAGATAAACTCACTGTTTATTGTTGGTGTTTTGTTTTTGCTTTGATATTGTTACAAGTAAGACTTTGAGTGTTTATAATTCTTATTCGCATTAGGGTTTTATTTGTATAATATTTTTGGCTTTTCTAAAATCTTTGGAAAAGGTTTCCTGATGAGCTGGCCTAAGCAACCAGTGAAATGCGCATAGAAGCTAGCTTTCCCTCAACAATAAATTTCAGTGTATTTGTCAAATATGAAAAACTGGGAATTTAACACGTCATACGGAAATCGTATTAATAATAAATTTTGTATTCCCGAAAATAACTTTAGTGAAAACTTCAGGAGTTTGACAAATTCACATATAAATCAAATGCAGAAAGTCGAATTTGATAATAAATATCTTGCGAAAGCCAGCTGTAAGCGTAACCAGGATGCTCATGGAATGGGGTTAGACGGCGAGGAAGACCCAAAAACACCATGAGAAAAGAGCTGCCAGTAATTGATAAGTTGAGGCTGTGAAGCGTTAAGTTCCCTTAAGGAATAAATAAATAGGATTAACAAAGACCTGCCTTAAGAAGTAGAACTTTAAAAAGCCTGCCATTGACTTAATCGGTAATATGTTATTAAATTTAGTTGTCTTTAAAACAATATATGTATATCCAAGACTTAAACAATATATTTTTTTGTTAAATTCATTTGATCTGAATCAGCAGGTGCTTACCCAAATCAGGTTAAATGGTTTTAGGAGAAGAAGAATCAAGATTTATGCTCAATAAATTTGAAAAAACCAAAAAAAATTTTTAGTTTTTCTTTAAATTACATCTTTATATTATGAATATTATTAAAAACAAGCAAAATAGGCTGAACTTAAAACTGAAAACACAAAAATGCAGGTTAATCCCAAATGATCGATTAAAAAAGATTAAACTTAATTACATAATTTTATGCAAATTTATACGGGGTTATAATTTATTCATTTAGATTAGGAATTAACAAAAAGTTACAATTAATATGCATACATTTTTTTCTTAACTCATGTGAACAAGAAAATTCACTAACGACATTAAATTAATATAGTAAAGTATATAAAAAAAGTTTCAGCACATTTTTCGGTTAATAGTTTGTTACGGAATTTATTAAATTTCTTTAAAAAATTAATGACAAACCAAAAAAAATTTTATAATAAAAATAAATATATATAAAACACAAAAAACTAAGTTATAAAAATTTAACATAATGAGTAACTAAAACGCACAAATAAAAAACGCATGATGTGATCAAGATAACTAGAAGTCATTAATCACGGGAAAAGGCCAAAAAAAAAACACGAAACGAAATCAAATACATTTCACAAACTCTAGCAGTGTTATACCTGCACTTATCGAAATACTTAATTCTGAGGAAAAATTGGTTTATGTTTTTCATTAATGTTGGTGGCGGACGAGCAGATGGACGGACGGATGGACAGACATACAAACGGTTGCTAAGGTCTTCAGCGAAATAACTTTCAATCCAATACTTCACACACCCTTAATGACAGGTATTTGTATTTAATTCGAATAATCATGATATGAAATCAAATATTATATAAATTAACATATTTGACCACCACCATTCTTTTAGAGAAAATTATGATTTCCAAAAAAAAAAAAAAAAATTCCCTCACATACAAGAAACTTTTTTTCATAGAGGAAAAAACGGGGAGATAGATTGGCGAATACATTGAAACGTAAAAACAACATCAAATATGCATTAGACATGAAATTTTTGTTAAGCGACCTAAACATTGATTCATTATGGTTAAATTTATTTTATCGCAACCCTGCAACATAAATAAGGTCATAGTAAATTAATCAGATATTTGAATATAATTAAATTTTTATTAATTAGAAAGCCATAAAAAGGTTAAAACTTACCATTTGCACGACGCCAGGGTTTGGAATCTTTTAAGCATAAAAACTTAAAAATGACAGATCTCTAACTAATCGCGGAGTGCCAAACCTTAATTTTGTTCCTTAGGAACCAGTTACAATTTAGATTTTACACGACCCGGGCTTTAATTACGGCATTAAATGTCGATTACAATTACAATACAATTCCAAATGGATCGATATCGAATGCCATAATTGATTCTCCTGGTGCAGTTGTTGGCATAGCACCTTCAGGGATTACATTCCGTATGCGGCTTGTAAGCAGGAAAACCATAAATATGCAATTATATGTTATGTAACAACAACCACACAGACAATTAGTTGTGCGTAAATAATTTTCTTCGTGGTTGTTGTTATGTGTTTGCACTTTTGCTTTTTTGCAAGGGTGCAACTTGCGACGTGAATACCCTTAATGCATTCATCCATTATGGACCTTTTTTTTAAATGTTGGCATCAATTTGTTAGTGCATATTTTTGCATATTTCAGGCCTTTGCCTTTGACGTATCAAAAGAAAAAGCTTGAAAGCGGTCAGCAATTTTCTACTATAGCAAAAGCCCATTTAATGCCTCCGTAAAACGATTGTCTTTTTCTTTAACCGATAATATGTTTGGCACTCCCTAGAACAACTTTCTTACCATTGCTGGTATGGTGGTCACTCTCAAGATTTGTTCGTTACCAACGTAGGTGACTAAAACAGGAATTAAAACAACTTTCCTCCCGCCTCCTTGCAGATCCACCAAAATTGTTCTATCTAAGTGATTTATGCATTTTTCATGAAAAAAACTTTATAAAAATTGACTGTTTGTGTATGAGCCAGCCTGCTTAAGTAATGCAGATAGTGGGTGATAATATGTTAAAAACAAATGGATGAATAATTAAGATATATTTGACCCATCTAGTGGCATTCAAGGCTTTTCAGGGTCCAAATTTGGGAATTTTAATTAACTGCCATATTTGCATGCGAGCCGACCTAATGGGTGATAGGGGGTAAGGATATAAACTAATCTAGTTAAATACATGAAGCCCCCCATAGAGGGACTGTTCTGTACTCCGCCTTTTCTCCGTTTTTTTTTCAATAGATTTTTAGTCCATATTGTTCTATATTTTTGTGGGAGCCCCCTTAATGAATGGAGATAGTGGAAATGAAAAATATTGTGGAGTCGGTCATACATTTGACTCGTCATAAAATTGTTTACTTTGTATGGAAATGCCCTTAAGGAATAGAGTAAGTCTTCAAAGGTTAAGTATGCTCTTGATGTCAATGTCCTACATTCTATCCCTCTAGGAGTGATTCAGGCAGTTATGGAGTTTTTTTGTAAAAGTTTTACTTTTTGTCCCTAATTTGAGGTCGGTGAGCTTCCACTTCGTTTGGTTACATTCTTGTTGAATTTGCTCTCATTTCTCTCTTTTTCTCTTTAATTGTATTTTACTTAGTGCCATTGTGGTGCATTAAGTTTGTGTCGTCACGTCTTGAGTCTTTGGAAGAGAGAGGGTAAAAAAAATAAAAAGGAGCACAGACTTGACCGTACCCGTCAATTTTCTTATTTCTTTTTGTTTAAGTATTCGTAATATTCTAGATTAATTAAGGTTTAAAGTAAAGAACATAAAATAGACGACTCTTGCGTTTGAACGTACACGAAGGTATAATACATGGCCTAACCAATAGGTCTGCTTACCTCTACAACAATTCAACAACACAAAAAACAACAGGCATTTTGCTTGTGTAAAATTCCCCGCCGTTGTCAAAATCTTACTACTACATAGGCGAAACAAAAGGAAAAATGTGTTTTGTGTGCATGTATGTGTTGCAAAAAACAAAAAACGTAAACAAAAATATACACGTATAAGGAAAATGTAAACAACGTTTGATATCGTTGAGGAAAAAACCAAATAAACATCTGGCTTCTTAAGCAGACCTTATTGGATAAACCTTGGTATAATAGAAATAAGAAAAAAAAACTAATCAGCTAAGCATGATGTATCACTCTCTTATTCGTAACCCACAGCCTAATTAGGATCCAAATTACATAATTCGTCATACAAAATTTTGAGAGCGGGTTATCTCATTTGTACGTAATTCAATTTTTATTACCCTGTGGATTACTTTAAAATCAATGTGATCTCTAATTTTTATCGGTTTTTTTTCATCACCAGCTTTTAAAGCACTAAAAAAAACAAACAAAATTAAACACAAAAAAAGAAAAGTAAACATAAGCAAAGGAAGTAATTTAATATTATAAAATTTAATGGAATCCAAAAAGGAATGGAAGCAAAAAAATTAAATGAATAAATATTATTTCATAACTTTTTCTTTCCATCTTAATACAAGTAACAGCAAACAAACAATTTAGCAATAAACAAAATTAATAAAAAAAAAGAAGAAGAATAACTGTCAAAACCGATTAGGAAAATGAAATGGTAATTCAAATAAGTAATAAAAATTGAGAGCGAAGTAATCGAAAGCACCGTGCGAACATGGCATGAAACACTTAAGCTCGATTCACACATGCGACCCGAACAATATTTTCGTCCCTACAAAAATTTTTTATATAGAGTTTGACATTTTACTTTTGAGAGAGACAGAGAAATTAATTTTTTTGGCAAAATTTTTCTTGAATTCATTCAATTTTAATATTTGTTCAGATCAAAATGAACCGAGCTGCCACTTTTTTCAATTTGTACATATAAGTTGAAAAAATTTTTTGTTTTTTTTTTGCTGAATAATTTTTAAAATAATTGGTTTGGTAGTTGTGCTGCCATTTTGAATAGTTTTTTACATCTGTTAACCATATGGTAGCTTTGTTTTACCGGACAAATTTTCCGAAATAGATGAATCGTTCGGCAGAGCACTCTCAGCAAAAAATTATTGTTCGGCACGCATGGATGAATCCTCCTTTAGTTTCTACACAAAAGTTCCCTGAAAAATATATTTTTTTACAAGAGATTAAGAACCCTTTTCAGTTGTATAATTGCTCCATCCTAAATTAGAATGCGCTTATTAGGAGATTTGCAGTTTCGTTAAGGCGATAGTTTATCTCACAATTTCTTTTTACAAAATTTTCATTCATACCAAAAATGTTTTAAAGAGAGGGGAGAAGAAGTGAGAACTTCAACATAGAAAAAAAATTTTTGGTTAAGAATTTAAAAAAAAATTCTTTTTTGTTTATTTTAAATCTGCAATCTTTTGTTGTTTATTTTCTTTACCTTTATACAAACTTAACGAATTAAGGTCAACTTATGATTCACACTCTAGCAAAAGACTAATGATGGTCATTTGTTGATATTTCCAGTGTAACACAACAAGCAAAGAAAAAGACTGAAACCCGAACTCTATAGAAAATTTAATAAAAACAAAAGACCCTTTTAATAGTCACATGCCAAACACTTAAACTACCTGTCCATCAGCCAAAGAAACCGAACAAACAACCACCTTAACGAACCATACAACCGGACAGTTAAAAAGCCTAAGAAACGGCTGACCACTATTTGATCATTTGTTTAGTTGAATTGGGAAAACTGAAACAAACAATTGTGCGTGCTTCGTATTAAGGTTTAGGGATATTTAGGGTTAACCTAACATTTTGAATTAAACATTCAAATAAAGGGTGTTTTTTTGTGAAGCGCAATAGAACTTGCGAATGGGCTAGTTGTCAAACGAAATGCCATTTGTTATGACATTTGTGATCAGTATACCCTTGCAAATCATCATTGATAGATTCGCTCTTGTACAAAGCTACCAAATTATCCACATTAACTTTGAAAATTAGTCATTGATTCACGCAATTTGGCAATAAACAAAATTGCCCCAGACTCCTTCACATCAAGCATCGTTCCTAATTTTTTTTTATTTAGAAATGGAGCCGGTTTCAAGTTTGTTCGGTTCAAAACAACAATAATTTTATTTACAGCGGATCAAAGAGAAAAATAAAAGGAAAACAAATTCACATGCAGCCGTCGCGACGTGTGCATATACCCACGAATAGAAACACAATGCATGCTGGCCGAGTACAAGCATCTTCATACTTCTTCATACCTTTCTTCTTGCTTCCCTCTCCTTAAAACTCAAAACTTGAGCACCAAAAGTAAAAACTTGTAAACTTAGACAAAGAATCACGCTTTAACAACGCTTCCAAATTATAAAAATTTACATTGCAAATCAGTCTCCGAATCGCGCGACTTTGAACGACTTCGTAATTTTTATTGAGCACATAGTTGTCCCTCTGAGCGGGTTTGTTATTAAGCAAAATTTTGCGCATATGGAGTGACGCCAATCCACAAGAGCTCCAGTACTTCCTCAAAAATAAACTGTTTGCTGCGGTTTAGACGCTGGTGACAGCAACCATATTTTTCCTGAAACTAAGCAAGAGTGACATTATGCTTCAATACAGATTGTTGTTACACCATGATTATTGATTTGTTTGTGTAAACATACGGATGAAATTGATCTGGGCGAGAAGTGGTTTCATCAGAATGGCACTACAAACCATAAAGGGACCACCACCACCACCTTGTTAAGTCCAAAATTGGGTGATAAATTGATTTCGAGAAATTGGCCTCTAAGATCGTGCGATTTTATTCCTCTCAATCATTTCCTGTCGAGCTATGGGTATACATTAGCCCGTGTTGCCAAAACTTTGTGAGCAAAAATGGCTAAATTTATGGAAAAAAGTGGGCTAAAAAATAACTAAAAGCTTTTTTAAATAAAAAACACATTAAAATTCAATAACGAACAGAAATAATTAATTTAAATTTGTTTGCGATGAAATTGTAAGTTAAGTTTGTTAAATAAGAATAAACGTAAATGAATATTTTAATAGACACTTAAAAAATTAAATCATCCATAAATTCGATGTTGTTATTGTTCTTCTCATAGGAATCAGTCGTGCCTATTAGTTTTAAATAATTTGAGGTAAATCATTATCACGACAACATTTACCCAACCTTTTAAGTCCAGATCTACAATAAAAAACAAGTAAGAAAGTATAGTCGGTCAACCCTGAACACATAAGAACCTTTGTACCAAATTTTATCAAATAATCTCCAAAATTGCGACCTGTTCTTCGCGCACAAGGTTTACATGGACAGCCAGTCAGAAAGCTTTAAAGGTGGGTCTAAAACCAATATTTTAAGGTGTTACAAAAATCATCACATATGTATTGTACCCTCTACACTATTGTGGTGGGGGTATAAATATTTTATTGCTATGGTAAAAATATTTACCCTATCGAATTAACGGTTGCTAAATGAATGAAATAAATAAATAAATGTAACCTGTTAATCAAATTTCTTTAAACGATGTTTACTTAGCTAAATACAATCTCTACTTCCGCATTAGACCATAGAAGTGAGATCAACTTTATAGTCAATTCTGAAATTTCTAAATAAAAGAAACACCGATGTTTGTGTTGATCCATCTTATAAATTTAATATTGTAATACTGTTCCTTTATTTTGAAAGATGTTGCATCAACAACGTTAAAAGCGATTTTTAACATTTATGAACGTTGTGATTTAAATTAAAGGCGTTTTAATTGTTAAAAATGTTTATTTTACTTTTATAAATTTTTATAATAAAATAAAAATTATTCTGAAGTAAGCACTCAAAGAGTGCCAAAATATTGGTTTAAATAAATAGTTAAGGTCGAATAAAATACTTATAATATAAAAATTATGCTTTTAAAAGCAAAAGGAAAAAAAAAATTTTATGGCTAAGCAAGTTGACAAATGGCTAAAAAAAATGGTTAATGGCTAAACTCATTTTTTAATGGCTAAACAGGGTGAAAAATGGCTAAATCTAGCCACTAAATGGCTAAATTGGCAACACTGACATTGGATTATATTGATAAACTAGGCCATCATTATTCATGTTATTCATGACAGAAAAAGTAGGGGACCCATATGCTAAGAATCATTTTCAAATATTAATGCCATTTATTGATCTTTCGAGTAAACATTTTTTTTAATTAAAATAACATTTTTTTGTATAATTTTTAAAATTTTAAGTTTTGTTTTTGGCTTTAAAAAAACACCCTTTACATACCTTTGAATATCTAGATAAACTTATGAAACCATGAAAGGGAAACAAAATCATTTGAAACAACAAACACCTCAAATAATTTGCATATTAATACACCTGAGAATATTATAACATTTTGTTTCTATTAATTAATTAGTTAATTTGGTCATACAAGTGTATTTAATTTTTCATGCTACACAGTATAAGAGTAAGTGTATATGAGTGTGGGTATGTGAGTATTTTGTTAACCGCTTGGGAGTAGAATTTTTTTTTGTGTTGGTGTTTCGAAATGTTGTAAAATTTTGTGTGAATTTCATTTGGAAAGAATTCTTTTATGAACTTATTTTGTAATAAAAAATTTAAAAAAATTCCTACAGATAAATTCATTAAAAAAAATATCAGAGTTATAACTTAAAAATACAGGATTTTGTTTAGCATTGTTTTAGTATTTATGTGAATATATATTTTAATTATGTACTTGCGATAATTATATATGAAATTGTTCTGTGCATCAAACACGTTAAGAAAACATATTTTTTCTTTCTGGCCACTTCTAATAAAACCATTTATAAGCTATTCATAATGATTAATTTTCAACAAAAACAAATTAAACATATGATTGTTACTTTAGTCATATAATTGTTGCGGCCAAGCATGTAATGGTGAAATTAGTTTTTCATCCGGTTGCCTGCCGCACGACGTTTTATGGTTAATATTTACAACAGTACCAAACAGTACCGCAAACAAAATTGTATGGTTGTTAAACATGTTATGACTGATAAACAACCAAATTATTTTTTGTAGCAAACACAATAATTTCATTATTAAGCATAATTTGATTGCCGGCAACAATTATACGGTTATAGATTTATTCTGTAGCACCAATTAATATATCACATGGTTTCTATGGCAATAATATGGTTCAAGTAACCATAATATGTTAGAAAAAGTTTTATTAAAAAAGTTTACTTAGAAAATCATGTTTTCTTTGGAATAGATTAGTTTCGATGCTTCAAAAACGATTTTTTTTAATTTCGAATTGCAAAAAAAAAAAACTAAAAAAATTTTGATATTTCCTGCTTTTAGTGTGTTATAAATAAATTTCTCTGAAATATGATAACTATTAAACTTGGTAAATGATAAATATCGAAAATACGACATCTGGCACGTTCCCTAATTTTCCGATTGTGACAATTCCTGTCCCAAAATCAAACGGATAGTATTCGACCGGTTTTAGCAAGTTATTTTAGTTTTAATCAAGTCGGATATTTTAAAATGTCCATTTTCGAATATCTAATTAACCGGTTATTTTGGAAAATTAAACCGCTTATTTTTGTAATGTGTAATTTATAAACGTTTTCCTTACTTTTGTTGTAAATGTGCCCGTAATTTAAGTATGTATTTTTCTAATTGAATTTTGAGCAAACTTACACTTTTTATGAAGAATGTCAAAACAAAATGTAACAAAAATCCAAAAACATTTTGAGCAATGTAAATACAAATCGCTTATACCTATAAGCGTGTCTTCTTGTAACAAAAAAAAAAAATAGCAATTCAGAATACAGTACTTTTCGCTTATAGTCACATCATTTAGTTGAAGACAAAACGTGAACTTTATCGCCAATGTAACTATAAGGCTAATTCACTTATGTATAAGACACTAAGAGGCATATAACCGAATTCGAATATAATAAAGTTATATGAATATAGAAAATAAAAAATTCATATAAATTAGACCGACATCAGGCTTATAGTTATGCAACAGAGTTGTTAAAATAGTTAAAACAAAAACAAGATATTTCATAAAGTTTTTTTTTTAAAAAAATTGTTTAAATTAATTTAAGCTGCGGCGAAACCATTTTTTCAGAAATTTACATGCATCATATTAATGCAATAAAATTATATTTATCGTCAGCCACTTTTGTGTGACATGGCTAGAAACAATGAAAATCGCGTCGGACATACATATGTATCTGACGTTGTGTAAACCACATAGTGCAGTATCATACATATGTGTCCGACTTGGCAGTCAATGTGTAAAGCAGAAAATAATAAATTATTTTTGAACTGTTTCGATACGATTAAATGCTGCCGTATTCCAAAATTGGTCTGACGAGCGAAGTAAAAATACTTCTTGTGGTTAAGGGATCGTTGAATTCCTTTGCCCATCTTTTAATTTGGCTGTATTCTAATTATCATTGGGGGATTCACAAGGTGTCATAAATTCATAAGTCTTAAATAAAAACATGAAAAATAACGACTGTTGTGAACAACCCCTCATTATTTAGTGTGCTATTTTGAATTTAAATCAGCTGATTTTAAACAAATATACAAATAAATATTTACCTAACATCAAACTATTTTTTAATTCTAATCCACGAATTAATAAATTAAATTAGATCGTACCTGATGACTATTTTTCATTTTTTAGACGCAAATCACAAATAAATTTTATTTTGTTTTTTTTTTTTCGAAACATCAGAGTCCTAAGCCGATATAATTTGACGTCGCAAGTGTTTTGTTGCAAAAATTGCTAGCCGCAGGTTAAATTCGGATACTAGCCGGATAAAATTATACCATCAACCGCGGCGGCTACAAAAACTAATGCGGCTCGGTTCAGCCGCTCAGCGCAGGTCTCTTTTGATTATTTACGACAGCACAATAAACATAGCAAGCAAAGTTCTATTAATTTAAGACACTTTTATTTTACAAAGCAGCAACAAAATGTTTAAACCATTGTAAAATGTCAGACAATGTTAGATGATAGCACACCTTGTGAATACCCCATATAGATATTTTTAAAAGAAGACAGAGATATTTCGAACTGATTTAACCCTAGAGTACTAATGATCGAAGTTTCGATGAGCATTACTCCTTTTAAATTAATTTATGTTGAAATCGGTGTGCCCAACACTCTAAAATTTTGTATGCTATTACTAGATGTGTGCAATTGTGTTTTTTCAAGCGCGTAGCTGGAACATTGCTTTAGTTGGTTTTGTACTCGTCGAAGGTTAGAATTAACGTGACTTTAATTTGTCAACTTTGTGCGCAAATATTGTAAATGTTGTTACTCCAAACAATAGTGGCAACAATGACTAGCTAAGGATAAAATACAAAAGAGAACACGAATGAAGTATGTGCAGATCATGACCATAGGAAAAAGTGCCAAATGTCAAAATCAAAATGTGATATATGCGAAAAGTAATATAAAAATTTATATGCTAAAAAGTAAATTTGAACTCTTGCTTCTCATTTAGTTTATATTTTTGGTTAAATCTGTACATAAGATTTCTAAAGTTTTGCTAGAACTATCCAACAAAAACTTTACTTACCTGTTAAGTTAGCAAATAATGTTCGATAAAAATAAACTCTACTTATTTTTCGGCTGAATAACTACTTATTTTTGTTCGAGGTGTCCACAGAATTCATTACTTACAATACACTTACTTGAAGTCAAAAAATATCTAGTTATTATTTAAATACGAGTAAGTTGAATTGTAAGTACTTACAATATGCTTACTAGAAGCCAAAAAATCACTAGTTAATAGACGTAATAAGTAGTTATTAAGAACGTTACCAGTAAACAAATATTCAGTACTGAATGCAACAACGGTCTGCATGCGCTCATGAATGCATATGTTTTAATTTTCTGATCGATAGGACGAACGTTTCTCAGGAACATGATTTTACCAGCGATATATGTATATCGATATAAAGATAAATAAATTGTAGAAAACAAAACAAAATCTGGCACTTTTTCTAAACAAGCTGGGCGCCCTATCAGTAAAGCTAAATTGACTTCGCTGAATGCAATCGTGTTAGCAATTTTTCGAAGCTAGTGCTAGTATTCTCGATATTCTCAATCCATCCAATGAAATTGGCACATCAAAAAAAGTCTTTTACAACTGAAACCATGAACTCTTCGACCGACTGCAGCTTAACAGCCAGGCAAATTTTGGCCTAAATAAATTTTACCCACTAAAATGTCTGTTCAAATTTTTATTTATTTTTTAGGCTTCTTCGGTTTTTTCATTCACATTTTATGTCCCTCTTCATTTAGTTACGGTTGTAAAGTCTTAAAAAATACAAACATGAGACTAATTTGAATAATCAGTTTAATATCTTAATTATGCATCATTTCGAGAACACCTTGTTTTTTCTGTGTCATTGTTATTTTTTTTTTTTTTTGTTTTTAAAAATTGTGTCTTGTTTTTTTTTATTTCACCGAATTTCAAATTCCTTTGGTTCTATTTTCGAGGTTGTTTGGGAGGGTGACCTTTTGCATTTGTTCAGTTTTTTGTTGTTGTTGGTTGGCTAACAAATTGTGATCATAAATAAAATAAACGGGTTAAGAAATACATGCCATAAATAATATTTGTGCGATACGCCTGACACTTTTGCTGTCTAATGTTTGCTTAAATGGGGGGAGGTATTGTAATTTGTTTAGGAAATTTTTAACAGTTAAATGGAAATGACACAGCAGTTTTTCGGCATGTGGAGCTCTTGACCATACAGACGCTGAATTGATTAGAATAATTTAATTGAATAAATTTAAATGTATGGCCCACAATAAAAGACTTTTTAAATGGGATACATGCAAACTAAAAACAAAACTGTTTTTCTAAAAAATAGAAAAAAAAATTAATAAGTGAAAAGGAAACTCTTTCATGAAAAATGTAAGTTTTTTGTTAAAAAAAAGTCGCATTAATTTTTTTTTTATTATCTAATGGTGTTTTCTTTTCTACAAAACAATGTGCCTTTTTTTAAAAAACATTCAATTTGGTGTCTTTTTCTTAAAAATTTTGCACCCGAAAAGGGTGGCTTGGCTTGTTTTATTCTAAAAAACTCATGGTTTTCGGGAGCAAAATTTTTAAGAAACAGACACCAAATTGCATTAAAAAAAGGCACATTTTTTTGTAGAAAAGAAAACACCATAAGACCTTTAGCCGAAACAACTAAATAAAAAAAAAGCTTTTTTGTAAAGAATTAAGGTTTTGAAAAAAGTTTTAATTTTTGAGAAAGTGCACTTTTTTGTTTGAAAATGTACTTTTCTGCGTAAAAAATAGGTTTTTAAGTCGGTTGAGCCATGTCCGTGCACAGAAAAAATTAAAAACCAATCTCAATTAACGTATTTGTTTGAAATTTGTACTATTAATTAAATTCCGTACTGATTATCTGCCTGCAACCAAAATGATCATATCAATTAATATATTTGTAAGTTCGATCTTTTCTTGCTGTTCATTTTCAATAAAAAGTTTTATTTGAAATGTGACCACCAGCAAATGAGGCAATAGAAAACGCAAACACAAATCAAAATATTTTTTTTAATCAACACAATTGAATCGTGTGTATGCATTTGTTTTGCAGTACTTTGTATGCCCTCTCTTGTTTTTAATTTTTCTCAAAATAACAAACTTACAAAAACTGCTTGTACACGAAACTTAGAAAACTTTTCTATTCGTCTTTCCCCATTTCTTCATTTATCTCAAATATTTCGCTGCAATTGTTTTATAATATGGACGAGGACATGCTAAGAAGAACCTTCAACGTAGAAACAACACGAACTTCTAGCAAATTTTAAAATGCACTCACAGTTCAACACCAGAAAATATCATAAAATACGTCAAAGCATTTAAGTCAGTGGCATTCTTGCCTGTGCAGGACAGTGACAGAGGAGGTGTTCTACGCCAGCCCTCCATGCGGGCCAACAATTTTCTGGCAATCATGCATCCAGTGCTCGCGGCCCTTTTATAATATGCAATATTGATAGTCAATGCCGAAGTTTGAGTTTTCAGCAGAACACGGGTACAACCAATGTCTTTCAAATCCAGTAGAACCTGTAAGGTAGTGCCAAGTTTAGGAAGCTTTTATTTAGAATTTTTACTTGTTTTTATACCCTCCGTCATGAGTGGTGAATAAGGGTATTCTAATTTTGTCATTGCATTTGAAGCTTTCAACCCGTTTTTCGCCGAACGGTGATTATAATCACCAGCAATCATAATCTTGTTGTTTGTTGCAATGTTTTTGATTTCTGTCAGTTACTTCAAATCTTATTCCGTTATTATATTGTCAGTTTTCTTGGTATATACAGTAGAATCTCTAATGATCGGACACCGAAGGCACCATTAAAAGTTTCCGCACAATGGGGATATCCCCTTAAAAGAGCTTAAGGCTCTCGTGACGAAACGCTGGTGTAACCAGGCAGCTGTCCGATAGAGGAGATTATAAAATAATGCTCTGCGCCATTGAATAAGCCATGTCTGTGTGTCTGGTCGTGCCTTGCAACGCGCTCACTTCCGAACGACTTAAGAGAAAAGAAGAATTTTACATTCTAACTGTTTCTAGTTCTCCTAATGCCCGTAATTTCAACAAACAGATATCTGGTCGTGTTCGTACCTAACAGTTATCTTTGCCTATCCGGTAAAAATATTTTGGTAATTTCAACGTTAATTTTGCCCACGTATTTATTCCTTTTAGATTTCTTTTAAAATATGGCAACATTTGTATTTTATTAATATTTTTAATTACCTGTCAAAGTTCGATGGTGTAAAATACACTACAGTTTAACAAGTAGGTAAGACAAACATGTTAAAATTATGAAAAATACGTGACACCATAATTATCTAAACGCAACTAGATATCTGTTTTTAGAAATTACGGGCGTTAGCAGGAATATCATCTTACACAATCTGTTATGTAGAAAAAGAGGTATGGACCCTCAATGTGGACTAACCTGCCTCAACAATTGACATTTCTATTCTTTTGATACAGTTTTCACTGTTTAGAACTTACATAAAGTTCTTTTTTTTAATTTTTCATTCCGATCTTGGTTTTGTTATTCCAATAAACACATTTTTGCATCTTAACTGAGTCCCAAAGATACAATTGTTAACATTTTCACATTTATTTAAAGTAGTGGTGGTATTTCAAGTCTTTTTACTACCTCTTATTGTTAGTTCTGTTACAAGGTTAAGTTTAACTATTTAAACAATTTGTAAATTTTTTTGTTCTTTTTACTTGCCTCTTTGTTAAACAAAATTTTTATTACATTCCATTAATAATGCCCCCAAACAGCAATAAACCATTAAACGACCCATGATATTTACATGACTCTGTCTGTTAGGAACAATGAATGTTAATTTTGAGTCTTTATGTTTTTGTGTATAGTCATTCCGTGTAGAATATTGTTTTATATGAATAAAATTTGCACCTGCCAGATACTTATTGGGCCGTATATTGCCAGATTGTTATAACAATTTTAACCCGCCAATCAACTATGGACACATTAATGTACGCACTTGAATAAACAAGTAAAGTTATGTTTAATAGGAGCAGGGGTTTAAAGGAATTGATTGAATTGATGTTGAAAGTTAAATAGAAAGAAATAAATTTTACCACGATAGTAAAATTTCAAAATTTCCGACAAAATAAGAGTTGTTCATGTAAAATTATAAATCTCTTTTTTTAAGATCGAAGTTTGGCCTGGTTTTAGCATGATTTTCTTTTATTTTTCAGATTGCTGTAAAGAAGAATTGCAAAATTGAAATCGAACAAACGAACAAAAACAATTAATTTAATTATACACATTTTAGTAAATGACTTCGTCTATAAACACAATTGCAGAATTTGGGCAAATCTCAGGATAGTTCATCGGCAGTTTTATCGCACTTTTTTGTAGAATTTTGGAATTTTTATTTCTCGGGCCTTTTCCATTTCTGAGAGAGCATATATTTTTTCTTTTATTCCCGGGAATTTTCAAATTTTTTTTTTTTTTGAAAATAAAATATGAAAAAGTATTAAAGATTTTATCATAGTCATTTTATGCAACAAAATGTAATTTATCAGAAAAAAGCTAAACCATTTTAATGTTGCACTAAAAAGAGAAATAGAAATCATAATTAAAACAAGAGAAGTTTATAACAGTCTATTCCCCATTATATCTGGGTTCTTCGGAAAACCCATTTCTACAGACACCCAAACTGGCGGAAGAATAGACAAGCGGACATCGTTAAATTCACTTCGCTATTCATAAGAATCCTTAATATATATAAGTTAAGGTACAGACCTAAGATCGATAATGTAGAAATTCAAACGAAATGACAAACTTACCTCTGGTGAAGGATATAAAAGGGGTCTAAATTGGGATTTGTCCAAAAAGTCGGTTATGTAGTTAATACTGCTGCAAATTGTAATATTTCTTGTGGCACAGCAAATACAGGCACAGCAAATACAGCAAGGAGCACAAGGAAAAAATTCTCAAAAAGTTTGCACTAATTAAAGAATTAATCAAAAATTAAATCAGTTTTAATTAAAAATTTAATTAAGTGAATTAAGCGTTTGAGCAAGTAAATAAAGCGTTTAATCAAGTGAATTAAACGTTTAATCAAGTGAATTAAGCGTTTAGTTGATACTATTAATTTGTTTAATGGTGCAAATTTAATTCTTTTCTTAATAAATATCACAAATTTTTTATTAAAATCAATTTTTATTTTTTTCTGTGCAACAAGTAGAGCATTTACGGGATATTTTCGTTGAACGCATTATTTTAATAGAGTGCAATTCTACCGACTATTTAAAACACTGCGTTTCTTTGGGTCACCGTATATCGATCATGATCATGTCATACGAAAATTGTTCGTGTAAAATTTATTAGTTTGCAAATTCAGCTCATGGAAAACTTTTTTGGTCAAATGTGAACTACAATAAACCAACTCTTTTAAATCTCAGCTTTTTTGGGTTGGTCAGATTCGTTAAAAACACCTTGTGTTATAAGCCCATTAATAATAATAATAAAAAATTATTGTTAATGCACATGGTATTGACAATATAATTGTCAATCATTACAGATCAAACGTGACACCCTATAACCATTAATGTTGAAAAGCTAAATAATGTTACATGAACACAATATTTTTTAACAATTTGTTAAATTCTAATATTGCTAGAAAGCTACGAAAACTACAAAGTAAAATCAACAGTTTTTTTAGCCAATGACAAATGAAGAGGTTAAATAAATTAGAGTTTTTTACTTTGACTGAACGCTGAGCAGTATTACTCAGTGAGAAAAGAGTTTCTATGCTGTTCGTTATTGAGGACCTTTCTATAATTTCGAGGTGGCTGTGTTTTAATTTTCTAGATCACACGAAGCAGTCTATTTTGAAATGCCGTTAGTCAGTTTCAAAGCCGGATTCAGCCTTAAGATAAGCGGGGGTGGGTAGATTTGTTTTAAAAACTAACTTTACAAAACCTGGAAATTTATAAAAAATTTTAGGCGGTAGAGAACAATCCAGAATTGTGGAAAATGGAGCTCAGCTCGTCAATGACGATTGAATGATATCGATATTTTCTGATTTTAATTGGCCACTGCGATTGACCGATTAATGGCTCCCGATTTAACGGCTCCGAATTTGTTTTGTTTGTAGGGTGAGACTAATAAGCCAAGAAACATCCAATAGCTTAAGGCGTATATCCGAGAAGGAGTGAGGGGACCTAAAATTCTTAAAAAAGTCTAGATCGAGAACGTCAGGCCGAAGCAAACAACGGCACCATTTGAAAGATAGTATCTTAATAATAAAATGTGAACACATATCCAAGCTTTACTCTAAATTTTAATAAATTAGAAAGAAAAAGTTACTAATTAAATAAATCATAACTTTACTTATACGCCACCCTGGGGTCTAATCAGCGCATTCGATACTATCGTATCGAATAAACTATCGAATGTTTTTGCATACGATAGGCACTGACGTATCGAATGAAAACTCGATAAATGTAATGTCGAGGTACTCGATAACGAATGCTATTATTTCAAATTCAATGAATTTCATTCGATGTCGATATGTTATATTACACAGAAAACTCGTTATCCATACACGCAGAGAAGTCACCTCAAACTATATTTGAATACTAAATTTTCAAAAATATTGTGGTTAGTTTACCCATATTACTGTCACCAAAAAACTTTTTGCAGCTCTATCAATACGTTCTATAGGGTACCCTCACGTACTAACCAACGAAAACGTTTATATGTATTGGGAAGTTGGTTAACTTTTAACAATTTGAAAAATTTTATTGAATAAATAAAAATAAATTCACTCGTAATTCAGACAATATCCGTTATGGGTTTTCATAATCAGAATGATGGTTTCTTTATGAGCACAAAATTCAATAAACAAAAAATATATTTTTGTTAAAATTATTAACTGGTTTTCAAACGAACAAACGTTGATTGCAATAAAATTCAACACGTTGTTGAGGAAATTGTTGAAAAAAAACGTCTGTGTGGTACAAAATTCAATGCATCACAAATAAGCGGATACGTTTAAATAAAATCTTTAAATAAAAAATATTATAAAATCTTTTTTGTTTTTTTTTAGAATTATTTATGTTCACATTAATTAAAGATTAATCTCTCTCGCCTAATGACATAAAAGATAAACTAATTGTTGGCTTTGTTTTTAATTAAAAATTCATTTAAATGATCAAAGAATGTTTGTTTGTAGTTATTATCATGTATCAATTAATTTTGTATTAATTATTTATTTAAATTATTTTTACCATAATTTTCTCAAAATTTTTGGTTTTTGTGTTATTTAGTACATGTTTTTTTTTTTTTTGATTCAAATTCCATTTAACTGTTTATGATTAATGTGAGGGTGGTACTTAAGCCACAAATAATGACAGTATGCAGAGGAAATTGTTTAAAAAAGTTGACCTAAAAATGAAATTAAAATTTAAATATATCATTATATTATGTGTTAAGTTCCAGGAAAATGAAAAAAAATATCTTATTGTTATTGTTGAGATTGGCTGAATAACTGTTTTCGCGATAGTTAATCAATGAGTTTGCCGTTAAAATTTTCTTTTAAATTTGCTGTTAAGAACATTTTTTTATTTTTATTATTAAAATTGCTCGATTAATTATCAAAAAATTTATATATGTACACAGAAAGAAAAACACTCGGGATAGATCAAGTTTTTTGGGATTACATTAAGTACGAGTCGTACTTAAAAATTCAAGTACGAATAACACTTAAACGTACTCAAAACAATCCTAAATGGGATTACTTTCGAAAACACAAGTTTGGAAAAACCGGTTTGCTTATTGTGTGTAGAAAAAACAAAACAAGAAAAACACATGTTTTGATTTTCTTTACACATGGAAAAAGGTCTGGCCAGACTCATGTGTGCAACGAAGGGTTAAAAAGTAAATTTAAACTCATGCTACTCATTTAGTTTATATTTTGGGTTAAATATGTACATAAGATTTCTAAAATAAAAACCATATCGGGCATGATGTTGGTGTTTTATCATTCTGTAATGTCTAATACGGGTAAGTAAATCAATCATAATCATTTTTTCTATGTAATTTCTTTGTTTTTGTTTTTTTTCAATCATGAATTCGGGATAAATCAACTTTATATTACTTGAATCAAGCTCATTTTGAGATTGATTAAATCTTAGTTTTAATTAAATCAATCTCATTTTCGGATTATTTAAGGTACGAATTCGGATTAAAACAATTTTATAATTTTTGAATGAAGCGCATTTTGAGATTGATTCAATCTAAGTGATACTTAAATCAATCTCAATTTCGGATTATTTCAAGTACGAAAACGGGATTGAATATGGATAATTTAAGTATTTTGGGATTAAAAATCCGTACTTGAATCAATCTTTCTGTACTTGATTCAAGAAAATCCGTACTCACCGTACTATTAATACCGCTCCGGATTGATTTGAGTACGGATGGATTGATTTTTCTTTTGAGTGTATATATATAATACAAACGTTTCTACATATATCCGTTATAGACTCTGAAACTATCCAACAGATGTGTAAAGATGGTCTTAGGCTATACATTTTTTCAAAACTAAGACTGCAAGTGGTAAGGTAGCGAATTCGATCTCTTCGAAACTAACCACCAGATTTTAATGAAATTAAAAACATAGATAGATCCCTACTTACATGTACACATTATCCACGCATATTTACAAAAATATCACGAGGGGAGGTAGGGTAAAATATCTGTCTCTCCAAAACTAGATAACAGATTCTAATAAAATTTTAAATATAAATAGATCCTTATTTATATAGACACATAATCCTTGAATGTTTTCAATAATGGAACTATGATAAGGGGAACGCAGAAGCACACGCCAGGTATCCCCTACTTTCCGTTAGTGTTTAATAAAGATATTTCTTCTATAAAGTTATTTTTTAGATTGTAAACCATAAACTACTTATTAAAAAAAAAATTTTATAAAAAAACAACATTTCTTTTTGTAAGATAAAATGCAATCCTTTCTTAACAACCCAAATGTATACAACTATAAATAGTTTTGTAACTGTCAAAATATAACTCTTATGTTAATTTGTTTATTATAACCTAATCGGATAACATAAACAAAATCTTGAACTGAATAAAACTTGTATTAAACAAATGAATCCATATTTTTACATTGGTTCTGAGGAGTCACGATTGATTTTCCCTTTTTGGATCTGTTGTGAAACACAAAAATATTCCAACAAATTTATCAAAAATATCTTATTACGACAAATTCTCGATAGTTAATCGATAAATATTTAATGAAGAAATTTTTCGGAAAATCAACCGAAATATTTTCCATATATCGAAAAATATTCCTTATAGAAAAAATTTCCTCAAAGTTGCACTAAACATGGTTTTCTCCATAAATTATCGAAAAATTTATAAAATTATATAAAAAATTTTCTTGAATAAAAACTATTTCTCGATGTTTTATGAACAATTTTCTATCAAGAAATTTTTTCGATAATTAATAAAAAATCTTTGATAATGAAAATTTCTCAAAAGTTAAATAAGATTATTTCACGATAGCAGATCTACAAATATTTAATAAAGAATTTTTTTCTGCTAGACAAACGAAATATTTACGTAAAATTTATATTGCCTGGAGAAAAAGCTTTTTTTGAAAATTTACTCAGTATTTAATCGCAAAATGTTCTGCCAGCGAAGTCTATTGATATATATTGTAACTTTAAAGAAAAATCGGTTGTAAAAAAAATCACCTGCAAAGAAAATTGCTCGATTGTTTTTTATACAAAACATCCTTAAACAAAAAATCGTCTAAAAAATTCTCGATACTTTTACTACAAATTTAACATGGTTTATAAAAAATGTCTCTTAAATTAAATTTCTTGATATTAAACGGAGAAAATGTAAAATTTAATATAAAGAAAATTTGGGAATTTTTTTCTCATGATAAAAAAAAAATTCTGATAGTGCATACAAAATATTCCTGGAAAATATTGAAGGAATACGACTCTTAAATTATAAAAGCTTTTGAGGATTGTAATTTGACTTTGAATACACATTCGAATAATATGAAAATTTTTATTATAAAGAAAATTTTTAGACATCAAATTAATATGTATATTGTCTCCAGAAAACATTTCTCGATGGTAAATTAAAAAATAAGTTCGAAAAGCATCATCGAGACTGATCTACATAGGCCAAACGTTTTTTCTCGATTAGTCCAATTTTTTTTATTTTTTCTGAAACTGATGTTCCTTTTATCTTAATTTTTTTTTTTAATAAATATTTGTTTTGTGTATTTTTAAATATTTTTTACGCACAAAGAATTCTTCCTTAATGACGTGGTTTAATTATATTTGCCTGGTGACAGTTTCGTCTTTTTTTTACATTTTTTGTCAATATTTTTTGTAGGCAATGCCTTTCTTCGTCAGCCATCAAAAATGATTTTTATTAATGCATTTTGGCATGAAATGTAAGCACCCATTTATAAATGAATTTAATCAATAGCGGAAGATGTGCCAGGCAACAAACAGCCAGAACAACAAAAAAACAAAGTTAAATGAATCCAGAAGATTTCTAGAGTTTTTTTCCTCACTTTGTTCCAACAAATTCATACAGCCAAAGACAATTTACAATTCAAAAGACAGCAAAGAATTTCACAGAAAGCTTAAGGAGAGGACACTGGAGAAAAAAAATAAACGGTAACAGATAACAAAGTAATCAACAATCAAAATGAAGAGTCTGTCTGTTTTGGAAATAAAAAATAAGAATAAATTTTGCTAGAAATATTGTTGAAGGAAGTCGAATTCTTTAAGACTTCTCTAGAGAAAATCTTGATAAATAATTTTTTTTTTGTGAAATAAAACGCGATCTTTGAAAATTTAACGATATTGAAAAAATTTGTCGATAGTCAAAAAAATTATTTTATACAAAAAAATTTCTCGGTAGTTTAACGAAAAATTTTTATACAGAATATTATATTTTATAATTGTATGAAAAATGTCATATACAGAAAATTGCTCTATAAAAAAAAAAAGTTTATTGCAGAGAAAATTTTTTGATAATTAAAAACAAAATTTTCCAAATCGCAAATTTCTCTATAGTTGAACATAAAGTTTTCCACACAAATTCTCTATACAGGGAAACGGAAAATTTTCTATACAGAAAATTATATTTTATAATTATTTGAAAAATTTGATATACAGAAAATTTCTCAATAAATGAAGGAAAGCTTGTTAACATAACATTTTTCGAAACTTAAAAAAAACATTTTCTATATCGGATATTTCCTGATAGTTAAACAAAATGATTTCGATACAACTTTTTATATACAAAAAAATTTCTTGATAGTAAAACGAAACATTTTCTATACAGAATATTATATATTATAATTATAACAAAAAATTTTATATCCGGAAAATTTTTTAATAAATGAACGAAAGTTTGTTACACAGACAGTTTCTTGAAACAAAATTTTCTGTATCGGAATTTTTACGATAGCTGATAACTTTGACAGAGAATTTTAAAATAAATGAAGGAAAGCTTGTTATAAAGAAAAATTTTCGATTGGTGTATTGGTATATCGGATACTTCGCGATAGTTGAACTACATATATATTTTCCAAAAAAATGCTCGATAGTGAAACGAAATATTTTCTTAACAATATATTTATTTCTATAATAATATGAAAAATTTGATATGCAAAGAATTTTTCAGTAATGGAACGAACGAAAGTTTGTTAAACTGAAAATTGTTTAATAGTTCTATATCAGAAAGTTAAAATAATCCACAGAAAATTAGTAAATCGAGTTTTACTTTGTAGAGAATTTTTTTAATATCAAAGAAAAAATGTTTTCTTAAGCATGTTTATCTACCTGATTGCAATAATTTTATGGTGTAGGGTACAAAAAGTACAAAATCTTAATAAAACGATAAAAAAAAACAAAATAAAAACCAACCTTGTCGTCTACATAATATTTCAACGGGTCTTTTTATACGAGACAAATGAAATTAAGGTAACACAACAGAACAAACATACGACAATTTCATCATCAACTGTTCGTAAACGAAAAAGAGGAAACAACTTTTTGAGCCTCTATAATGTGAATCCATCAATCTTTGTCCGTGTTTGCCTGTCAAACACTCCGACCATCATGAGCATTAAAAGCATCATAAAAGGATTGTTAAAAGAAAAATATATATTTACAAAGACTTTTGGTGGAAGTTTTTTCGTCTGTTGCAAGAGAATGTTAATGTTAAAACTTTTGCATAACTTTTGTATTATCGGAAAAGAACAACACAAAAATAAATAATAATAAGAGAAAGAATGGATTTTGATGGCAAACAAACAACAAAAGTAGAGTGTATAGTAAATGAAAAGGAATATTTAAAAGAAATCATTATGAATACAAAAAAAGGGAAGACAGTGGTACTAAAAAGTCTAGAAAGCTGTAAAGACGGTACTAAGAAAACATGATGGAATTTAAAAACAAACAAAATATGTCAATAAAGTTCTTAATAAAATTTATTTGACTAATTTTTTTTTAAATTTTTCCCTTAATTTAATCTTTTCATAGCACTGTGCATTTCTTCACCTTGCTTTCAAAAGCACACAAAATCAGAAACAATAGCCAAAAGGAATCCAAAACAACTAAAAGGACACAAATGTCAAAAAAGCGTGACGATAAGTCTTAAAACTTCATCAATATTTCAAAACCATTCAATAGCTACAATAACAACACCTCAGGATAAAAGCAAGACTAAAAGAATATAATCTTTAGGAAGACCAAGACCAAATAAAAAAAAAAAACAAAAGAAGCAGAACAGAATTTCTTAGGAAGTTCTTAATAGTTTTATTTAAAAGAAGACCATCATTAAAAAGTTTATATTTTCTTTAAGCTAAAAATACAAGGTGAGTCAAAAGTCAATATTGGGTTAAACAATTTTATAAATTTTTTGTATAAGATTATTTTTTTTGCAGCGAGTCACATATGTGTACTCGCTAGAGGCAATCCTTGAACTCAAGGCCAACATTGTTACAGAAATTCGATTGATACAGCCCCATATTTCAAAAATGTTCTAAAGCGATCCCAAAATTGCGTTGCTGAAAACGGAGGTTATTTTATTGACATTATTTTCCATACTTAGTGTAAACAAAAATTTCCATTTTGAAAATTTTATAAGTTATTAAACTTTAAAATCCAATGTTAAATTTTGTCTCACCCTGTACATAGTAAACATATAATTTTCAAACTTTATGGTGCCTTATTTTCAAACCTTAAATTAGAAAGAGATAGGAAAATGTTATCAAAGTTGTATACCCAATAACACTACAAAACAGAACTATACTCTGTATTATTTTATACGAAAAAAGTTTTCGTACGCTTTTTTAGGTTCTGCGAAACAAAAGAATTAATTAGTTATTAAGTTGTTCGCAATTATTAAGAACATTTTTATGTTAAGCGAACCAAAATATCGCAAATTCTTTTAATTAAAAATATTATTTGTCTTCAAGGTTATAATTAGGTAATTCAAAATTATAAAATATTATATATAACGCAAGCAATTTATATTTATAATTTCCTTATTTGTGTGTTCCTTTTTAAACGCACGTCCTGAAAGATATCCTCATCGAAATATTCGCACTGAAGGCAATGCGGAAGCCGTGCGGCGGAGTATTGTCAATGTTAATCGAGCAAAAGACCTTTATTTGGCTCTGCTGGTCGTATATTCCCTTAACCACAGCATTAAATAGCTAATTGTTCCCTAGGTCATATTGTTTGTGTGCTATCGTAGCATTATCCTTATTGCGGATGAATATTTGTCTGGACGCTAAGTTAAATAATAATGTGTCGATTTAGCTGATTTTTAACGCCAAACAAATCTTATTTATAGAGAATATTTGAGTTTAGTTTAACCCGGCTGGTTTTGTGTGGAACCTATCGTACTAAAACCCTTAATTTGGAAGAATGCCTTTTTATGCCCTTATTTTGAAAAGATAAACTGTTATTTGTCTAAACTGTTATTTGTCTATAACTCGGTCATTTAATGACCAACTTTGTAAATTATCCCTACTATTGTTCTCCTAAATTAACTTAAGGTGAAAGTAAAACCATAAATTTCCAGATCATTAGAAGTTTACAAAAAGTAAAGGTTAGTAAGTAAAAACTAAATATTTATGGGCTAAAATTAGAGGCATTCGTGCTTTTTGCTCATACCTAAGCGATAAGTGAACTTATCTGGCTGAAATTAAATAGCAAATTATAACAGACTATACGTGATGAAAGAGTATTACTATCTAGTCCTTATCCTATCTTGAATCTTCGGAAAACCAATTTCAACAGACACACAAACAACTACTCATAAGGATCCATTTTATATATACTTTTTAGTCTCCGATCAATATTTTAGAAATTACAAACAAAATGACAAAATTATTTATTCCCTATTCACCTGTGTTGAAGGGTAAAGGGAACTCCTTTGTAATTATTTAGATCATGCCTTTCAAATTTAAATATTAAAAAAAATCTCATGCAAACACCAAACGTATCAGACTCATTTCCTTTAAGAATAATTTTCTTTTAAAAAAAATTAGCAAATACCGTTTTAAATATTTTCAACAATTTTCTCATTAATCAAATTATCTCTTACTTTGCTTTATACTCGCAACCTTGTTTCTCAACTTAAATCGCTGCACTTAATACATTTGCTCTGCAAATTCCTTTGTAATAAACTAAACTATTTAATTTAAAAATCTAATTATATGTTCAGCCGTAATTTGTTGTTTAAAAATGTCTGCATCGGATTTAAGGGAATCGGGTATGGAGCACTGAAATCTGCACGGATGCATTTGAAACGTAGACTAGATTTTATTCACACGTTGGATGGAATTTATTTTTTTTTAGCATTTTCTTTTTAAATTAACTAGAATTTCAACAATAAAAGTATTGTTAGAATGAAAACTAAAAATAAGTTGGTAATAAATTAAGTTAACACTATTAAAACCATTTAGGATTTAATACAAAAAACTGAATAAAAATGCGAACTAAGAGATAAATACGTAAATGCAGTTGAATTTAAATTCAAAATCGAAAAAGAAAAAGAAACTAGAGCTTTATTAAGACTAATCATTAAACTGAGCTTGATATAAACTAGAAGTGAAATAGAAGTGAACTTGACATGAACTAGAACTTAAATAGAACAGATCAAAAACTGAACTAGCATAAAATTAGAACTGAACTTGAAATGAACAAGAACTGAGCTCGAACTCAACTAGAAGTAAACCAGAACTGAAGAAGAATTGAACTAGAACTGAAATAGAACAGAACAGAACGAAAACTGAACTAGCACATAATTAGAACTAAACTAGAAATAAACTAAAACTGAATTAAAATTGAACTCGAACCGAACTAGAACAGTTACTGCAACCTGAAACAGCAGCAGTATGTGAACTTAAACCTAGAGTATAACCTGAACTATATTCCAAGCTAAAACCTGAAATAGAAACTGAACTAGAATTCTAATATAACCTTTAACTCAAACCTGAATTATAACAATATCCGACACCGGTAAAACGATTTATGTTGCAATAAGATTTTTTCAACCAAATTTAATCTTAATGCGTACCAACATAATCAGATAGTTTAGAGGCACACAAGCTATTCCGAAAAGAAGATTTTATTGGGGTCATGTGAAATAATGGACCGATTTTTATGTTTTACACACACAAACTCATAATATCCTCTCGACAGTTGTGGGTATAAAAACATTAATCCTGAACTAAGTAGGCTCCAAACTAAATCCGAAAGAAAATCTGAACTAGAACCGGCCTATAATTTATTACCTAAACTAAAGCTAGGAAGTTCAGCTGTCTAGTGTTAATTTTGTCTAACCCTTAAAAAACTAAAACTACTTAGTACAATTATTAGGCAGCAGCTTCAACATACAACTGCCTAAAGTAAATTGCATGTTAGTGAGCGATGATGTGCACGGGTGTTGCAGGGAGGTTCCGTTGTTATTAAAACATAACCATTATTCTTAAACGAAAGCGCACTAAACAAATGCTTAGAAAGGGTCCTTAATTGTTGCACAAACTTAAGGTTTTTTTTCTTTTTTTGTGTTACAATGTTGAGCTGCAACTAACTACTGGCAGTATTTACTTCACCTCTTTGCTCTCTACCGCTTCAACTGTGAAAACAAACTTCAGTAATTTCCAGACAAAACAAAAAATATATTCTTAACTTCTACTTCCATAAACATTGCAACATCCAACAAACTTTGTGGCAGTGTTAAAACTGATGCAATAATAAGTCTGCACTGCACAACTGAAATAAACGAACGTGCGTTCGAAAAAAACTCTGGCTGATTGTAACAAATATGCAGTGTAAATTGTGTGAGAAAAATATATTGTTAGTGTAATTTGTTTTTTTTACTTTCTTAGTTTAATGCTCGAATTTTTGTGGCAGGAAAATGGTTAAAAAATAAAAAGAATTTTACACTAATGAAAAACCACTTTAAATACCATTTTATAATTATACGTAGAGAAAAATGTTTAAGTTGAAATGTCTATACAATTTTTTCCTCATTTGATTGCTTTTTTTCGCCAGTTCGTACTAAAACGCTGTTGCTTGATAATTTTTTGTTTTCTCTTCTCTTGGCCAGTTGCAGCAACGTTTTATTTTATTCTTTTCTGGGTCCATGTGTTAAATCCACAAAAAAAATTTAATTTGTGAGTGATGTATGTAAGTATATGTCTGTTGGTTGACTTTGGCTGGGATCTTAGTTAAGAAATGTTAGTTATTTTATTTTTTTTAATTCATGTAGTTGAATTAATTTGATTGTATGACTTGTGAAAGGGTGTTATTGAGGTTGTGTTTTGTGCAAACGCTTTATAGAATTGCTCACCGAAATGCTTATGAAAACGATTATAATTATTTAACAAGAAATTTTAATTAGGAATATTATGAAACATAATAATATTGTTCTAAAAACAAAAAATAAAATTTTCTGAAAGATTTGCAAAGACAATTTAAAGAGTTGTGGGAAAAGAATTTACAAGTTTTCTGCTTAGAGCATATAACACTCTAATCAACACTCAACACCTGGGCCATAAAGAGGTTGACTTAATAACTGCAGGCAAAATATGTTGTTATTACAACTGGAAGTAGAGCTGCGATAGGCGAAATCAGGGCCCGCGTTTTCTCTTTTTTTACGAACGTGTGTGCACACATTGAAGAGAATTTAACAACATTAAAAACAACACATCTAAAATTTAAACAACACATACAAATGTAATAGTATAGAAGTAGAGATACATACATATATCGAGCCATATAACCGGAAAAAAGCTTAAGCGACAAAAACAAAATTTTTACAGGAGAAGATTTTTTTTATTTTATTTCATAAACATTTTGTGTGAAGATTGTCGCTTGAGATAAAATAGTTTTTGCTATAAAATCGTAACGGTACCTTATGTGACCATGAAATTTTTGGAGATGATGCAAGTGTTGCCAGTATGTCGCTTAAGCTTTTTTTCGGTAAGGGCTCGATATGAGGCTACCTTCCTAAACGTCTGTATGCAGTGTAAAAACAGTGTTTCAATCAAGCAATACTATTTTACAATACTGTAAATTAAAAACATTGTCATTTTAAAACACCCCCAGGGGCTTATAGGGATCATCTTAAGAATATTTAATCATTTTATGTTACATACTCCACGAAAATCTGGTACACTCAATACCTGTAGTTCCGCAAGATTCTAAAATTTAAGCACTCTCGAGATCTTTACGATCTCTCTTAGCTCAGGTTTTAGCTGGAACTGTATTAAGGGCTTTAAGATTAGTGTAATTGAAGATTGTTCGGTTTTAGTGTGCTTTCTTGTTGAGTTCAAGATCAGTTAGTTAGGTTAGTCTTAATGAAGTTCTACGTTAGTTCTATTTCATACTCTTACTTCAGTTCTTGTTTAGTTGTACACTGATAGAAAAGGCGTCATAACGCCGATGTATTTTGACATCAGAACTATTACAAGTGCCTTCGTTTTAAATCCCATTAGACTTTTTATTATTGTCAGCGTTGAACATAACTTGGCCAAATTTTCATAAGGTGAAATTATGTTATTATAATGGGGTCACACATCAGCATCACAGAAATTACGAATTGAAGCCAGTTTAATAAAAAACGTTATGAGTGCGATGACTCAGTAACATCAGAGAAAGGACTCATTAGGCTTAATTAAATGAAAAATTGATTTGCGCCAAAGTGAGAGAATATTATTATTTACGTTTCCGTTACACATGTTTGCTTCACTTTTGTTGTATTTCGCCTTTTGTTTACAAATCATAAGACACCAGCAGCATAACCAATATGGTTTCTTAATCATTCTACTTTAAAAATTTTATGTATTTAACTAAAAAATTCAAACAAATAGAAAATGGGAATTTTTGCTTCCCATTTTACTTTTTAAACATGAACATAATGTTAATAATACACCAAATTCACATAGCTTAGATGACAAAATTGTATGATGGCTTTCGTCATTAGATTGATGTCACTTTTTACCTCGTTGATGTTATGTGTTATACCATTAATGCCACAATTCTAATGTTAGGGCATCATCAATATGAAGATCTATTTAGTATAGTGATTTTCTACTTCAGCTCAAGTTGCATTTCGCGTAAGACTTTTATAATTCGTTACAACTATTACCTAAAGCGATTTAAACCAAAACTAAACACATGTTTATTTCACATTATGCATACCTTGGCATAAGTTCAACCATAAAAAGGACATATTAATGGAAATAAGACGCAAAGGGACAACAGCAGCGAAATACAAAATTTAGCCCGAAACTATAAATTCTATTAAATTGTAAATATTTGTGCACTTAAAAGTAAAAAAAAAAACATAAGCATAACAAAATAGACTGCAAAAGATAAGTATATAATTTAAATCATCTTACTTTTGTATGATTGTATATACATGAAAATAGTCATAACCCAGCGAAATTTTTTTAAAGCTTCAAAATGTTTTTGTTTGTTTGCCACTCTTTTCTCTTCCACAATCTTATTTTTCACTGCTTTATCGCCATAAATCCCTTCCAGCATAAACACAACGAACTAAATTAAGTAACATTTGTAATCAAAATGTCTGCCAAAAAATAATAACATAATAAAGAAAACCCAAAAAAATAAATGAGAAAATAAAACCAAAACTACACTCCCATAAAAAAAATTAACCTATTTTCATTTAGCTGATGAAGGAAAAAGCTGCAAACATAAACCGAAAATACTAAACAGCATGATGTCTTTATTTTCTATTTCAAATTTATATAAATTAAAAAATTTTCTATGTATTTAACAAAAAAGGACTTTAAAAGCTTTATGACAAAAAAAAAAAATAAGAAAAAAAATTGAACAGACTTTATTCTAGTTTCAATAAATTTATTTTTGCAATATATTTTCAAAAACATACACAATTTTTTTCTATTTTCAATTTAGAATTTACGAGTGTAACTCTGTGGGGAATTGAAAATGTAGAATGTGTATGGACACATAAATTGAAGTATAAGAGAGTGTAGTACTATTATACGGTAGAATTTTTATTTTTGTACTTTTTGTTTGTTTGTTAGTACTACAATGCCCAAATTTTTTTATTAATGTATAAACAGAGACAGAGAATGCCAAAAGCTAAATACGCTGAAAATTAAAAATAAAAAATAACACTTGAGCGATTTTAGTGGGAGCGATTATAATCGGTTCGACCACAACACAAGAAGATGTTTTTGATTTTCATACAAACATGCTTCATAAGTTTTTCATATTTTTTTCATCCAACCGCTTGTGTGGTTTGTTTACATCTTAATGGGTCTAAACACGTTCAAAATGCATGCTGTCAATCACGTATGCGTGTGCTTGACGTACGATTTGTAGATTTTTGCTGGTTTTTGCTGAATTTTTAATGAATTTTAATTTTATAGGTTACTAGAAAAAATTACAGTTACCAGTAAAATGTTATTGGGTACAGAAAAATATTGCAGTAACCAGTAAAAATTGTCTGATAATATGTACAATAGGAACTTTTTTTTATGAAAAGCCTGGGACATGATGTTGATCGACACTTATAGCTCTCTTAAGTTACTCACAAACTATCGACTTGTAGGTCGACGGATCTGACTTTTCGAACGTTATCCACTTATTTATTGTAAAATGATTGTACTGCCACATCAACAATTCCTGTAAAATTGTCCAAAAAAATTGATAGGATTTTTTTTTTAGTAACCAGTAAAAATTTACTGGTTAAGGTCCTTTTACACTATCGACATATTTAAACATGTTTTTTCTCTGGATGCGCTTAAGAATTTTAATTCATTATTAAATTTGGACCCTGCAACGCATAGGATGACAAACTCCACTCTATTTTTCATCTCCATCATTTTCTTTCAAACATACCTTCTCGCTATCTCCATTTTTTAAGTGCGCCCCCATACAAAATTTTCAATATAGACTATAAGTATTTTTAAGAAAAAGTTCAATAACTGCCATGGAGTCGACCCTAAAGGTATAAAATTTATGGCCGGCCTCCAATAGTTTTTCGTCCTAAACATTTTTGCAAAACATAGTTGTCCTTTGTCTCCACCCTTTGGAGAGTACAAATATGGGGTTTTATGAAATTAAATAAAAAGGTTTCGTCTTTTGAGAATAGAATCCAAAGTTATGGCTTCGATTTCTATCCAGTTATTTTATGGTTTTTGATATAACAACAATTTCGAAATTTTACTAAAAAATAATTTTTTTGCCAAAAAAAAAATTATGTTTCTAAAACGACGGCGCATATTAGAAAAATAGCTTTCGGTAAAGGCAATTTTATTGCGGAATTTCGGATTTTTAGCTCATTCAATACACTGAACCTCTTTTGATTTACGCGAAAGTATGTTGTGCAACCTCCTCAATTTTCGAAATAACGGTATGTGTATATTTTTGTATACTGAATTTAAAAGTGTTTCTTCAGGAATTTTCGAATTATGTCCTTCGCAAAAGTTTAATAATTTCTTACAAGCTTTAATTTCTTGATATTTGGGCGGTACATTAGGGTTGTACGAACAAATATCTGGTGGATAAATACTAGAACAAGTTCTTCAGGTTAATGGCCCCTGAGGTCAAACCATTGCTCTTCTCGATATATAATACTTTAATTTCGGTCTATAAATGCCCAAGATATAACGAAAAATGTAAAAAGGCGACCCAAACGTGAGGCAAAACAAATTTTTTTGAAATCTCCAAAAATACTATATTTTAAGGGGGTAGGGGTAAGATTTTTTGTTGTGGTACGATCTTATGCACATGTATGAAATAAGAAAAGTTTTTCGGTTTATTAAGCCGAATTATTTATTGTTAAGAAAAATCAAGCTTTTACCAATTTCAATTTAGCTAGCCTTATTGGCTCCAAAATTCTAAGAATCACTTTTGAACATCAAATAAATTCTCTTAGATTTACTATCAGGAGTGGATAATCTTGAAAGTATCATTGGGATATATTTTTTCGGAAACGACAATGTTTCGATTAATGAAAAAAACATTTAATTTTTTTAGGGCCAGAGAAAGAGAGAAATCTAGAATTATGGTAATAACATCATGGATCTACAGCTCGCTCGTTCAACTATGGCTCTTTAGCGCGAATTTTTTGTCGATCAAATAATATCGAGTTTTTCGGATTTTACCAAGGCACTGCATTTGCTCGTTTCTAAGGCTATTCAGTTTTTCTTTAGGGGCGCCTAAAGGTTACAGTATATGCCAATTAGACAAGAATTTTCTTACAGTTTTATGCCAGCGAAAAAGTTAGGATCTGAAATTTTTAGAAAAGTTATAAAAAATACTTTGAGAAAAGCGCGTCAAGTAGAATTAATTTTAAAAAAAATATTTTAATCAGGCTTAAGTTCATCAAATTTAATTTTCATTAAATTATTTTCATGGAGAAAGGAATTTTACAACATGAAAACTAATTAAAATTGTTCTTGATAATCATTCATTCTTGACTGACCTGAGATTCGAACCCAAAATATAATCAGACAGAAAAAGTTATTTATTAAATAAAACAAAACGGTACCCATGGGTCAACCTGTAGCTTGGGTCCTAGTCAAGCTGAATCAGTGTGTAACTAAGGTCTTAATTTAGAATCACTGCCAGATTAAGTTTTCAATTGAACTTCTAATTTAGGTTTAAATTAGATTTAAATTTATGTTTTTTTTCAGATAAAAATTTGAGTTTAGAATCAGGTTCTAATTAAGGTTCTGAATCATGTTAAAGATGAGTTTCTAATTCAAGGTAAGGACTTGTATTTGTATATATCGTCAATTTTATAGTATAGATTATAATTGTTGGTTATAATTCAAGTTTCAGTTAAGGTTTTAGTTCTGCTTTTAGGTGATGCACTTTAACTTTCTTGTTCAGGATCTATTTTAGATTTTAGCTTAGAATCTAATTTAGGCTGGAGATAAGATTTTAGTTCAGATTATTGTTCAGTGGAACAACGGGGTATTTAGGTTCAGATTTTAGTTCATGCTCTATTTTAGATTCAAATTTGGTTTGACTAGACCTTCTTTCTCGGCTTCTACTTAAGATTTAATACAAGTTTCGAGTTCATTTTAGAGCTTTCCTGCTTATTTTGTTGGAGGTTAAATTCGAATCCATATCTAACGCTTTTAAAATCGCTGCATTTCAAGACTATATTTCTATTAAATTGTTTTTCCTACCAGTTATTAAAAAAATTGCAACCCTTTGCAAATAAAAGTTTTAAATAATCTAAAATTATAACTGAAACCACTATGAAAAGGACTATTAACAAACCGACAATACACAGCAAAAACAAATAGAAGAACAAAAAACAACAATTACTGTTATTAACAGAAAACACACGTACATTCAAACTCCATTTAACAGCACGAACAGGAAGAATCACACACATACATACGTTAAAAATTTGGGGTGTTTTTTACAATTTCTTTCTATTAAAAACCCCTTAACCCCAGTGATTTCTACCTTTATGTCTTTGTTTCTCATTTGGAAATTTTATTTTTTTTATGCCGAAACGACATCAAGCATACAATTTTTACACCCCTTTAATTTTAACTTTTTTCGCATTAATATGTGGAATTGCTTTAGTTTTTTTTTTGTTTATCTCGTTTTCCTTCCTTAATTTTATTATTATATTTTGCAAAAGTGCAAATAGGATTTGAAGCCTGGTTACATTACAACTGAATACTTTTCATATGTTGCCACCTCTTTTTGCATTTTATTCTTATTTTTTTTTTCAATTTTGCTCGTTAAATATTTTTGGAAAACGCGTTTGTGTTAAAAATACCGAGAGAAAAATAATTGCTAGAGAAACAATGTACAATTTGGTATGGTTGGTAGGTACGTTTTGGTTGGGTTATGGTTAGTTATGTCAAAATAATCTGACAGCTTAATTATAAACGTTTGCCGAAATGAAAATTATATTATAGTGTTTTCATTGCTTTATTTTGTCGTTTCATAGTTTTCTTTGCAGTTATTTTTATTAATAGGTCGCTCTGTTGTTTAAAGTGGTGCTTTAAGGTTGAACAAATGATAAGTGAAAATGCAAAAATCTTAAACTTCGAGTTTTAATTTAACTCTTCGCTAATCCACTCTAACTCTACTCCACCTCTACTTTTGTAAAATTAATCTGCATTCAGTAGACTATAAATCTACTCCAACTATAACTTAACTCTACTTTTACTCTAGTTTAATTCTTCTCTTTATCTACTCTACTGTAACTTATTCTAATTTTACTCTAACCCTTCATTAGTTTTACACTAACTCAACTCTAACTATCATCAAACTCTACTCTAACTATACTCTTACTCAACTCTAACTCTACTCTAACCCTACTCTAACTCTAATCTAACTCTACTCTAACCCTACTCTAACTCTACTCTAACTTTACTCTAACTCTACTCTAACTCTATTCTAATCCTACTCTACTCTACTCTTGAACACCCTAATCTTTTTTATATCTATTTGCTTATTTATTTGGGTTTAAAAAAAATATAAACACATATTCATCTAAATAAATATATAATTTAGTTTAAAATTATATTTTCATTACAATTTAATAACAATATATATATGCATATATATATGTATAAACATTAAAATATTTTCATATCATTCATTGTTTAAGTACCTGGTGCAAATGTAATTGTATATAATTGAAATTCAACTTGAAATAATTTAAAATCCAATTAAAAATGTTTACACATTCATCTAAATATGTGTATTTTTCCCTTTGCAATTTGTTTAAGTACAAATTGTAAAAATCATTTAAAAAAAATAATTTTATTTTAAATTTGTTTTAAATGGTTATGATATGAATTAAGTGTCGAACTTTTGGGGTATTAAAAACAATGCAAATTTAGAAGAAATGCGTTATTAAATATTTAGTATGTTAAATTACTGTGAGAGGTAATAATTCATATTCATAAAACGATCGAACAAATTAAGTCTGACAAATAGCAAAGATACTAGGGAGATCGATCGAACAGTATTCGACCGGTATTAACCGGTTATTTTAGTTTTGCCCAATTCGAATATTTTAAAATGTCCATTTTTCGAATACGAATAAACCGGTTATTTAAGTAATGTGTAATTTATATACTTTTTCCTTACTTTTGTTATAAATGTAAAAATAATTTATGTAAGTATTTTTCTAATTGAATACATATTTGGCAAACTTAAGCTCTTTATAAAAAATTTTAAAACAAAATGTAACAAAGTCAAAAAAACATTAAGAGCAATGTAAATACAAATCGCTTATATAAGCGTGTGTTCTTGTAACAAAAACCAAAATCAATTCAAAATACTACCAAAAAAAAGTTCAGCTTAAAAAGTAGTTAGCAATTTGACAGTATTCTAAATATGTACTATATATATCTTTATAAATATGTCATCTTTGGTGATAATACCGAACTGAGTTAAAAGAAAATGGTGCTTAAACGGCCCTAAAATGATAACTTACAAAGGCTCTTCAACGTCACGACCCATAAATCACTTTTAATTAGTCTACAAGCTTGACATTAATATACGCCAAGTAAAACTTGACCCTGTTCCAAGTAGTTTTTATAAGACTGCAAGTAATACTTTACTAAAATATGCTGCCAATAATGAATGGAAAACTCTTAAGTAGTTCTATCATAACTTCATGCCTAAAAAACTACAACATACCGGCGATCTCAAGGATATGGAAAAATTCATCAGTTTTATTTATTAAAGCACCACGAACTTGAAACAAAATTGAAGGAATCAAACAATGTCATGAAAAGTTTTTAATTGTGATTGACGAACTGACAGATATTTCATACAAAAAGCATGTTCATATTACTATTCGTTTCTATAACGATGAAACATAATAATTTGAAATAAATAATCCTGGATAAAAGGTTTTGTTTGCAACTTTTAAAAAATATGGGTGAAGTTTGCTGATTCATATAGACATGATTAATCAGCAACAAATTAAAACTCATTTACAATAAATTTGGGAGATTATCTCAAATAATAAATTTATTAAATTCCTATAATTTTTTAAAACCAAAGTTTTTCAAAAATTCTAAAGCTATGTTCACACCAATTGAATGTTTGACATCCTACACGTAACCACTAGTTTTCTCAAAGAATTGTCTCCTTTTGCAAAACGTTTGGCTAGAGCAAACATTATTTAACGGTTTCTTTACTACATTATACATAAATACAATTATTATCTTAGACATTAAGATTTGCAAATAAAGAGAAATTGTTATAAATAAAGCTTAATTTACTGGTCACGCTTTTTTTTTTGATTTTATCGTCAAATATTTGTTGGGTCTGAACATACCTTAAGTGATATCTATGTAGTTTGTTTGTTTTGTTTTTATTATAATTAACTTTTTATACAAAAACCAATTTAATTTTTGTATTTTTATGTATTCGAATACAAACCGGTTAACCGGTTATTTTAAAAATGCTTAACCGGTTTTTTACACCGTTTTTTTTTTAAATAGCAACTATTCGGAATATTCAAAAACCGGTTATTGCAAAAAGTCGAATAATCGATTTCCCTAATAGATACTTAAAAAAATTCATGAGTCGTTGCTACTTTAAGGATCGAATAAATACTAAATACAAAATAGACACTTGTATATATTAGGCTTCATTCCCTGTTATTGACATACCTGAAGATATAGAGGTGGAGAAGAAATCAGCTAGAGTTTAATACCTAATTCAGACAGTATTTCGCAACATCTGAACGGTTAAGTTTTCGAAGGAAAACAAAAGAAAATAAGAAAATTTTTGCAGGGACATGTCTAAAACAGCAATAAGTTGTATTTAAGTAAAGTAAAATTAAAGTAGAGTTATAGGTTGCTGAAGAAAAGTGCAAACGCTTGTTTGAAAATTTTTTTAATTTCTACAAATTTTTTTACTGATTCAATTAATATTTTTGTTTGATTTTTATTTAACCAACAAAAATGATGACAATTATTCAAGAATTGGTTTTAAGTTCTCATAACTTTGCATTTTTTTATTTGATCGTAAGCAACACTTCTTTATGTAGACCAAGAACAACAACAAAAACACATACAATCTATTTTTGGACGCTTTAAAAAAGTCCTACAATAAGAAAGATGATAAAATAGCGTGACGAGGTTTGTAGTAAAAAAAAAACAAAAGCAGTTTAAAAAAACAACAGAAACAACAACAACATTATAAGAAACAAAAAAAAATTTTGTTTGGTTTCAAAGTTGGTAAAAAAGAATGAAAACCCAAATCCCGTATTCAATTTTGTTTAAACTGTTTAGTTAAATACATCAAATACAAAAATAGAACGACGACGAAAAACATATCGAGTCGGTCTACTGCCGTTTTTGGTTACATTTCTTCTTCTTCAGCAAAGGATACAACAGCAGTGAGTGATGAAGAAAAAAATTGTGAGTATAAAACAAGACTTCGTTCAAAAATTATTCCAACAAATAAATTTGTCTCAAAGCCAACCGCCGCGCTCTGCCATCATCTTCTCATTCAGTAATTGCTTGGGTGCGCGTCACATTGCTTGTGCAAAAACTTTTTGTTTGATTCAGCAAAATAATTTGTTTGAAATTTATATGAATTTCAGTAAACTTTTTGTTTGATTCAGTTAAATTATTTGTTTGAAGAAATCAGTGTTTTTTTCAATAAACAAAATGCAAATAAATTGTTTGAATATGCAAATTTGTTTATAGGACCGATTTCAGACAAAAAATGTTTTGATTCTAAAAATTCTTTGTTTGAATTGGAAAAATAATTTTTGCTGTGTAGAGCTTATATCAAGAAAAGTTTTTCGGTAGAGTAAGAGTTGGTTTAAAGTAGAAAAGGGAAAGTTGAGTAAGAGAATATATATAGACTAGAATCAAAGTAGAGTTAGAGAAGATTTGGAATAATATTAGAATAGAGTAAATGCAAATGTTTGACTAACGATTGAGTATAGTTAGTGTAGAGTAAGAGTAGATTTAGAATAGCGTTGAAAATTTCAACTTTATATTAAAACTACTTAAACTAAATATTATTATGTGCCTTTAATTTCGTTAACATTCGTTTTGAATGTGACCCAATTGATTTATTCTGTTTGCCAAATTCTCAAATATATTAAATTAATTGTTATTCTTTACTATCCCCATCAACTTACTCTTCAATAACTTTCTAAGAACCTTTGATTTTTGGTTTTAGTACTTTTTGTTTGTTTGTTTAATTTAAAAGAAACTAATTCAAAATTTCCTTGAGCACATCTTAAATAAGTGAATCGTAAAAAAATTTATGCAAAAGAAAAAAACCATCGAAATCAGTAAACTTTTAAAAGTAAGTGGTTGAAATAAGTATGATTATTGCGTAGTTAAAGCAGAATTTTAAAAATAAAGAATAAGAATGACCAAAAAAAAAACAGCTCAAAATGTACTTATTGGCTTTTATGGCAACTTAACTCATATTTGGCGAGTTTTCATTTGTAAATGAAGAACCACAAGGACAGCATCAAACAAAAATAAGCAGCCGAAACAAATAATAAAAAGGATACCACCATTATCGTCGCCAGCCAAGAAATACAAAAAAGGACTTTAAGTGCTTCTTTTGTATTTATTTATTTCCAGTTTGTTTGTAGTGGTAATAATACTCATTAATGATGCAACGAGGCATAAATGTTCAAAATGAAAAATTAAGACCAAATAAACAGAGAATATGAGAAAAAGTCTGTTGCAAATTTTGTCCTCAAAAAATGTGAACTTTAATGATCAACAAGATGTGACAGAAGAAAAAGGCAATTTTGGTTATTTCATCCATTTTGATCATTACAAGAGAAACAAATACACACAGTTGTAGTTTTGAGTGGTAAATATTGCAATATTGTCTTTGTCATTGGAAATGTAACATCAATAAGTAAAACAGTATAGTCGGTCAATCACCAAAGAATTTAGCGACAAATTTTCAAAAGTGTACCATATTTGGGAATCAAGGCCACTAATAGATCTGCCAAATTAACATTTTGTTATGAGGTTAAGATTCATGTTAAAGTTCTTCATGCCGAACTTAATAAAACCACTTCATCATTTTAGATTTCTATGTATTTAAGTGATTTAAGGTTCGGGACTAATATGGGGCCTATGGTTAATTATGAACCTAACAAAACATCATTTCGCCATGACATAGTAGGTATCGTAAAAGTGAATGTCGCTAAATTTAATGACAATACCAACATTTATAAGAAAGAAATGGCATTTAAAATTTTTTTCGGGAGTAGTATTTTATGCGAGATATAGCTAAATATGGATCGATTCTAATGCAATTTTGTAAGATGGTTTAAATTGCAATAAAATATGTTAGGGCCAAATTTTATAATTTAATCGTTTATTACCACATAAAATCATTGCGATAAGAAGCTTGAATGGGGAATATATAAAATTATAAACCGATTTTAACCCCTTTCAATAGGGGTGGTCCTTCCGACAATTATAACTTCTGTACCGAATATCGTTATTTCCCTAATTATTTTGCGCATGGGTAGCCAGCAGGACGGCCGGACATTTTTAGATCGACTAAAAAGGTGTTAGAACCACTCAACCGGTAGACCATTATTTTGAAGTGTTGAAAACATCAGCACAAAAAACATAATCCACTCTTGTGGTGTGGGTACAAAAATATTTATCGAAGACCTTATAAAGAATTCTGATTCCTTGAGTAATTCTAAGTCGATTTATTCGACTCGGCAAAAGAATACAAATCCATTTTTCAGGTAGAAATATGTTCCCCAAAATGTCAAGTTATGTACCCCAACAACGATCAACTTTAAAGAAAATTTTTCAGCCATATTCTTAAAACGGAATTCGAGTGAAATTTAAATGGAAATGGAACCAATTTTAAAAGTGATTGTGCTTTTAGAGCTCAAAAAAAATTAATTATTTTATATACTGCATACTTTGAGTTATAGAACGAAAAAACTACGGTTTTTTTTAATTAAACAGAAAATATCTATTGATTTTAGTTAAACTCAGTTACCATTTCTAGAACATGACTGATTATTTGAAATCTGTTTTACCGTAATGGGTGTATGATCCTAAAATACGTAATCCGCAACAGATGGCTACTCAATCCCACATGTTTTGCGTCTTTAATAACTTATCTGGAATTTTGGAGGGTAGTCATCTATCATTTATTTAAAACTAAACATTAAACAAAAGAGTGTAAATAACAAGTTTTTTTTTGGATTCGAAAAGATAAACTTTTGTATCCACAAAACAGAATTTGCGAGAAGTTTGGCTTCACTTTTTATATTTTAATCACCCCATCCGCTCCCTGGTATGACAAAAACTCAAACAACTAAAAATAGTGCAATGTGCCATCAGTTAAAGCTGTGATCACAAAAAATATGCACTTAAATAAATATCCGTACCGCGGGAATTTATTGGCTCAGGTGTAATATAACACACGTCCGTTTGCCAATTTATATCATACAGGATTCTTGCATGTTCGAAGCTATAATCCCTCCATGCTCTAGTGGACCTTAGTCTCACCGCTTTGTTTGCAGCCGACTTTTTGCCAAATGTCTAGTGGTTAAAAGTTCAATATCGTAAATGGCGCCTTATGTAAAAAGTTGTTGTTCTAAATGACATGAAATTTCACTTTCCGGGAGTAGTTCAATCCCATCCCCCGAAAAACACCACAGTACATCTTAAAAGATAATACTGAAATGAAACTTAGCTTAAAGTTTTTTTATATATCCAGAAATGTCAGATTCCATTAGGATTATTTTCCTGTCTGTTAAGGTTTTTATTAAAAGGTCTAATATTTTACTTCTTAGCGGAGTGTAGAAAAGATTCGACACAGCCGAATAAAAAATCTAACCTGTTTTTTATTTCAGACATTTTAAGAAAGTTAAAAAGGATTGCAAGAAAATTTTGTTGACGTTTTTGACTTCTGTACAAATAAAAAAATAAAAATAATCTTAAATTCTATTTATTTTTTTGGCAAAAAAAAAAAAGAATAAAAAATATTTCCTTTTCTACATATTTGTTCATTTAAATGTTGTCGCTGCGGTTTTGTCTCTTTGATAAAAAAATTTACAAGAAATGTTTTAAGACAAAAAAGGTGGTCGGCAAATAAAAAAAAAAGACATGAAAGTAAAATTGATTTTTTGTAAGATTGTCCTTTTTTGGGTCCGAATAATATTTATTTGGGACATTTAGGTTTTAGGAGTTAGAATACAGTTTTTGGGAAATGTTGTTATGAGTAAGAAGATATTAATAATCGTTTTATTTTTGTAAATTTTCTCAAGTTTTTGCGGATTTTGGAATTTGTACTATTGAATTTTAAATATTGTTCCACTGAAAGTTTTTTGTTTAAGGCGAGAATTGCTTTTCCCGTTTTCCATTTGTCTCTCTTGTAAATGGTGTCTACAGGGTGGCTTAAATGCGATCATTCAATGTCGGTGTTGGTGGCCTTGCGGTAGAAGTGCTTGCACAATTTGAGACAGATGGATAATTTTGAACACTATGCCTACTTCATGGGTGATCCTAACCACTTTGTGACGAACAATGTTCTCACCAATTGCACCAATTGTGAGCGCAACCAACACAACAAGGTAGCTATGTGCGTGCATAATCCGGCAAGATTATACCCTCGTCGCTTCTTAAGAAGCTGGAGCTATCAAGCCTCTGCAGCTTTTGGAAAAATGCTATCAGCATCTTTTATGAACCAACAGCGCATAGGAATAATGTTCTTTGAGGCCGAACTTTCACATAAGTGGTGAAAAATCAGCCATTTAGTGGGATTTTAAGAATATTATTTCCCGAGACTTATTTGATAAGCCGTGGTTGTGACCCTTGAAAGTATCTCTGCAATGGAAAAGCTAAACTTCTGAAAGACAGAAAGCATTTCCCGCAAAGATTAAATGTCCTGAAGATGATCCCAACAAACCCCCGGAGTGCGATTATTTAGATGGACACCTCTTCCAGGACTGTTGATCACTGAACACAGTTCCTCAAATCGGCCGACTAAATTCTTAACCGTAAAAGCTGTGGAATTTGATTTTGAATTAATATATTCGTTCATTAGAAATTTTCAAGAATTCACTTTTAACCTGCCAACAAAATCAGTTTTATTGCAAAAAAAAAGTTATACCTGAAGCATTTGCAGGTTTCATTTGTAGAGGGTGACCCTACTCAAAAATGTTTAACATTTTATAGATATAACATGTGAAAAGTTACAGGGTAAGATGTGATTTAAAATATTTAAATATTAAATTTTCTTTCACTCATCCCAAATATTTCAAACCACCAACACAAGGGTACGGATTTAATAAACGAGCAAAAACACACACAAAATCTGAAAATCTTATCAGTCATCTAAGCAGCAGGAGCTGAAGTTGCACAATAACAAGCCAATTAAAGAAATTTTTCTAAATATCCTTTTTATTTAAGGATTTAGCTGAAATAGAGAAAAAAAAAACTACAGTAAACAGAAGATAACTAAAGTTGCAAACAATAAATAAAAGAGAAATTCGACTAAAGACAATAGATATGAATTCTTATCTTGTTATGACACACCACCAAACAGTTGTTCAATTGTGTAAAACACCAGTTTAGCAAACCAACCAAACAGTTGGTCGTTTGGCACTTTCCTAAGCAAATGTTTTATTGCAAGCAGGGAGTTTAACTCCGCCATAGACCTGTACAGGACTTTAACGCAAACACGCACACACACACACTCATATATACACACACACATTGGGCTCTAACGTTCATCACCAGCGTCATCATGATAACACAAACACCACAAAAACATCATTCATTTATTCGTTTTGCTTGGCAAAGGAAAATTAAAACATAAAAAAAAACTATTAAGAATTTCCTCTCTCTCTCTCACACACACACACACTGTGATAGCTAGCGAGCAATCAAACAGGATTCATCATCCTTCTTAGAAAAGCTTTATTAGCAACAACAACAACAACAGCAATGACACCAGCCATGGGACACAAAGTCAAGCGAAGCGTTTATAATTCTCCTGCAACCAACGAACAAAACAACAGCTCGCAAATACACAAAACATAAAAAAATATACCCAAATAACCAAAGAAATTAGTGTAAAACTTAAATCCGATTTTGGAAACAATGGCTTCATGTTCTATTATATATAAAATTTGATTTCTTTTTGCTTCTGCTTATAAAATATTCCCAAATAAAAACAGTGCAACGTATATGTACTTTGGATGGTTTCCTTAAAAAAAAAAACAAAATCTAAAAAAACCCAAACATAAAATATTGAAACAAAACTGAAAATGATACAATTCCTGTGAGAATTTTATCTATTGAATGGTTACTTTATTATAAAAGGTTTTATTTCGCTTTTATTCTTCGTTTTTTTACTATTGTCTAAAGATTTCCTGGTGGCAAGTTGGAGGGTAAGTAAAAGGAAGGAGGAGGGGAATTTATTTTATAGTTTTTGTATCGTTGTAAGAAATAAAAATAAAAGTTTTTCAGAATGGCACTCTACAGCAGGCAACATTAAATCCTTATAAAACAAAGCAAAAGTCTTAGTTAATTCTTACCGGTGTATAAAAAAATTTATTATTTTTATTACAACTGATGTATTATATTATTACTAGCATATTTAAAAAAAGCAACCATCACTTATTAAAACTTTATCCTTGTACTAAAAACTTAACTTATGCGAACGCTTTCATACCCAGATAAAAGACTAATACTGAGAGCACTGTGCCACAATATTATATTACAAGAACTGTGCAATACTTAACCCAAAATAACTTTTATAACAAAAAAAAAAATAAGCCGTTTTATACTAATTATAATGCTACAGTCTTTTAAACAAAAACTAATATATTGTACATACGGCAGGCCTAAATTAAAATCTATCGATGTATACGAAACGAATTATGTATGTTTAAGCTGTTCCCTTATACTAAAACGTACATATTAAAATAAAGTTGCTTTAACTTCGTATAACAAACACACACACTTTATTTATACTAACACTTGTATACTATTAAACTGTAGTATAAAACTTTAGTACAGTAATATGCTACAGTATTAAACAGTAGATAACGGATATAAGAACATTTCGTATAAGAAAAACCGCTTAAAAGAAAAAGTATTTCAAGCACCGCGTTTTCCTTAATATGTGTCAATATAAAAGTGTTCTGTTTAAAAAACTTTTTTATAAGATTAAAACTGATACAAGAAATATTTTGCTATGCACCAATAAGAAAAATACGTAAAAAAATTTTTTTTCTAAGAAATTTTATTTTCATGGCAAAACTGGGGTCTAATCACCGCGTACGATATCGAGCAAAATTGATCGAAATTATTTATTTTGGTATCATGACTCTCAATATCGAATGAAATTTATTGAATTTGAAATAATAGCCCACATTATGTCGGATGATGTGTTTTAATAACCAAGATGGTTGTACCTAATTTGGAAACTTTGGCTCTTGCCGTTCTCAAGATATACAGAAATAAAAAAAATACAACAACAAGTTTTTTAGCCCATTTTTTTGAGTATTTTGCTCATAAATTACCCATTGTCTAACACATTTGATAGTTTTATATACCGACGTGTTTAGGAAGAATTTTACCATTTACTTAAGTTATATTTATATATAAACATTTATATAAGCTTGTAAACATATATTTTAACAAAGTTAATTATAAAAAAGAGTAATTTTTGGGGATTCAGTATTTCGGTTATAACTCAGCGATTTTTAAACCGATTTGGCAGATTAATATACCGACGTGTTGAAGAATAAATTTACCATTTACGTCAGTTATAAAGCTTGGACTCGGGAAGATCTATGGTTCCCGAAAGAGGGTATTTAAAAAAAATTTAATTTTGGTCATAACTTTTTTGTATCTGAACCGATTTTCCCGAGTTTTTTTACTTAAAATTTACGTTATTTTGATATATAAGTCATATCCATAGGACATATGGCAGCCCTAAAATTTAGGTTTTTATACAATTTTTAATTTTTTTTTGTACGGGAGGTACCACGCCCACTTCTCCAATCCCGCCCACATTTTGTAGGATGGTGTATATTGGCAACCTAAATGTGTGTACCTAATTTGGAAACTTTGGCTCTTGCCGTTCTCAAGATATACAGAAATAAAAAAAATACAACAACAACAAGGGATTTTTGGAAAAATTTAGAGGTAGTCGTGGTTTTTTGCTCATATTTCCGTCATTTTTGGACCGATCTGGCTGAATATCAATAGCAACCTTAAACGGAGTATATGTGACATAAATATACATCAACCTAGTTCACATCATTTCTGGGGTTTTCGGAAAACCCATTTTAACATACACACGCTCAAACGGACAGACGGACAACCGGATTTGAACTTCGCTTTTCATAAGGACCCAGAATATGTATACTTTATAGGGTGTAGGATCAATATTGTGGAACATACAAACGGAATGACAAAGTTATATAAACCCTCTTACCTTCGGTGAAGGGTATAAAAAAACTAAATTTTTATACTATACCTACATAACCATATGATCTTATAAAATGATTTCATGATCTTATATTAAAATAAAACGTTCTTATACTTAAGTAAAATGGACTTATGTTAAGAATCGATTGCTTACTACTTTTATCAGTTTTGTTTCATAATTTTTTCTAGCACCAAATATTATTATGGTAAGAACAAGTAGTGGCTATACTTTAGCCAAATTGTTCCATATTTGTTTAGATTTAAAAGTTTTATACTATTAAAAACCAAATGCCTTAAATGTACCTTTTTTATTTTCTGCAGCAGGATACAATAAAATTAGATAAAACTACCACTTTAGCTTTAGTTTAAAGGATGTTTATTTGTAGCGTACTCCTCAAGTCCACTACTCATTTTTAATCTACTTCCCTGTTATTCTCATTTTAAAAGTTTTATTTATTTATATAGAAAAAATCAATTTATAACTGTGGGATTTATAAAACGTAATATGGTCACATGTGTACCAGTACAGAAGTATGAGTGTTTATTGTTATATTTAATCCCTTTATTTGTGTTTTTGTGTAAAATTAATCTTTTTTTCTATAAGCAGCCAGCAGAAGTTGGAAATGCAAGATTTAACAAAATAGATTGCACTGATATGAGTTCCAAAATAACAAGATTACAATTTTTTTTATAAAATACATTTTTTTGCTTTATGCAAAAAATTTTGAGTCATGGTCTAGTGATTCTACTGCTGATTTATTTGGGTACAGTTTAGTTCAGTTTATTTAAGTTTCTGTTAAAGTAAAGAATTTAGTTCGTAAACTAGTGTTACTATGATTAAGGCTGTATTGAAGACATAAATTGTAGATTTATATTAACAAAGTTTTAGCAAAATGTCTGTTAGTCCAAAATTTAATAAAATGCACTACTATTGTGTTTTACTTCTTAGACATTGTTACTAGATTTTATTACTTTTCTGGGCTAATTTTATAAGCTTACACCTCATCCTTTATTACACATTTAAATCATTTTTATTTATGTATAAGAAAAAATGTTTCATTTAAATTCCATGGAATAAAAAAAGGTTACTTTAAACCATAACTGTCTTTTTAATTGATTTTTATTAATATTTAGGATCAATAAATTTCTGATGAGATTTAAATTTTTAAATAAAGAAACACTTTAACATTATGACCACTTATCTGAAATCGTAATATTTACAATATCGACCTAAATAACCATTGATCTCATAAACATTGTACGTATGCACTTAACTCATCAATTAGCACAGCCATTAAATTGATTTGCAGGTATTTTTTTGTTGTAGTTACGAGGGTTGGGAAATTTTTTTTCCAATTATAATTTAAATCAACACTATTCTCTTCAATTATCTCGACATCTGTATTCTGTTATAGACTGCAGCCTTAAATTCGCACTAGTATTGTCTCATACAAAAACGACCGCCTCTATATCGGTCTTATACAGTACTTAAATTACAGATACATTTATTATCTTAAATTCAGTTATAAACAGGCTTAAGTTTTTTACCAAGACTATTTCACTCATAGTTTATTTAAAGACTTACACTGAAATTACACTCATATTTGCTAACTATTGTCTTAAAAAATCTGGTAGATTTTACTTATAACACTCAAAGTCTTATACTGAAATCTAATACTAATCTTTAATGAAGACAAAATGACCTTCGGATAATTTCAACGGATCTTTTATTAAAACCAGATAAGACTTTTATTATGATTAAGTAAAACTCGTATACTAAGACTAAATAAAAGAATAATATTTTAAAAAAGTTATTGCACTAATACCAGATAATGTTAACAAGAACAACTTAATTGTGTTCTTATTTTAAGACTAATTGGCCATATACAAACGTCAATTTAGAACCGTATACTAAGACCAAACATTGTCTTTATAACAAACCATAATTTAGGTTCTCTACGAGAATTTATTTGTGATATATTAAAACCAAACAATGGCTTCATATAAGAAACAGTTTGACTTATACTAACACAAACTGATAGTCTCTTACAGTGCATACCACCTTACAATAGTGTTCTACTCAAAACAAATAATGTTCATATTCTAAGATGAAACAAAAGTCTTCTACAAAAAAAAAATATAAGTCTTGTACTCAAATTAAATATTATAATCATAGGAAATCAAAACTTATTAATAAGGAACTAATTTGTCTTACACTTGAAGACAAGTTCTAAGAAAGGGATTATCCATTTAGTGGTTTCAAGACTGCCGGTCTGGCAAGGCTGTCAACAGTGTCATTTATTTAGCGAAAGGTTTGCCATTTACGAATATGTTTCATTTAACAACCGAAGAATGCGAAAAATTAGTTAAATCTTACAAAAACAAAAGTGGTGGTTTAAACGCGGAACATTTTACGAGCATTACGGAGTGACTATGGTCTTCATAATCGACCTTTTTGCAAGGAATTGCCCAAGACTTAAAGAAATGTTAAAAAAATTTAAGCGTTATTTACGTGTATAGGCCTATGCACGACTGGAATGTGCGCACTGGTGAAAATATCGCCTCCGTTAGTGAAAGTGTGGCTGATTCTACAGATCAGTGCGCTATGGCCGTATGATGTCCGACTTTTTCTTTGGCCTGCAATTAAATATTATGAACAAGACGGTATGTGGTTTCAACAAGAAGGTTCCACGAACCACATAGTACGACCGATTTTGGCTATATTGCATGGGAAGTTTCCAGAATATATAATGTCAGGCTTGGCGACGCAAATTGGTCACTGTAAGATTTTTTTGTAGGGCTGTGTCAAAGACTGTGTCTACGTTGATAATCCGTTAAAGGATTTAAAAACAAGAGGATCGACTTCTGCAATTTAGAGGAGGTCATTGAAATGACATTGTATTTCATACGTGATGGCAACGTCCAAACATTTTATTAAGACAAAAGTACTAAAATCAAATGATTTATTTTAAAAAATTCCAACTGTACTTTAATTTTTTTTGATAATAAATGGAAAACACAGCTAAGTGCGAACGGACGCGTCACAGGTTGCGGATAGTGATACGTTCCGTATATATAAGGAGTAGCTGCTACTCGTAGCAGTCGCGGGCAGTCAGTAATTTCAAGAGGATAGTTTTGGGGGTCTTTCGATTTCCCACTAATTTAGGTATGCAAATGATCATTGAAATGTCACGGCGAGTAAATCGCGCCATAAAAACCAATATTCCTATAGAAGGTATAAGAATAGCTAGTTTTAATATTAGACGAAAAGACTTAATAACAACACCATTTTTCTTAAAGAAAATCATGAATATTTAACTTTTAAAAAAATGCGCATGGGAATAGCTTATCTCATCAACAACATATTTCAGTATTTTTATCAGGAATAAAAATTGGGCATTTAGCACGGCAAACGAAATCTTTTTAATTAAGAATTTTGTATTCCCAAAAATTACTTTGATAAAAAAAAACTGGGAATTAAGCACTCCAAACGAAATATTGGTAATTTTAAAAAATTCTCTGCCAACCTTCGTACTTATCTCAGCAAGTATAATTTTTAACCGTAACAAACACAAAAAGTCCAAACGAAATACCCAAATGAATGAACCACATCATCAAACCACAAAAAATGGATGAATAATTTACTACAGTAGTACGGCCAAAGCACTCGTACTCCCAATCAAGCCAACAACGGACTAACAGTCATTCAAACTCTCAGTCACACATTTAAACATATGGAACACAATTTTTTTTAAAGCATTCAATTCAATGCATGATTGGGAATGATGTTCGATCGATGAACGGTGACTGACCGAGTAAGTGAATGTGTGATGAGTTAGTGAGTGTGAGATGCTGTGTTTGGTCGCAAAGTATTTTTCAAAAAGTATAAGTTATCTGGAATTTGACAGTAATTGTTTACGAGTTGTATTGTTTTGTATTGAAATGCATTGAATTATTTTAAAACAAAAATTTCAAGTTGAAATCATGTCTAAAGTGAGAATTGAACAGACAGACGGAAAGTCATATAAAAGAGTTAAAAGCCATCCAGAAAAAGAAGAAGAAGAAAAATAACAAAATACCAATATCAACGCTTAACTGTCAACTGACACTTTCAAGTACCAGAATTTGTGTTAAATATTTGATTGTATTTATTTCGTTGACTTTGCGCCCGCTGTTGTCGGCTGTTGCTGTTGCCAGTTATTCGAAAATGCGTTGACGCATTTTTATTCACCATTTATTTATTTACAATGGCCTATTGGCACTATAGATTATTTTTTTTTTAAGTTAACAAACATAAAAGTAACAAAATAAATAACAGCAAAAAGCATGTCAAGTTGTTGACTGTTTTCTTGCTTTTTTTTAATTGCAAATTACTCTTTTTTTATTTTTGCTGCTGGTTGACTCGCTAGTCATCAAGCCCGTCGCTATGTTTCATCAACCGGCCAGCCGACAGACGTCAATTGACATGTGAATTTCTTGGTAAAGGATGCTGTACATTAATTCACTACAAAAGCAGTTGGTATTTTAAGTTAATTGGGAGTTTAATAATAAAACTTAATTTTACTGTTGTTTTGATTAACCCATACCAGTAGAAATGCTAAAGTCTTATAATAAGGAGCCTTAAACAAGTTAATTTGAGCAAAAAGTTCATTGATAGGCAAAGTTTGTATTACCTTACAAATATTTTTTCGAATAGTTAATAGTCTTAAAGAGAAAACTTTTTCTTTCACTGAGGCAAAACTTGGGATTTTAGTAAGACAAAACCTTATCTTATACTATGACTAAACTTGATTTTATACTAAGACACAACTTTGTATTATACAAACACAAAACTTTGTCTTATACTAAGACAAAACTTTGTCATATATGTACTATGGCAAAACTTTGTCTTATGTTAAAACAAAACTTTAAATTGTACTAGACAAAACTTTGTTTTAAGCTAAAGCAATACTTTGTGTTATGCTAAGACAAATATCTGTCTTATACTAAGCTAAGCCAAATCTTCGTTTTGTACAAGACAAACCCTTGCCTTTTACTGAGGCAAAATTTTGTCTTATACAATGAAAAAACCTCGAGATATACTTAAACAAACAGTTGCTTTTTAAAAACAGTGCAACTTTTTTTTTAATATGTGAAAAAAATTTCTTTTTTGTGAAAAAAGTCTAACGTTTGTGAAAAGGTGTCTGTTTTGTAAAAAACAAGTTCTTTATTCGGCAGTTTTGCGAGAGTGCCCCATATAAATACTTATGGTAAATTATGGACCGATAGTCAAGAAATTCGACAGTGTGATTTCTAGTCATATAGAATGAATTTGTTAAAAATCTTATACCAATACGTGCATGTGTTACCATTTATGTTAGTTTTTTTAAATAATGATACATTTTGTAGGTTGGTGGTTCCACATTTGGATTCATAACTCTTATCCTACTTAAACTTATTTTGGTAATTTTATTTGGAGTCGTTCGAAAGTGAGCGTGTTTTCAACAGACGGACAGACAGACGGACATGGGCAAATCGACTTAGAATTGCTCAAGGATTCAGAATATATATACTTTATGGGGTCTGAGATAAATAATAATAAAGTTTCACACGGAATGTGAAAGCATACCCTCATACGACACATGTACTGGTGGAGGGTATAAGAACGTGTGACTTTTGTAAAAAAAAGTGTAACTTTTGTAAAAAAAAGGTGCAACATTTTGCAAAAAATACTGCAAAATTTTATAAAAAAAATTTCAATTTTTTAGGGGAATTAAGAGAAATATTTTGTAACTATAAACTGTAAGTTTTTGTCAAAAATAGGTTGATTATAGATAAAAGTGTGACTTTTTGTAGAGAAAGGTTTAACTTCTTGTAGCAAAAATTTGGATTATTTTGTGGCAGGATTGCAATTAGCATTTCTGTGGAAAATATAAGAGATTCAGTACAAGACTTGAAAACTTGCTGAGATTTTTTTATTTTTTATGTTTAACACCCTGTTTAGATCTAGCAAATGAATAGAAAATGATGGTATATTTTTATTAATTTCAAAACACAAATTTTGTACTCAGACAAAATGTTGTCTTATCCTAAGGCAAAACATTGACTTGAAGTAAGACAATTAAGTTTATTCTATTCAATCTTAAATTAAGACAAAATTTGCCTGATTCTAAAATAAGATTTTTCTTATACAAGGGCAAAAGCTAAATTATATTTCTTTTATACTTCAAGAAGATCCGTTTCGCAAATTTGTATGTGCCTTTTAAGTCGACTTTATTCTTCTGTTAGTTTTTATTTTCATTCATCTCAATTCGCACTTCAGTTTGATGGAAAAGAAATCATCAAATATTCACTTAAAGAACTTGATTTCTTTATTTTGTTGTTGTTTAAAAAAATCCAATTTTTCTGTTTCAAACTCAATCTTTTAGTTAGAGCATGAATAAGAATAACTTGCTTTGTTGTAAAATTTCGTATTTATTTATTCTTTGGCGCATAAACCATAAATGGACTATGATACCTCCATTGCCTTTTAGAGCTTTTGGAATTTGTTAAACAGATTCTAAATAAATGTTATTGTTTCTTGTGAAATTTTCTTAAAAACTTAGTGGAACTTTAGTAAAAACCATAAATTGGGGTTTTGTTTTTTAAAAGATTGCATTACTTTAAGATTGGGTGAGTCACTTCTACTAACGGTCAGTATATTTTAAGATGCTTTAGTGGTGGGATTTAAGCTGTTTTTTCAAATTTAATGATCGGTTGTTATGTTAAAAGTAAACATAATCATTTGATTAAAGATATTTGGTGGTGGAAATGCCATTAGAGTAATTTTGCTTTGAAATTATATATGTTTAATATGTATAATTTTTTTTAAATTAAGTTAATTTAATTCGGAATCTAACAGTTATTTCCTTTATTTGTACTATAAATTTTTAAATAAATGACTCTGCAAATTCCTTGTTGCCACATGTCAAATTTTTTAAAAATTTTGTAATGCAATCAACATTTTTTACACAATTCCTTTTGTATTAATTTTTCAAAAGTTAATGCTTGAGTTTTGTTATAATTACCACAAAAATACAACCCAAAAAAGCAACAAAAGTTGCATGTTCATGAGTGTACATTTCAGATTCATTGCAAAATTAAAAACATGTGTTTTTCCTTTTAATTGCATCCACCTTGAGGTCTGGTTTTCTCAACCATCCACCCAACCGTTTTTCTAAAAATAGTTCATTTCTGACAACTGCAGCTGGAAAATTACAACAATAAGCACCTGATTGTGAAAATATTAATTATTTACAGAAAAAATAAATGAAATACATGAAAGTCATGCAACATAAAGTTGCAAAATACAATAAGTTGCAAAAAAAAAACAATAAATTGTCAGTCTTGTATGAATTAGTTAGAGTGTGTTTGTAAACTTGGGTGTGCCAGGCTGTTTGTGTATGTGTTTAAACATATCGTCATAAATAAACAGAGAAACTGCGAAAAACTGAAATGAGTTGAAAAACACTTGTCCTGTTTATTAAACCACATAAACATGATTTTTAAGGGACATTGAACTTGCAGAAGTTATTTCGGTAGAATTGTTTATTTGTCAACTAATGTGACCATATTAGCAACACAGTTAGCAGCACTTAAATCGAGCAATAAAAACAAAATTGTAGTTTTACCCTTAATGCTTGGCTGCAATTAGGGGTGAGCACATATAATGACCAAATATTAAACAAACATTGACATTTGTTCTAAACTTTGTATTCTTAATAAAAATACACATTTAAAAAGAAAGTGTAACCTGTGAGCAGTGTATGTTTTCGGAAAAATTCAAAACTTTTAATTACAAATTATAAAGTTTTTGCAAAACAAAGTGCACGCTTTTGTATAAAAATTGCTTACTTCTAGGGGAAAAAACGCAAATTTTTGTCCAAGGTATTGATACACTTTGTAGAAAAAAGTGCAACATTTTGTAAAAAAAAAAATTTTTAATTTTGTAGAAGAAGTTTAACGTTTTGTACAAAAATGTATAACATTTTTTTAAAAAATCATCAGAGTTATTTGCAGCCAAACCAGTGGTAGTTTTGGTGGATCGAAATTTTATTATTATCTTTTTTTTTACATTTCCCATATTTCTTCCTTACTTCTGTTTTTTCGTATTCTTGTCATGAAAAGAAAAAACTTTTTTAAAAAAGTGTAACTTTTTACAGAGCAAAATGCAACATTTTGTTTAATAAGTGGTGCAATCTTCTGTAGAACAGAGTACAAAGCATTCGTTTTTGCAGACACTGGAAACTTTAAAGAAAAAAAGAAATATTTTTATGAAAAATTTTGATTTTTGCTAAGTTAAATTATTCCTATAATGTTTGTAAAAGATATTTAACATTTTTTCTGATACTCGCTCACTGCAGGTTTTACCCTTAAACATTTATGTTACATGTCTGCTTATTTCAATTTTAAAATTTACAATTAGAAATTGCATTTTCCTATCTGTAGTTATTCAACATTTTAGTTTATGTTTTCTAATAAAATACAAGTGGAGTTTACATTTTGCAATTGTTATTCGAAACATGATTTTAATGCCAGCTATAAATAAATACATCTATACACTTGTATGGAAATCTCTTGTTGTTATTGCTTCTGTTTTTGATGATGTTATTTCTGTTGTTTTATTATTGTTCGATTCTAAATCAAACAATGTGTTGTTTTTATTGTAAATATACTATAGGCTTTGTATTTTACTATACCTACTATTATTGTTGTAGTTGTAGTTTCTGATGCCATTGTTGTTGTCGCTTTTTTTTGTTATGGCAAATAATAACAACAAAATATGCTAAGTAAATATACAACGACAAATGATGTGTGCTTTAAGTCATGTTTTATTTATATATACGATTATGAATGTATGTATGGAGCTACGCAGTTCTATTGGTACGTTTCTGTTCATGGAGTCCTACAAGAGGAAACGGATACATACCAAATATAATGAACATAGTCTGTATTTAACAGTGGGAAGATTTTGGAAAACGTGACAATTAGTGAAGAACTGACTTTATATTAATAATATGGATTTCTTGTGACTATTTGTGATATAAGTGACTTTTTGAAATAGAAGTCACTCCTTTTCTAAAAGTTGCTTTTTTGTGAAAAAATTACTTCAAGTAAAACAAGTAAGAAAGTATAGTCGGTCAAGCCCGACCATATGATACCCAACAACACAGTTTTTAAAAACCAATTTTCGAAAGTGTGTGGCTATATGAATAGGGATCTATCTATGTTTTAAATTTTATTTAAATCGGTTTGAAAGTTTCTGAGAGGCAAATATTGCACTCCATCGCCCCTCGTGGTCCCATTTTTTTAAAAAATGCATAACTTATATGTCAGTACAAATATGGATCCATCGATGTTTAAAATTTCATTTAAATCGGTTTGATAGTTATCCTACGATTCTGCCCATTTTATTTTAAATATGTACCCTAATGCTATTAAGAAAATCCCTATTTCTAATTTAAATTATGTTATAATTGATAGTTCGATACAATCTTCAAGTTTCGACACAGTGCATTCTATTCCTCAAATTGTAATAGATATCTCATATAATGATCCAAATATCATCTTTAAACAATCTAATGCTGCAAAGCCTGAAAACTGAAATTTGCTTAATAGTGTAAGTGATCCAGCAAACTCTAGACGATGCTACGAATCCAGTACCACCTTCGTCAACGTCAACTGCTACTATTAAAAATCGGCATAATATTTTAGCGTCTTCAGTTCCATCTTTCTTATTGTCGAGTTTTACTATTATGAATCATCAAAATATTTCTACTCATGTTAAATTCCCAATTTTAATTTTTCATAAATACACTAAAATTTATTGTTGAGGGAAAGCTAGTTTCTATGCACATAACACTGGTTGCTTAGGCCAGGTCATCCGGAAACCAAAGATTTTATTATACAAAAAAAAAAAACTGTAAATCTTATAAGAATTATAAGCACTCAAAGTCCGTCTATACCAGAGATATATATTGCGACATATTTATATAGCAAAATTATGTTATCATTAATGTAGACAGCAATTTTTTGTCGCATCGTAAAGATGTGAATCAAAATATTCCATCATTTCTCGAAAAGTGAGAAAAAAGTGTGCCTGTAACTCATGTCGAAAACTATCAACAGAGATTACGTCATAACGTTATAAATGTCATCATATTCCACTCAAAGCCGATGTGACATTGCAGGCGATGAGAAGGCCATTCACAAATATCGTTAACGGCGACCAAAATTTACTAAAATTGTAAAATTTACAACCGTCGGCTATAGAAAATAATGTTAAGTGCTTCTTAATGTCTGTTGTTTGCAAACGAGCTTTGTAAACAATCGTATATTAAATAAAAATGTTAAAGTAAAATATTATTATTATTATCTTTTGCATTTTTTTTATATGTTTTTTAGTATCAAAGCGGGAACATTTTCATAGAAATTTTACAGACACACTTTTTCTGTAAATTGGCGAGTAATTTCTTTACGTGAGAGCTAGTATTCGCCAAAAATGTTACAGATGCAGTTAAGTGAGAAAAGCAGTTGTTTGTTTCAATTTATGGCATTTTTGTTTAATTTGTCACATTTCAATCGAAAAGGTTCTCGACGAGAGAATTACAGAACATGGGCACTGGCTTAGCAATAAAATTAATGATTCTGAAAATGTTTTATGAAATAGATTTTTAAAAAAGATACCGAGAGTTGTATGATAAAAAAGTCTGGTCACTACAAAAGAGTTCTCATCTGAAGAAATAATTCTTCAGGAATTTCAACATATACAACTTTTATTAATCTGAAATGATAAATCAATCTATTCGTACTTAAATAAACCTACAACAGATTTCCAGGCACAGTATGCTTGATTCAAGTACGCATTATTCCAGTGCCCATTTTTAAAATAATCCGAAAACGGGATTGACTAAATCTCAAACTGTGCTTGATTCATGAATTTCTAAGTTGGTTTAATCTCGGATTCGGAGTTGAAATAATCCTAAAGTGGATTAACTAATGAGTCTAGCCAAAACTTTTCACCCACAGAACCAGAGAAGGAGAATATTATTATTTATGGCGCCGCTAGACTTTTTTGTGGGGCTACGTCAAAGACTGCTTTTATGCATTTTTCAAGTTATCGCCAAGATGCCGCCCAAAATGTGGGGAAAAAGTGGTCCAAAACTACATCAAAAGGGTAGCTGCAACCTGGAGAAAGTCGTTTAAATGACATTCGAGTTCGTGCGTATTGGCAAGATTTAAGTATTATAATGAAACAAAAGTCAAATCGAAATCACAGCTTTTGGTGTGTTTTATTTAACCCTACTTATGAAACTGAAAAAAGGATAACCGTATATCATTTTACGTGTGTTGTTGTGCTAGTGGTTTTTACATGACACTCTATTAGATATGAATTAGTTTTATTGTGTCTGAGTGGTGACGATTTTTAAGGGAATCTAAAATTATTAGGTGTCAATTTCAATCATTAAAAAATTAAATATTAATAAATGGTCCGTCCCCATTTCTAAAAACACAAACTGAGTACAGCCAAGCAAACAAAAGGTTCGTTTTCATCTCAAGAATTTAAAGTTTCCAAAATTAAAGAATTTTTTTAAATTTAAGAATTAGCACAAGCAATATAAATTAACCCAAAAATAAGAATTTAAAAAATTCCAAAATAATAAATTATTTTTAAATTGTAAGGGAAAAGCTTAACACAAAAAGTCTCGATACATTAGAAACTATTAACTATTTTTGAACCCCCACAACACTTTTCACGAAGTCATATTTTCATATTTTCCCCCAAAATAAGTTTTATGCTCTAATATTACTTTAACAATAAAAAAACACATATTTGCTTCATTACTTTGTATGTATTGAATGTCCTGGCAGGATTCTTGCAATTTCCTGGCATTTGTCTATGTACCCTTCGACGGCCTGTTATTTCGTTTTTTTTTTATGCATTCTCTTTCCACAACCTGGCCTTAGAGATAGAGTTTGTTATGGTTAAACAATAATGGCGTTGCAAATGCATATTATACACAAACTCCCAATTACGCGTTTACACACATTTACTATTCACACATTTATATAAACTTATATGAAATTCGTTTCAATCTTTTGTGTGGCGTCATAAAGAAAAACACAACAGCGACAATGGCAAAAACAATAAGAACAATGCTCACCGTTACATGCATCATGCATGCGTTATATAGACAGTTGTAGCAATAGTTCTACACTAAGAGAAATAAATGGTTGAAAAATAAAAAATGTTCATAAAAAAATATATTTTTGCATAAAATTTTACATTTTCACAAAAAAGTAGTCTTTGCCACTTAATTTTATTTAAAAGAACAACAGATTGAAATGTTTGCACTGCAGTGGTCAACAAAATTGATTTTTTTTTAAAGTCCTTTTTTTACTAAAAGTTTCTGTTTTTTGCAAAAGTCACTTTTTACTCATTCAGAAAACGGCAGTTATTTTTAAAAAAAGTCTACATTTTTTGCAAAAATCCCCTTTATAACAAAAAAAATTACAAAATTTTGACGTTTTTCTTCAAAAACATTTTCATAAAGTTCAGTTGAGGAAATTGCAGTAATATCTTTTTAACACAGTTGAAATTTTTTTCTACAAAACACTATATATTTTTTTACAAAAATTTTTACTTTTTTTACAAAAAGTTAAAACAATTTGTTTGTACTTTTTTAAACAAAAATTTTAAATTTGTTCAATAAGTTGCATTTTTAGTTTTTTTTTAGTTTTACAAAAGGTTGCACTTTTTTTAAAATGTTGCACTTTTTTCATATTTTTACGTTTTTACCGAAAAAAAAAATATTTTTCTCAGTATTTTGCTGGAGGGTGGTTTCATAGCAATTGGTGTGTGTTTCAGTGCAGATATATTTTCTGCATATGTGTTATGTATTGTTTTTCCTGCAGCCATATTATAAACGGAAATTTGCGATAATGGCACGTGTTTTTACCATAACAAAATGTAAAAATAAAATATAAAATCTCGTTCTATACTTAATATTTTTATCACACACTCGCACTGATCTATAGCATTTATAAAGTTTCCTTTTGAAACATTAACAGCCACAAACCAACAACCACTGACTCGTTAACTCGATATAAATTTATTTCATTATTTTCGTTTTCTCTAATTATTGTGCAAAAAAAAAATACTTAGAAAAAATTAATTAAGTTTCTCTGTACATTAGGAAATTTCACACTTTTTTCCTATGAACCCCATCCCAGATTTGTCTTTAAACCTGACTGCCCGCACACTTTGTGAATTAAGATTGTGTGCGCAGTGTTGGTGTTACACTGTTAATATTATGCACTTTACTTGCAATTTGTTAAAAATTAATTTCCTTTTGTCTTACCATAACAAATTGCATTTATTTTTCAGTTTTCTACTTTATTTTGTTTAGCTTATTTTTTTTTGTTATTTTATTCTTCTTTCAAGCTTTAGTTTTAATGATGTTACTTCTTTTTATTTCTTTTATTGTTTATTAGATTTTCTTTAGATAAATAGTAAAATTAAGTTTTAATGGTATTCATTTGGGGGTTTCTTAATTGTTTTTAGCAGCAGTTGTAATATTTTATATCAATTTACATAGAAATGAGAGATAAATTTTTATTGGGGTGGACAATTATATTTTATTGGGTTTAATAAACGTATTTTAATTTAAGAAATTAAACAGAATTGTAGTGCAAAACATATTTATAATACAACAATAATAAATATTAGGAAATAGTAGTTAAACTTTTTTCTAAAGAAAAAATTGCATTAAGTACTAGAAAGCACTTCTTCTACAAATAACCAATACTTTTTTTACAAAACAAAAACTGAACTTTCTCTTAGAAAAAATAATAAAATATTAAATAAAAAAAAATTAAAAAAAAAGTTCACGTTTTTTTATGAGCGGCGGATATTCCAAATTTTTCAATTTCTAGGCTTAATTAAAGGCAACTTAATTGGCCTGCATTTAAAGATTACAAACGATATGGACGATATATGCTTTCAGCAAGGCGGTGTCACAAGCCTTACAGCATGATCGATTTTGGCTTTATTGCCCGTTATGTCATGGCGACGTCAATCGGCCACCAATAACATGCGATTTGACACCGTTAGACTTTTATTGTGGGGCTACGTCAAAGACTGTATCGCGCGGAGAATCCTCAAAGATTATTATTTTCAAGTTATCACCGAGATACCGCCTGAAATGTGCGAAAAACTTGTCGAAAACTACCTCAAAGACTCGACTATTGCAACTTATCAAGAAGCGAACATTAAAACGACAGGGTATTTCGTACGTAATGGCAAGTTCCAAGCATAAAAAAATAAAAGCTAAGTCGAAATCATAGATTTATGCGTGTTAAATTTTATTTTGAAAGCAACAAATGGATCTATATGTATATTAGGGTGTCCTTACAAAAATGAAAAAATCCTAAGAATTGACTAGAACTTGGATTCTGTATCGCATAACTTGTTAACCAATTAAGTTATCAAAAAATCATATGAGACCATTTTTGTTTTTTGTTTGCTACAAGAATTATTATGTGTCGATATGATCCGTTCATTAGTGCATAACTTACAAAATTCTAAATAAACAACAGAACTCCTTAGATGTTAGTCCCACCTAAAACGTTGACTGTCGTGGGGGCAGGTTAATTTCAAAATTAGGAGCTGCAAATTGGTAGGAATATTTTTTTTATATATTTGGAAACTATTTAGAACAATCGTGAAGAAAAATTCGAACATTTCCTAAATTAGGACTACCCTAATGTAGATATCGAGTCATAACCGCAAAAATAACGTAAGCGCCAAAAATCCAATTTTACTGGAGAGAGTTTTTTTATTTTATTTCATATAAATAATGTATAAAATTTGTCGCTTACGAGAAAATTGTTGTTGCTATAAAATCGTAACGGTACCTTATTTGACTATGACATTTTAGGAAATGATGCAAGTGTTGCCAATAAAGTTATTTATTAAAAACAACCAAAATTGAAAATGATGTCGCTTAAGTTATTTTCGCGGTTGGGGCTCAATATTTATTCCTGAAATTCCTACAATTCTGTCACTAGCCAATTTGTCGGTCCAATTTCTTTCTCGAGCTGCCTTCTCCATTTATGTGTATGTCTACCCGAACGTCTCTGGCTTTGAGGGTTGCAGTCTAAGGCATTTCTGGCAATGTCCTCTAGAAGATTCTTTAGTGAATGGCCTTTACAGTGACATCTACGTTTGCGTATTTCGGTTTTGATTAGCGTTTGATAAGTATTTGTCAACAGCAATTCGTTGCCAATGTTTACGGACCAAAATATGCTTATTATAGGTAATGGTTGATACTCTGTATACTATTAACATCCTTGTGAGCGACGTTCCACGATTCATATCCGTACAGATTTTACGTTGCTGTTGAAAATTCTAATTTTCGATTCAGTGGAGAGATGTGTGGAGTTCCATTGTCGAAATGACACTGCTCAAGTATGTAAAGGGCCCAATTTCCTAAAGAGCGTGGTCAAAATGCACAAAGGGTTGACAGTTGGTTGTGTTTGTCCGCATTGTCTATGCGTTCTGGGCGAAAATTTCCTGTCCTACTCCAGCAGCCATCGTCGGAACCAAACGGACAGGACAATTCCTGCATGTAGTTGAATGTGTGGGGAGTAGACATATTCCATCCGCGTAATCCATCTCCACGAATCACTTCTGAAGTCCCCCATATAATGCCTCTATTCGAGTTCGTTGGCCTTACCATAACATTGTCGACGACGATGTTGAATAAAAGCGGCGACAGCACACTCTTTTCACTGGTACTCCTTCACATCCCTATGCCTTCCATACTGCCTTGTGTTCTCAAAATCCAGAAATGCGAGATAAAGTGTTCAAAAGATTTTCCAAAATTATTCTCAGACTGTTGGTATGAACGATGCATTATCTTTCGGGACGGAAGGGACCTGCTATTTTTTAGTTATTCCCCTCCAGTTTTCGCATTTGGTGAGGTCTTTTCGACAATTTGAGGATAATTCCCTCTTTTAAATGGATAACCTTTTATGTATCATAATACACAACCAGTTCTTTTTAAAACCAATTTTGTCACTATAAAGCGAGTTGAAAAAACTTTTAGAAGAGCATAATAAAGTTCACACACCACAACATTTTCTAACAGATCTACACCTATAAAAAATTTTTACATTAAGATTAAAAAGAATGAACTTTAAAATCTATGCTCGAATAAGTTTTAACTAATTAATTCATATTTTTTCCTCAAGCAAATTCTTAGTCAAAACATTTTTCTTACCATAATAAAAAATAACAACTTAATATCGATTTATCATAATTCATATTTGCTCCAAAGCTGCTAAGCTTTTACAGATAGAAGATTTTTCAAAAGAAATTAAATGAATTCCAAGTCATTACATTCTACTTATACTTACGAGTATTTATTTATATAAGACCAAATTAAATTATGTCCCATTTGGCACAATTTATGTTTAAACAAAAACCCATCCCTAAATAACGATTAATTTCCCATAAGTCACGTTCATATTAATTTTATGTTGTTGCTTTTCTCCAAATTTTCCATCAATTTTATCTTGTTAATAATCTTTTACTTCTAATTTTGTTTGGCAAGGAATATGGAAGGGAAGAAAAGAGAATTTTAATATATGAGCGATACAAAAAAATCATTATATTACATATTTCTAAAAATCACACAAAAAAATTCAAATAAAGCATACAGCGTAAGTACAAACCTATAACACAAAAAATACTTTACATGCTTTCAAACCATATATCATTTTTAGTACCTACTCTGCTTCTGAATTAGCTGTGACTTTGAGTTCGACGACGAATTTTACTAAACTACATAACGTTTTAACCAAAGCAATTAATTGCGACGTAGATTGTGTACAAAGAGTGTAAAGTTTGGAGGTTTTGTGTCTTGCACAGTGGGTCAGAAGAAACTTTCTTCTAGAAAATATACTTTTGGTTTAAAATATTTCATGACATTTACAGCAATTTTTAGCAAAGTAACGAAATGTTTACTTATTATTAAATCATGAGCGAGTGTGAACGTTTAAACGTTTTACTGTTTATTTATTCTCATGAAAATTGAGCAGCAACAAATTCTGAATTTTCTCGCTCATGAGGAGTGAGCAAACAAACAAAATTTTTATTTTCTTGCAAAAAAACAATAAAATGAAGAAATATGCTTTAAATTTAGCTTTTTCTTTCTTTTACAACTACATTTTGAGTCGGAAAAAGGCCAATCAATTGTAGGGAAATGCAAGAAAAAATTAACTCACCGCTTATAGTTGGTGTTTTGTGTAAGCTTTGATATCGTTGAAAAATAAGACTTCAATGTTTGTAATTCTCATTCGCTTTACAGTTTTATTTGTATAATAGCTTGGGCTTTTCAAAGTTTTAGAGAAAGGTTTCCTGATGATCTAACCTAAGCAACTAGTGAAATGAATTTTTTCTGCATTTATCAAGAATAAAACTTGTGAATTTTTCTTATATATGAAATTTGATTTATTGATATTAAAATTCTTCATAAGGAAAAAAAACGTGATTTGCAAACTATTTTCAGCGGGAAAATGAATTTGTAAAGAGGCCCCTTTGTAGCCAGAAGGCCTTGCAGCCACATTTCAACTTTATTTATAATTTAGACGGTGTGTCATTAGAGCATTTAATTTAAAGGTTTCTTGAAGGCGTATTATTGTTGTTGCTGACAGTGCGAAGTGAGTGAATTACTTACTGTTATTCCTTATCTTAAAATGGAACTTTGAATTTGTAATAAATTTAGTAAAAGACATTCTTAGTTCCTTTTTAAAAAAGGCAGAGAGGAATTGAGAAAAAGTTAGGATACAATAGTTAACCCCTTTAAAGTCCTGACGTGGAGAAGCGCTTGCATTTTTTTCCGCTGGGTAGCACAATGACCCTGTGTGTCTATTGCATACATGTCGGTTTTTAAAATTTTTTTTTTTGGCTTTACAAATGAACTGTCCTCTACTTCGGCCCTTTAAAACTGATCAATGATTTGCCGGTATTGAATGCCATGAACAATAATCGCGACTGGTAATGTTTTCGTATAGATATGGTCCAATGTTATTTTCTGTAGTTACTGCGCATCCTACTGCGCATCTAAGTGAATGCACTCACCCCATATATTTTAATTTAGCTAAAAAGGGACCTTCGCTTATTCTTCGTCATGATTCTTGTTCCTGAATAAACGAATGCTGACTTTTAAAACAAAATTGAACAACAATTGTTCCTTTTGCGAGCTTTTCAAAGTTAACTTAAAAAAACGTAAATGAAAAAATTAATTCATTTATTATGAAAGTTATGATCAACGAAAGTTATCATGCGCCCCTCTGTAGTTGTAAGTAAAATGTAAGTAAAGTTTTTGCTGAGAAAGCATTATTTTCGATTTCAAACAAAAACTTCGTTCGCATAAATTGCATTTAAAACAAAAACAAATTGTAAAATATTGTTATTATTTGTCATGTAAGTTTAGCGGACTTTCTTCATTCGATATTGGCGAGCAGGCCATAACTATCAGTTATATCTGCCAAAAATATGTTGTTAACTGGAAGTTAAGTTTATAGTTAGTTTTAACTAAACATTGTTAAATTGAGCGTAAGTACATGAGTCTCCAAACCCACTGTGCTACCTTCTGTTTTACATATCTACCAAATGTATATTTTTTGTATCAAACCATAACCTTCCGGAAAAAGCTAAACCTTATAAGAAAAAAAAATATATTTCTTAATGGAAAACAATGTTAAGAATTATGAAAAAGATATAAATTATATTAAAAGTTACAGAAACATGCGTTAACAATGGCAGATGAGACAGACACCTTGATAAATGCTTGACTAATGGCAAATACAAAAACTTCTTACTGCCATTTAATAAACATTTTTCTTATTTCCAACAAACAAGAAGTCTTCTCCGCCTCTTATTGCCTTAATGAATATCTTCCCCTTGTCTCATCCCTTAACCCCTAGCAAATGAATTAATTGTGTATAAAAACAAATTAAAACCACAAATTTTCACATTATTACTTTAATATTAGTTTTCGATTAAATGAAAACCTAAAGCACACAAATTCATTCAGACTCAAACCTAAAATTCATCAACAACCCCTGGGGTCATGTTTAACAAGTTTCCAAAAGAAATGTATGAAAATATAAAAAAATCCGCACATATGTTGCATGAAAAACCGCAGAAATATGTATAAAAGCGTGATTTTTATATGGATAAATAATATCGCCAAGATAATTATATTGTGTAAACGAGTACGTAGATAAAAATGTTTTGTTCAAACCGCAAAACCATTGTTTTTTTGGACAGAAAACAAATTAGTATTAAATAGATATTATTCAATATTTTATTTAATGATTCAATTAGTTACAAAAAAAAGAAAAAAAATTAGAGCATTTTTGCCTTTTTATCTAGAAAAGCAACATTTGGTTAATGATTATTTGAAATGGCTAAAAAAATAATTCTATAAGTTTACAATAAGTTTCGATTTTAAAATATTTGTTAAATAGAATATGTGAATCATTTCGTTTTTATAAATAATTTTTATTAATTTTTTCAAATGTTAACAAAAAGTTGGCTTAAGAAATATTGAGGGAACAGGACTTTTACAAGAAAACAGTATAACTTGAAATTTCACTCAACGAACTACATTCGAAAAATATTTGTAAAATGGTTGTACTTCCTAGACATTTTTAATATAACACAAGTCAAAGTTATTTGCACTTTTACTTGTGTTGAATTAAAAATCTTGAAAAGCTGTCAATTTCAACGGTGTTAATCTAATTATGTTTAACACAATTCATATTGACAGCTTTTTTAAAGTTTGGGACCATTTTGACCCCAAGTGCATTTAAGGGTTAATCTCCATTTATGCGCGGTTTTGCCTTCGTTTGACTTAAGAATAAATTTTTCTCTAGTTTCATACAAATCGAAACAAAAATATACAATATTTCGCTATCTTTCCTTTAGAAACTCCATTTACGTCAAAATTCGACCTTTGACCTTTATGATTTCAGTGTTAAAGTTTTCAGATTTGAATAAACCCTTTAGGGTATATTTAAAATAATCTGGACTATAATTTTCTGGACAGGGTTTTCATACAATTCACAACAGTAAGGAAGTTGGGCTCATTCGCCAAAATAGGGCCAAAAAAATAGTTTTCCCAGAAAATCGCGAAATTAAACCCGCCGGCAGCTACGGAAAAACTGTGGTATGGGTTATCGACACAATTTTTTCACATTTTTATTCCTTAATATATCCTCAATAAATCCTTATCTGATGATTGAAAATTTCAGAAATATGTTTAGCCAAATTTTAAAATTTTGAAAATGTAGTTTTGAAACTGCCGTTAAAAAAATATTTTTAGTGAAACCGACAAGAGTCTGCATTAGGAATTGAACATGCAAACCTCTCGCTAATAGACTAGCTAACTACCATCCAGCATACCGAAGCACAAAGCAATGATGAAACCCAATAATAAATGTACATTTCACCGAAAAAAAGTAAGAATTTTCTTGACATTCCTGTTGCTTATAAGCAGTGTTGCCAAAACTTGGAGACCAAAAATGGCTAAATTTACGGGAAAAAATGGCTAAAAATGGCTAAAAATGGCTAAAAATGGGCTAAAAAATGGCTAAAAGCTTTTTTAAATAAAAACACATTAAAATTCAATAACACAACAGAAATAATTCATTTGAAGTTGTTTACGATGAAACTGTTAGTTAAGATCAATTTCTTAAATAAGAATAAACGTTATTTAATATTCTGAACGATATTTAAAAAATAAAATCATCGATAAATGTTATGTCGTTATTGTTCACCTCATAGGAATCACTCGTGCCTATTAGTTTTATAAAATTTGAAGGTAAATAGTAATCACGACAACATTTACCCAACCTTTTGATTCCAGATCTACAATAAAAAACAAGTCAGAAAATAAAGTCGGTCAACCCCGACTATATGATACCCTACACCTCATTAGGACCTGTGTACCAAATTTTATTTAATGATCTGCAAATTTGCGATATGTACTTTACGCACAAACATCGTTAATTCGACTCAGAAAGTGGTTCTGGTGAGCTTAGGACCAATATATTAAGGTGTTACAAACATCAGCACAAACGCATAGTACCCTCTCCACTATTGTGGTGTTGGTATAAATATTTCATTGATAAAATCGAATTAACGGTTACTAAATGTAACCTATTTCTGAAATTACTTTTAACGATGTTTACTTCAGCATTAGACCATGGAAGTGAGAGCAACTTTATAGTAAATTCTGAAATTTCTAAAAAAAATTTGTTGCCGCCAGCATCTCTTTATTGAAATACTTGCAACCTGAAAGAAACACCGATGTTTGTGTTGATCCGTTTTACAAATTTAATATTGGAATACTGTTCCTTTATTTTGAAAGATGTTTCATCATCATCGTTTATAGCGATTTTCAACATTTGTAAAAGTTGTGATTTAAATTAAAGCCGTTTTAATTATTTAAAATGTTTATTTTGCTTTTATATATTTTTATAATAAAATGAAAATTATTCTTTTAAAAGAAAAACGGCAAGAAAAATTTTATGGCTAAACCAGTTGAAAAATGGCTAATGGCTAAATGCATTTTTTAATGGCTAAACAGGGTGAAAAATGGCTAAATCTAGCCACTAAATGGCTAAATTGGCAACACTGCTTATAAGAAAACAACCGATCAAGTTCGTAACCTTAACAACACAAAAGAAAGAGAGCTGTTTAGGCACTTAAAATGCTTTTTAAAAATTGGTACATCCAGTTTCAAGCATTTTAGAAAGCACCTTAAGCGACATTTTCAATATATGTAGCAATAATATTATGATTCGAAATTAGTTTAAGGTACTTAATAAAGTTAACAAGCAGGTACAAATTGTAATTGTTTGTTATTGACTGCTGCTGCTGTTGACGTTACTGTTCCAGTGGTGGGAGAAAGACTAACAGCAACCAATAGCAAAGAAAAACAAACAAAAAAACAACACAATATAACTGACATTTAAACGCACACGAGAAACGTGGCAAAAACGTGTAGTGTGGCAATTTATCCAATACTTTTTGTTTAGTTACGTTTTAGATTGTAAAAAGTTTCATACAAGTGAATGAAGGTTGGCCTGTTTCCTGGGTTTTATTATTATATTTTTTTAATTCGCACACACATTCTTAAAAAAAAGAACGTGAGGGCTAAATAAACAAATTTCATTTAATTATGTCTAAATTTTGCTTTAAAGAACAAATATTCAAACAACCAACACAAAAAAGCAGTGGTCGGCTTTTCATTTAATTAGGAAAAGAAATTAAACTGTTGTTAAGCCAAATGTAAACAAACCGTTTTAAGACAGAGAGAAAAAAACAATTAAAAATTGTATTAATACGAGAATTGCTTAAATCACTGCAGTTTTCAACGAATTTCAACCAAGAGGAATTGACTTTTATTCTTACTTAGTTAGATCATCCAAAGCACTAGTTTCCCCAGGTATCTCCACCATAACGTCCTGACTTCGAGGAAATTGGCACAGAAAATTATACACAGTTTCCTTTTTCTACTCTTCATGACAGCTTTGCAGTAGTCATTGCCTTTCAAACTCATTCTGTTCGCCTGAGTCCCTATGAGCCAGCGCCCAGTTATCTCCGAGATCACTGTCCTGATTTATTTCCTATTGAAACACAGTACAGAAACTCAGCCAGGCCTTAAACACGTTGCGTAGGAGTATGTTGACTCACGAGCCCACTCTTTTTCTATTAGACTCGCGCTTAATAAATTACGTACAATCAGCCAGTGGAAATGTCATTTGTTTTTCTCAGCAGCTTTTATGCACAATATCCACACAGCGTTACCTTTGAATATTTGCAATCTTATTTAAAATCAGCCGGCAATGACAGCCTTGTTATCGATAAACGGTAATACCTCAGCCAGTTATCCGCCAGCCTTGTGGCAGAGATTTCCGGCTGCAAGACACTTAACCATCCGGTTGCCCAAGGAAAACCTTTACAGCCAATTATTCTTTGTATAAGCCCGAACCAACTCTATTTCATTTAAATCGTCAGTTTTGACCTTTAGGAATGGTTTATGGAAAGTCAGCACACTGACCGTGCACCGAAGAATAGCTCTAGGGTGCAGTAGTCCACCTCGGCAGTGGCAACTGTGATATCGATTTACGTTGGATCTCAACCACTTGGTTTGTAAATATTTAGAACTTTCCAAATGCCCCAGTGTGAGTGAAGGATCATTTGCACCCACACAGATAGCAATTTGAGTGTATAATTTACCAAAATTTACACACACTCTCCTTGCTTAGGCGCCGGAGCTATCTAACCTCCACTGTTTTTTTATACTCCCAGTAGCTTTTGTCGAATAACCTAGCACGTCACCATACCCGCGACTTTGTATTTAAAATACAGCGACCTCATGCACGCCGATGGTATCTCCTCGTCAAAAAGGCTGCTCATTGTTTTGTGAGTTCGTGCATCGAACTTACTTAAGAACAACCTTCTATCATAAAAGCAAGGCTTCCGCAAAGACAATAATCCTGGAAGACAGGAAGCAGTTTTAGCAAAATAATATTTACGTAGACCTCACCAATTTTCAGACCGATGCTTGCACTCACTGGGGCTACTGACTCCCGCGGAACCGTCACCTAAGTACTGAGCTGCAACTCTTCACCGAATTAAGTCCAAAGGACCCCAAGACGCTCTGTCATTTGAGTTTTTGGTGCATTACAGATAGCATTCTCCTGAGTTTAAAATGTATATGATTCCGAAGAATGCCAGTATATTCATACCAGATTAATAATTAACCAAGCAATTATTCCCGGTGGATGTAACACCAAATGGTATGTACTCATCAAGGTAATTTAACTATGACCCTTTATAGGCGCATCAAATACGCCGGAGCAAGCATAATCAAATGATTAAAGAGATTCGCGTGGCAATAATCACTATGTAACCAGCTTTACAACTCATTCAGTCGTATTACCGAGCAAATAGCCATCTGTTTAGCCATAATATCCACCGAAATCCAGTTAAGCAATATAAATAGCGTCTTTGTGGGAGCCAAAGAATACATAATTAGTTAGTGGTACATGTGCTTGGTTTGAAAGTTAAAGTTATATTTTCTAATTTTGTTTTGAGAGAATTCAAGTCAGTCTTTTAAGGTTTCGGGTTTTTACTGAGTTGTCTATCTGCGATTAAGGGATTCATATGCAAGCACTTTAGATCAATAGCTTAATATATTTAAGATTTGTAAAACACTTCAATATCTTCTTAAAATTGTTAAAATAGTTTCTGCCTAACACTGTTTCAGCAATAGAAACATTGACATTGTCTAAGGTTTGATTATTATTTGAAGAGATTGCGTTTAACCCCAAGCGATAGTTTTGGCACCAATTCGTATTTAACAAATTCTCACGAGAGATATAGAAAGAGAGACAAAATATTTAAGTTTATTACAGTTGTATCTTTCAAGAAAATTAACATACAATTTCAAATCCTTTAAAATCTCTTACTAGCTATCCCTACTCTAAAATATAGAAAGCAAGCATTTGAGTTGCATATCGTCACTTAAACTTCAAAAGGCCGCTTGTCCACCAAAAATTTAAAATCGACTTTTTGATTGTTTTTGAAGAATTTTGGTTAATTAGTACATCATAATCATAAATCGACTTTTGATTTGGAATTTTTTGTCGGTTACGGAATTTTGGGTCTTATGTGACGATATTTAAACTAAAATATTTGGTCTCATATTCCTGCGAGAAATTTGAGTCAATTATTTGTAAAGCACTTATCCCGTAGCCAGTGAATTAAATATTATAATTAAACGGAACGAATTGTGATAGGAAAAACAAGACTTATCACTTAACTTATCAAACATGTGTTTGAAGTGTAGTTAAGTGACACAAAACTAGCCACGTGACTGGATTTTGTCTGGGTATAGTGGCTGATTCTATCAGGGAATCTTTCATATGAACATGGTTCACTCGGGACAATATCTGCGACATTCATTATTTTAACCAAATTTTAATTTATCCATTAAGGTTATTTCAATGGCCTATCACAAATCGTCTAAAATGTGCCAATTAACACCCTCTTAGGACATCAACATGTAAAAGTGGCAAGTCTCCTTCATGTAAAGTATTAAAACTAAAACCGGTCCCTTCCACTTTGGAACTGTCCCATGACAAGTTTGGTGTTAGCTCCCTTTTCCCTAGGGATGTCAATTTAGTATACGACAATCAAACTTAGCCTTAACTGAAATTTCATCGTGTTCGTATTCTTTATGTAGAGCTCGAAACCCATCAGATTTTTGTGACTTTTGGCAAAGCAGATATCCACTTACTTCAGCATGGTACATGTTCATATCTAAACTTCAAGCTCTTACTGCCTGCCACTGCTATAGAATAAGAATTTTTTAAACAAACAAACAAACTTTTGGTGGGTGAACAAAAAACCTGACAAATACATCATGTTTTCTAACAGAAATAAGAAAAATGAAATTTCTAAAAACCTACAATGAATCAATGAACGCTGACAAATTGGCAACACGCGATAGCTGGGCTCAAAAAGAAATTAAAAAAAACTTTATAGGGAGAAAAAAGTCTACGTCACGAACTATAAAGTTAGACGAAGTGGAAATTAGTTAGAGTTCTATGCTATTGCCACTGTTTTCCTTTCATTCCTTGGTTCCTGCTAATACAAACGTTTGACTGGGTAACTGACTGGTTGAATGAACAAATAAGTGAGTGGCAGTTTGCAGCCAGGCAGGCTGGTTTGATGTCATACTTTGTTTGAATACTTACACTAGGGGTTGTAAGAATGCAACATTTATTTCAAGTCGGGTTCTCTATTGTTTGTTAAAAAAAAAGCAAAATGTACGTCAGTATAACAAATATTATTTTTATATTTCACATTTATTTGAATAACTTAATTTGAAGTGTGTCTGTAACATTAAACCTCCCTTTTGTAGCGGGTTCTCTTTTCTCTACCATTCCGTTTTATCCCTGGAACATGATGTGTTTTTTTACCATTCTTGTTAAAAAACTGTGCAAAGAAGAAATAACTTATTTAGTGAATCTAATAGAGCGTATGTTTAATACCTTGTGGATTTGTTTTTCAAATAAATTTGAATTGGTATAATAATTTTGATTTTGTTTTTGTTGCCTACACAACACAATGAAAGAGCCACTGTGCTGTTTCTCACACTAAAATTTCCTTAACCTAAATGGGAAATTTTGGCCAAATGATTTTGGTTGCAAACAAGAAAAAAATCCCTTTGTCCAATTCCAAATTTATATCTTAGGCGTTCATGAACAGATTTTTTGTAATTGTTACCGAAAGTATTTTACTAATAAGTTTATTTCTGGTGAAAAAAAAGTTTAGAAATTAAAAACAAGCATCAAAAAATAAAGTTCAATGGGTGAAAGTTTAAGGCAGTTGTAATTTTTTACTTATATCCCAGTCATTTACGGACCGATCTAGTTGAATTTTAATAGCAAACTACACCAGGCCACATGTTTAATAAATATTCCACAAGCTTTTTCCCATCATAACTAGGGTATTTGGAAACCCTATGTTAGCATAAACACCCCCAGGGACACGTTAAATAATTGAATGCGCCAGAATTAATAATTGTCAGATCTCTTGAGGAAGCGGCTAAACAGATATCATATCTTCTACCACGGAAGTCAGTAACCGCTGGTGGCACGACACCAGACTGTTTATTAGCTGAGGACCCCTAGGCAATCACATGGTGGTTGTGGTTTAGGACCGAAAGTGGTAGGAAGGAATATCCTGAAAAACATGCTTAAGCTGCCACTTTTGGGAAAATTGGAACTGCGGGAGGATTTTCCTATGTACTGTTAATATTTGACAGATTCCGCCGAATATTCTAATGCAGCGGAGGTTACCAAAATCAAAATTTCTACAAACATGGTTATTCTCACACATAGGGATGATTGGTTATCGCATTGTTTGTTGTTAAGAGATCAATAGATCCCTGAGATTAGACACGGCAGGTACTCAGGTAATTATTTTAATCTTATGCACAGAGACTGAAAAACAGATAGATTGGCATCGTTAAATCAAATGCGATTCTTATTAGGATCGATAATAACTTTAAAGTACTTCATATGGACTAAGATCAACATTGTAGGAATAACAGCCAAAATGACAAACTTATATTAATGCGAACTTATCCCATATGTCATGACGACTTTTAAATACCACCCAACTCGACAAAATAAATTTTCATCCCTTTGTTGCAGAAATTTCATCAATCAACAACCACAAAAGCATCTAAGTATAAAATGCATATTTTTAATCATATTATTTTTAAAACTTTTTCCTATCCCATGAATTCATATTTTTTTGTTCTTAATGTAATATAATTTACCAACTAATGAACTCAAACTCTTACTCGAGAGTATATTTGCCTAGAAATAGTCATAATAACAAACTAATGAGGCCACATGTCAACAACTAATCTGAAATCAAACATGAAACGAACACCAAACGAAAAATCATAATCAACCACTTTTTCTTCTGTTATTTTTCTATCTTCTTCTATTGCTTTAAAATTTAGAACAAGTTGACAGTTGGAAAAATAAGCATAGATTTACTATATAGAAATTGCTAAAGAATTTTAAATCCCTTTTGCATTTAGTTTTGTTTCGAAGTTCTCATTTTCTTCTTTAATTCATTATTGGCAAAAACAGTTTTATTATGAAAATATGACATTTGACTTGTTTGTTTGTATGCCAGTAATTGGAAATGGATCAAAAATAAATTTACTTATTTATTTAGACAAGTAAATTGCAATCAGTATGAAAATATTTATACGAGTAGAGAGAGTAGTGTTGATGGAATGGTAGTAAAATAAATGTTAAGGGTGAGACACAAGACAAATTGAATAGAATCATTAAAAGGGTTTAAAGAATATGAATATAAATACTTGTATAATAAGCTTGAAAGTGTCAATCGAAACACATTGTTCGATTTTGAAATGAAAACATTCGAAACCATTCACCACAGTGTATACATACAGTGTATATACACAGAAAAAATTATTTTTCGAATTCAAACAAAAAATTTGTAGTATCAAAACATTTTTTGTTTGAAATCGGTCCTACAAACAAATTCGCATATTCAAACAATTTATTTGCATTTTGTTTACTAAAAAAAAACACTGATTTTTTCAAACAAATAATTTACAGAATCAAACAAAAAGTTTACTGAAATTCATATAAATTTCAAACAAATAATTTTGCTGAATCAAACAAAAATTTTTTGCACAAGCAATGACGCGCACCCAAGCTATCACTGAAGGAGAAGATGAAGGCAGGAGCAGAGCGGCGGCTGGCTTTGAGACACATGTTTTGTTGGAATTATTTTTGAACGAAGTCTTGTTTATACACACAATGTTTTTCTTCATCACTCACTGTTGCTGTATCCTTTCCTTGGCTAAAGAAGAAGAAATGTAACAAACAACGGCAGCAGACCGACTCGATATGTTTTTCGTCATCATTTTATTTTTGTATTTGATGTATTTAAGTAAACAGTTTTCAAAAATTGAATACGGGATTTTGTTTTTTATTCTTTTTTTTCCAACTTTGAAACCAACCAAAAGTTTATTTTGTTTCTTATAATGTTGTTTCTGTTGTTTAAAAGAGAATGAAACCTTTTTTTACCTGATATATTTTTTTGTTTTTTTACTAATAACCTCGTCGCGCTATTTTATCATCTTTCTTCTTGTTGTACTTTTTTAAAGCGTCCAAAAATAAACTGTATGTGTTTTGTGTTGTTGTTCTTATATTTCACATAAAGAAGTGTTGCTAACGATCAAATAAAAAATGCAAAAAACGACAACATTAAAGAGCGTTAAATATTTCATACAAAATTATGAAAAATTGAAACCAATAGCGCGTATATTATATTATTGAAAAGTTGTCAACATTTTTGTTGGTTAAATAAAAATCAAACAAAAATATTAATTGAATCAGTAAAAAAATTTGTAGAAATTAAAAAAAATTTCAAACAATCGTTTGTTTGAAAATAATTCGGCAATAATTATTTCTGTGTAAAAACAAATTTTTGAAAACGTACCCTTTGGGACCAATGGGCAATCGTGTACTCTCCAAAACAAAATTATGTTATGATGGTATGGTTCATGTAAAAGTTGCTTGTGTCGCATATTATTTAGACATCTACATCTATATGAGATTTCTTTGCCTTTAAAGGCTAGTTTACACTATCTCACAAGTCTTACGTATTCCATAATACTTCTTGAGATAGAAATCTAATGAGTTTTGTTGCGACTGTAGAAAATTCTAAGTTTACATAACAGTTTGTGGTCCCACTACACACAAAGTATAAACAATCAAACATGAAACAAAATGCAACCTGACCCATTGAAGAGTATTATTGCTTAGAAATTTTTCAAAAAACGATCAAGTCCTATGGGATGTCAAACTTTTTCTCAAAATACTTGTCATTTTCATCACACATGCCATCACACTATCAGACTTTTACATATTACTTGAGTTTTTGGTTTTAGGAAAAGAGTTTACCTAAATGAGACCTATGGCTAATTTGAGCTTTATCGTAAAAGATATTGTTGGATAAAACGGGAAAATTAGGTATTCTTTTGTAAACGTCATAAGCGGGGTTAGAAAAAAATCAACTGTCTATGAAAAATCAAATTCTCCAAATTTATTTTAAATGTAATTTGTGCGAACGAAAGCTTTCGAGTGACATCGTTTAATAGGCAGTTAGTTTTATTTGCAGCGACGCATTGTATGAACTTTGAAACGTAGAACGCAATGAAGGTATAACAAGCTTGCAAGACGTTGACAAAAGAAAACACTTGGGGTGGCCCCAAGGGATCCGAGGGTTAAGATGTATGGTTTTTTTAATATTTACGATAACACATACATATCGTTTGCTCATTATGGGCTTGCTATGTTTGTATGACTACTTTGCTGCATTTGTAAAAACAGTAGGGTATAGAGCAAAACAATACTAAAAAACTTTAAAATAGTTTATATGGAGCAAAATTAATGCTTAATATCTCAGAAACCATAAAAGTGTCGTGATACAGGTTTTGGATTCACAACGCGGGTATTCAAAATATATGTATATACCCCATACCTAAAAATTTCAAAAGTCGTTTTTTAAACAGATTTCTGTAATAAAACAATTTTATAACAAATATTATACAAACATTTCTCTATTTAACAGAATTTTATATCAGAAATTATAAAAAATAGATTAAAAGTGCATTAAAAACAGCCTCCAAATTCTTGCTTTTAACGTTTTCGATTTCCAGCACACCCCTGATAATATTCTAAGCCCTAATATTTAAAAACACGTCGATGCATGTACATATGAACATATTAACACACCTTTTATTTCCGTTGTCCATATTAGAAAAAACTAAAATTTCTTTTAAATTTGGATTTTTTTAAACTTTTTCTTTGTTTATTTTATTTTTTACTTTTTTTTTTTATTAAATTTGTTGACAAATTTTTTTTATTTTTGAGAATTGTTCTCCCCTACAAACCTGCTTCAAGGTAAGGGAATATCGTGACACTTGAAATATTATTTTTTGTTAATGAAACTTGTTAAGAGCTCCTTCAATTACTTTACTGCATCTCTGTATGACTTATTGCGTAGCGCATAATTGTGCGCTTATTCTACCATTAGTGCTTCGCAAAATAATAAGAATTTTTATTGGGTATATGCGAAAAAGCTTTAAAGCAAAAGCTTTGTAAGATCTTAATTGAGCTATTAATATAATAAAAAGTTATTTTTAATTAGGTGCATTTCTGGCAAAAGTTTTTAGAGCAAAAGTTTTTTTCTGCAAATGAGAACTTAGAAAGCGTAAAAGTAACTTTAAATTTATTAACCTAACAATTTTCGCATAGCCAAGCACTTGTTGTTTAAAAAACTGCTACGTAAATGTTTTCTTTATTAAATTAATTATTTACTAGAAACCTTCTAGGAAAAATAAACTTGGTAGATCTTAAATGAAGCTATAAATTTAATAAGGTGTTACTTTTTATTAATGGAGATTTCTTTTCTGAGTAATACTCTGCATTTGTGTTATTTGTTATTTTAAAAGTGTTCTTTTTTCATGATGTTCCCCTTAAAAATTAAAAACAGTCTACATGGTGAACACTCTCTTTAATTAGAGTGGCATGACTTCAGCACTAGAATAACAGCTGGTTTGGCTATTATTTCTGAAAAAATTCATTATTTTTAAAGTTCGCTTCTCATGGTTTAAATTTTAAACGCTAATTGTCGAAACTTGTGTTCTTTTGCAAGCTTAAAATATGCAACACTTCTTAAAAATTAATGTTGCCAAGTCACATGTAACCCTTATGATACACCTTAGTTTAGAAGAGAAAACGGCATAAGTTTTTTTTAATAAAAGCTTTTTGATGTTAATGTTAAAAGTCTGAGTTTACACTTTGAAAGTTTTTTTTCAGAAAGTCGGAGTTTATTGCTGAGAGGGGAGAGAAGAATATCATGTTCTTTTTCCCTCTCACCAATCAAGTTAGATTTTCTGAAAAAAAAACATTCATAGTGTGAACCACACTAAACGTGAATTGTTTTGAAGGTAATTTTTATTTTACCTTAACTTAAAGCTTTTTTAAACAAAAGTTGCTTGTTTCTTCTTTAAAGCTTAAAATATTAAATTCAACTTGACTTCTAATTCTTTTTAAAATATTATAATATTATTAATATGAATTCCTTTAAGAACAAAGGCTGTATTAAAAGTCCACATATTTTGCTTTTGCTTGTCTTAAATCACTTTCTTTTTATACTAATGTGTTATTTGGCCAAATTTTTAACCTGTGTTGCCGCTGTAGCCGTAGAAAACAACTAGAAAAGAAAGGAAGATAAAACCCCTAATGCAGGTGTCAAAAAAATATCTAACCTTATGTTAGTGTAAGTAGAAATGTACGAAATTATAAAGATATTTTTTCTAGAGTTTCTACTCTAGTCGTTTCTTTATGACGTAGCCCTCACTCAAATTTCTGCACGAGTAATAACCAAAATAATAGCTTTATATGCCAAAAATGTATAAATTATTTTAAACATGGCATATTGATTTGTATCGTACACAACTAAATGCAATGTACTCGTAGCACAGAGTGTCGTCGTTTTCAATATCATTAAATTGTAAGAAACATTCTCGTGAAATGCAGAAAAGAAACTTGGAATAAATTGGTAAAAAAGGGAAATATGTACATAATGCTAATGTATGAAATCAACCCTTAAATAAATCTATTTACACAGAAAAAGGGTCTTTTGAATTTCCCCAACTCCTTAAAACGAAACCCCCCAACCACTGCCACTCAACCTCTTGAGGTTTGCTAAATACATGTCCTTATGTCTGGCACACACATATGGGTAATGATTTAGTATGACTACTATTCAATAAATCTAGTTATTTTACTGTGTTTATTTTATTCTTTCGGGGGGTAGTTAGATCCATTTTATTTTATTCCTTTTGAAACGTTTCATTAAATTGGGAATTCTTAGTTGATGTTATTGTGTCTACTTACCAAGAAGGAATGACTGACTGACTGACTGCCAGACTGATTGTGCAATCAGCTTTAAAGAATAAGAGTTGTTTTTTCAACATTTGTACAGTAGTGAGCTAGAAATTCCTTATGAATTAGCAAAACCACTATTCTTGTAAGTACAAAATTGAGGGTGCATTATTTCTATCTCCAACTACCATCTCTCCCCACTGACTTCAAGCTATCAATTCACTTTAAAATGAGTGCATGTTAACATGAATAAATGTCAATTGTGTGATAGTGTTTGTTTCTTCATTTTTTTCTTTTAATTCCATGGCAAAAAAAGGAAATGTGAAATGTCTGACAGTCATTGTAATGCTAAGAAATTGCATGACAAACAGCAGGGGGAAGTTTTAAGCAGAAAAAATGTCCTGGATCTACAAGGCATACAAGTATAAAAATTTTCATTATTCATTACCATGATTTGATGAACAATAATAGGATTTACAATATTGATTTTAATGTAGATACGTTGATTTTAAAATTATGCCTAAGGCTTAATGCAAGGCTAGTAGTACGACCGCTAAATAAGTACGTGTGGCTAAATCTAACAAGAATAATCATTTTTTGGAATTTTTCGAAAGTCACCTTATAGCAACTGCGCCGCAAAATTTTGACTTAATATTTCCAATACATAGTAAATCAGGTAATTTATGACTCGGTAATTATTCTATATGAATATATTGTAAACTCAACTCTTGAGAGAAGAACCTTAAATAACGGTTAGCACAACTGGATTCAGCGTCCTCGAATAAGCTAAGGGCACCGGGTGCGCCGCTTAAAAGGTTTTTTAACTAGCATAGTGTAATGGGTCGCTCATTAGTCTTTAATTTCATGTTCAGAATCGGTCACACAAGGTAGCGCAACTGTGCTGTGGTGAAATCCAGAACCAATCTTTAACTTTTCTCAATTAACTAAAACCGCAAATGACCAGCGAAACTTCGGTGCACCGACAGATTTTTTCTTGGACCAAATCGACTTATTCGGGGAACAAGGTCATACAGATTACTGCGCTACCATACCAGGATGGTTCAAAAAGGGATGGCAGCAGAGGAGTTTTCAATGAATTCCAGCAAACCTACGCCTGTGCTTAGTCAAACAAGGAGTGTCAGACTCCACTATGTCCTTGCAAGCATTGAAGAAAACCTGGAAAGTTTGTTTAACAAAAATATGAATAAAACATCAAAGAAAGGGGTAAGCATCCCAGGAATTCAGAGACGTCTGCCAAATTCATCCGCTTTTGCGGCAAGCAATGTTTGGATTTATTGTTCAAGCTTCTGAGTCGTTATGCCTCTCAAGGAATTAAGCGGATCAGAAGAAAAAGAATTTCATGACTAAACAAACAATCCGCCACTTATTTTCTTATATTGTCTATATTTTATGGCGGTAACTTTAAAACAACATAAAATATTTTAAAGTTTGTGTGTATGTTTTCTTATTTTTAAGCATACACACAATCACTATAATTTGTATTTTCAATTAATTAAAATTATTTGGAACAATTTAAAATATTGCTTTGGTGAACAATTTTTCTGTGTGCAAATGAAATTTTCTTAAACTTTTCCTAATTAATCAATTGAGCTGGATTACAAAACTTATTATTTTATTATTTTATCGAAACTAAATTTGCTAAAATTTGTTTAAACTTTGAATGTTTTAATGCACTTTTGATGCACGTAAAATCGCATTTTTTCATAACGCTGATGAAATTAAGCGAGTTTTTTTATAAGCACAGTTCATACATGTAAGCGATTTTTATAAAATGCGTATAAAAAAACGTGCTTATTATGAAAATGTTAAAAAATTACGTTTTAAGGATTTTGATGAAAATGTTTCCTGATCTTGTTATTGTTTGAAAATTCGTTAGACTTTTGTGATAGTGTAAAGTTCCCTTAAGCGATAATTACTGTATACTTTATCGTACCTTAAAAGAACATTTCAATTCAATTTTGTGAAAAATTTTCTTATAATGCCGTTAATAAAACTGAAAAATCCTTAAAATTTGTGTACGAAATAAAATTTTGTTAAAGTCTTTCCCATTTTACTTATTTTTTTTATTTTTTTTTTGTATTACAACACCAATTTACACAAATTTGCTCACATTTGTTGATTTTAATTTAAACATTCTAACCAACAATATTCATAACCTTGTATTTCTTTTCTATTTTCGTTTGTTTTTTAGTTTTTATTCCTTCCAAAACTCATAAAAAAGGATTAAAAAAAGCTTTATATTTAACAAATCTTTTGTAAAGTGCTTTTGTGCAAATAGTACGAAGCTACTCGCTCATAGTTTTGTTTGTTTGTTGAATTCCTTGTGCTAAAAATACTAAAACAAAGTGGAAATTTTTACACAAATATCTTTTTTCGGTCTTTTTTTTAAGTTATGGTTAAAAATAAACGCTGTACTTAAATTCAGGTGGGCTGAAAAGTTAATCAAAATGCTGGCAACATTTAAAAATTTATATTTTGTACACAAAGCCACTTATGCTAAAAAAGTTAAAGTACACATTAGTACGCCTTTTATTCTTTTCTTTTCTGGTATAATTATGGAGTTTCTTGAAAAGGCGTTGGAAGAAGTCAAAAAAATATACTTAATGTACATCTGAGATAAAAAGCTATTTAAGATGGCTTCAGCATGATGGTATGGCGATTCTTTTCTTAGAATATATTAACCCTCTAACACTCATTTTAAGGGGTCATTATTGTCCTTTTTTTAACTTCCACACAAAAGTATACAAAAACCCCACTTTAGAGAGTTAAAATGTTAAAATGCATCAAATTTCACTAGGGGTCTTCTAAGACCACAAAATCGTGCAATGTATGTAAAATGGGTGTTCAAAAAATTTTTCAAATTTGAATGCCCGAAATTTCAGACTTTTGGTCTTAAAAGACCTTTAGTAAAATTTGATTCACAAAATATTCGTCAAAAATTTTAACCCTCTAAAGTGACGTTTTAGTATACTCTTGTGGGGAAGATAAAAAAGGACTAAAATTACCCCCTAAAATGAGTGTTAGAGGTAAATAGATTCTAAGAAAAGATTCGCCATACAATTCTGTTGAAGACATCTGAAATAGTATTTTAGCTCAGAAGTACATTTTGGATATTTTTTTTTTGACTTATACCAAACGTCTTTTAAAAAAAATCAAAAACTTTATTTCGCGTTGGAAGTATTGAGGCTGGTTTTTTTGTCGCATGGTATTTTTGGTCCAGTGATTAGGAGCACCGGCTTATTGTTGACATTTTTAGTTTAATCTAAATCTCTTTTGCTATCAAACAATGGTTTAGTCAATCATGCATTTCATGACCATGTAGGGTATGGCTGCACTTGCACAATTTTAAATCTTTCTATTGGCTTGGAAAACAATTCGTATTAGTTGAATATATTCAAAACATAAATTGTTTTTTATTATTAAGCAAAAGATATAGAAATATTTAAAAAAAATATCTTACTTTTAACTGCAACAAATAATACTGATGATTTTAATACGCTTACCTAAAAATAGACAGTAAAAAAACAAAAATAAATTAGATCATGGTTTAATTATAAAACAATTTAAGAATTTAGTACAGATCCATTTCGGTGCGGCAAAACTTCTTTAAGCTTAAAATGTTCTGCTATTATTTATTCAAACTATAATTTTTAAGTCAAAATCTAAACATCAACCAAAATTTATTTTATCTCTCCAAGATTGACAGCTAAGTTTTTTTTAACACCAGTTTTCTTTAAAACAATTTTCCAACAATTTATTTATCAAAACAAAAAAAAAAAACTAAAAATGTTTAACTTCCGGCTATTAGAAGCACGCATCGGGGATTAGAATGTAATTATTAAATATCATAAAAAGCATTTAAAAACAATTACAAAATTATTAAATTTTTCCAAAAACTAAACACTTTAAATTGTCTAGAATTAACATTTTTGGAAAAAATTCGTGTTTATTTAAAAATAAAATTTAATTGTATTTCAAACAGTAAACGACTTACACGTTTCTAAAAAAAAAACGAAAAGCTATTAGCTTTAAATCTTTGGCAATAAATTATAGAGCAAGTGTCTTAAAAAAAAACACTAAAAATAAAACAGACATTTTTCTGAACCGGCTACTAGGGGAACAAAAACATGGCTAGACAAGGAATATTAAATTTATTTTGTTTATGATTTTTTATTAATTTTTTTTTGTACTTTTACTCACACACAATTTTGAATGTACATTTGATACTAAACCTGAGATTTACTTTATAGATTTGAGTCTTCTGGGTGCTTGAAAAAAAATCTGTACTGTGTAAAAATTATAAAGCAGTTTGAAACTACAAGTGATTTTTAATATGAAATAAAATGGAGCAATTTGAAATCTTAAACAAACATGCATATTATTCAAAACTATGGTGTTTTATTTCTAAGAATCACTTTATTTATAAAAAATCCACATTTTACAAGCCGGTCACACATTTTACAAAAGCTATAACTTTTTCACAAAATGTCTACATATTTTTTATTAAACCTTTTTTGTAAAAAACTGCAGAATTTACCATAAAAAGTCAATATTTTTTACAAAAGTTCCACTTTTACACAGCAACCCACACTTTTTTACAAAACGTGAATATTTTTTTTTTAATTAAAAATTTGTTCACAAAATTTCACACCTTTTACAAAAGTCAATAGAATACATACTTCCCTATTGGTTTTTTATACAACATACAATAGATACAACGTTACAAGGGGTTTTGTGAATACGGCAAATATGTTTTCATTAAACTTTACAAAAAATTAAAAATAATTACAAAACTCACACCTCTTAAACAAAAAGTCGCCCTTATATAAAAAGTTATGGAGTTCATTCAAAACAAAAAAATCAATCCATCCGTACTCAAGTCAATCTGAATCAATCTTTCTGTATTTGATTGGTGTAAACCGGAAACAGTGAGCTGCTTGGGAAGGAATCGCTTCTTGTCATCTTCTTGTGGAGAATAGACAGAAGCTTTCCGCACGGGTGCACATTTGTGCAAGACTCCATCCCTCTGGAAAACACTTTAATGCGTTTAAAACCGTAACGAATAATGATATTTTGGGAAATTTGGTCCACTTTGCCCGTATAAGGCTAGCAATAACGCCAATTATGGGGACTGGCTAGCAATCCCAGTATCGAGCTTATGCCGAAGGCACAGTCGTAAATTCTTGACACCACGACTGAAGCTTTGTGGATTGAGAAAAAACACCAATGTGCTCTAGCGAAACCATTTTTCTCCTGAGTTGCGTAAAAGTCCAAAATTTCAAACAGGAGAAGGCTGGAGTTAAAAGACTATTTTGAGAGTTAATTTTTTTCTTTAAAAAATAAGCATACAAAATATGTATGTGTAAGTAAATTATAAGTAAAATGTTTAATAATAAACCAATCAAAAAAAAAAAAAAAAAAAATTAGAGATATTTTCAAAAACATAAAAAAAAAATTTAACAAAAGTAAACCAGAAAACAGAAAATCTAGAAAAGGGTATTTATAAGAATTAATGTTGCACATGCCATTACAACATAATCTCTTGTCATGATACCATAAGCCAACACTTATCAATATTTAAGATCTGATTAACTATTGCCACTTACAACACTAGAGATACAAGAAGACAAATGTAAATACACAACAACTGTGTAGATGAACTATGAGATACGCAGATACATTGAACCATCCATATGGATAGAGAGATGAATGACTGGCTGGCTGGCTGGATGTTAAGCAGATTGCAGTTTAAAAGACTGGCTGCTTTACTACTGTTGTGCTTTGTTGGTTGGATAGACAACAAAACATTTGTAATAAATATTAAAAGAGAAAAGAAGAGAAAATGTATAAAACAACAAAAATTAATAACTAAACAAATGTTTTTCGATTTAAGTCAATGTTGTATGTATGTAGATATATGTATCATTGTTTCTGTACATATTTAAATTTTTGGTTTTTGGTGGTATCTATAGAACAAAATTTTGTAGAAGGTATGAACTATTGGTTACATGAAGAATTTCATGTAAAAATGAAATTGACAGCAATTATAATTTGTATATGCATATGTCTCTAAAGGGGGTTTTGTTAGGAGAGATGCAAATTTTTTTTGGAATTTTTGGAATCCGATATCGTTAAAAATGTTTCCGCAGAACCAGCGGCATAAGTAAATACGCAAGTTTTTATAACTTGAGCGCATAAATTACCTGTATGTTGGCCTGCACCTTTTAAAAACGTAGTTGATAATACCCCGCCAAAGAAAGATCATAAAGATCAATCGCCGGATTGGTTTGCAATAATTCAAGTGTGTCGTGTTAGACCACACAGAAAGAAAAACATTCGGAATAAATCAAGTTTTTTATGACTACTTTAAGTTAAAAATTCAAGTACGAATAACACTAAAACGTACTTAAAACCATCCTAAATGGGATTTCTATCGAAAATCAACTCCGGAATTTCCTGAAATAAGTATATAATTCTTAAATCAAGTAAAAAAGATTAACCTTTTTGTTGTGTTTAACCATTCGGCTGACGCATGTTTTGTTTTTGTATACACATTGCAAAAATGTTTGGCCAGACTCATGTGTACTTCCAAGAGTTAAAAAGTAAATTTGAACTCTTCCTGCTCATTTAGTTTATATATTTGGTTGAATATGTACAGAAGATTTCTAAAGTAAAAACCATATCGGGCATGATGTTGGTGTTTTATCATTCTGTAAGGTGTAAAACAGGTATGCAAATCAATCATAATAATTTTCTCTTTCTAATTTCTTTTTGAATCAAGCGAATTTTGAGATTGATTCAATCTTAGTTTTACTTAAATCAACCTCATTTTCGGATTATTTTAAGTAGTAAATCGGGATTGAATATAGATAATTTAAGTATTTTGCGATCCGTACTTGAATCAATCTTCCTGTACTTGATTCAAGAAAATCCGTACTCACCGTACTATTAATACCGCTTCGGATTGATTTGAGCATGTATAGATTGATTTTTCTTTGAGTGTATAAAATGCGAGCTTAACCAAATTAATTGAACCATTTTCAAAAATTCATAAAGAGTGTTTCTATCCAATAATTAATTGCGTTAACTGACGTATAAAACAATTGCACAGCCAACAAAGGGCGGATAAAGCCTTAAGTTCAAGCGATCACAAAGTGGAAATTCAATCAGGATAGTCTCTAAGCCGATTAGCTCACGGGGACATCATGACCCTTCCATCCTTGTATCCACACTTTGAAGGCAATTGTCTGAACTTTTGGGGTCTGCTTTAGATGTCCTACTGAATTGGTGTCAGGGATTCGGGATGGACGAAAATCCCCTAATTTGTTGTCGCAAAGATTTGTAGGGTCACCCTGAAATTATACGATAATCCAAATTTGTGTGTTTTATTTTTGAGGAGATACTGTGGTTAGTACTAAAATATGCTAAATCAACCTTTCCGTGGGTTCAATCCCGTATTCAGCTAAGAATGAAAAATTATTAATAAATTTTAATTCAATTCATGTTGTAAATTTCTTTCTTTTGATTTAAAATTTTGATTTTTAGTTAGGCTTGAGTTCATCAAATTTAATTTTGAATTCATTATTTTTAATGAAGGAAGAAATTTTAAAACATAAAATTAATTACAATTTATTGATAATTTTTAGTCTTGGCTGAGCTGGGGCTCGAACTCGGGTTGAATTTACGTTTAGAGAATAACCACATTCTCATCATCAGAATTCTTTGCAGTTCTACCAGCCAACAGTCAAACATCAATCTTTAACCAACGGAATTGGTGGTTCGAAATTTGGGATGATTTATTATCATTTTTCAATTTATTTACATGTTTCTTCCTTTTCTTCTGTTTTCTCGTACTTTCTTCTTTAAAATATTTTCATGAAAATTAAATTTGATGAACTAGGATTAAAAACCAAAAAATATCTAAATATACATACATTTGTAATAACATGCATTGTACCTACTAAAAACCCTGTTACAATACACACAAACATGTAAAATTTTGAGTTTTGTGTATCTGTAGACAGAGAGTGAAATATAAGTGGGGATCTGTAAGTGATATAGGTATTAAAATTTTACACACATACCTCTTGATATGATCTGGTATGTTTTAAATGTTTTCTTAATTTTGCTCTTTTTTCTACTTGGTGTTGTTTAAGTATGTTGGGGATTTATGTCAAAAAATTCAAGTAGTTGCCTTAATATTACAAGTGACAGATAAATACAAAGATGAAAAAAGTAACAAGTTACATAAAAGTTTTGTGGCCTAGAGTGCGCCCAGTAGGAATTGTAAGCCCACACACAGTAGTAGCTTACCTGTCTTGCCACGGGACAGGGTCACAAATCTCCTAGACTGTCTTAACCCAAAAGAGGACTTGCACGTGTGAAAGAATTTACGTTCGGACCTTTAAAAGAGTTAATAATATTTATTAATTTCAACTCTTCAGATCTGCTTAAATCTTTTATTTCACTCCAGTTTTGATCCATAACTTCTTGCTGTTTACTTTTCCACTGTCCTTCCCTAGGTGTCTGCAGGCCTACATCTTCCGCGGCTCTTTTGTGGGTTTCACTCCAGTCTGGCAATATCTTCTTTTGACTTTCTTAAGATATAGTTTGGTAAAGTTCTGGTTTCAGATTGGTTTTGATCCATAACACTCAAATAAATATAGAATAATAATTCTTTTTGGTGATGTTTTACCAAATTGTAGACATAATAGCGGCGCTGATCAATCACCATGGAATTATACGTATTTTGCAATTTTATGAAGTAACAAACAAAGCCATTTCATTGAAAATTAAATTCGTAAAAAAAATTTGAGGGAATATTCTAGTAACGTTACAAATATTATCTTCTATACATCAGTCTAAGAGATTAAAGGAAAATTACTGTTAAATAACACTGTGCAACAAAAAAAAACAAGCCTCAAAACTTGCAAAACAGAAATTTTTGAATTTCTTAAAAAGGCTATTGGTACAAGTCAAAAAAATATACTAAATGTACTTCTAAGCTAAAAAATAATTTCAGATGTCTTCAGTAGACTTGTATGTCGATTCTTTTTATAGCATATATTAACCCTCGAATGCTCATTTTAAGGGGTAATTTTTGTCCTTTTTTAAACTTTTTCACTAAAACGGCACTTTAGAGGGTTAAAATATTCTACGAATATTTTTTGCATTAAATTTCACTAGGGGTCTTCTAAGACCAAAATTTCGTGCAATTTCATACATAACGGGTTTTAAGAAATTAAAAAATTTCAAGGCCCGGAATTTCGAAAATGTGAAAACTAAATGTTTATTGTTGCTTGTTTGTTTAAGCTTTGATATTATTACAAGTAAGACTTTGAGTGTTTATAATTCTTATTCGCTTTAAGGTTTTATTTGTATAATATTTTCCGCTTTTCTAAAATCTTTGGAAAAGGTTTCCCGATTATCAGTGGCCATATTCTGTAATTTACTAAAGCTAAATCTCTATCGCTAAAAATCTAAAAAGTTGTTTTAGCGATTTTTGGCTACGAACAGAGAAAGAATAGAAACTCGACTTTAATTAAACAATTTGTTCAGACCATTAAATATTTTTAATGTTTTAATTTAGTCAATTAAAAAATTAATTGCATAAAGAAAAAAATACACCACATATACACAAACATTTAATGTTATGGGTATTGATTAAAAAAATTAATTGCAGCAATCAAAAAATTAATTGAATAATTAATGTACACCAATTAATTATTTAATTGAATAATTTTTTGCAAACATTTTTTCTGTGAATGCAATACTGTAACGTACATTGCTAAATTTGGCATTGCCATACAAATTTAATTCGCCGCAATTTTAGCTTTTAATTTCATCGCTAAAATTTTTCAATTTTGTATTCTTTAAGACATTTTAGCGATCGAGATTTAGCTTTAGCTAAGCGAATTACAGAATACGGCTGCTGGACTAAGCAACCAGAGAAATGCGCATAGAAGCTTTCTTTCCCTCAACAATAAATGTCAGTGTATTTATCAAGTATAATCAATTGGGTATTTAGCACGTCATACAGAAATCTTAATAATTATAAGTTTTGTATTCCCAAAAATAACTTTGAGAAAAAAGTTGTTCAGAAAGAATTATTTGAAAAGGAAGTGAGAGGAGCTGTATTGAGCCGATCTTCCTCTAAGACCCAACATAATCTGGTATGGCAAGAAAATCGATCAACTTCAAAACGATCGTTTCTTAGAAGGTGCAATGAATTTCCAGCGATTTTAAAATCCATTTCTGAATCACATATTCTTATTTTTTGGTTAAAATACAGTTCAATTAACATCCCAGTAAAAACTTCGCCTACTTTTTCAAAATGAATAGCTTCTTTCACTCATTATTTGGAAGCTTTGTTCTATAGCTGCTTCTATACAACTTATTTCTGGATGTATTCAAGTAAAAAAAAACAATGACTTACTAATGAATGCGTTCATTTTGGTACATCCCTTGTAAAATTCATTGGTTCTTTCAGTAGAACTGTAAGGAGTGCTTTTAAGATTTTCTGTTTACATAAAACATTATTTTGTAGGCGAAGTTTTTACTAGTATATAGAATATAACATTGAACAGAATATAGACTGGAAAAAAGAGGCAAATCTATTTTTAAAAATATAGAAAACGACATTATTGATTTTAAATCGTTTTGTTTTCAAAATCGTTTCCTATCACGTACATGTTTGAGATGGTTTATGATATGGTTAAGATGGTTTATGATGGTTTATGATAACGAATGTCTGTTTTTAGAGCAAAAGGTTAATAAAGATAGGCAACCAGCAGCCAGCCAGCCAGATGGACGGACATTGTTGAATCGACTCAGATTCTGGGGTGATAGGTTTACTAAAAGGCGGGTCTAGAAACAATATTACTTTGTGTTACAAAAATTAACACAGGCTCTTGATACCTATCCCACCTCTGGTGAAGTCATTTCTTAAAAAATGTTTGGAAGTGATACAATATTTCAAAAAAAAATCTTTGATAAAAGGAAAATATTACATAAAGTCCATTATAAAAGAAAACTATTAATACTAATTATGCCTTTTAATGTATGATCACACTTTTTGTAACAACTTCATTTCGAAACCAATTAATCGATTTCTCCGCACGATTAACACCCTTGAATACGTAAATCCCTCAATTATACAAAAATCATTTACAAACAAAATTTCGAAATAATATTATAAGGTTGGCTAAATAGTTGTTTCAAACAAACTTGCCTTTTGAGGCGAACGGAAAAAATATTGCAGATTCATTGTATCTTTATGCTTTATATTCCTTTCTTTACAATGCCGAAGACAAAAAGGCTTTACTACTTACCGATGATAAATTATCTTTAAAATTTTTTTTAAGTCATACCAATGCTACTGAAAGGAATGCAACATAAGTAAAATGCATGCCTTAACCTTTAACAAGTTTCTAATGCAACAACGAACACATCGTAAATAACAACTTTTGTAGAAAATGAACCAACAACGTTTACTTCTTCTAGGGATTTAATAAAGATTTATACAAAACTCGAGTTGTTAAAAGAGTAAAGAAAAACTAATGATACTGCAAAAAAATAACTTACTTAGAAATTGGATAAGCAGGAATGTGTAACATTCTAATGAAGAATAATAAAAAATTTGTTTGTATATCTTTCTATTCAATAATTTTTGCAAAGATACTCTCAATTTTACTCTAAAAAAAGAGGAAAAACTTATTTTCTGCATCATTTACTTAACTCAAATTGATTTTTTTTTATTTTCCCCAAAAATGGAAAACTTTTTTTAATTTCTTTACCCTTAAAAGAATCTTCATACGCCCTGACCCAATTTTTTTGTGATTAGGCTTAAACATTCTTTTGTGAATATTTTGTAGAATTTTAATGCCACAAAATTTCAATTCCATATTATGGTCCGTAACCAGTGGTCACTTTATGAAAATAATTTTTCTTTTATTTCCTTTTCGTTCACAATTAAACGAATTTAAAGCATTCAAGGTGCTAGTTTTTGCAGGTGTTGTATCTATGTTTAGTTGAGTGTGCCTGTGTTTGTGTGTGTTCATTGAAAGAGTGCAAACAAACATGGTATATTTTGCAGAAAATGCAATTTAAATTGCACTATATAGCGAATGGCAAAAAGATGGCAAATCAAATCAAAACTGATATAAAAAAATCCAGCTGATTAATAACAGCGGCTAAGTTTATGCGTTTTGTGGTACTTCTTCACACAATGTGCTTGCAGTGTTTGGTGATCTAAACTAGTGCGGGCAAGTGATGCTTATGTCGGCCATACACTACACAAATTCAGTGATCCAGTCTGGTACTGCATAAATGAAACTTCTGGCACACACTTAAACGAGCAAACTGTCCAATTTTTTATTTTTAATTTATAAGTAAAGAAGACAACATGTGCCAATAAAAAGAAAAAAGTTTTATTTATTTTTTTATGTTAGATTCCACATTCATGAGTTTATTGCTGCTTTTAATGCGCCATAATTCAGGCGATTCTAAGCATAATTCCAGAAATTTTAACCAGATTATTTTTTCGGCGCTCATTTTCTATTGCCAATTTTGAAAAACCGCGACAGATATTTACGTTTTTAACATACACTACTAAAGATTACTGCATAGTTTAAAATTTGCCCTAGATATCAAACACGTTTTGATTTTTACTCAGTTCACTGCGTCAAATAACAAAAACACCGCCATTCACTACACAAGCCCCTGTGTAGTGCCAGACTTGAGTACTGAACTTGTGTAGTATATGGCCAGCATTGTAATTGGCAGATTTTTTAAAGATGACAGCCCCTGGCACTTTATTCTTAACCCGGTAAAGAGCTCATTTTTGCCCGTATATATTTTTTATATTTTGAAAACGCTTCTAGGTCTTAGTTATCCCGGTGAAGCACCTAAACTGTGCTATAGCCAACTAAAATCAGCAGGCCCTTAGTATTCCAAACTGATTGCTAGTGAAATGCTAACTATTTAGATCGTAATAGGAATTAGATTTTTCCAAACCTAAATTAGAATTTCGGAGGGCCGACGTACATTTTGTTATGCTGCAGTGGTTAATTGGATAATAAATTCATTAAAATACATGCCCATTTCCACGGATAGGTCCATCAAAACAAAAAAATTATAAGTTCTTGGAATGATTTAGTCTAATCATATTTACACAGGGATAATTGTTTAATTAATGTAAAAAAAATTTTATATTTATTAATGATCCAATCGAGATTTATGAATGCAAAGTCGAACAAGTGAAACTTTACTCTTTTGTAAATGTCTATTGCACGTGTTGTTTTGATAAAAGTTCTTAAAGAGAGCCATTATACATGGATCTTTTCCCACTTAAATCTTTCGAAGGGTAAAAAAAGAGTCAAAAAAGAATGCATAAGAAACTATGCGATTGCAGATAATTATGGGTATAATTTTATTGTTTGTATTATCTCATATTTCGATGTCATGTGCGACATTGAAAAATAACATTTGCTATGAAATAAGAAACGGAAATCGATTTACTGGATTAGAATAATATACGTTCGTATTCTGATTGAGCAGGTTATCACAAAATCCGAACAGATATCCCTCCAGGATAAGAAATATATAATAGCGGCAAAGCTGAGGTTTTCCATCTTATTGCTTAATTTGTTCCTTATTTAATGGGATAATTTTATTTGCTATTGTCTTCAACTAGGCCCTCATTTCGGTCACCAACTGTATCAAAGTTTAAGTACTTTCCTGATATAATTTACATACAGTATGTTGAAAATAATTGAAAATTTTCCAAAATTGCAATTTATTCGTATAACAGATGTGAAAAGCATCTAAAACAACAACTTTATTTTCAAATATTTGGGTTTTTTTTTTAGTTCTTTGAAAAATAGAAATACGAAAAATAAACTCCATTTTAATGCGTAAATGCAATAATAACTTGAACGTGTTCAGGCATGCCTAATGAACAACACAAACAACAATATTTTTGTTTAATTGCAAATAAAATCATTTAATTATCAGAATATAAAATTTTTGCAAAATTTATAATTCTATCACTAGAAAATGTGTATTTAAAAGTATGTATGTGTATAAGTAAAAGCACTTATGTGGGATTTGAATGCCCTAAAAAATAACTTATGACCTTTTGTTTAAAGTTCTCCGGCTTATAATTTTGGTATTTACACAATTTTAATTGATATTATTTTTAAAAGATTTACAAATTTTTTCTTATATTTATTTTTAGAAAATTCGTTTTAAATGGAAATTTTTTGTTTGGAATTTAAGAAAATTTCTTGGTTTTTATGTTTTTGTAAAATATTTTTATTTAATATTTTTGTCTTAAGAATAATTGGAATATTTAATCGAAAATAAATAAATTCGTATTATTCTTTTGGCAATTGATTTAATGAAAAACAATGCCACAAAAAATATTTCCTTAAAGTTTAGCAAAAAAGGTCTTAAGTCAGAAACTGTGGTTTTTCTTAATGTTTTATTGAAAATCTTTTTATTTAATTTATGAATTTACTAAAACGTAAAATAATTACAATTAGAAGCAGTTGTGCTAGAATAATTTCATGGAAAGTAGAAAACAAAATGAGTTAAGCCCAATCAAACATTTTAAATGCACTTTTTGACTTAAGGCCTTTTTGTCGAACTTCAAAGATTTTGGATTTATAAAAAAGAAAATCAAAGAACAAATTTTAGAAATAAACCCAAAAGGAAAAAAGACCATCAATAGAAGCCAAGCAATTTTTAAGATATCTTTAAAATAAATAAGAGAGCTAAGCCTATTTCTCAGGTTAAGTTATCAAGTTCATACCAAAATAAGATAAAGTTCACTTACATCAACATCTCCCCGTTACTTAAAAGCCGAAATAATCTAGAAATCACCTTTAAAGATCACCAAAAACTGTATAGAGAAGTTAAGCATACTTCAGATGGATAAAAAAAACAAAGAAAAAGTATTGCCTACTTCTCAGGTTAAAGAATCGATTTCATAACAAAACGATTTCTTATTTTTTTATTTAAATAAAATTGTATAGCAAAACAATTTACTTACTGCACAATTCGGCCAATATTTTAAACCTGAAATATTACGATTTTTATGTTCACAGCTTAAAAAAAATTTCCCCTAGAGATATGCTTCGATTTTCTCCAAAAACCTATAATGTCAATTATTTATTCATACTTGCCAAATTTTAGCAAACAGAAATTTCCATTTAGGTTTTTCCTAATTTTATCTCTGTTTAATTCGTATTTGCATTTTATGCTGTATGTGAAATGAAAAATCAACAAAAATTCTGTATTTGTATATTTTTATTTGGGAAAAAGAAAAAACCAAAAATATTTTAACATTTGGTCTAAAAAATAATATCAGATAACAAAAAAAAAAAATGGAAATACACAGCAAAATATTTGTAATTTTTAAGGTAAATTTGTAAATTTACTTTTTGTAATCAATGATGATACACAAATAAAACAACCACATACAAAACATATTATATGATGTATTCAAAATACCATAAAATGTTTGTATATTGTGTGTACATTTATGAATTTATATCAATAAATACTCAAGTATTCACCAAAATCTATATTAATATATCTACATACATGTAAACCAAAGAAATCATAGATACGATTAAATTGACAAGAGTATTTTATAAATTTTTAAAAATTCAGATCTCTTAAGATAGTTTGGGTTCTATAAATTAAAGACAAGATTGTGCATTATTAGACATGCACATAGCAAATATATCTATGTATATTAAACTGTGTAAGTATGTGTGTTTGTATAATTGTTTGTTTCCTATATACTCACTAACTACTGAACCAATTTTCCCAGTACATATTTTCCTGACTACCCGGTGCTTAATAAAGGCTATCATTTTTTAAAGGAGGGCATGGAAAGTGGTAAAAACGCTTTAGTTTTCATTACACAAAATTCGTTCAAAATTAGGCTGGATGGGAGAAATGAGCGGGGTACCTCCCATTTTAGATATCTTTATAAAGGTGGTCCAATCAAAACGTTAGATGTTAATTGTAAATTTTTTTTTTTTTTTTTTTTTTTCATTCTTTATTTGCAATCTATCTTAAGATATTAAGCAAATTTGCTCATAATTAGTACTATGACATACATATCGATTTTCAGTAAAATCAATAATATTATCTATATATGTACAAATTTACAATGTTTTTTTTTTTTAAAAGTTACTTTTAAAATTGCTCAACAAATTGTAAATAAAACAAAAAGTTTTCAGAGAATTGTCTTAATATTTTTATTACGGTAGAAGGCTTTATGACAGTTGTGGTTATTCTGAAGTACGCGTCGTAGAAGTGAACATTTACATGAAAACAAAGACAAAATTTACAAAAATTGGCTGACCTCATTTTCGAAGAAGTACGGCCCGATGACGCCACCAGCCCATAAACCGCACCAAACAGGCACTTACAGTTGTTTTCACATTTCCTACAGACTTGTTATTTGCGCACAATTCTTTGCTCGATTATGCTGACAAAAAAAAAATCACGAGGTGCACGAAATGCATTTTGACTTGACTCAAAAAATCTTAACACGCTGCTCAATTGTGTACCTTTCCATGGTTGAATTTGTTAAACACTGAAACAAAGAAGTGTTAAATTAAGTTGGTCAAAAATTTTGACGTGAAGGTGTGACTCACAATCAAGCAGCGTGCATTATGGTTCGACCACCTTTTATCTAGTAAACAGTTACAATAAAAGTGTAAAAATGTTATCATTGGCTATCGACACCTAATACTTGTCCCCCGCAGGGGTTAAGACATACTCTAAAAGATATTTCACCTTTTGGCATTATTTCCTTAGTGAAAAATAAGGAGTGTGGATACCTGGAATGCGACAAATATCACAAATTACAGGGCTCATGAAATCTTTTGATTTCACTATGTTAGTTGAAAAAATAGTCAAGCCGGGCACATGGTGATATACCGTTATTTCGAAAATGGAGGAGGTTGCACAGCATATATTCGCGTAACTCAAAAACGGTTTAGTTTCTTAAAATTACTAGAAAACCCAAAAATTCCGCAATTAAATTTCCTTCAAGAAAGGTTTCTAATATGCGCAGTCGTTTTAGAAACATTATTTTTTTATGGAAAAAAAATGAATTTTTTTTATCAAAATTTCGAAATTTTTGTTTTTTAAAATTTCATTAAAAATTGGAAAATGTAGCTAGGCTTCTAATTTTTTGCAGACATTTAAAAAACGAAGCTGCAAACAAAACAAGCAATAAATGATTAAATTTTGTATTTAAGAATTTCATAAAACGCAATATTTGTATGGGAGGCCCCCTAAGAAGTGAAGATAATTGGCAAGTCTGCCTCGAGAAAATGTTAAGGACAAAAAACTAATTGAGGCCGGTCATACATTTTATCCCACTATGGGCGACTCCTGGGCATTTATGGGACTTTTTCATAAATTTATTTCTAGTCTGCATTGAACATTTTGTATGGAAGCCCCCTTAAGGAATAGTGATAACGGGTAGGTATGTTAGAAATAAATGATTGAGATGAAAAATAAAGTGGGGTTGGTCCTACATGTAACCCAACTGGTGGCTTTTAGGCTCTGCAGGGGCCAAATTTAAGAATTTCAACCCGACAAATATGGCGGTTTAATAAAATGCTTAAATTTGGCCCCTGCAGCGCCTAGGATGCCCCTTTATTTCAGAATTTCGGTTTTCGGACTATTAATTGTTGGCATTCAAAACCTCAATCCCTACAAATATAGTAATATTGGGTATTATTATTCAAATGCAACATACAGAAATGCAAATATACTCTTGCATGACTACATACACAATTGAAATCAGAGATAATTGTTATAATTTACTACTGTAATAACTTGAAAGTAATAATAAACCTATAGCTATAAACATATATACATATTTATAAGAAACTAGCTAACCCCGGTGCACTTCGTTACTCCCATTAAAAAACAAAATTAATAAAATATGTTTTAAACAAATCTCGTTTTTTATGATATTTTATTGTCCAAAACGGTTGAAAAATTTTTTTGAGAGTAAACAAAAATTTCTCTCATTAACAGACAAAAAATGTACAAAAGTACGGGAACAATAGGAACAAAATATCTGCCCCAAAAGAAAACGTTAATATGAAATATGACGTTTAAATTAATACAAAAATGAAACATAAACGTGAATAAAATGAAAATTAAAGCATTTACTTACATATCTAAACATTTTCTATTTTGCAAATTTTCATGTTATTCGAATCTGTATTCTAAGTCAAATTGCATTCCTCAAAAGCTTTTATACTTTAATAGTCTTATTCCTTTAATATTTTCTAGGAATATTTTGTATGCACTATCAGAATTTTTTGTTCGTATATTTCCTTAACGAGGCTTACTTTAGCTATCCTTTGGCTAGCAATGAAGTAAATTGTAAAGAAAATTTATACAACTATTAGATACCAGCAGAATGTAATGCATTTTCTGGCCCACTACGGCCTTTGTCAGCATTCTTTGTATCTTATAACTGGATAGTGCCTTTTGTAATTTTTATGTATTTAACTTAATTATTTTAACAAATAGAATCTGGGAATTTATTATTTGTATAATAAATGTTACTCAATATAAGAAATAAATTCCCAGATTCTATTTTCTTTTTTGTTTAACTTGCTTGCAGTTTTTAATTTATTTTTGACACAGCTGATTGTTTAACACTTTTATAAATTTGCCCAAAAAAAAAGTACGGGTCTACATCGTGCAAAATAAAGAATATTTTTCTCTTAAAACTCCACCTTACCAAACTTTGAGTACGGGGACGGTTTTCGGTAGGATTGGGATCCCGTGGGCTCCTTATGTTGAAAGACTGGTTTGAATTCATTTAAAGGAACATACATAATACATATTAGTTTTTTAGTTTTTTTTTACTTTTTATGTCAAAGCTTTTATATACACATTCGAATAAAATTTTTTTCTATAAATTATGTTTTTTTAACGATGATAATGCTTAGGGATTTATGCAGCATTTTTGTTTTTGCAATATGTAGGGAATTTCGAAAAATCCACTGGCAACACTGAGTCGAAACCAAAAACTGTAGAACAAAAAAAGAAAATTTGTCTACAATTTTTCTCTTTTTGATTTGGTATGACAGCGACTGTTTACATTTAATGAATTCGAAGTAAAAGCAAAAGTTTTTTTTTTTAACCTATGAAAAATTAAGAAGTGGAAGAAATGGCAGTTTTTCTCCTTTGACTGCAGTTTTTTGCACGCTGGTGTTCGCAAGTGCATAACGTTGGTCTCATACAGAAAGGCCCTAACTCACATAGTTGCAACTTTACAGGAAAAGGTAAAAACTTTATAAAAATTGCATTTATCTTAATTAGCTTTGCTATTATTGCATTTAATTTTTGAGACGAGCAGTAACGTCAGATTTTTCTTCGCTCTATTGCCAAGACGGATGTCCAAAATCGCAAAAAGTCAATTTTGTACAGTTTTTGTTAAAAAAAAAAATTTTTTATGAACAATTGTTTATTTTTAGTTGAACTGTTAATTTTAATTTTGATATCTCTAGTTAGGCTTGAGTTCATCAAATTTAAAAAATTCAATTTAAAATGCCGACGAAAGTGGACAATAAACAGAATAAACAAATGTAGTCAGGTTTTCAAGACAAAGTCTTGACAGAAAGAATTTGAAAAAATTGAGGAAAGGAAGCAACATGTAGAATAAAATTGAAAATGATTGTAATAGCAAATTTCGAACCACCAGTACCACTGGTTAAAGCTTGTTGTTGGACTATTGGCTGGCAGACACCGCAGTGGTGCAGAGGTTAGAACGCAAAGAACTTTGATGAAACAATGTGGTGATTATTGAAATATGTAAATTCAACCCAGGTTCGAGCCCCTGATCAGCCAAGAAAATTTTCAATAAATTTTAATGAAATTTCAAGTTGTAAAAATTCCTTCCTTCAGTAAAAATAATTTAATGGAAATTATATTTAAAAAAATATATAAATTTTTAATATTTTTTTAATTTTATGTGCAATGAATTAAAAAAAAGAAACTAGTTTTTAATGATTGCTTCTAGTTTTATTTTAGCGATTAATTGCGTAAGCGCCGAGAATTATTACAGTGAAATCTGTTTAGTTGCTTAAGCGACCTATCCATTATACAATATTTTTGTATATGAATTTCGCCATATTATTTCCATTTTGCCCTATATTATGCAATAAGTGGCACAATGGCTTCAATTAAAATATGACTCAACTTTAATTAAATAAAAAGGTAAACATAACCTATAGAAACAACTTAAGCAGCATTGCACAATGTTGCCAACACATTTCACTATCTTTGCGTTGTTCAATAAAAATCAAAAGGATTTTGATTCTTGTCAAAATATTGTGGCACATTCGTTAATCACATACACATTGGAGATTTAAGTGTACAATACGAAAAAGTTAACAATTATTTTGCAAGTGTTAGAGCCGCTTTGGGAGTCTATATGAAACAAACAAACGCATCTTAATTTTTATACATCTATGTATATACATATGTATGCATTCATAAATCATAACATACTCTTGCACGTTTAACTATTTCGTCTAAAAGAATTTGAATTTTGTTACTGGGGGTATTAAATAATTTCATATCAAAATTCAAACAAATTACACTTGAGTGATTATTGACATTCATTTTCGACATCTTAAATGTAAATGATTGAACATTTAAAGTATGTAAATGTGTAATATTTTAATTCTAAATGCAATTGGCATGTTTATATTGCTATTTATTACTGTATAAAACAAAATAATTTAAATATAAAATACCTCTAGGTATTTTAAATATTTAATTTTCAATTGACTTAGTAATTTCATTATTTAAATAAATATTTTATAAAATTGAATCAAAATATTTAAGACATGCCCCTTCCCATCATTTCAAAAATTGAATTCATAAAACATTTTCAATATATTTATGTTCAATTCTAAAAATGTGGTTTATAAATGACATGTACAAAATTCAACGATAAATGTATGTGTGTAAAAAGGTCTACAAAAATCGTTTTAATATAATAGTTAATTTTAAAATAATAAACAAATACAGGGTGGACGAACTTTGACTGACTGATTGGCAATAATTTTTGAGCCAACTGAAGTTTAATGTTAACATCCCCAAACAATTTTTTGAATGCGCCGCTGTGATGTTCTGGAGATTCCCAATCGAGTTAAGCGTATTTTAAGCCACATTTTTCAAACATTTTGCATTAATCTTTATTACCAGGGAAGCCGAAAATATACTCTAAATTGTGAAAACGGGTCAATTTACATGAACACCTGCCATATGACCTTATCTCATAGTGGATCTCTACTACTGGGTGACAATCAATTCGTTTTCCAGCCGCCCCTGAGTGTGGGAGCAACCAGAACTCAGAGGTAGCAATTTGAGTGCATATTCCGAAGCTTTTGAAAATATGCCAGCAGCATTTTCTGAGTACTGATGGTCCTTCCTAAGGCCAAACATTCCAATATGTAGTGAAAAAACAGCCTTTGAATATATTTTTGGTAGTAAGCAACAACCATGACTTGATCACCGAAAGTATCTTTTCAACGGAAAGGCGAAATAATCCTACAATATAGAAAGCATTTTCCGCAAGATGCATAATCTTGGAGGCGTTAACAAATTGTCAATCCGGTGTCAACTCACCAGAGGCTACCGACTCCTTTTGTACCAGATAAGATCTTTGGTCAGTCAGTGAGGGGAAATTAGGACTTTTTATCAAAGCTAAGTGCCGTTTTTATCCCCCAAGTAGAAAATCTTACGTTATTTTAGTAAATTAAGCCTTATTCCTAAATTCTAAAATATTTATCCAATTTGTTGCAGCTCTAAAACAATCGACTTCATTCGAGTATTTATAATTAAAATACGATATTTCGTAATAATATTATTAAACAATATCAAGTAGAAATAAGCAAAATTACCTTAAAAACTAAATATCAGTAGTAAATAATCAAAATGTTAAGCACACATAAACAGCAATATGTGTCTACACATGCCAAAAATACTCAAAAAATTCATCAATGTGTCGATGTGTTTGTTATACAAACATTTCAAGCTTCTTTGGTTAGATTGGGTTTTGTAGGTTTATGTATAAAAGAATTTGTGGCAGTTTAATGGATTTTCGATTACATGCACATACAGATCCAAGTGTAGTAATTACAAAAAATACATATCAAACCAAAGACTCTATGAAAAGGCAGAAATATCCAGATTTGATAATTTTATTGTTCAAATTATAAGAGACCATATTGTAAACTGTGTAAATACTAACGAAAATAACCTAATCATGGCTCCCTACTATGTTTCTGGAGACTATATTTCTGAAACATTACAAAATGGTTATGTTCCACCTGAGGCTTTCCTTTTCCTCGATAAAAATGACTTTATCCAAAATAGAGATGGTATTCCTATACTTTATCATATTCACAGGCGAGCCAATATCAAAGCTATAAATTGTAATGAACTAACGTCTGAAAATTGTCGTTTTGACACAAGTATTTATTTGAATGATAAAAATATTAAACCTAATTTAAACCTTAAAAAATATTGGTGGCTTAGCTAATAGCTATTTTTTATATACTCTTATTTTAACCCTTGACCCTACTTTTTATCTTTACCAATATAAAAGTAAGTTTTTTTGCTAACCTTTTTGCTTACATTTTCTATGATCTTAGTATTTTTTCTTGTATTATGTATATAGTTATCTAATAGAAAAATAACTTTATTTAATAAATATTATACTTGAGAGCTCGTTAAAATGGGACTTTGTATATAGAAATAAGCTATATTTATACTTTTTGTTTATTTGAAGTTTGTAATTATATACTCATATCACTAAATAAACGTTTAAAAAAAAAAAAAAAAATCGATTACATGCAATCAACGATGTGTATTGTTGTTAGTACTTGCAGCAATTTGCAAGTAATTTGCTGCAAAATTATTTTATAAACATGTAACTAAATGCAAATTTAAATGTAAAATGAGGCGTTCTGTACATGAAACAATTCTTATGTTTTGACGAAATTTCTTTATGAAAATTGTTAAAATTTCGAAATTTCTTTAGGAAATTTTGCTAAAAATTTCGATATTTCTTTAGGAAATTTTCGAAATTTCTTTAAGAAATTTTGCCACAAATTTCATATTTCTTTAGGATATTTTGCCACAAATTTCATATTTCTTTAGGATATTTTGCCAAAAATTTCGTATTTCTTTAGGAAATTTTCACAAAAATTTCGAAATTTCTTTAGGAAATTTTGACAAAAATTTCATATTTCATTAGAAAATTTTGCCTTAATTTCGTATTTCTTTAGGAAATTTTGTAAAAAGTTTCATATTATTGATATTTTTTTTTTTTTTTTTTTAATTTTAATAAAAAATTTAAAGTTGCAAAAAAAAATTTATTCCTTAGTGAAAATAATTTAATGAAAATTAAATTTGATGAACTCAAGCCTAATTAAAAAATATCAAGAAATTAAAAATTAACAGTTGAACTAAAAAATCAAAAATTGTTCTTAAAAATAGTTATGGCACAAGCTCTAATGTTTACATTTGTACAAATAAAAATGTCGACGAAAGTGGACAAAAATAAACGTAATAAACGAATGTATTCAGGTTTTTAAGACAAAGTCTTGACAGAAAGAATACGAAGAAACATAGGAAAGGAGGCGACATGTAATATGAAATTTAAAAAAAAAAATAAATTATAATAACAGCAAATTTCGAACCACCAGTAAGTACTACTGGTTAAAAGATTGATATTAGACTGTTGGCTGGCGGGCACCGCAATGGTGCAGTGGTTAGAACTCAAAGATTTTCTGAGGATAGAATGTAGTGATTCTTGAAACATGTACAAATCAACCCGGGTTCAGATCTCAGCTCAGCCAAGAAAAATTTATCAATAAATTTTAACAAAAAATTTAAACTTGTAAAAAAAAATTCCTTCCTCAGTGAAAATAATTCAATGAAAATTAAATTTGATGAACTCAAGCCTAACTAAAAAATATTAAGAAAGTTTCATATTATTTTAGGAAATTTTGCTAAAAATTTCGCTATTTTTTTTTAGGAAATTTTTGAAATTTTTTTAAGAAATTTTGCCACAAATTTCATATTTCTTTAGGAAATTTTGCCTAAATTTCGTATTTTTTTAGGATATTTTGACAAAATTTCGAAATTTCTTTAGGAAATTTTGCCAAAAATATCATATTTCTATAGAAAATGTGGCTCCATGAAAAGCCCCCCAATGAAATAACGCCCAGGAAGTAACCCCCAATGAAATAAATCCCAAAAAATAGGAAATAACACCCAAAAGCAGTGAATGAAATAACATTGAAAAATAAATGAAATAAACCCCAAAGCGAAAACGAAAGAACCCCCAATATTTGGGAGTTATTTCATATGAAATAACACCCAATGATGAAAATAAAATAACCCCAATGAAATAAACCCCATCAGCAACAAAAATGAAATGTATGCCCAAAATTCATAAGAGTCAGTTTCACCAAGGATAACCCGCAAAAACCAACAGCTATAAAAATGAAATAACCCCCGAATAAAAAATGAAATAAAACCCAAGTTATACACGCTATGAAACAAGCCCCGAGTTTTAAAAATTTGTTGGGTGTTATTTCATTGGAGATTATTTCATAATTTGAAAACCCCAAATGAGGAATGAAATAAATCCCAAAAAAAAAATGTAAAAGGGCCCAAAAAATTGGGTGTTATTTCATATGAAATATGAAAAATGCATGAAAAAAATTTGGGGAATATTTCATTTCTCGTTTGGGTGTTATTTCATTGGGGGGATTTTCGTGGAGCCGAAAATGTTGCCTTAATTTCGAATTTCCTAAGAAAATTTTGATATTTTGTTAATTCTATTTTAACAAATTTCTTTCAGTGCATGTCCCCTTAATTTGGCATACTGCATGCATTCATGTTGTTTATATTATTTTAAATTATATTTTAAGTAATATAGAACGACTAATCAGTTTTGTTAATTTTCTTACTTATGTTTTACGTAAACTTCCATCAAATTACTGTAAGAGTATGATAGAAATGTATGAAGTCTGAGAATCAAATTTTTCTCTTACTTTTGAAACAAAAAAAATTGATACATCTTTTACATTAATGTAGAAACTATCTTTACAAAAGTGTAATAGATTATAGAATTTGTACACATATTAATTTACCATGTATGATAGATTTCAAATTTGTAAATGTTCGTCAGAAATTTGATATTTTCTAAAGTGATTAGTTAAATTTGAATTTATTGCATGTGCAGTGAAATCAGGATAAAGGTTAATTTGAATTTCATTGCACTTTGGAAGCAAATCAATTTAACTTGTACTAAGAGAAGAAGATTTATTGAATCGGTTGTTTTTTTTTTTTAAGGCGAAGAAATAAGTATTAAATTAAATTACTCCAGAGTAATATTTGCAAATGGTTTCTTTTTAATTGAAAATTTTATTAAATAATTTTGTTTAGTGGTAAAGCCCACTTTTGGTATAATTTATAGGTCGGTAAATAAAGAGGTCGCATTTCCTGCAATTATAACTCTCCAGCAATTGTCAAAACATCGTAATATTTCCATGGTTTCCAAGCTCTATGGACCAAGCTCTAACAATGCTTAAAACGATACAGTCAATGCTGAGCAATTAAAAGACATGCTCATTAAAGTACTCGTTTCTAAATTGGCCTGCATTTATTTTTCTGACTTGCGGTTCCAACAGGACAGAGCCGCATTGATCACGCTACAATTAATTTACTAAAAGAAGCATTTTAAAAACGTATACTTTTACGAAATGGTGCTCTGAATCGGCCGCCAAGATCGTGTGGTTTCCCTCCTATGAATTAATCTTTAAGGGGTTATGTAAAGTGGATCAGCTTCTGCCGTTAACCAAAGACAATAGAACACCTGTAAAGAAACTCTCAGCGAGTTATTGGCGAAAATACCTCCAAAGGCTGCTAAAAGTGTATGAAAATTCGAGTTCCAGGTTGAGCCATGTTCGTGCCAGCCGTGGAGGCTACATTAACCAAGCAATAATGGCGTCAAGTTATCTGCCCACTTAAAATAGTTTCACTTTAAATTTCTGTAACTCCAAAAAAATCACTCTGTAGTATAGATTCAATATTTGAAACAATTTTATTATTGTAGCAGACTTTTGTTTAGACAAGTAGTAATAAGATTATATTATTAATTTGTTTGTATATTACTGCAATAAGGAGGCAAAAGTAAACTACACACTCCTTTTTTATTTCATAGATAATAATTTTGGCACATAAGTTTTCATACCATACGAGATCGAAGGACCATATTGTGCTGTATCTTTGATACCCTCCACCGGGAGTATGAATATTACAGCATTGGACTTTATATGCGATCTACTCTAAGCTCTAAACCTGGTGGCTAGTTACGGCATTCGATATTGATCGAAATTTCCGTTTAAATTGCATTGTAATTTCGATTGCAGAAATGCTAAAGTAAATGCTAAAAAATTTATATGAACAATATAGAAAGATCTTCATTAAAGTAAGGGCTTTTAAATTGCTTATAATATGCTGCATATTGTCCTTCAGGTTCAACGAGGAGCTGGCAAATTGCTTTTAAGAAATTTTAACAGGTGCAATCGAACTATGCACAGTACATAAACTTAATGTCCCTCTGCTGAACTTTGTACTAAATTCTTTAGAAATGAATAGGATTGTTTTTATTTTTGCCCGTAATACTTTTATGCTTTCTTATTTCTGCGTGTTGCTTCAGGCCACTAATTTTAGACAATATTGCATTTGCAATAATTGCAAAAGGGTTTTTTCTAAGTCATCTGTTTCTTACACTTATTATTTTTACTTTAGGTGCTTGCCCCAATACTTGCGAAAGTTTTGTGAATTTTTCATACAATTGGAAAGAAAGTGATATTTACCTAAAAGAAAATAAAAAAAACTCTTAAAAATTGCCTATTAAACAAAAAATTGTTGTTAAAACTTAAATACTTTTAAATATGTATCTAAACTTTAAATACAATTAAACTGTTTATATAAATTCCCTTAAAAATAACTTCTTTGACTCTTTTATTACTCAATCAAGAAACGCCAGAAATTTGTTAAAATCTCAAATATTTTGTTACGTACAAACTTTATACAACCCATCTAATAAAAATTCAATGAATAAATTTGTAACAACAAATTATATTTGCACAAAAAAAATCCAAAAAATTTTTAATATTACTGTTTCTTTTTTGTATTTTTATTTATTTTTTTTTTGCATAAAAAATAAACAAATGGCAAAGCAGAGAAGAAACAACATTGAAAAAGATTATTTATACCCTGTGGTCCTCTGAGTGCTTCTGTCAGCTGTGGTTTTTATGCTTCTTTTTACGAGTTTTTGTTTACAACTTCAAAACAAAAAAAAAAAAAAAAAAAAAAACAAAACAGCAACTATTAAAAGAGGAAAAATTATCAAAAAGGCAAATGTCGAAATAGGCAACCAACCAAATACTTAAATGAGCAGCCAGCAAGCACCAGCAATAGTCAACGGCAATAGCAACAAGATCATGAAGAAACAAATAAATAGACAATGGAATAACTTAATTATCATTTATAGAAGGTTGAATGGAATGGAATGGATTGTTGGTTGGTTGCCGAAGGTTTACTTATTATAAAATACACTGATAGAAAAGGCGTCATAACGCTGATGTATTTTGACATCAGTGCTATGACAAGTGTCTTCGTATTTGACCCCATGAAAATATTCATCATTGTGATGTCAGCCTTAATATCACTTGACGAAACTGTCATACGGTGAGATTATGACATCAATGGTATGACACATCGTCATCACAGAAATAACGAATCGGAGTCAGTTTTAATACAAATGTTAACTTTTTAAAATGAAACGACCGTTAATTTTAAAAAAAAAACTTTTTTTGGTAACTAATTTCTTTGGATTAAAAATAAATTCATGCCATAAACATTTCAAAGAATTAAATCAGATATTTTACTCGAAATAACCTGCGCAAAATTTTACAATACATGATGTTTGTTTCCGACATTTGAAAGCAGCACATTTATAAAGTAACGCCCGTTACTTTTTTAATGGTCAAAAAAAGTATTGAAATTAAATTTTTTATGAATTCTTTCGGTTGCTGCCGTTAATTGAACTTTCGTAAGTTCAAACTTGAGCAAATCCTCGTGGCATATTTGGGTAGGTTGGAATTTTATTTAAAAAATCTCCGAAAATCGGTAACGACCGTTACTTTGGAAACACCCATCTGTTAATTATGTAATAAGTTCTGAAATGTTTTTGGCAACATTTTTTAATACTGCGAAATAAAGTAAGCTGCACTTATCTCACGTGAAATTTTAAACAAAAGCAAAAAAGTATAAACTTAATGTTAAATAAGATACCTATAAAAAATTAAAATAATGCAACTGGTAATAGTTTTTTTTTTAATCAATATTTACATTCTTTTTTATTAAAAAAATAATTTTTAGTAAAATACATGTAGAGTTTGTTTATATACGCAAAACAATGTCGCATACTTTGAAGGAATAAAGACGTTAAACTGTACATACTCGCAAGATAGGTAACATTAATACATGTCAAAATTTTCGTGTGAAGTAATCAATGTTGCTCAAAATTTTTAACAAATACTAGACTTAAATCAAGGAGCCAGAAAATAGATACATAAGTACCTATATTTTATGAGGTGTGAGACGAATATTAAAAAAGGTTCACACGGAATGACAAGCTTTGAACACCCTTTTTACAACTAATTGTGGTAGAGTATTAAAAAAATCATTTAAAATTAAATTGTTTATTGAAAAAATTAAAAAAAAACGATTTAAAGATATTGTCGAATCGACAGTAAAATATCGCTGATATCGAAATATCGGCAAAGCTAAAGTGTCGCCTTAAACGTTACGACTATGCTAATTGTTGTCATAGTTCTATAAGACAAAAAGCCACAAAGCTACATTTCGTCAAAAATTTTGTTCAATTTATTTCAATAAATTTCATTTTTGCATTTTAGTAATTCTTTTAACTTATTGTAGATATTGAAAAGCTTACCTTATAAAAATCAATGACTTTCCTTAAAAGAAACTGCTTAAAATTCTTAAAACTTTTATTACATCTTAATTTATTTTTCTATACTTATTTTTTTACGTCATTTTAACATTCTTTTAATTTTATTTAATTTTTGCATATTTTCTATTAAAACAGGCCATATTTTGTGGAAACTTTCCATCTTTAATTATAAGTATAGGTACTTTTTTTAAATTAACAACAAAAAAAATCAAAACAACCAACCCTTTTTCTTTCATTGATTTCACTTTTAGCTAAGACACTTTTCTTCTTATTATTGACTTCGCTTTTATTTGTTGAAATACTACACAAACAAACAAACACTTAAAAAAAGAGCACGACACAACACACTTGATGCTGCCCACAACTTCGGCGATTTTAGAAACTTTATACCAACAGAGACTGCGCTGTTATTCTTGTAACAGCACAACAAACAAACACTTCAAAAAACAACTCACTTGATGCTGCTCACAGCCGCGGAGAATATAACAACTTAAAACCAACAGAGATCGCGCTGTCGTTAGCCCTGCTTTTTATTAAGAGTTTTCTATCACAGTTTTTACTAAATATGCGATTAAATTTTTGCTTAAAATTTTTAATAATATAATAGAATCCCGTTTTAATTTTATTTATTTGTAAAAATTACAAATGTTCTAACCCTTTTTCTTGTCTTTTTAATTGATTTAAGGGAGTATTTTTTTAAGACGTGCAGGCACTTTGTATATTCTAAGAAACTAAAACAAAGAGGAAAAATTGTTTGGTAACTAAAAAAATGGAAAAGGAAAGAAAGCACAAGGGAATTTTAAAATCAACCTGTGGATTAAACTTTAGTATGAGCGCGAAACAGACAGATAGTGCTAATAGGGGAATAAAAAGAGCTTTTAGTACAATATTTAAAGATGGTTAGGACTATAAGTATCTATGTTTTGTTTTAGATGATAAAAGGGGAAGAAATAGTTCAATTCCCCTTTTATCATCTTTTAGTCCTAACCATCTTTAATTATTGTACTAAAAGCTCTTTTTATTCCCCTATTAGCACTATCTGTCTATTTCGCGCTCATACTAAAATTTAACCAACAGGTTGATTTTAAAATTCCCTTGTGCTTTCTTTCCTTTTCCATTTTTTTTTTAGTTTCCAAAAATTTGTTCCTCTTTGTTTTAGTTTCTTAAAATATACAAAGTGCGTGAACGTCTTAAAATAATACTCCATTCAATCAATTAAAAAGAGAGTCAAAAGTGTTAGAACATTTGTAATTTTTATAAATAAATAAAATTAAAACGGGATTCTTTTGTATTATTAAACATTTTAAGCAAAAAGTTAATCGCAAATTTAGTAAAAACGGTGATAGAAAATTCTTTCAATAAAAAGCTGGGCTAACGACCGCGCGGTCTCTGTTGGTTTTAAGTTGTTAAATTCTCCGCTGCTGTGAGCAGCATCAAATGAGTTGTTTTTTGAAGTGTTTGTTTGTTGTGCTGTTACAAGAATATCAGCGCAGTCTCTGTTGGTATAAAGTTTCTAAAATCGCCGAAGTTGTGGGCAGCCTCAAGTGTGTTGTGTCGTGCTCTTTTTTTAAGTGTTTGTTTGTTTGTGTAGTATTTCAACAAATAAAAGCGAAGTCAATAATAAGAAGAAAAGTGTCTTAGCTAAAAGTGAAATCAATGAAAGAAAAAGGGTTGGTTGTTTTGATTTTTTTTGTTGTTAATTTAAAAAAAGTACCTATACTTATAATTAAAGATGGAAAATTTCCACAAAATATGGCCTGTTTTAATAGAAAATATGCAAAAATTAAATAAAATTAAAAGAAAGTTAAAATGACGTAAAAGAAATAGTTATAGAAAAATAAGTTTTAAGAATTTTAAGCAGTTTCTTTTAAGGAAAGTTATTGATTTTTATAAGGTAAGTTATTCAATATCTTTAATAAGTTACAAGAATTATTAAAATGCAAAAATGAAATTTGGTGAAATATTTTTTTTTATTGAAAGAAAATACCTACCTATTGAACAAAATTTTTGACGAAATGTAGCTTTGCGACTTTTTGTCTTATAGAACTATGACAATAATTAGCATAGTCGTAACGTTTAAGGCGATACTTTAGCTTTGCCGATATATCGACATCAGCGATATTTTACTGTCGATTCGACAATATCTTTAAATCGTTTTTTTAATTTTTTCAATAAACAATTTAATTTTAAATGATTTTTTTAATACTCTCCACCACAATTAGTTGTAAAAAGGGTGTTCAAAGCTTGTCATTCCGTGTGAACCTTTTTTAATATTCGTCTCACACCTCATAAAATATAGGTACTTATGTATCTATTTTCTGGATCCTTGATTTAAGTCTAGCACTCTGTTCAAATTTGTTAAAAATTTTGAGCAACATTGATTATTTCACACGAAAATTTTGACATGTATTAATGTTACCTATCTTGCGAGTATGTACAGTTTGTTGTCTTTATTCCTTCAAAGTATGCGACATTGTTTTGCGTATATAAACAAACTCTACATGTATTTTACTAAAAATTATTTTTTTTTAAAAAATAAGAATGTATATATAGATAAAAAAAAACTATTACCGGTTGTAGGTATTATTTTAATTTTTTATTTCTTATATAACATTAAGTTTATATTTTTTGCTTTTGTTTAAAATTTCACTTGAGATAAGTGCAGCTTACATTATTTCGCAGTTTTAAAAAATGTTGCCAAAAACATTTCGGAACTTTTTACATAATTAACAGATGGGTGTTACCGATTTTCGGAGATTTTTTAAATAAAATTCCAACCTACCCAAATATGCTACGAGGATTGCTCCATTTTGAACTTACGAAAGTTCAATCAACGGCAGCAACCGAAAGAATTCATAAAACCTTTAATTTTAATACTTTTTTGACCATTAAAAAAGTAACGGGCGCTACTTTATAAATGTGCTGCTTTCAAATGTCGGAAACAAACATCATGTAGTAAAATTTTGCGCAGCTTATTTAGAGTAAAATATCAGATTTAATTCTTTGAAATGTTTAAGGAATGAATTTATTTTCAACCAAAGAAATTAGTTGCCAAAAAAAATTTTTTTTTTAAAGTAACGGGCGTTTAATTTTAAAAAGTTAAAATTTTTAATCCAAATTTTTAATATTTTAATCAGGCTTAAGTTCATCAAATTTAATTTTCATTAAATTTTTTTTATGAAGAAAGGAATTTTACAACATGAAAATAAATTAAAATTGTTATTGATAATCATTCATTCTTGACTGACCAGATATACCAGAAATCACTCTGCAGAATTTGGAGATGATTGGTCCATAACTTACCATTGCTCTAATATAAATTCCCCTCCTGAAAATCATTTAAGTTCGGCTTAAACTGTTACGAATCATATTATTTTACTCAAGCTAGTTAAAATTGCTCCAAAAAAGCATAAACCGCAAACAATTTTAATGCTGACATCTGTTTTTATAAAGATAAATTAATAATAAATAGATGTCATATAGATCCTACATATACAACTCAAACTGATTGCTTTACTATCGTTGAAAGAGAAATTCTTCTTATGTTATGCGATCTTTAACTTAAGCTTGAAATCAGTGTTTAAAAAACTGCAGTGAAAATCGAAAAATTTCTATTTCTTCGACTTTTTAATTTTTATTGACCTGATTTTTTTTATGATTTTTTGAAATCGATTTGTTTCTAATTATTTAAATCAGAAGCACATCAATTATTTGCATCAATTTTATTTTCCATTGGGTATTTTTTCCTAAAAACAATCATCCATTTTCACTAACTTCTAACAAAATAACATAGCAAATATTAACTTTTATTGCATTTTAAAACAACAAACAATTAAAAAAACAAAACTATTTCTCTGCTGTCAGGATTGGCAAAGTTGGTACAATTGTACTTGTTTTGGTACTGTGTGATTTTTGTAGTACCCCAATGACTAGTTAAGTAAAATCAAGAAACATTTTATTTTTTACTAATAAAGGAACTATTTATTTAATAGTTTAATTACACATTAAGTCAACCACACTCATAAAGATTCATGAAGAACCGGAAGGGACTAGAATATTTTACTGAATCTACAGTTCACAGAAAAATATAAGAAATTGGCTTCCATTGAAAAAGTTAACAAATTAATAATATCAATTAAATATTTTTTGCTATTACCAACATTTTCTGCAGCATTGTTGTTGATATAAGTAAACGTTTAATTCACTTGATTAATTTTTTTAATTTAAACTGATTCTATTTCTGATTAATTACACTAATTAGTATTGAAGTTATTTAATTGAACTGTTAATGGTTTTTAATCCAAACTTTGATATTTTAATCAGGCCATGTTTACACTTGGGTTTTTAAGCGCGTTTAAGCAAAATGTAGATTAAGTTAATTAAAGCCGTTTATTTTACATTTGAGATGATTAAGATGACAGCGTATTAAGTAAAAAACACAACAAACAAATTTATATTTCTTTAAAGTATTAAAAATGGATAAAAATACTTTTATAAAGTCATCATTTTAATGATGAAATTGTGAAAATTTATGAATTATTTAAAGGGGGAAAAAATAAAAACATTAAGCAGAAATCGTAGCTGCTTGTACACGTTCATGTTGGCCGATTCTACATTATACTCAGTTTGAGGTTTGTTCAGTGGATTCTTTGTGATAAATGAAGTGATTTAGTTGTAATCATGCCAATTTTAAGTGATTAAGGCTAGTTTACACAGTAAAACAATGTATTACGACTTTGTAAAATCAAAATAATATAAAATTCTCTCCGTGTTTAAAAGAAAAAAATAAAAGTCTGTTGTAAGTATATTTCATGTTTACACGGGCGGTATAAAAAAAAATAATAACAAAAAAAGGTTGCAGTTTTACAATTTTGAGATGTAAATTTAATTTTAGTTGTTTTTTTAATTGTATAAAAATGATACCACCTTCAATATATGCTGTTAAAATACAGCTATGGTGTGATGAGAATACATAAGTTTCTAAAATGGTTTATAAAAAAAAGATTTACCGAACGCTTGTCAGATTTTTTTATTCTTATTCTCTCTTACTCTATACATTTTGCTTTTACATGATAAAATTTTTCTCATTCTACATAATTGCTTGCAATGTCGTAATACTTTGTTTTACCGTGTAAACTAGCCTTTAACAAATCACTTCAGTGTATTGTAAATCATCTCGATTTTAATGTGATTAGAGCTTAATCACGCTCGAGTTGCTTAAACGCGTGTGAACATAGTATTAAGCTCATTGAATTTAATTTACATTAAATTATTTTTATTAAGAAAGGAATTTATTGAAATTTTGCATTCTTGACTGAGCTGGAAATCGAACCCAGGTTGTCACGGACAGGTTGCGCTTGCATGTTTTGATTGTAACCAGAAAATCTCTTCAGTCAATAGTCAAAGAGCAATCTTTAAACCAAATAGTATTTTAGCTTTGCTAGATCGAAATTTCTTGACAAAAAGTACGAAAAAGAGAAGTAAGGAAGAACCTGTAAATCAATTAAAATGAATAATAATTCCAAACAAATTTTGATTTACCAAAGTTAAAATACCATTTGGTTTAAACATTGACGTTTGACTATTGACTACCAGCCGTGAGCTGTGAGTGTTAAACGGCAAAGATTTCTGAAGAAATAGTGTGGTTACTATCGAAACATGTCAAATCAACCTGTCCGTGAACGTGAGTTCGATTCCCGCGGCAGTCAAGAATGAAAAGTTATCAATAAATTTTAATTAAGTTCATGTTGTAAAATTCCTTCCTTTCTTTATAAAAATAATTTAATGAAAATTAAATTCAATGAACTTTAGCCTGATAAAAATATCAAAATCTGATTAATTATTTGAAAAAAAAATGGCAAGTATTTTGTCTGTCTTCGTTCAGTTCGTCCACTTTGCCTATTTTTAAATGGGACATGGCGACATACATGGCAATTCCTTTTCTCTAGGCAGTCGAAATTGAAATTTTGGGGTCAAGACATTTTCGAAATAATAAGGATTAATGGTTGTTTGTACTAACTCCTCTTATCTCGATAAACACTGAATTAAAAGTACAAAATTTTTGGTACAAAAAGCTCAAGAAAAGGACATATTTTGAAAGCAACTTTCAACCAGTTCAAACTTTCTTTTGCCATTTGCATCTGCTACATATCTGACACTCTGTTCTTATGATTGTTTCATTTTAATTCTTGTAATTGTTGTTGCTGTTGTCATTGGTTACTGTTGCATCTTGTAAATGTTATTTCATTTATGGTTGCTGTTGACTGCTGCTGGTTAATGGCTGCTGTAGTAGTCGTTTGTAGTTTCCTTGTCGTGGTGGTATCTCTGTTAAAGAAAACAAAAATAAAATATAAAAAAATAAATAAAAAAAAAAATTCAATTTTATCCTTAATGTTCAATGTTATTCTTCTTGTTGGTGGTACATTTTATTTGTTTATTTCGAAGATTGTTTGGATGAAAAATGTTGCTGCTACTGCTCGGTTGCACTGATTGTGTGGACAACATTGCTGACGATGATGATGATAATAATGATGATGTTCTTTTCCTTGTGCCTTTTATGAATTTGTGCTGTGGATGTCTTGTCTTGTCTTATGTGAACATGAGGCTCCTACTGTTTTGATTTTTATCCCAGCGTGAATATGCAAATTGTGGTCTCTTTACTAACTAACAAGCAGTGTGGAATAGGAGGACCGTCTGAAGAGAAATTTGTATACATTTGAATATATTTTCCACTGTAGAGGAGATTTTTAAAATTTAATCTTTTTACGGGTTTGAATTTATCATTAGTAAGTAAGAATGTGATAAAAAAAACTTTTTATTAAAACAGATTTTTTCCCTTATTTAACTAATTAAAACATATTTAACAATTTTTTTCCAAACAAAAATTTTTTGGGTATAATTTTTTTTAATTGTTAGAAAGACGTAAAATTTCGTACCGACAAAAACTTTGTTTGGAATAAATATCCGACATTAAAGCTCCAACTTATTTAATTTTAAGTCATACCTTTAAGATACAAAAGAAAGAGATAGAGAGAGATAGTGAAAAAGTTTGCAGAAGAATGAAATTATTTTCTAGTCGACTGCTCAAACTTGGTCTTTTAAAATTTTACCCCTTAATAACTCTCTTCATTACTTTCTTAACCAACCTCGTATTTTATAAAGAAGAAAAGAAGCTGATTTTCCTTAATACTTCTATCAAACATTGAGAGTTGGTCTATTTGCATAAATGTGCATGCAGACTCGCTCGTATGTCTTTTAAATTTTGTATACAAGCATGACTATAATAGTATTTAAGAAAGTAAACTGCAATCAAGAAACTAACAAATACATCCAGCATAATAGTGGCAGCAACAAGGAAAACAGTCTTTCAAACAATCAAGCACTTCTACAGCCACCAAAAATAACATAACCATCATCATTATCATCATCATCATCATCATCACAGCCCGCCACCATTAAAAGCAACACTACATTTCAAAACCAATTCAAATAAATGTTAGTTAAAAACAAATTTCTTAAATAAAATCTGCTACGTCTTTAACTTTATACCCCATCAATGTCTTGCTGTTTTGAGCTCCAAAGAAAAAAGTTCTAATATTTTACAAGGGTTTGTAAGTTTCAACGTTTGAAAATTTTGTGCCTTTAAATGTTTGTTTTCGTTCATTTTGTGCAGACATTGTGGACACAGAGAGATTTGGTTCTCTTTGGTAAAAAAAAAATCATCATTAATGTTATGATTACTGCAAAAATATTATTGTTAGCACAACTTTATTATGATGAAATCAGTCCTTTGCCACCACCGCAAAGTATATTATGATCATTCATGATAATTCTTGAATTGTCACAATCATTTTTATGTCTGACATAAGTAGTTATAAGTTTTCTCTAACAATCATAACATTATGCTTTTAAAATATCGTATAAAAACAATATGTTAATGTTAAATATTAAACATCTGAAAAGTCATAGTAAAAATATACATTGTTGTGAGCAACCATAGTATATTTGGGATTGATTCAATCATACACTGGTTGCAATAACAAGAACGACGATTAAAAATATTATTTTATATTATTTTCTGCAACCATACTTAACAGTATTGTACATTTTTTTCTCCGTGTATTATTATCGCTTAAGTTTTTTCGAGAAGATTGGTTGTCTGCTTCTTTCCTTTAGTATCCATCATCAGCAATAACAAAAAACACGTTTTTTTTTGTAACATTGTAAATGCAATTGCATTCTGATGTTGTTGGTATTTTTAGAGTTTTCATGTTACTACTTTTTCTTAAATAGAGTATAAGAAGTTTCAATATAACTTTAATTTGCATATGCATGCAAAGTCGCCTATTATCTCAAATGTTTTTCCTTCCCTTATTTATATATTTTACACACAGACGTACATTTGTGAATTTCTTAGCATCAATATTTAAAAGAAATAAATGTAATTACTGAAATCGAATCTTAATTTTATTTAGGTATCTAAATTAAGAATTTCAAATAACACCGGAATAACACCTATGAGAAATTACCCACGCTCTACCCACGACGGGAAAAATTATGCCAAATTCGGGTAATTACCCAAAAAGTGGCAACACTGCCTAGCATAGACAAAAATTTCTGCGCATACAAAATATTAAAAAAGCATCTTAAGCTATTGTTTATTTTGCAAATATTGATGAAAAAAAAAGTTATTTGTGAATGAAAAAAACGTATTTTTATACAGTTTCATATATTAAAGAACAAAAAAGCTTTTAGTTTGAAAATTCCACATGTTTATGACCATTTTAAAACAAAGTATGTAATAAGTGCTTAGCAATATCTTTTAAAAGGTGTACCTACCAACATTATTTTCAATAATATCTTAACAGTGGAAAAATTCAGACTTTCATTACTAGACATTACTAAAAGCATTATGTTCCGCTTTGAAATGTTTGTGCCAGTTTACATTGAGTGTTTTTTGCCTACGCAATTTTTACTCCGTGAGCGAGAAAAGGCATAAGAAATTAACTGGGTACATTGGAATATGTAGCCGAACCATTGGTTTTGTTTCATGATTTTCTCACATCCGACAAAAAAAGTATTTGAATTCGAATGCAAATCTGTTATTCATGTTTACAAACATAAATAAAAAGTAAATGTAATAAAAATGGCTTAATGCGGCTCTATGCTCCCCAGAGGAGTAAAAGGAACATCTATCTATCGTCACCGTAAACGCAAAACGGCCAACCTAATATTTTGAAAATTTTATACGAGAAGCAAAAACTATTTAAAATGATAAATTGATAAATCGCCGTAAATTGCTTATAATTTATTTTTCTTGTAAAACGTACCAGTTGTTTCGACAATTTACCAATGTTGCAAATTATGCAAACTGTTAGTTAGGCCTTTTAGCGGTCAGCATAAAATCTTTTTTAGAAAGGGCCTTTTATTTTTTGCTAATAAAATCGCAAGTTTTGGTCGAAAGATTCCAAAATTTTTTTGTATACATTTTTGTTGATGCAATACATCAGAATTAATGAGAATGCCGATTTTTGATTTCTGTTTACTTAGGGCCTTTTGCGTTTTGGGTAACGATATATTTATGTACATATGTATATATAAACACCAAAATGATTTAAGGAAGAAACGATAAAAGTTACAGCGAAAAAAATGACTCAGTGTAAACGATACGTACTCTTTTTGCTATTAAGCCGTCTTTATGAGAGACATGTGTATATGGGAATTTCCATTTCGACGTGACCTGATATTTATACAACAAAATGTACAAAAATTGACGGAAGAAGTCAATGTTTAAAAACGGTTTTTAGATTTGCAAAGTTATAAAGTAGGACAATATTCAGAAAAACCTTTACAACAATGGACGCTAAAGAATTAAAGAAGTAGATTTTGACTTGCATTACAAAATTGCATAAGACTGCGAATTGAGCAAGACTTTATGTATAGAACCTTTTTTTAGTAATCTTTGAAATTTTATAGATTTGCTCTTTTAAAGGTGCATATTGGCGTTTCCAACGAAAAGTCTACTTTTTGTAATCCAATGCCAGAGAGCAAATAAGATTGCATTTTAGGATCGTATTGTACAAGTGTTATCCCTTTTGTAACTGAATGTAGAGCTAGTTGCGCTTCAAGCCAAAATATAAAACAGTAAATTACACTGTGCAACAAAAAAAAAAAAAAAACAGCCCCAATACATGCAACGCGAAATGAAACTAAACTACTGGTAGAACAAAAGGGTTTTGAAAAGTTAGCTCGGGTGCCCGAAATATCGGCCCGTAAAGATTTTGCATTTTTTTAAAAGGCGTTTGGTATAAGCCAAAAAAAATATACTCAACGTACTAAAATACTATTTCAGATGTCTTCAGTAGAGTTGTATGGCAATTCTTTTCTTAGAACATATTAACCCACTAACATTCATTTTAAGGGGTAATTTTTGTTCTTTTTTAACTTCGACACAAAAGTATACTAAAACGGCAATTGAGTAGGTTAAAATGTTTGACGACTATTTTCTGCATCACATTTTACTAGGGGTCTTCTAAGACCAAAAGTTCGTGCAATGTATGTAAAACGGAATTTCGAAGTTTTGGGCATTGACATTTTTGTATTTCTTGAAAAGACGTTTGGTACCAAATACCAAATGTACTTCTGAGCTAAAAGACTATTTCAGATGTCTTCAGTATAATTAATATAATATAATATAATTAACCCTCTAACACTTTTCGGTTTTTTTAGTTTTTTTCAACCTCCTCTATTTTCGAAATAACGGTGCATCTCGAAAAACAGAGCTAACCTCTAAACCTGTCTAGCACCACTGGATTCAGCGTACAGTGTATTTCATTTTTGTGTTGTTTGTTTCTATAATTTTAAGGTATATCGGGTTAAACATAATACCCTGTAAAAGTGAAAGTAAATATTTATAATTACTTTATTTTATTTTAAAAAGTGTATTAAGAGACCTTATGCTGGCCCGCAAACAGTTTTGAATTAAAAAAACACTTAAAATACGAAAATCTTTATTTTAATATTCAAGACTCGAAATAAAAAAAAAAAATATTAAAATAATGTCTTGAAATAACAACCGTAAAATATCTCATGCAAATATTTTCTAAGCAAAAAGCTTTGACGAGTAATATTTTTAAAAGCCCATCTTCCCTCCCCCCCCCCCCCTCCCTAAAGATCCGGAAATGGCAACGACCAACATAAATACCGGCACGCGTCTCTTAAGAAGTTATAATGCCATTATTTCAATATTTCTTATTGTTTTCATCATAAATTATTAAAATCAATGGAAAAAGTAAATACAAGTAGTAGTAATGAGAAAAGACAGTAAATAGCACTGATGTTTCTGTTCTTCTTAAGAACCCCAGCTGTATGGTAATGCAAAGTGTATGCTAAATGCTTGAATCAGGGTTGTTACATTGTAAGAGGGAGCGTTCGTGCCCAACATCCGCTTTGTCTTATCGACTTCAATTGTTATTGTTGTTTGCTTAAAATGCTTTTGTTAAAATTCCATTTCGTTTAATAACCTTATAAATTATGAGCTACAGCTTCAAAAAGAATTTAACTGCAAAAGATTAACAACTTTTCTCTTTCTGACACAATTGTTTTTGGGTGGCACTGTCTGTCGTCTTTGTCGAGTATTTCTATTACAACGATTGTAATTTTGTCTGTCTTAATGCCATCGCATTACTTTGAGGAATGTAAGAAGAATATGCATTAAGCTGACCATTATTTAACAAACAAAAAAAACAGGGTGCAAATATTTATGGAAGGATTTACACGTACTTGGAGAACAATTTTTTTTTAAAGGTTTACCAAAAGGGAGAGAATATAACTTAAATAAATGTAATCATTAATAAACAGGAGGTGGCCTAGTTTAAGCAGTTTGCTTAAAATAAATTTATTAGAAAGTCAGTTTTAAATTTTACCATCAAAACTTACTAAAAGTCTAGTTTAAAATAAAGAAAACTTTTTTACAAATACATTTAATATTAAATATATATTTATTGCTTGGTTTTTTTATTTCAATGACTTTTTTTGCGTTTTTAAGGGCGTGTTCGTAAATGCATCCACTTTTTTACAAAAAGTTCCACTTTTTACAAAACATTCAAATTTCCACTTTTTCCTAAAAACGTCCACTTTTTTACAAAAACTTGTTCAACTTTTTCCGAGAAAACTTGTACTTATTTAACACAAACTTTCACTTACTTACAAATACTTCCACTTTTTCACAAAAACTTGTAACTTTTTCGCAAAAAGTTACACATTTTACAAAATGTTTTTTAACAGAAAATTTAACTTTTTCATGAAAAGTTGTTCTTTGTTGCACTTTTTCACAAAAACTTCCACTTTTTTCAGAAAAACTTGTTGCACCTTTTCAAAAAAAAACTTTTGCTTTTTCACAAAAACTTGTTACTTTTTGCAAAAAAAAGGTTGAACATTTTACAAAAAGTTTGCACAGTATATTGTACTTTTTCATTTAAAGTTGCTTTTTACGAAAACTTGCTCTTTTTCACCAAAAGTTTCTTAAAAAATATTTTCATATAAATTTTTTAAAATTCAAAAAATGGTACATAAAAAATTTTTCAACGCAGGGTGAAGTGATTTTCAAAATAACCTTCTTAAAGTTGTACTTTTTTATATAACGTTGTAGTTTTTTAAAAAGTTGAACTTAAAAAAAAAATATATATATATTTTTAAAAACTCTTTTTTTCTGAAAAAGGCTATTTTTAAAAGAAAAAAAAAAACATTTGCTCACAAAAATTTATTTTTCAAAAAAAAAAAAATTCTTTGTAAATAAAAATGTATTGTTTCGTTCTTATTTCTTTGGCCTCACCCTTTGGCTTCGGTAGAAATGTTGGGGTTGCATTTTAATGCATTTATTAATCTCCTTATATTTTAATTTTTTCGCCCTCTCCCTCCACCTCCTGTATGTCCTTGTAATCCAGGCGCGGATCCAGCTCGAGCCTTAGGGGGGGGAAAATTTTTTTTGATACAAAAAAGTAAAATATTTGTTTTTGAAAGTTTATTAAAATTAATGTGTGTATATTATATTAAAAAAGCTCAACAATAAGGTTAATGAAATATAAGATCAGTTCATTATAAATTGATTTTTTAAATAAGCAATTTATGATTTCCTCGTGTGGCAAATTGAGATAGTACAGTCTTTCTTCTGTCATTGTTGATCTGAGCCATGTTTTTTTTAGACGACGGGTAGGAAATGACCTCTCTCTCGTAGCATTACTGACGAGTAGGGCAAGTTTTTTATGGCATATGCCATTTTTGCCATTTCTTCAATTATTTTTTTAAAAAGCAATTTTTGGTCCAGCTTGCTAAAGAAAACCTTTTTGCAACATAGAAAAAAATTTTTAAATAAGCTTAGCGAATATGAGGCGGAATCTATTCGAAATGCTAACTGAATAATGCAAAAATCGGACGTAAAAAGTACTTTGAATGCATCTGCTCAAGCCTCTTGAACTTACAAACGAAAGGGATTTCTATGAATGAAAGCTTTGGCTTAATTGATAGTGCTAAGGGAAATAATACAAGATGTCAGTAAAAAAGATTTTGTTAAAAAGTTTAAAAAACGTTTTAGATCGTAATACATGTGGTAAATTATTCAATACTCCTGAAAAATCTATATGGCTTGGCAATTCAATTTTAAAAAAATGTTTTAATCGATTTTCTCACAATTTTGTTTTAATGAAAGTGAGACGGATGAATTTATTGGCAATCTTTCTCCATCTGAACTTTTAGTGTTCAAATATGCTCCAGTTTCATCTTGCGAAGTTGAAAGAGTGTTTTTCATTTATAGAACTGTTATATATAATAACAGGAAATTATCAGGGGTGTTCTAGAAATCGAAGACTCAAAACACAAGAATTTTAAACGTCGTTCTTTAATAACATTTCCCTGATAAAAAAATTTTGTGACAAATATTTTAAAAATATTTCTTTATTAAACAGGATTTTATAACAAAAATTAGATTAAAAGCGTATTAAAAACAACTTCCAAATTCTTGCGTTTTGCACCCAGTATTTTTTTTTTTTTACAATTTGAAGAAACATAATATTGTACTTACAAAAAAAAACTTAATAAAAAAAAGATTCTTTAATAACATGTTTATTTTTGACATTTTGTGCCATTTTTTATACTTGTTCGTGCATTTTGCCAGCCATTTTAAACTTGCCCTGCTGACGAGCATTGAAACGAAAATTTGAAATATTTTTCTTAGATTTCGGTAGATATCTTCATCACAGTTTATTAAAGCATCTACAACGTTATCTGATAGATTTTCAGATATTTTCCATGTTTGTTGCCAATGCAACAGTTCAGACTCAAGTTTAGATGTAAGTAGGTGTTTATCTCTTTTATCAAACATAATCAGCTCATCAGCTACTTGTGATTTTAAAAGTTGTGTATCTGTATTTGACTTGATTACACTTTGAGGTAGAAGTTTAGGTATGTTCAATACATTTAGGAGATCTATTGGGAAACGTGTTTTGAGATCTTCTAAAATAAATTCAATAAGAGGAATGTACCCTACAACTCGGTAGTAATCTTAAACATTTTTAATGTGATTGGAACCTCGATTTTAACGCAGATAACTTTAACTTTTTCAAAAATCGCTTTGAATAGTTCTTCGGCTTTATTTCTTTTCTCTTCAAGGCACATGATTTAAGTTTGAATAAGGCTTGATCCTTTTTGAAGATCTATATCGTGCTTTTGTAAAATGATACTATTCCTCAAATGAATTCAAAAGTACTAAGCGAGTTCCTTAATATAAGGCTTTTGATGAAGTATCTCTACCTTTCCACTCAGATATTTTTTCCAAAGCTTCTACTATATGATGTACACTTGTTGCAAGGTGTAAAATGTAAACCATCTTGTTTCGCATAATGTAGAGAGTTTGGCTCCCAAAAACTTTGCTAAAACTGTGTTTCGCTTGGGATGAATATATTTAAAAAAATTTGTCGTTTCTTTAACAAATGATACAACTTATTGTATTAATGGCATTTTGTTGCTTTTTAAAATTGAGTTGTTTGATTTATGGGAATAGTAAGGCGTTTGTTTTGCATTTGTCCAGAATTTTATAACAGCTCCATTCCACCCATCTGTTCCATTTCCTGCACAATTTTTTAGGTCAAGACTAAACTTTGTCAAAACTTTTAGAACTTTTGATGATAGTGCCTTCGCATCAATTGACATATCACATTATCAATATCCTTTGAAGCCTCTTCAAATGCGTTTACAACAAAGCCAATAAATGCTTTCCTAATAATTTTTTGTTGTATGTTGAAATATCTTTAAGATAAGGAAAGCTGGGTTTTCCCCGAAAAATCTGTGTTTTCGTCAAAAATTATCGAATAGAATTTTTATTCATATAACACATATATACATAAATATTGCATATACTATACGGTCATTCTTTGGATATAAACAGATGCCACCTGCTGGGATTGAATGTAGAATAATAAGTATTTAAATACAGTAAACTAGATATTTCATTGGAAATATCTAATAAATAACTATTAGAATTAAGTTTTGGATACTTATTGAAAATTTCGTTAGATTCAATAAAAAAAAACAAAAAAAAAACTTTGCTGGGATTTCCTAAAATTTTGTGCATATAAAAAATATTATTATTGGGAATTCTTGTATAATCGAGAGAAACCAAACATATTTTTAGAATTTAGGGGGGGGAAATTTCCTTATTTCCCCCCCCCTGAATCCGCGCCTGTTGTAATCCTAATGGCATGTAATTCTTCTGGTAATATAATATTTGTAATAAAGCTCAAGACAAAGATGTTAGTGAATGAATGCAGTTGAATTACAAATAATTAATACGTACGAATATCCGTATACCGTAAATGTGTGTATTTTATATGAACGTTTCTGCCACCAATATGCTGCCATATGTCCCATATGTGTTTATTACTTCATAAACATAATTGCTCCATAAATCATGAATAATTGCAGGGGAATAACTTCAGCTTCTTTTTCATTTCTGTTGGTTTGCTTTTTTTTGGAAATCATGTAGATGCCGGCATAAATTACAAAGTTTTCTTCGAGGATTTATTTCAAACTCAATTCTTGTGTGTTAGCATATTCAATGCGTGGCAGTGCTTAATGATTAATTTTTATTTGTTAAAATGCAATAATTTGTTAGCAGAAATTTATTTCTTCATAGGCATTAAATACTGTTAGTCGTTCGTTGTTGATGCTGTTACATTTTTCAAATTGATTTATAATTTGTTGAATTTGTTATGAGGAATTAATAGCACAAAATAATGTAACAAAAATATTTTTTATTTTTGCTTTTGAATCATTATTTTATATGGGAAAATTGCAAATATCCTGCCGAATTTTTTTTAATATTTTAGGAAAGTTGATAATCGAAGAATTTTACTTTAATTTAGAAATATCTAACCGTTTCAAAATATAAGAAATCTATTTAAAAAACTGCTTTTTATTTTTAAATCTAGTTTTTATGAAAAATTTCTTATTACAAATTGGAATTTTACTGAAAAAAGCACATTCAAAAAAAATTTATAAAATAGATAAAGGAAAATATTCTATAAAAAAATTTGTTTAACAAAGATTAAAACTTTCTCCAGATTCAGACCGTGATTTAAAAATTATTGGGGGATTCACAAGGTGTCATAAAGTCCTAAGTCTTAAAAAAATAAAATGAAAATATACGACTGTTGTGAACAACCCCTCATAATTTAGTGTGCTATTTTGAATTTAAGTCAGCTGATTTAAAACAAATATAAAAAATAAATATTTACCAAAAATAAAAATATTTTTTAATTCTAATCCATGAATTAATAAATTAAATTAGATCTTTCCTGACTATTTTCCATTTTTCAGACGCAAACCACAAATAAATTTTATTTTGTTTGTTTACCAAACATCAAAGTCCTAAGCCGATCTAATTTGACGCCACAAGTTTTTAGTTGCAAAAATTGCTAGCCGCTGGTTAAATTCGGATATTAGCCGGATAACACTATACCATCAACGGCGACGGCTACACAAATTAATGCGGTTCACTGTTTAAATTTAATGAATTAGAAGTAAAAGCAACAGGCCAATAACATATGAAGAAGTGGAAGTAATAAGAGTTTTTCTACTTTGACTGCAGTTTTTTAAAATCTGGTCTCCACCATATCTAGGATCTTCGGAAAACTAATTTTTACATACACAAGGACAGACGGACATTGTTTAATCAGCTTTGCTACTCTACCTACAATATATATACTTTAAAGAATCTAAGATCAATATTGAAATTACAAACAGAATGACGAACTTATATTTTATACCCTTTTACCTTCGGTGAAGGGCATGAGAAAGTCACTTTTGTAAAACAAGAGCAACTTTTGTAAAAAAGTGCAAGTTTTGTCAAAAAAGTGAAATTTTTGTGCAAGAAATGTTACTAGTACATAATTTTTTTTAAAGTCGAGTTTGCAACTAAAGTAAAAAGAGGTTAGGAATTATACATAAGACTATTTAAATTTCAAGTTCACCAAATACGTTCTCTAGCATTTTAAAGGTATTGCGTGCAAAGTATGTGTACGTTCGTAAATGCATTAAAGCTGTGCATCACTGCTGCAGTGATGCAAAATTTTGTTGCTGATGCGTGATCACCAGTTGCGCTTGCGATGCTGATGCTTTTTTACTGCGCAAACGTTTGAAATTTTGAACACGAGCTTAATGTAAAAAGTGTTATAAGCGAACATAAAACAATACTAAAAATGTTATCAACAATAGCGATGGTAAATTTTATTGAAAATATTGAATCAAAAAGAAATAGTTTTCTTATAAATAAAAAGAAAAAACATCAAAAAAGAAAAATAAAATAATTTCTTTTATGTTAAAAGTTATTAAATCAGTAAATTAACTGATGCAATAATTGCCAACATTTGCTGCTGAGCTGCGGCATCACTGCATAAAAAACTGCTGACATATGAGAGTAATGCCAAGTTTCTTACTAGTGATGCATTTACGAATATTTTTCTTTTAAACTAACTTTTTTACTACTTAATTTTTTTTTTAATTTTCCAAACGCATATGGTTGACCACTTTTATTTACACTTAATTGTTTACAATTCTTTGAATGAAACTTAATTAAATATTGCTTAACATTCCTCAAATTAAATTTAAACCACCAATAAATAAAGAACCAACATCTGTCTCTTTATTTAAAAAAAAATTGTCACCCACTCTATTAATTAACCCTTTAAAGCAGAAGCGGCACAAAGAGATTCTAATTTAAAACTATATATGTAAGCTATAAAAATTAATTTGCTCACGCACAAAGTCAGCCATATTAAAAGATAAAAACACTCTCATTAACATTACATTAAAGGCTGCCAGAGTCAGGCTTCATCCCTTAATATTCAAGCTAGTTGAAGGTAAATTACCGTTAACTTTCGTTCCCCACAATCACAGCGTGCCGTTTACTACTTTCAATCATATTAACAAAAAATGCATTAAAAACTCCTACAAAAATATTTCATTAAAGTTATTAAAGTTTTTTTTGTTTATTTTCGGCCCCCTCCTTCAAGACAAATTATTTTTCTGTAAATTAAATTTTACTGACCACATAATGTTGTACTATAAAAAAAATAAAAAAAAGGAATAAATTGCTCTTCACTGACTTTGGCATACTGGGAGCAACTTATTTTTATGACTCTTCTAAACTCTACCCTCAGTTCAAAAAAAAAAAGAACAATTTTTTTAATTTTACATTGTTAAAGAAAAACTGTATATGGCAGAATATATGTACAGTTTTAAAAATAGTTTATATTTAATGACATACAAATTTATCCTTAACTTGTGAATTTTATACCAAAACAATAACAAAATGTACACACACGCATTTATAAACAAAGGACATTAAAATATACATTTTATATAAATATTTAAATTAATATGTGTTTTTATCATAGCTGGGTGTCTGCGGTTTATGGGTTTTTGAAACATTGTTAATATTAGAAAAACAATACTCAAATAAAGGGAATTCGAATAAAAAAAAAATAATCGAGTTTAGATCAATTACACTATGTGACAGTTTGTTGACTAAATTTATTTGACACCTAAGTGACATTATCTTTTTAAAACCACAAATAACGGTTATTTTGGAATATCTCCTACTTTTGAGCATTCTGACTTCATATTAGGATTCAGTGGGCAATTTTACATAAGGATTAGGTCACGTGGTCACGGCTTGTTGAAAATTTGTGACACAGTGTAATGTACCTATTTTTTTTTTAAACAATAGGCAACTTTAAAGAAGAACAAAAACTGCCGGTTTTTTTAAAGTGCGAGTTTAAATAAAAAATTCAAATTTTTCAAAGACAATTCAACCTTTAGAAAAATATGCAACCCTCAAACTTAATTAAAAAAAAAGTGAAGCCTTTAGTAAAAAAACAAATCTGCAACCTTTTGTAAATTTTTAAAAAAAAAATGCAATTTATTTTTTTAAAAAGAGAGCTATTTATTTTTTTAATTTAAACTTTTTTGTAAAAAAATGCCACCCTCTGTGAAAAAAGGGTAATCTTTTATGAAAAATGTGTAACTTTGACTTTTTATAAAAAAAACTAATGCTTTGTAAAACAGCTCCTTTATTTTGTAAAAATTTTATGTTGTTTTTGTAAAAAAATTACTTTTTTCTTAAAAAAAATCACTTTCTTCTGTTATAAAATGTGACTTTTTTGTAACAAAGCCGATATATTTTGGAAAAGTATGTGTTTTTTTGTTTATACAGAAGGTGCTTATTTGTTAAAAAGGTTTTTATTTTTTGTGGTTAAGGGGGCTTTTTGTAAAAGAAACTGGTACCGTGAAAAAAGTTAACTTTGTGTAAAAAAGTGACACTTTTTATAAAAACACTTAAAAAAGGGAATTATTTTCTCTAAAAAATTGGAAATTTTCTTGTAAAAAAAATTTCTCGAAATAGAAAGAAATAGGGTATTTGCCTTGTTTTTAAAAAAATTAGATACTTTTCTAAAAGAAATGCTGAAGCCTTAAAAAGTGTAAAATTTACAAAAAAAAGGGACTTTTTTTAATATAAGTTATAATTTTTTTAAAAACTAAGACTTTTTGTTAAAAATATATTTTTTTTTTGGAAAATTTAAAAAAAAAAAAAGAGTTCAACATTTTTTTTTAAAGATGTACAAAAACTCGGTTATCAGCCTTTTTTGCGGAAAAAATTAGATACTTTGTTTGTATAAGAAACTTAAACCTTAAAATAATGTTAAATTTTTTTAAAAAAAGTGACGCTTTTTTAAATAAAAGTTATAATTTTAAAAATAACTGAGACTTTTTGTAAAAATATTATTTTTTTTTAAACATTTTTTGTTAAAAAAAAACAGCATAATTTTTTTTGATAAAAATGTGCAAAAACATAGTTATAAGCCTTTTTGTGGGAAAAACTACCCAGTAAAAAATGTGCAGGTTTAAGGAGCAGGTTTAATGTATGAATGCATACCTCAAATCGCTTCAAACCTGCTGATAAGATGCCTGATTTTTGTATGGAGTGTTCCCGGTTTGGAGGACTATTTACAAAGCACTCCTAAAGCGCTTTTTTAAGCGATAACTATATTTCCATATTCATTGATTTTTTGCTTTTAATTGCTTAAATGCATTGTTTCAATAATTTTCGTAAACCAGTGTATATTTGTATTTTTTCGCTTTAAAACCTCATCGTTGTCAGCACTAAAAAAGCAGCCTTTTTTATATTTCTTTATCATATATCATATTCTTTATCATTTACTGCTATATAAAAGCTCTCTTATTGAAGCGCTCGATTATGCGCTTTTTCTCTTAAGTGCTTAAAAAAACCAAAATTTTTTTTACTGGGTACTGTTTGTGACTTTGGAAAATGGAACTAATTTTTTTTTTATCAAGAACAGCTTTTTAGCTTAAAAGCATTTTTTTGGGAACAAGTGGCTCTGTAAAAAAAGCAACTTTAAAATAAAAAGTGAGTGTTTGGTTTTTAGTTAGGAAGTGTTTTTTTTTTAAACGTATTTTTGTTAAGGGTGTATTTTTTTTAATGTAAATGCAAATTTCACATATTGGAAAAAGTGACATTCTTTGAAATAACAGTAAAAAAAATTAAAACAATATGACTTCTTTAAAAAAATTACGTTTTTGTGAAAATATCTGCGATTTTGTAATTAAATGCGCTTGTGTAAAAATTAACTTTTAAAAATTTTACTTTTTTTGCAAAAGTATTCCAGCTGTAGTAAAAATGCCAAGATTTGAGTCAATTCCTACGAATTTGCGAAAATTAAACATTAAAAAAGGCAATGTTTCTTAAAAAATCAAATATACTACAATACAAAATTAGTTCATAAAATAAATAAAAAATTATAAATTTCAAAAATTCTAATTTGATGCATTTATATGAAATATTCGATTTGTTTTAATGGTAAAGCTGTTGTTTATAATTGTTATTCGCTTAATAGTTTTATTTCTTTAATATCTTTAGCTTGTCCCTTCAACTATAAATTTCCGTGTTTTTATCAAAATTGGGAATTAAGTACGACAAACAAAATCTTGTAAATTAAAAATTTTTGTATTCCCAAAAAATTACTTTGATAATTTATTAAAAACTTCTTATTTTGCCCAGGTTAAAATAACCGATTATTCGTCTTTAAATTAGCCAGTACTTAAAAATTAAAATAATACAAAATTAAAAAAAAACTTTAATATATATTAACTTAAATTAGGTTAAAGTCATTATTGACACAGTTGGTAAAGGAACATTTACATATACCACCAGATTAAATACAGCATATACAGTCAGTCATACTTATACATGCTAGTTCGTGGATGTCCTGTACCTAGTGACACATAAATTATAAAATTACAAACACTGGGAATTTGCTATAAAATTTCTAAAAACAAGGATATTTATGCCCACTGGAAATCATAAAAAAGGGTACAACCGTTTTTATTTGTGAAAACTGTCCAAGTATTTTTTATGAATAATTTAAATGTGAAAATTGTTTGGTTTTCGGTAAATTTAAGCAGAACGCATATTATATTAGAAAGGATTGGTCGAAGCAAAAATGTTTTTCGTTTTTAGAAAATACAGCGAGCTGAACAAAAGGTCTAAGCAAAGCCATATTGGATAAACGCCACTTAAAGCGAAGATATTTAGGATCAATATAAAAGTTTCTTGTTAAGATTTTAGAGAGACTTCTAACAATATTAGAAGTTTGTTTTAATATAAAATATTTCTTAATAAAACATGGGTACATTATAAATTTATTTTAACATGTGTTTGCCTAATGGTTGAAATTCGGCAGTAGGATCAGAGCTATGAATCAAAATGTAGAACCACCACGCTAAAAAATGTATAACTTTGTTACAAAAACAGAAACGTTAAATTATCCTGTTTAGATGAAATGGTTATAAAACCACTGGATTGACATAAAAAATTATTTTTAAAAAGAGCAGTCAACTTCACTACTTAACGCGCTGGATTTTTTTTTTTTTTTTTGCAAAGTTATTCAATACACTAACCATGTGCAAATTATTAGTCAGTTGTTGCAATCCCTTTATGTTAAGTTTATTCAACCAATAAATTCGTTAATTCTTTTGAAAAACCATTTCCACTTTAGCTTAAATAGTTATATGTATTTCTAAATACCTTTATTAACCCATTGTTTTCTGTTAATCTTCTGCCAATATTTTTTTCTAGCTTTCTACGGATCGACTAATTAATTTTCATTTCTTATTAAATAATCTATTGCACAGCTTAAATCATCACAATTCTTAAATAAACTTTTATCGTACCGATTACAAAGAAACTGGACATAAAATCTAAGCCAATAAAAGCTGGTGTCACAAAAAAGGAACTGTAATACAAATATACACAAATGCTCTAGAATACAGTCACATTAATATTAAAACAATCCAAAAATAAATAAATAATCCATCTTCGACAAATGTTAACAAACAATTTATGTCTTAACTTCGCATACAAGCATAAATACATGGAATTATAGTTTATTTTCTGTATTTTTGTGTTATTTCTGTAATACTTTCCCTTTTTGATATTGCTTTACAAAAAATGTTAATATTTTAACTCATTTATTTTGGCAAATAACGTTTGTCATTTTCTAATGCCCTACAGTTAAACGAACAAAAACGTGCCACATTAAAGTTTCTGTTACATGTTCGCAATTTGTATAGCGCGACGACAAAATCAAGCTTAATTAGTAACATTTAGTTATAAATATAACTAATTTTAGTTGGCATTTGCTAAATGGTAGACGACACAAACAGTTTGCACTGTACAAAGTCTCGAAAACCAATATAAATATATGTGTTCTAGACGGCCATTACATAGATCGATTAATCGAATACAAATTTTCAACCGCCACAAACATTTTCTTATTTAATTTTTTTAAATAAATGTAAATTGTGCATTGCAAAATGTTTACTCGATTAATCGAATAATTGTATATACGAATAATCGAATAAAATATATCTATATATAATTTTTTCGATTAAATAAAGTATTATATAGTTTCGACTAAACGACAAAAAAAATGTTAAATAATTCACTCGAATATTTGTTAAACCATTTCCTACATATCGCGCGCTCAATATTATAAAATTATATGTGAAATAGAAAAATTTGGAAGAATTAAAGTTTAAAATCTCTTTTTTGTATGCTATTTTTTTCCAACTAAAGTGCCGTAACAAAATTTGGTTTATTATGGTGGCCACGAACTAACTCTCGTCTTTGAATCAACACTTAAAGTTGTAAATTGTCCCATACAACCCATTATTAACTTAAATAAACAAATGCCACATTGATTCTTCTTATATTGACCTAGCGATATGAAGCTAATTATTTTAACTAATCGAATAATATTTTTGTATAAACAATTGAAAATTCCTTCTATTTTGTAAAAAATAATTTTTGAAAATCTTACATTTTAAGAAAAGTCACATTTGCAAGAAAAGTATATTTTTGAACAAAAGTGCATTTTTCACAAAAAAGGCACCTTTAAATTGAGGGGTCAGAGCTGAACCGAACCAAGTTAATGCGTACAAAAGTCGCTAATTTCTTTGTTTTGATATTAAAAATATTTTCTGAAAATGTTGCTGACATAACTTATATCATATAAGCAAACGTTTAATTCATTTGATTAAATTTTTTAATTAAAACTGACTTAATACAAATTTACTTAAATTAATAAAACTATAAGTAATACATTTATACTACTATTTTGTTATCCGGTTCAAATTTATTTTATTTTCTTATTAATATCACAATTTTTTTAATTAAAACCAATTTTTTATTTATTCTGATTTCAGCATATCATATGTAAGTTAATGCCAATAAAGCATCTTCCTCAAAGAAAATTCTTTTCTCTTAAAAACTTTTATATATTTAGGTAATTTATTTTCTTTCTACTTTCCTGACATCCCTCGTATGTTAAAGAAGTATTCGTTAACTTAATTTAAGTTGCAATATATAAATTAAATAAATACATAAAAGCAAAAACTGTATAAATGAGTGACAAACTTTAACAAATTTTTTCACAAGTTTAGCTTGAAAGCATTTCTGATATCAGCTGTAGATTACAGGCTTTAATAGTTACTGGCACAATGGCATTAGGACGTGTTGACAAAGTAAACAGGACTAATAGGGAAAAGGCAAGCAAAAAAAAAAAAACTCAAAATATTTTATACATTTCTGCCAATTTCAATGCGAAAACAAAAAATGTATGAGGAATAGAAAACTTAACTGAAAACGTACTAAATTGGATTAGCAGTTGACATTTTGGTAATTAATGAAAGCTAGAGCGCGTGTTGACAAATTAATGCTTCTGCCTCAAGATATACAATTTGTTTTTTTCTTCATCTCTTTAGTTAAACTAAAATTTTCGTTTTTTTCTATTTTTTTGCAGTTTGGTCCATGTTTATTGGTACTTAGGGGAATAAAGGGAGCTTTTGGTATGAAAGGTTCTTTCATCCAAAGCGTTGTTGTGTTTAAGTAGCGAAAATAGACATGACATCCTTTAATTTTTTATTCTCCTTTTTTTTCTTTTTTTCCCTACAGCTTATTTTTGTTTATGTCTTACACAATAGTAAAGAGGAAAGGAGGAGTAATTACCAGGCAAAGGAGATTAAGGGACAGTGGTATGGCAGTATATAACTTTTTATTTTGCTATTTTGTATGTTATATAATACTTCCTTTACTAAAAGTGGACAAACATTTCAAATCGTTGAACCCACTGTTTTGTAAAATATGTATGTACATACGGTAATGGGCAATTTAGCAATTTTTCGATTAAAATCAAATAATGAATTGCCATGAAATGTTGGAAATTATAAGAAAATAACAGCCAAACTACAATAAATAAAAAAATGTTTTTTTTAATTCCAGAATGCAAAAGGGACTGATTATTTTCTATAATCCAATCTTCGGATCGCGAAAATAATTGTCTTTTTTTTATTATGAAATGCAGTTGAGTGGTTCTATAAGCAGTAACGAAACATTTTCTATATGACCACCTTGTGTATTCTTTAACCATATTTTTTTCACTCACAACCATATAAAAGTTTAAGAAGCCACTACCATATTATGGTTGCCTTTAAACATGCTGTGGTTGATAATAACAAATAATATGTTTGCTACTCATAGATAGTTAAGAACCGCGAATTCACAGGGTCTTTTGAGCAGGCTGTATATCTCCCCATGATAGGTGTAGGCTACGTATGAAGGCAACTATCATGCCTGGCGAAAAATCATACATTTCAGTTGGCTTATCAAATGCCCCACGAAAAAGCAGTCCTCAGAGCGGGACAAGTCCAGAGCAGATGTTCAGATGATTCGTTACTAATTTCACAACATTTTCACAGCTTGATATTTACAATACCCAGTGTAAGATGGTTGTATCTGAGAGAACAGGTGCACTTAATAGGCCAGAAGTAGCCTGCCTGATTAACAACGGGATGGAGTCACAAATCTTTCACACTTTCTTAGCCCGAAAATAGACGTCAATGCTTGAATGAATTCACGTTCAGACTATGATTGTAACGTCGTACTGATGCGATCGGTAGGGACATGAAGATGGGCTCAGGGCTTATAAACCGACGATGGGCACCTCTGTTCGCCAAGCAATCTGCCTTTCCATTGCCCTCGTGGTCGGGTACCCAATACGAATATAAATTATTGTGTTTTTTCCAAGCTTATTTAGAGATACAATACATTTTATAACAAGTCTGGACTTTACCTACAAAAAAGATAAATTATCTAACAGCCGTGGGTTTCCTCTTCTAGCAAATATATATGGCATGTTCGTCGCTAACGAGTGATGACATCGTTCGCTTAACTAACATGTAAAACAAAAACAATAAGGGTCCTCATGATATCGTTTATAAGTCTCGTAATCTGTGCAAACTGTGCATTTTTACGCCCTCGTAAATGAACTGTCAAAAATTGTATGAGAATTCATTTACACAAACTTGGTAAATTTGCCCAACAATTTTGTCTCGTAAACTTGCGCTGTTCAATTGTGCATTTATACAAACAGATCTTTTAATGATTTTAACGTCGTTTTCAATGCAAAATCCAAGTGTCTATAAATCACAAACAATAAATTCTAGCAATAATTTCAGTAAATTGGTCTTTTGCCTTTCTTTGAGCATTTTTAAAATCAAATTTCTCATACATATTAATCACAAATTTAAACACAAATTTTTATATTTTTGAATTTTAATTTTTAATTTATTTTTGTATTGACGTTTCTTACAAACTGACATTAATTGTTTAAAATTACACAAAAGTAAAAAAAGGGGCTTCATGAAACAAGACTCGTAAGTTTGCGCATTTGCACAAATGGCAATTTTAAGTGACATCATGAGGACCCTTAATATTTTTTATAATTTGATTTTGTTTAAACAGTTATTTAATACTACGTTCACACTTGGGTTCTTAAACGCGTTTAAGCACATCGAACGTGATTAAGGTCTACTCACATCAAAATCTAAATGATTAACCAACCATACATTTAAATTGACATGATCATTAATCACATAGAATCCACTGAACATACCTCAAACTGAGAATAATCTAGAATCGGCAACATGAACGTGTACAACCGGCCACGATTTCTGCTAAATGTATTTATATTTTTCCTTCAATAATTCATAAATTTTCACAATTTTGTCATTGATATGTTTGAAGTTATCTTCTGATAACTTTATAAAAGTATTTTTATCCATTTTTAATACTTTAAAGAAATATAAATTTGTTTGTTGTGTTTTTCCTTAATCATCTGTCATTATTAGCATCTGAAATGTAATGTGAACGGCTTTGATTAACTTAATCAACATTTTGCTTTAACTCGTTTAAAAACTCAAGTGTGAACATGGTATAATCAAACGAAGTCTTCATTCATTATCGACAAACAGGACAAATAATAATGTTTATACAGAAAATTTTTATAAAAAATTGTTAATACGAATCAGCCATCTGCAATTAATGTTTTTTTCGCTACTCGTTGTCACTCATGAAATTTTAAATATGAGTGAGAAGACATTATTAAAATTCAACTTAGAAGTATAATTCCTATAAAAGTTGAAGAAATGTTAGCTATTCTCTGGTTCCAATGTCTACATATGTTCCCAAAGAACTACCTAGTCAGTAGTACCAACGTCAGTAGTAGATTTCCAATGTCACGCACATGTTAAATGTCTTCAGTAAATAACATTGTCTGGGACACAATAAGTCACTAGTACTGTTGACTGTGTCAATAGTGAATCAATACAGATTCACTAGTGACATTACCTGCAGGGTATATGTTAATATAAGTAAATGTTAAATGTTAAAACTGTTTGATGCATACTTTATCTCGGCGTGATTCATAATTTTAGGAAAGTACTTTAAATATTAAAATTAAAATTAAATATTAACTGCCGTATTCATAAAAAAATAAAATGGATTTGAAATGCATTTTAAGAAAATTTTGTATGAAAATTTTGCCTTAAAACACATTTTAAACTTATTTTATTTTTAATGATTACGGCAGTAAATAATTCATTAAACTCATTCAGCTCATCCATTTACCCTTTTAATGCAACAGAGCAAACACACAACCTCATAATCAGCGCTAACAGATAAATTTGCAGACTAATCGTCAACTTCATAAATATAACATTAGGAATATGTAAACTTTAAAATGTCACTTTGCTATTTCCAGGTCAATATAAGAGTGTATTCTGCACGCAGAGAAAAAATATGGTTGGGCATGGTTACGGCAACAACACTATGTTTAATGTAACAATATATTGTTGTCGTACACAAATAATTGTTATTTTTCTTTTATATCAACAATATTATAGTTACTGTAAACAAATCAATGTTTATCGCAATTATTAATTTGAGTATTGTTGACCGAAAAATAATTATTTTTCTAACAACTAAATTATGATAACTTTCTAAACATATTATATTACTCACAACAATATCATGATATTTAATAGCCATAACATGATAATTTTCTATACATATATCATATTATGTTTAAGATGCAATCAAACCATTTTTACTCTAATAATATTATGTTAGCGCCATTTGTAAAATAATTTTGTATCAGTTGTGACATTTATTTTATATGTGAGCGGTTAATCAATTTAAATATAAATTCCCATAAAAAAATATGTTTAAAGAAATTAAAAAAATTAAAATATTAGCGGAGTTCATTCCGTATTAGTGATTTAATAATGCAAATGCAAAATATCGTAGTTTTTTGTAGAATCCAAAAACAAAACAGACAGAGATTTCGTTATATTTTATAAAAAAACAAATTTTTCAGGAGAGCCGAAAAACAATTCTTTATCCTACTATGGGCTAGGTATTGCAGATTTTGAATTTGCTCTTTTGCAAGCCTTATATTGAACTCCGCTGTTTGATTCACATTAAGAAATATTGTAAAAAGCCACAAAATACAAAATCGATGCAAAAAAGTTTAAATTTATTTTATATTTTTATGACAGTTATAAAAGGGGCTGTATCATAATATGATTGTTTCTATATAAATTATGATTAACATGATGATAATATGATTACTTCTTAGCTTATTATGTTTAACATGACAATAATATGATTAGTTCTTAACTTAATATGATTAACATGACAATAATTTGATAACTTCTTAACTTAGTATAATCAACATAATAATAATATGATTATGGCAAAAATATTATGATATAATATTACGAGTATATTTAGTCATAAAATGATTCAATAATAATCTTAATATGGTGACTACAATCATAAATTTTATCATAATATGATGCTCTTAGAATATGTTTACCACAACCATGTTTTTTCTTTGCTTGTGGTACCTAAAAGGGTGTAGAATAAGATGAAATGAGTTTTTCTCAAAACTTAATTTTCACACACTTGGTCCCTTTTCTCGGAGAAGGTCACATATATTTAACTTTGACAAAACTTTTTTAATATTGCTGTCCATGATTGTTGTAAATAAGTACACTCTCGAACATTTATCTTTATATACTGTATTGTAGGGTATCAAATTCTTCTTTTTACAAGTTTCTCTTTGTCTTTGTGGGTTTTTAAAAGTATGTTTAACAATAATAAAAAGTTTTCAAAAATAAAACGTAACGCCTTGGAAAAAATGCTATTTAACTTTAATAAACCTTTTATTATTTAATTAAACGAAAAAAAGTTTAAATGAAAAATAAAAATAATACACATTTAAATGACGAAACTAACAAAAACAAACCATTAACATACTATACAGACAATTGTTCCATTTCAGCGACCAAAGAAAAATGGGGGGCATCACTGTAACAAAAGTGAAAATAACGTTTTTGGAACAGCCGGACTCCTGCTGTTGTGATACAAAACGTAACGTTTTTAGACAATAAAATATACACACCCAAAAGAAGCCACAAACACGACCCAAAAAAAAAAAAACTTTAAATTAAAGTCCTTTCACTAATAGTCACTTTAGTGTTGGTTTGGTTAAAATATTTTTACACACACACACACTTACACTTAAAAAAGAATTACCAAAACAAGTTTATATTTTATTCATTTTATACTTTCCATTCAAAACATTTAATAAATTTGTTTGAGTTTGTCAGGTATAGACACATTGGTCGGAAAACAACTACCGAAAAAAATTAAATTTTTCATAAAGTTCTTTTTCGACATCTTTTACTCTTTTTAGCAAATAAATTAGTTTGGTATTTCTTTTGGTACTTTATTTAAAATAATGTTAATTTTTTAGCAGTTTCAAAAATAAAACTTAATGTAACCTAATTTGCTTCGGAATACAGTAGTTGTGATAGCAATAGCGTATCTGACATCAGCTTATATGCGCTGATAGCCCAGCTTTTGGCTTCAAATTTAGAAAATTTTTACTATATTTGTATGCGAGCTGCCACGCCTACTTTTCTAATCTATTCCACTTTTTTGGTAAATCTTGTGTTCTGATTCCCAAACAATTGGTTTCAAATTAGAAAACTTTCACTCTAATCCTTTAGATATACAGAAATTTGTATTGTCTTTGTATGTGTCGTGCCACGCCGACTTTTTTAATCCGGCCCACTTTTTGGAAGATGTGTGTACTGATAACCAAACTATTGGCTTTGAAATTTTAAAAATTTTACTGTACTCGTTCTCCGGATATACATAAATAAATTTATATTGTCTTTAATTGGGAAGCACGCTTCTCTAATCCACTCTACTAATTATGTACACTCACAATATTCTGTACGTAAAATTTACTGAAATTGTAATATAAAATAAATGCAAGTTCAATTAAAAACCGATCTACCTATTTTTCAATTATTTTTAACAAAAAGTTCATTTAATTTTTACTGTCAAAAATTCAACACCATATTCAGTAAAAACGATTAAATATTCAGTTATTTATTAAAATTTTACTGTCAATTTTTTACTGTCAAATTGAACCCATATTCAGTAAAAACAATTAAATATTCAGTTATTTTATTAAACTTTCGTTTACTCCACAAAAGAGCCGAATTTCTAAAAAATACCAGACAGACACCTGTCCGCTTGTTTTTCTTATAAGCGAGAGAGGGAGAATATTTTTATTTACTTACCCAGTTACACACGTTTGTTTTACTTTTGTTGTACTGACCACGTTGTTTACAGAAGAGCTCTCAATTATAAGACACCAGCAGCATGACCGATATGGCTTCGCAATTATTTTACTTTTCAAATTTGATGTATTTAACTAAATTATTTTAACAAATAGAAAATGGGTATTGCTTACACAAAACAAGCAATTCATTTTTTATAGATAAGTAAAAATTAATTTTTGGTAGTAAAATTATATAAAATAACTGAATATTTAATTGTTTTTACTGAATATGGTGTTGAATTTTTGACAGTAAAATTTTACAAAATAACTGAATATTTATTTGATTTTACGGAATATGTAGTTAATTTTTTGACAATTAATTTATAAAAGATAACTGAATATTGATTTGTTTTTACGGAATTCGCGGTTGAATTTTTGACAGTAAAAATTAAATGAACTTTTCGTTGCTTTAAATTACATTTTTATTTACTTTAACATAAAGAAGAATTTAACTCAATCAACGGACAATATTAACTGCAACTGAAAATCCGTATTAATATGCACTTAGTTTTTTTAATTAATAACTGTTAGAATCAGTTAAAAATAAATTTGCTTGGAATTTTAAATGTTTATTTATTTAAAAATGACTGAACGGAATATTTCTTAAATAAACTACAGTCCGTTACTGTAATAATATTGTGAGTGTAGATGTTGAGTAATGATAACGCAGATTTTGGCTCCAAATCTGAGAACTTTGACTGTAGCCGTTCTCTAGATAAACAGAAGTTTATATTGTCTTTGTATGGATGTAACCACGCCCATTTCCCTTATCCTATCCACTTTTTGGAAGATGCTGTGTACTGATTACCAAACGATTGGCTAAAAACGTGAAAAATGTCACTGCAACCGTTCTCGAGATATAAAAAACTGCAAATTGCCTTTGTATTGAGGGTTGCAAGCCCTCTAAGCCAAAAAAAAATAAAAATACTGTTTGACAGATATTTTCAATTGATAACCAAACTTGAAATTTTACAAATATTAAAAGCCCAGTTTAAGCCGTTCAGTAGCTAGTAGGGAACGAACAAACACACAAAGAATATAGAGAACGAAGAAACCGAAGATTTATTTTTGGTAAACATAAATAAAGTATTATATAAAAGCTCGGAAATATGTTAACATTACGTTTTGAAGAGGTAATAACTTAAAAGCTATCCATTAATTGACAGTTCTACAACATTCTTGCTCTTTGAAAAACATTTTCTTTATGTGTCCTTAAAATATCAGTTAAGACCGCTGCAACGCTTTCTCCTAAGGCCCTTTAGGCTTATGTACTTTTGATAGCCATTTTGGGACAAATTTGGCCTTTCAAAATATTTTGCGCAGGAGAGCCATTCATAAACGAGCTTTGTTAGCTGTGTCTCCATTAAAATTTTTCACAATTCTGAATTATTCTTTGTCTCTGTCCGGTTAGCATAATTTTAAACTCTACGCAGTCTTCAAACGTGCGAAGAATCTTGGATATCCAATTGTTGCCAGAAACCCTTAACCATTGAGTAAAGTTTTGTAGCAATAGCAGCATTTCAAACACAAAAACAAGTAAAAAAAGCAAGTCGGTCAAGCCACATGATACCCTGTACAACAGTATATTAAAGTGTACTGCAATTCTGTAACAACTAGCAAAAAGTTTTGACATGGCGAGCAGCCATTATAGAAGTTATTGCCGCTTACTTTTAGCTCAATACTACCAGCCAGACGGACGGACGGTTATCATTTGATTGATTAAAAAAATATTCTGAGTCGATCGGTATACTAAAAGATGGATCTGGAACCAATATTTTTTTGTGTTACACACATAAGCGCAAAGGCATAATACCCTCTCTACTATTATGGCATATAAAAATTCAATTTGATTTCTGAACACTCGAAGAGACATTTTGAAAATAATATTCAACAGCCTTATTTTTGTGTCCTGTGCTGAGTTTATCCATCATAAATTTTCCAAGTTTTTCAAAATTAATAATTTAATCAAGAAGTTACTAATGGGCCACCCTATCAAAATTTTTATCTGGGCAATATACACAGCTATAAACTCACATTATTTTCGTTTTCCAATCGTTATATTTTTCTTGCTTCAAATTTTCCCTCAACTGTTTACTTCTGCCCTTTTTCACTTTTTGTTCAAAAATTTTCTAAAAACAAAAAGCAAAAATAAAACTCTGTAACAACGAACGGTGAGTTGAGAATTTGCCAAAAACAAAAATGTTGAATAGTGAAAATAATTTAAATAAAATATGACATTATAATAGAGTGTATAGTAAAATTTTGTGGTTTAGAAAATTATTTTTATTATAAACAAAAAAAAAAAAAAAATCTGAAAAGTGAAAAGTTTATATATAAGGGGTGATAAGACTTTCAAAAGGGTTTGCTGCGAAAGGTTTTATTGGGATCACTTTTTACATTTATGATCAGTATACTGGTATACGTGAGCCAGGTAATTACTTGGAAAATCAGTCATCGATTAACGCCACTTATAGACGACTTCGTGATTTGTATGGCGCACATAACCGTCAATCTGAACGATTTGTTTTAAAAACAAAATTGCCACATACGAAGTAAGGTTAGTCGACGGCAGACCCTACAGACTCCATTACATCCCGATAAATGTGGCTATGTCGGCCTTTTTCTTCAAAAATTGTAATGGAGCTGGCGTTATTTTTTACAATTTTTTTTTTAGCTCTATCGGGCTTAAATAAAATACCCGTTATAAGGTTAAGCAAAAACTGAAATATGTGCCAAAAACTGTTTCAAACGGTGTCCTTAACTGCCAGATTAAAATATACTAAATTTTAAGAGAAAATAAATTTTATTATGGTTGTTAATTTATAATCACATTTTATTGTTCCAGCGAATAATAATAATGTTGCATAGATTTGGCCAACATATTTGTTTTGCAAAATGCAATTTTAAACAAAGTAAAATTTAAATTTTAATTGCATAAATATAGAACAGTTGTGTAGTTTTCCTCTTGAAATTTAGGAATTTTTAAGGTGATAAAAATTCTCTTAAAAATAGCACAAATATAAATTATTCTACACTTCACTAAAGGATAAATAAACCAGATTTATTCCGTACATTTCTTTGAACTAGTGTTCGCTCATATATCCTTGTTATTGATTAAAGTTTTGATTGCGTACTCCCCCAGCTCTAGAGCCGTTCACATGAACACATTCACATAAATACAAATGAACCATTTATTTTACGCACACACCTTTGTCTAAGTTGTATGCATGTGTATGTGCGTGTGTGTAAAAATGTACATATTTAGTTCACTCTTTAACATGTTTTTCCCCGGTCTTCTTTTTTTTCAGCATCCTTTTCTAGTTTTGCAATCGAAATTTATTGACCGAGAATTTTCAATCAATCGTTTTGTGGTTTAGAGAGGCGAATACAAGCAATAGCAGTGATAGATATTTACACATCTAACCACAAACTAAACTAAACTACCTTTCATTTTTGTAGCACTCATGCACACACACAGACGCAAACGTCAGTTTGCGTAGAAGTATCAAGGATACGAACTATTTTTCATACAAACATGGATACGAGCTCATACATGCATAGATATTGTTATAGAATGATTTTAAAGCAATTACGTTTTCATAATCGTCAATGGTGAGATGTGGTTTGTTAGAATGCACATTGGGGGCGATTATATTGTAAAACTTGCAATTTGTGTGAAAAAAGTAATTTATTTTAATACAGAAAACTTTCTGTCAAAAAGACAAATTTGTATTGAAAAAATCAGCTTTGTATTAAAATTTGAAGTTTTTGTAGAAAAGGGTAAGTTCTGTGCCAAAGAACACATTTTTTTAATAAAAGGGAACGAAAACTTCTGAAAAAATCAACTTTTGTAAACAAAAAAAAAATATCTTAGGAAAAGGGAAAAATACATTTTGTGAAAAAACCTAACGTTTTATAGGAAGTCGTGAATTTGTTAAAAAAAACACGTGGCTTTTTGAAAAATTTTGACTTTTTATAAAAAAAGTGACTTTTTGTGAAAAACGTAACTTTTATAATAAGACGTGGTTTTTTGTAAAAAAAAATGACTTTTTACATAAAAGTCTCAATTTAAAAAAACCAGTATTTCTAGTAAATAAACAACACTATGGGCAAATTTTGATTATTTAAAAAAATTTTTATTTTATGAACATTGTGAGAAATGCTTTTAACTTATTTGGTTCTCCAACCTATTGCTGGTCCTGGTATGCTTAATTATTAATTTCACTTTAATCTGGCACTTGTTCTACCAATATTTTTCGTATCTTCCTACACTTCGTCTTTTCAACGGAGTCATGGTATTCCATGTCTTTCTGGCTGGAGCGTTGATCGTTTCAATTCGAGGGATATGTCCTTGGCAGTGCAATTGCTATATTTGAATGCGCTTAACTACAATAATGTCGGGATGCAGCTCGTACATCTCACGATTCTTTCCAAGTCCATACTTTCCTTTCCAATCACGCAGATGGGATCATACATTTTTGGAATCATTTTTCTCTAGAATACACCCAACAATGCTTTATCCTTTTTCGCCAGTACAGTATACAAGCACATGTCATACAAGAGCCTTAAAATTTAACATTTTAATTATTTCTAAACTATTTTTGCAGTATTTTGGTAATAACTCGGCTATCATCTAACCGATTTAAAAGATTTTTTTTATCGACGTGGACTTTACCAATCCTGTCCAGATTTTTTCGGATGTTGTGAATTGATAAGCAAGATGCTTGGACGCTTTGGCTCTTTATGTTTTCTAGATTAACAGAAATCTGTTATGTCTTCGTACGGTAGGTGCCACGCCTACTTTTTCAATCCCACCCATTATTGTAGAGAAGCTGTATATTGATAACCCAGCTATGCGTTTCAAGTATGGACAACTTTTCTCCTACCGTTCCTTTGATATAAAAAATCAATTTTGTGCCTCACCCACTTTGGCTCCTGCCGCTTTCAATATATTATAAAATCTATTACGTCTTTGTATGGGAAGTGCCACGCCCACTTTGCCAATCCCACCCATTTTTTAGGAGTCGTTGTTTTAATAACCAAGATGCTTGTTAATAATATCAAAGCTTCGGCTCTTGCTATTCTCCAGATATATAGAAAAAAGAAATGAAAAGAAACCGCAACAACATGGGATTTATGGATAAAATTAGAGGCAGTCGTGGGTTTTTACTCATGTCTTAATCTCAAAATATTACGGACCAATCTGGCTGAATTTCAATAGCAATATTTAGCTATTATATTAAAAAATGGTAATATAGTTTTTTTTTCAAGGAATCTTGCGATTTGAGTCAATTGCCTATTTTTTTGGGGGAAAGTGCTATTTTTTTTGGTAAAAAGAAAAGTTACTTTTACTTAAAAATCTTTTAAAATTTTTTTATTTGAAGTTTTGTTTACCTAAACCTATTGTGTTTAAATAAAATGATGTTAATGGTCAAGGTATTACATCAATGTTAAGTGCACAATACACTTAAAATATTTGAGTGTGTGAGTAAGTGAGAGCTGCATGGTGTTTTCATTTAACATACAAACACATATTTATGCATTGCAAAATCGAACGTAGGTGTAATAAAAAGGATAATAAATTCTAAAATACTTAACATCCACAAGAAGTGTGTCTGGTTTTCTTTCGTACTCTTCTTTAGCAATTTTAAAATTGATTGCAAATTTCTTCTATAAAAAAATAAAAAACTGAAAATTTTATAATAATAAAGTAAAACATTTATAAAATTGATAAATATTTTATACATTCTCTATTCACTCTCCAGCTCTAGAATTTTATTTAATATTAAATTGATGGTCATTTAGAGAAAAACCCATAAATGAATTTAATTGAAATTTTTTAGGGAATATTCACAATACAAATGTATGCACTTACGTTTATTGAAAGATTCGAGTGTCCTTTAAAATATGTAAAATTATTCTGGGACTTTTGTACAAAATATTATTTTTATGAAATTAAGCTCTTTGGAATTTTGTTAAAAGTAATTTACGAGAATTAAAAAATTATATTGAATTTTATAATTTACGTTTATAGAAAGCAAAATAAATACTGAAGATTGGCTTTCAATGACTTAAATTTTTTAAGATTCCTTATTTCCATAAAAACATGATCTTAATATATTTGACAAGAAATTAAAATGCATTTAAAGAGAAAAAAGACAATTTGTGCTAAAATAAGTTGAATTGTAATAAAAAAAATGTCCAAAATTTATTGCTATAAATAGAGATAAAAAAGATAAAGAATTTTCGGTGGAATCCCCAAACCATTTAGAAACTAATCTGGCATTGCTTTTATTACTTTTGATTGATTTTGACAATTTCCAACAACAATTCCACAAGTTAAAATAATTTTTTTAAACGAAAAATTTTTTTGTTGTATAATAAATTTTTTAATTAAAAATTTATTTCAAAACAAATAAAATGTTAATAAAATCAAAATTATATTTTTAATTTTCTTTCAACAAAAAAAAAAAAAAAATAAAAACAACACGTTTTTGTGAGATGTCATTTTTAAAGTAAGGTTTAACATTATACAAACATCTGATATTTGTATTTTTAAAGTGAGCGCACTTCAATTTTTTAAATTACAGCCCTAGTTATAGCAACACATCAATAAAACTATTTTGCAGGAGGTATGCCAAAAGTGAAACAGACCACTTCATCTATTCTTAACAAATATGTTGGAGCATACACGGACTTTTTAAAACTGTTGGAAATATTTTTTTTTTGTAAAATTTGCAATAATGGTGTAAATTACGTAAGAAAATTTTTAGTTGAGCAGCATCTAAATTCCCAAAAACACAAAGACTTGTATGATTGTTTTGCAGAAAAAAAAACTCGCAGACATTGTTGACAAAAGTCGATGGCAACAACAACCTTGCTTTTGCCTTATGTGAAGCATTTATTTCAGCCGACGTTCCGTTGTATAAATTAAACAATGTTGACTTGAGTAATTTGTTTAAAACCTATACAAATGTGGCAATTCGAAGTGATTCAAGTCTCAGAAAATTTTATGTAAATAAAATATACGACCGTGAATTGTGTCAAATTACAAATTTTTTACAAGACAAGTTTCTGTGGGCTCTTATGAATGAAACAGATATCTAAGGCAATTATGTGGCAAATGCAATCGGTGTTCTAGACAAAGACGAAGTTATTAGCAAAAAAAAATTTTTACTTAACGTTGTCGAATTGGAAAAGGGAAACAATGCAACAATTGCTCAAGATTTCAACGATTCTATAAGTTTGTTAGGAGACCAGTTCGACAAAAATAAAATTTTGTTGTTTTTGACGGATGCCGCCCCTTATATGGTTAAAGCCGCAAAATCTTTGAGGGTGTTTTATCCCCAAATTATCCTTGTAACATGTTTAGCACATGGTTTACATCGTATAGCTGAAGAAAAAAGGTTCCAATTTCAAGATATAGATTTCTTAGTCCCAAACGGTAAAAAAGTATTTTTAAAGGCTCTATCTCGTACTGTCATATTTAAGGAAAAGCTGCCAGGGATACCTCATCCACCCCAAACAATAATCACTAGATGGGGAACCTGGCTAGAGGCAGCTGAATACTGTGCAAAATATTTCGGTGAAAGAAAGATTGTAATAGATGAATTTGATTACAGCGATGCTTACTCAATTAAAAAACTTAAGGACATTTTCAAAATAAAAACTATTAAAGCCCAATTAGAATTTTTGTGCTCAAACTACTTGTTTATTTGTGAAACAATCAAAAAGTTGCAGGGATTCAATTCACTAAATACTCAAATTAAACTAATTGATGATACCGTTAGTAAAATTAACAATGTAAATGGAGAAATATCTGACAAAATGAAACATAAGTTAGAATCTGTATTGCAAAAAACAAAGGATTTCATGAAATGAAGAAAATTGTGAGCTTATTTGATATTAATAACGCAAATCAAATTGAAAATAAATCTTCTCCAATGGAAGTGACATCTTTCAAATGTGCTCTTTTGACTTCCGTTGAAGTTGAGCGTACATTTTCAATGTACAAAAACTTTTTGCGTCTAAATAGACAGAGTTATGTTTTTGGAACTTTGAAGACACTTTTATTTACGTAGTTACCTGAATTATTCTTTTTTGTTATTAATAAATATAATTTAAACAAATAACTTGATATTTTTTTCAAATTTTTTAATGCATATTTTTCATATTTTAAATACATATTTTCCATTTAATAGCGCATGCTATAAGCACTTATTTTTGATTTTTAAGTGCATGAAAATCCAAGCCCTGCTGATAACACTAAAATCTAATAAAATTTCTTTCAAACCAATCACTGTTTGTTTGAGATTTCCTAAAACTTTATTGTTAAGATTTTAATCATTTTCTTTAATACTTTTTAACCTCCACATACATCTCCATGAGTAGTGTATGATATAAAAAAGTTCGTTCTTCGTGTATTGCATATAATATGACATCATTAGCGATAAAAAGAAAAAGAAAGCATTGAAACTCTCCAAAATAAAAGATACCAGGAAGCACACACATATCCACCACATCAGCGTCACACTTTAAATACAACGCCATTTGCTTTTTAAAGGACCTTATTGGAGTTCATTTACACATTCAAGTAGATGATGACGACGAGTACTAAATACGTTGACTATGATACAATATTTACAATAAAACTGAATGTTTGAAGCGTGTGCATCCACTTAAAAATCTATAAAAAAAAAAAAAATTAAAATGAGCGCTATATAAAACGCTTTTGAATTCCATACTCTGCTCTCACACTAATGCAGTTGTATGACAAGTACGAGAGTGATTGTTTTTATAGTCATTTTTAAAGTACTTGTTCCATACATAAGAGCTGTATGTGTTTGTGAATATTTAAATGTTTTATAGCATTAAAAATAAAGGGGAACAGCTGAGCCAAAAGTAGTCAGGATATAAACTGTCTATGGGGGGTGGAGTAGTTAGAGTTAAAGTGGATCGAATGTTGGTGCTTTATATACAAAGACCTTGATCCAGTTTTATTTTGGCTTCTTTAAACATAATTTCCATATGGGGTATTAAAACACCAGCAGTCATATTACTTAATATTAAGAAGTAACCCAGCAACACATTAAGCCGTTTTTTTTAACGTTTTTAATATTTTTTTAATGTTTGTTTAACACATGTCATAGAAAAGGCGTGTTCTTTAACACTTTTTAGCCTTATTTCATTTCGACTAACAATGTGAAAGATCTCACCGAGGTCGTGCAATAATGAAAAAGCATTATCAGTGCCATTGGGTTCAGACCATGATGGGTAAATACTGCCGGCTGCAAATTCTTGTAACGTCATCGCAACATAAAAAGATGAATCGGAGAAGAAAATATAACATTTTTAACCAAAAATAGAAATATGTAAACAAATTAAATTGTCTCTTTACGCTTAATCCTAACCTAATTGGCACAAACAAGGAACAAACATTTTTTATTGTAAATTTAGATTTGGATGTTTTTGCTAATTATATTGCAACTTTCTTATTTTTTGTCCGATGACAACCATTTTGTTTGTTTTGTTTTCGAAAAATATGGTGGAATGATTTTTTCAGAAGTTATTCCAGACCCTACTGTGCTTCTAAGTGGACGCATTTGAAGATTAATAATTATTCTTGAATTACTTGTGCCTCATATTCTCTAATTTTGTTTATTCACGTGACCAATGCCCCATTTTCACGGACCTCATGGCCCAAAACTTTGGTTCTGTGTTAAGACTTTCCATCATAAATTTACCAAGTTTTTCATAGTTAATTCTACAAAGAAAGAAAAGAAAAACTTAAGCAACAAATTTATTTACTTAAAAACTTATAACGTTACTTATGCGCGACCCTGTTAAATTTTAAAATGATGATCGTTATAACGGTTAAGATATTCATTAAGGATTTATGGCAGTAACAACCTGATATCCGGAAATCCTGTAATAAACTTGTTGACTGTCTCGGCACTTTGGTATTAAAGATAAAATACATCGTCCACATTCGCTTCTATAAGAAGGAAGTAGAGAAGGAGTAACATTTATTGATTTTTTTTTCACAAGCAATAGCAAAGTAATTAATTTTTTTTGATCCCGTTACCATTCTTATGTACCTGCTAAAGGAGCGAGAGCGGAAGGCCTTCTCCGCAATGACAACGTGTGTAAAAAAGACATGAGTATGGAATGGAGCCAGCAGGTCTTGTGTATCCTAAAGAAGGAGTACGGCTGCCTTCTACAAAGCCTCTGCACTCCTTTTGTTTCCGCTGTTGCTTTTCTGAAAGAAACATTTTATATACTCCACAGACTCCATATTTTGCTGGGTTTCCATATAATTGAAAATTGTCGTAAAAGTTTAATATCCTTAAGGGAGATTGAGTTTTTTCTGTTTGCCCTCACTACCTCTTCTTATTTCATGGTTATTTAAATAAATTTCTTCCTTCAGTTCATTCTTGCATCACTTTTCTTTAACGTATTTTTATTTTACATACTCGTAAGTATCTGCGTATAAAAGAAAAATAAAACAAAATTGAACAAAACACTTTTGGTGTTTGGAATGACATTTTACTTTATGAATAATATCGTCGCAGTCATTGACACGTGACTGGTAGTTGTAGCACCAGCAGTGACAACTGCTGGTTGCTGCCGTTATTGCCTCCTTAACTGGCTGGTACTGATGCGCTGCTATTAATGTTTTTTTTTCTTTCTTGCTTTTATTGTTTTTTCTTCTTCTGTACGTTAAAGTGGTGCGTTGCGTTGCATTTAGTGTTTAATATTAAGGACTAAGTCAATTTAAAATTGAAGATTTTATGGGGAATTGCCTAACATGAACTGTTTTGTTAAAAAAGCGTAAAATGAGAGACAATTAAAATTACGTTAAAGAAAGTGGAGGAGGGGAATGTCTTAATTGTGTAAAATGGAGTGGGACAGTCTATTTATATATACATTTATTTTTTTTAAGCCAAAGTTTAAAGTTGAAAAAGAAATTAGTGAGATATTTTGTAATTTACTAAGCGACGAAATAATGCAGTGAGACAAAGGCAGTGTAGTTGTTTGGCAATGTTGTTAACTGTTAACGACCAAAAATTTCTTAGTTTTAAAAATATGCATAAATTCTAGCTTAATTTTTAAAAACTCAAAGAAAGAGTTTTTCTAAACTAAAACTTATAATGCATTTTTTGAAATCTATATAAATTAAACATAGTTTTCCAATGTTCTTCCCTTAACCGATTTACAAGCCAATAAATGCGGTGAGAGGCCTACTTTCACTGATGTTTAAAGAACACATCGAAAAATGTCTACGCATATAAGCTATTCGCACACTTTTATTATGATGATGTTTTTCCGTATAAAAACCATATGAATTCATTTTTTCGTTAGAAACAAAACTTGTGAAGATGGTTTAAGGCTAGATTTTTTTCAAAACTCGGATCACGAGGATAAGAAGGGAGCAATTTTTGTTTCTCTGAAACTAGCAAACAGATTTTAAATGAAATATAGATAGATCCCTATATGCATAAATATAGGACAACGTGGGGAGGGAGCGTAGTAGCACACGCCGCGTATACAAGAGTATTATATATCACTTAACAATATAGACTTCTTTTAGCCACTAAATGCCATAATTTCCAACACTATTCGTAGACCTTTTTGAGGGCAATGTGCAATAATGGACCCAGCAAAACAAAATGTTGTTATAAGGTTAAGATTCATATAAAAGTTCTCTCTGTCGAATATTATCTAGATATTAACATCTGTATGAGAACTGTTCATCTTAACATCATAGAAATATGCATATTTATATTGATGATGCCCTAACATTAGAATTGTGACATCAATGTTGTTACAGAAGGCATCAATGAGGCAAAATGTGACATTCATCCAATGACGAACGTCATCATAATGTTTTGTCATATTAAATAATTCATCTGTATATTGTTAACATAATTTTCATGTTTGAAAAGTAAAATAAGAAGCAAGAATTCCCGTATTCTAATTGTTTAAATAATTTCGGTAAATACTTCAAATTTTCAAAGTAGAATGATTACGAAATCCATATCGGGCATGCTGCTGGTGTTTTAAAACTTCTTCTGCAAATAAAGAGCGGAATACAACAAAAGTTAAGCAATTATGTATAACGGGTAAGTAAATAATAATATTCTCTCAATTTGACTTAGAGTGGGTTTTTAACATCTTAGCCGCAAACTATAATTATTTAATCTGAGAATAAATTTAATTGAGTACTTATTGTGTTTTTAAGAGGAAGTCTTAACCTCGCAGCATTGCCATACTGAATAACAACAAATGGCAACAACATATTTAAAAATTGCAACTATTTTATTTAGGTTTTCATATGTTTCAGAATCACTAAAGTCTTCATCTAGAATAACTAGAATAATCCATCTTTCTGTCTTCTAAAAAAAATTTTTTTAACAGCTGCTTTTGTTATACATTTGTATGTGTTGACATTTAATGATTAAGTTTAAAACACCAACATTGGCCGCTTAAACTGGCAAATAAAAGTAATTAATCCTCATCTTTAAAACTAAAAACACATATTAAAGATGACTTAATTTCTAATCTCCATGTTAAAAACCCACCCTTAATAGCCCAATGACTCAATTTAATGGCAGTTTGGTAACTAATCCTTTCTCCGATGTAAGTAAGTCATCGCACTTTTTATTAAACTGACACTGATTATTCATTTCTGTGATGCCGATATGTCATACCATTTATGACATAATCTCATCTGATGACAGTTTGGCCAAGTGACATCACAATGATGAAAAGTGTCATAAGGTCAAAAACGAAGACACTTGTAAAAGTACTGATATCAAAATACCACAAAGTTATGACGCCTTTTCTTTCAGTGTATCTGCGATTTTAGAGAAATGGTTTATATACATATGATCTGTTTTCAACTCTGAACCATTTTTGCCATGACAGTTTACGATAGCTAGACATAAAAGTTATTGTAGCCAAACTTTATATTTAGAGAAAATGCTCTTCGGTTGTGGTATTTGCAATTATAACGATCGACATAAAATCACTGTCGTCCGTCCGGATGGCTGGCTGGACCGCCGATGTAAAGCTAATTTATATGCGCATTTTACTAGTTGCTTAGGACAGATCTCCAGGAAACCTTTTTCCAAACATTTTAGAAAAGCTTAAAATATTATACAAATAAACTTTAAAGGGAATAAGAATTATAAACACTCAAAGTTTTACTTTAAACAATATCTAAGCTCAAACAAAGCACCGACAATAAACAGTGAGTTAATCTTTTCTCACATTCCCCTATATTTATTTTTTCGGGCCATAATTAACCATATCTCACATGCAAATCCTTCTATTTAATGCCTCAACTTCCTTATAATTGTAGTTACAAAAGTTGGCGACAGTAACATTTACATTATCTTCTATGTCTTGACATAATGTTGTGATGGTATGTCCAAAATTAACCATTGGTCCCATATGAACCCCATTCCTGGAATCACTTAAAGGCAAACTGAAAATTAATATATTTTTTAAGTGTGAATTTAACTTAAACAAACCTTTGCAGGAAAGAAAAGCAAATTTTTCTCGTAATCGCCAAAACTGTAGGATATTATAAACTATGCACTGTCATCAAACGGAAACTATTTTCAAATTCCTTAATTATTCACATTTCCGTCAGTAAATATCTGAATAACTCGACTTTGTTATTTTAACATCCGGTCAGTTTTATAGGTCGATTGTGTTGACAAATAATAAATTTCCTTTTAACGTCCCTCTTGCTATTTTTTTCAAAAATTCCAACATTTATGTCAACACCGTTACCAAAACCAATTCGTTAATAACTTTTTTTTCTAACTTCTGTTTATTTAATTTTTACCATAAAGGAAAAAAACTATTAAAGTGAAATAAAAAAAACAAACAATCAACTTGTCCGTCATATGAGGCAAATATTTATTTTGAGCATAGAAAAATTAAAAAATAAAATAAAATAAATAAAAAAAAAGATCTATTAAGTGGCATCATAAAATTGCCGAGGCAGCCATATGGTTCCCTCTGGGCTAAAGTTATTTAAACATGCAACTGGACATATAGAACATTTTTTGTTTGTTATTTTTGTTATTGGTGTTGTGTGTTGCTGTATATTTTCCCATTTTTATGTCGTTGACATTAAAATTGTATGTTTAAAATGATGATCATCATCAATGTTGTCATCGTTGTTGGTGTGTATCTTTGTTTCATTTGAGTGGGCAGATGGTTGGTAATGGTTTTGAAGTAAATGATTTAAACAATTTTTTATTAACAATATACTTAAATGTGTATGTTGTTGTAATACAATAAATATTATTTTAAGGCATAAAAAATACGGATGCATACAGATGGAAATGTTAAAAAAGATACGAAAAATTTTTATAAAGTCTCCAGAAGTTTAAGTCATCAATACTTCTAATTGTCCGAAAAATAAAAGAAATTTGTTAACAGCATTACAATGGACTAATACTTCTGAACTTGTTAACCTATTTGATTTTATTTGATTAAATAATTAAAAATCCTACAAAATTTATTTTATTTACTTGTTAACTTGTTTGAAGAAATCTGCTAAGGATTCATTTAGATGTTCTGCATTAACAAAAGAAAATTTGTACTAATCTCCTTAAAGAATTCGAATCAATGCTGCCACAACCAATACAATTTTTACAACCAAAATTTTTGCAAAAGTTACCAAATGTAAGAAAATATAACCAAATTTAAAATGACTCTTATTAATTGAGAAAATCATTAAAATTTATTTCAAGCTGTATTGTAATACAAAGGTAATTTGCACTTTATAGTAAAATAATAATTATAAATCAAGAAAACAAAACACAAAATGTAAAATGTAAAATATAAGCGACAAGATAAAAAATAATTCAAAATAGCTTAATAATTCTGAAAAGATCTAAGATCGCTGTATGTCTCTCAGAATGCAAATTTCTATCAGAACAAATATTAAAAACGTATCGATTAAGGTTGCCTCAATACTACAACAATAGGAAATTTCCAAATGTAAACAAAATATTTCTTTTGACAAAAAACTATCGACTAACTCACCCAATAAAAAAATTCGCTTTGATCTCGGCCCTTTTTGCCTTTTATTACGCTTTTGCTCAATTATGTTTCCCTTTATTATTCTCACACTGTCTCTCTTCTTTTGGTCTCTATTTAACCAAACGAGACACAATTGCTTGTATTTTATTTATTCACAATAAAATTATTTATTTATATTTATTTTCGATATTTCATGTGGGATTATTTAAAAATATTGTAAATTGTACTAACTATTTTAAATGCATATTATATTATTTTACAAAATATTTACATTTTCATATATTTATTATAAGAAAATAACAAATACAAAAATAATATTCTGAAAAATAAATAACGAAAAGGTTTTACCAAATAATTTTTAAAATTATTATATTGAAATTATCTAAATAAGTTAAAACTCATCATAAAGAAAATATTTGATTGATAGATAATTGTTGAAAAAAAGTGATAAATATTTTATAAAAAAAACATTTTTTATGAAATTTTAGTTTTGTTTAGGTTCACTTAGAAAATACAGTGCAGCCTCGATTACCGCAATATCCAATTCATTTACATTGGCGATGCAAAGTTTTGTTTTTCTTTCGGTTTGTTTTTTTTAGTTCAGTTTTTTTATAAACGAATTCATAACTTCAATCGTACGAGCACATGAAATATTTACTTGCGAAGGTGGCTTCGATTTCCACAAAAGCATACCACAATACAAAACAAAAGGCTTTATGTGTTTTGACTTATTTTAAAGTATTATTTTAGATCCAATACATTGAAAATTTTTATGGCAGAAAGCTCTTTGGACGATTATTTTTGGATCTTCCTGAAACTGCAGATCAAAAAAATATTTCCTATAAAAAACGCTATCGGATATTTCATACTTTTTTGTTATTAACACGGATTCTAACTTGACTAAAACTGTCCTTTCAAATTTAAATACATAAGAACATGTGTTTTTAATTGAAATATAACATTTTTGACTTTTATTGGTCTTTCTGAATTTAAATCAAAACAAATGCATTTATTTTAAGAGCAAACATGTGTTCTTATTTTAAAAATACCTTTAACTAGGTTTGACATAAGCTCTTTAATCGAAAAATAGGCATAGCCATTTTAGACTCGGTTAAAAAAACCACTGCAGTTAACGCAAATGCATAAATTCTCTATACGTTGCGTTAACCGATGTTGCACTGTATTTTTATACATACATGTTAAACCAGGTTGAAAAGATACGCACAGTTAGGGCCCAAATACACCTATCAAAATACTCTGGTAGTTTTAGTGAAAATGTTTGTATGTGTGACACCGACGATGCTGGATGGAAAATCAAAAAATTTAGATATGACGGCGAATATTACGTCCAGCACACGTATACGAGTAAATTCGCCGTAACGTCAAGCATTTTGACCGTGTACAAATTTGTTAAGACTGAACGAACAATAATTCTTTTTAAAAAAATAGAGTTGAGGGAACATAATTTAATTATGACAGGTTTTTTTAAGGACTTCGGAGTTATATAGAAAAATATACACAAGGCTTTAAGTCAGATTGATCTATATATACAAATATACATAATATATTCCGCATTAAGTTTCTAATATAAATACGAATTTTTCATATAAAATGATTTTGTTTTTAATTATCTCTATCCATTTTTTCGCCGTAAATATCAATAGTTTGTTGTTAGTATCAAAGCGGACAAAACAGTGTAAAAAAAATTAAATTAATTCAATACTTAGTTGCCTGGCTGGAAAACTATGGCCATCTGAACGTTGATTAATTTTTTTATTAAATTTGTTCGCGTATTAAATCGCTGGACGTTTGAGGAAAAACCTTGTTTCGATATCTTTTCTATATAATATTGTTGTACATAATATACTTTCTAAGCAAGTTATTCCTAAATCAAATTACTACTGGCGTTTTGAATGCTTTGAGCCACTAATGAGGACAATACTCTAATAACAGGGCTGCAGATATTATAAGGCGTTTTAAACTAGAGAAATATCCCACGAATTTACCATTAGGGAACTATTCAATACCCCGATAAAAAATTTTATCATTTGGCGAAGTGCTAATGGTACATTTAAAAAAATAAGCGCAAAATTATGCGCTGCCCAATAAGACATACAGAGATGAAGTAAAGTAAGTGAACGAACTCTTACGAACATGTTGTCAACCCAACTCAAAAATCGAAAAGTTGTACACAAATTTTCGTTTTTTGTTCGACAGTTTTTGGTTTCGACTGCAGTTTTTTTAAATCCTGACTACAATTATGCATAACATTCTTCTACATACTAATAGAATTAACAATTTAAACTTATAAGATGACTAAATACTAAAACTCCTAATAATTCTTAACAAAAGTTAATTTTTGTAACAATATTTTGTGTCTTTAAATAATTCCAAGTCCATTTTATCATGTCCGTCTGTCTGTCTATTTGAGCTTCTGTTAAAGAAGATAGAAGTTTACTTTCGAAGAATTTAACAAAAAAAAATATGATTTCGGAGTCAAATTGTTGCTAGTTTTTCTTGAAATTAAATTCTACCACAAACGGTTGCGTAGAAAAGGACTTATGGACCAAAATTCGTATCAACCTCCCTACAAGACTTAAAGAAATTTAAAATATTGCTTAAATTTCCTTAAAGATATACTTAAAACAAAAGCAAGCAGGTTTTTTTATGCCAAATTCTATTTTTTTGTTATCCTCTAGGGCAATTATTTCTAGTTTAAGTAACTTTTAGTATGATTTTATACAATATACCCATTCCCTTTATCGACCATTTAAAATCACCTTAATCTTCTTATTACGAAACTTTCTTATTAACTTACCCCCTACTCCCGCTCTTCTTTTCGCCAAATCAAAAACCATTTAAGATAAAATCTTTCTATATTTATATTCTTGCACTTTCTGTTTCTCTTTTTTTCTGCTTTTATTTCCTATGGCTATAATGTTCTTCTTGTTTTGCTGTTATTTCCCAGTGTTCATGTCATGACTTGTTTCTGTAATTAATTTGATTATTTTTCGTTGATTTCAGCATAAACAAGACGGGACAACAAACAAAAATAACGAAAAAAAAAATGAAAAACAGAGTAAAAATTAATTGAATTTATTTTACTTTGATAAAAACGTGTAAATCATTGCTTTCGATATTAATGGCCATAAGGATAAAAATGAAAGTAAAGAAAACTGAAACTGAAACTCTCTAAAACTTTGGCATGTATAGATTTGAAGGCGTATGTGTGTAAAGGTACCCAGCGGGAAATATTAAAAGCGCTTCCACTTTTCAGGCCTTAAGCAAGGTATAGGATTACATTATTAATGATCTTATTCTAATCTGCCTTTTTAAAATTGTTATTTTATAATTTCCATTCTTAAATGAGGATTTGCAAAATCGGCCATCTTATAAGTAGTTACATATGTGGAAATGTGTAGATATTACACCAGCCTTTAAAAGGCCCTAAATTGCGTTTTTCATGAACTTTTACTCATTCCACACTGCCTTCTTTGAAAAGGTCTTCTAGAATGTTCTTTAAAAAATATTTCAGAATTGAAACTTCCATTCTTAGATAAGGCCATTCAAACCGTACTCCTATTAGTTGTTGGACACTTCTCAAATTTTTAAAAAAATACTTAACATCAACAGTTTTTAATTTAATCACTTTGCAATATTGGCAGAATAAAAATTTTGATGGAACAAGATAACAAGATAACGTTTTCATGTTTTGTGTGACACAGACAAATACCTTTGAGCCTTGTCGTGGGAGCAAAATGTCATATAGCTATGTCTTGCGTGACGTCAATTTGACGTAATGTGAAGTAGAAGAGGAGAAATGCACCATCTGTGTTCATTGCTTCATGATGCTGAGATAAAGCATTCATCTGATCCAGTTTTGTTGAGAACTGTTTAAATATAAAATGTGGATTTAATGTTCTTTAGATGAATTGTATTTTTTGAGGAATTGAAGCCTAGTCCATTTCACGCAGTTCATTCATTTCCATAGATGACCTTCTAAAGGCCTTTAAAGTAAATACGTGAAGGCAGGCCTTTGTCTCCAATGAGACGCCGTTACCTCGAGCAACCCAATGTTTACCCAAAAATGTTAAACATATTATGGTAATTTAACCCTATTGTTGTCACCGGTAACCATATTATGATCAAATTAGTACCAATCAAGTTAACAATAGTTATTATGTTCCCCTTTTCTAAAAACAGCATGCTATGGTTGAAAATAAATTACAATGCTTGTATAAGTGGCAAACATATTATTGTTATGATTAAGCATAACATGTTCGGAGGCAGCAATAATTTGGTTATGGCTTTTTAAAGGAGGGATAATTTAACCATAATATGGTTGACGGTGACAATAATATGGTTAAATTTTTCCATAATATGTATGTTTAAAAATGTTCGTTAAAATAGTTTTGTTGGAGGTGACCTAATTGAAAAATATTTTTTTCTCTGGGCGTTAAATATTAGTTAAGTTGGGGCCTGCGTCTGGTTGGCGCCTCTAACTACTTATTTTCGCGCTGGGTATTTATATTATGTGTGAGTGTGTGTGATTGTAAATGAAGAAAATTCTGGACAGAAGTCAGTTATGCAAAACGGCTTTTTAAATTTATACTTTTGATTTTCATTTTATATTTTTAAAATAATGTTTCTCCTTCTCTAAGTGTTATAAAAACGTTAAGAGTGCTTGGAATCTGGGATACGCTCCACCAATAATAAGAATTGGCTGAAAAGGGATTTTTTCCAGAATACGTAGAAAACTTCGGAACAATCTTAATAAAAATTCATATGACAATTTTGAGTCATATAAAACAAATGTGTGGCAAATTTCGTTACAACATTTTTATTTGCTTCGGCTTTAGTCGTATTAAAGTCAAATTGGTCATTTTATGGAACCGATGGTTCATTATGAATCGATGATCATGAAATTCAGTAGGCTAGCTAGGAAGCGAGCTAGTTTATCAGCGCTGGGGTTGCGGGTTCATTTCCCGCCAAAGACTCTGGTTTCTTTCCTGCAGACAAGCGAAGAGCTTCGCGGGAATAGCTTAGGAAATAAAAAAAAAAAATAAAAATAAAAACAATTACGAAAGTCAGCTTATAATTCTTCTCCATATATTTATTTTGTGCCTTTAAAATTCTAGCTGTTTTTTTTAACATGAGTAAAAATAACGATATTTTTGAATCAAAATTAAAATTTAAAAAGTTTACAGCTTTTGTTTGTTCCTGCTGGCTTATTTTTGTCAATCTTTGTGAAAAAATATATTGCTGATAAGAAAAAAAGAACAAGAAAAACGTTTCAAAACAAGTAACAAGTAATTACACTGTGCGACAAATGGTAGGGGCCAGTGATCGGGAAATGTTCGAACTACCGGGGAAAGTTAAATCGGTAAAAAAGAAGTTATACGTTTCCCGGCGTTTCTCTGGGTCATTTAATTTACTAAAGGCACCATATAAAGCCACAAACTAAATACGCCGTAAATACGTAGCTGATATTGGTAAATTTTTTTCCCACTTAGCTTCATATGGTCATAAAAAATGTCATGCAGTTTTGTTGTATACGGTCCATAGTTTACCTTAGAACACATATTTAACAGCTTTCTGAAATTCACTGTAAACGTTAAAACTAATTTCACCGCTGTTTTAAAATTTATAGAAATTTATGTTTTTTAATACCGGAAATCTTTCTGCAGAGTTTTGGGATGATTGGTCCATAACTTACCTTAGCTCTAATATAGATTCCCCCCCCTGAAAATCATTTAAGTTCGGTTTAAACCGTTAAAATTGCTACAAAAAAAGCATAAAACTTACTGATTGTTGGTTAATAATTTAGTATTGGTCTATGCTGATGTCTGTTTTTATAAGGATAAAAATAATAACAAATAGATATCACTCCTGAAATAATTTAACTGACTTGTTTGCTTACGTTTTGTTTCGGTTTTTTTCACAATTCACCTTGCAAAACTTGCGAAGTTTATAAGGAAAAGTTCAGCACAGAACAAAGAACCAAAACTGATAAATTTCCTATTGAAAGTCAGCATTCGATTATTCACCCGCAAAGATCATATCTTTAAAATAATTTCACAAAAGGTGAATGAATCATATTTTTCCGAAATCGAGTTGCGGTTAAAGTGAATGCCATTCAATACCGGACAATGATTGAAAATATTTTAATGCCCGAAGTAGGGAACAATCCAGAATTGTGGTTAAAAACAAGATGTAGCCGCAGCTGACACGTTTAGCTATGTCTTTTTTCTTGAGGTCAAAACGTTACTTATGAACCACCCTTTATAATAAACGTTTCCGTCAAGAAAGTTATGGCATTAAAAGCTATTTTTAGAATTAATTAAATGATTTAAGTTGTAATAAAATGTTTTTTTGGCCAAATTAAAATTAAATTAAATACCAACATAATAACACGGTTAATAGGCAGAAAGACTCTCTTAGTCTGGGTCCGTATGAAATAAAAACATATGCGCTAAATTTTCTTTAAAATTGGGACCCGTACTTTGCTCAACAATTTGCATGAGCAGCCATCCATCCAGCCAGCTGGATTAAACTACATCGTCTCATAAAGTTATTCTGAGCAAAAGTTGGGCCTAGAAGCAATATTTTTATGTAAAACACACATCTGTACAACGCATAACACCATCCCCACTGTGGTGGTATTAAAAGAAAGTGTCCTTTTTCCCTCACTCACTCACACTTTGGCAGTACTTATTAAGGCTTTGGCACACGCAGAGAAAAAATATGGTTGGGCATGGTTACGGCAACAACACTTTGTTTAATGTAACAATATATTGTTGTCGTACACAAATAATTGTTATTTTTCTTTAATATCAACAATATTATAGTTACTGTAAACAAATCAATGTTTATCGCAATTATTAATTTGAGTATTGTTGACCGAAAAATAATTATTTTTCTAACAACTAAATTAAGATAACTTTCTAAACATATTATATTACTCACAACCATATAATGATATTTAATAGCCATAACATGATAACTTTCTATACATTTATCATATTATGTTTAAGATCCAATCAAACTATTTTTACTCTAATTATATTATGTAAGCGCCATTTGTAAAATAATTTTATATCAGTTGTGTCATTTATTTTATATGTGAGCGGTTAATAAATTTAAAGATAAATTCCCATAATTAAAAAAATTAAAATATTAGCGGAGTTCATTCCGTATTAGTGATTTAATAGTGCAAATGCAAAATATCGTTGTTTTTTTGTAGAATCCAAAAACAAAACACACAGAGATTTCGTTATATTTTAAAAAAGTGTTACGATATTTCTGTGGTTTTCATGGGCAACCGCGTATGTCTAAAAACAAATTTTTCAGGAGAGCCGAAAAACAATTCTTTATCCTATTGCAGATTTTGAATTCACATTAAGAAAAATTGTAAAAAGCCACAAAATACAAAATCGATGCAAAAAAGTTTTAATTTATTTTATATTTTTATGACAGTTATGAAAGGGGCTGTATCATAATATGATTGCTTCTATATTAATTATGATTAACATGATGATAATATGATTACTTCTTAGCTTATTATGTTTAACATGACAATAATATGATTAGTTCTTAACTTATTATGATTAACATGACAATAATTTGATAACTTCTTAACTTAGTATAATTAACATAATAATAATATGATTATGGCAAAAATATTATGATGTAATATTACGAGTATATTTAGTCATAATATGATTCAATAATAATCTTAATATGGTGACTACAATCATAAATTTTATCATAATATGATGCTCTTAGAATATGTTTACCACAACCATGTTTTTTCTTTGCGTGCAAGCAAAACAACCTTAAGCTATTTTGTTTATAATGGTATTGGTAGCCTGTAGGTTAACAGCAACAACAACTACAAAAGAAATAAAAACTGATTTTAAAAGCACGAAGAAGCAAAAAAAAATGTTCAAAGTTGAAATAAAAAAAACCTTTCATGGTCGCGTCTGTCAAATTCAGCATAAGCACATTTTTTTCTAGTTGTTATTTTTTTTGACAATGATTAATATTGTTTTTTGTTGTTATTATGGTTGATGCTTCTTTATGCTTTTTCCGCTTTGTACATACATTGTTTTGCAAAAAGTATATAGAAAAAATACGAAAAATATTAATGTTTATTTCCGTTTCCTTTTTTGTTAAAAGCCCAAACAAAATAAACAATTTTAATAATGTATGAGAAAAATATAAATCGTTCTTAAGGCCGCCTCACGTTTTTGTTGCAGACCAACCTAAATGAGCAGGGTGCGTTTTTTTTTGGTTAAGAATAATTCTGTTGCCTATAAATTATTAGAAAAAAAAAAAACAAAGAGATTTCAAGATCTGTCAAATCAGATTTGCCAGCCGGACGGACGGACGGTATTCGTCTTGATTGGTATAAATTTAACGAAAAGGAGAAAAAACTCTTATTTATGGTGTTTTCTTTTCTACAAAAAAATTTATATATTTTAAAATGCCTTTATTTAGTTTAAAGTGAACATTTTGAAGAATTAAGAATGTTATATGAATTTTTTAAATAAATTTCTTTCTACTGTTAGAGAGCAAAGAAGGCCTAAGAAATTTAAAAAATATATTTTCTTAAAGAAATTGTGGCGTAGAACTAATGTCATCACATGAGTTGGCTGCAAGTTTTGCAAATAATGCAGATGCCCCGAATTAAATTAAAAAAAAAAAATTGTAGTTGTAAGCATGGTGAAATAATAAAGGTGGCAGCACTATGCCAGATGACGATTTTTTGCTCTTGCATTGTTTGTCTAGTCTTATGTCAAAGCTTTTTTATGTTTACAAAAAGTCCACATTTTGTGCTGTGATTATTGTATTTTATTAAAGTTTTTGATAATTTTAAATGAAAATAAATGGCGATAGTTAAATGCAAATTGGCTAAATATTTATTTATTTCATCACGTTCATCGGCACGCTTTGATTATTGTTTAAAGTATTTTTTGACGTAAGCTGGGATATTATTTCCATCTGCTTATTCCACTATGGTTGTAAGTAGGTAAAGAAAAAACAAAATTTGTTTAATTGTTTAAAATAATTAACTGCTATTAGTATTGTGGTTATTTTGTTGAACTGTTCTATGGTTTTTAATCCAAATTTTGATATTTTAATTAGGCTAAAGTTCATTAAAGTTAATTTTCATTAAATTGTTTTTATGAACAAAGGAATTTTACAACATGAAATTAATTAAAATTTATTGATAATTTGTCATTCTTGACCAGTTATGGGCACCACTACATTGAAAGCTTGGCATGTGTAACACTGTATTGGTTTGTTTACGTTTGCATTTGTTGGTTCTATGCTCTTTCCCTGCAAATAATAGGACCAGTCCAAACACGCGTGTAAAGAGTAGTCCACAAGGGACTAGGACTAGTCCAAAAGTAACCCAAACGTATGGAAAAAACATGGTCTATTTAACATTACGATGTCCTAGGGCAGGACCATATAACCCATCTGTGGACTACAAAGGAGTAGTTTTAAAACTACTCCATTGTGTACACAAGAGGATTAGTTTTAACTTCGTTTAAAAACGAAAACATGTCGTTAAAAAACGAAGACATGTCGTCTCACTACAAACACTTTTTAACAATGACATGGTCCATGCTTGCATTACATCGGACCAGTCCATAGAGTAGTCCATTTCATGAAATTGGATCAGGTGGTCCAATAATATTTGCAGGGTTGGCTCTCTGTTTTTTGTGTATGTATACACATCGTTCGCTCTTTTTGCATTTTGATTTTGCATTTGCCCATAGCTGTTCTTGACTGACCTGAGGCTCGAACCCAGGCGTTTTACGGCCAGGTTATCCTTACATGTTTCGATGGCAACCACTCAATTTCTTCAGAGGGGGTTGCCGTTTAACACTCGCAGTCATCAACGACTGCTGGCAGTCAATAGTCAAACATCAATCCATAAACCAAATTGTATTTAACGTTTGGTAGGTCGAAATTTGCTATTTTAATTAATTTTACATGCTCTTCCTAACTTCGTACCTTTTGTCAAGAATTTAGCTTGAAGTCCAAAGTAGGTACATTTTTTTGTTTTTTCACCAAGTTCAGTTATAATTAAATACCAGTTATAACTGTCAAAATATACTGTTAACTGAAAGTTAAAGTAATAGTTAGATTTAACAGAACTTGATGAAATTGGCTGTAAAATAAGTACAAAAAAAATTAAGTTAATTTTCAATTGTGTTGTCCACCTAGTTTTTATTCTTTGAAAAGGGTTTCCACATTAATTGTCTATTAATATTTCCCATCTGCTCTAGTTCAATTTTCCAAAGCACAAGCTCTTACAACTTAACTAGAAACTCTTTGAAAGCAATATTAAAACATCTTATTTAAAAAATCTGTGTTTAATAAAAAACTACTTGTAATGCAACTTAACAATGAATATCAGCAAAAAGTAACTTCAATCTTCAGTTATATCCGTTATACCATTTAATTATTTAAAAATTCATCACTAAGCATCTTCTTTTAATATCAACAAAACATTTAAAAAAATTTAAAAAATAAAATAAATGGCTCCAAAAAGGGAAGGATAGCTAAAAAAAACAGAAATCTGAAATTATTTTCTCTTATCAAAAACTATTCGAAGAATCTATTTGGTTCATAACATAACTATTTTAGCTGACTTAATAAAAATGTGAGAAACATCTATTTTCCAGTTATACCAGCTTTAATAAACTGGCTTGTTCGTTAAAATCTTCGAAAATTTGGAAAAGTTATGATAAGTTTTCCAACATTATCTAAGAATTAAAATTAATCATACGTACTTCAGAACCATTTTTTTTTTAAGTTTATTTGTTAAGGCTGCTCTTTTTTTAGATCTGATCTTTTATTTCAGTATTCTTTCCCTCAGGCAAAATTTCACAAAACTTTTTCTTTCTGTTTCATAAGCAAAAAACTACTTTACACCACCGACAATTTCTACCTTCTTATACGTTGGTACTTTCAAGTGAAAAACAAACGTAAAACTATTATGCAATATCAATTTTTTCATGTTGAATATAAGTATAACGAGAGGGTTTGACCATACCTTACAGGTTAAGATAAAAACTCCTTTCAAAACTATTGAGCCAAAGTTGTAAAGTAAAAGAATACGAACCAAAATTGGGGAAAAAACCAGAGTTTGATTATGTTAGAAAGTAAACAGAAAACGAATGTCTTTAATTGAAGAGGGTTGGAAATTACTGAAGGCAGAATATGCCAAAATTTGATATTAAAAAGTAGTCGAGGTATTCAAGACAAAGAAAGGAAATTCTTATGCCGTTATGCAAAAAAAATTAATAGAAAATAAAAAGAATTGAAGAAATAATAAAAATTATTAAGGTTTGTACTACTTTGTACTAGTCAAACATGTATAAATACTAGGGTGTTCAATTAATCGGGTTATATATTTTTTCGATTAAAGGATTAATCGATATTTGGCATTTTTAACTTATTCGATTAAACAAATACAATTTTAAAATTAATCGATAAATCGATTAATTCTAAGTCCGGAATTTTATAAATTTCGACATTTTTTTCGATAATTTTAGAAAAAATAAGTACATGAATAAATAAGCATTATTTTTTCAAAAAAATTGTCAACGTAGCTAAAAATTGCCAATATAACTTTCGTTTTTTAAAACTTTTCACGGACATTTCATCCCCCGATATGGTTCTGCAAAAATTTTCCTCTGGAGAATCGATCGGAGTATATTTTTAAAATATTTATTCATTGGACGACTTGTAGCCCCTTTGATTTTATTGGAGGAGCATCTTCTTCAAGTACCAAGTTCTAGTCACTGTGTAGGTGGTTAATTAGTGAATTTGTTGAAAAACATTTACGTTAATACATTTTTGGACACCGGTTACATTTAGCATTGTTAGATTTATTCTTCGTACAATATTTGTAAACCAAGCTCGTTCTAAAGAAAGAAAAAAATACGGGGGTGTTCTAGAAAACAAAATGAAAATCGACCATGTAATGAAAGTTCATAAAAGCATTTCGTTTTATCTACTTCATTCTTTAAGTATCAATTATTTTTCCAAGAACAACACTTAAAACCACGAAAAACCACGGAAATGTTGCTTCGCATTTTACTTTCTAAACATGAAAATAGTGTTCGTAATTCACAAAAAGTGGCTTTGAATTGATGTCATTGTAGTCATAGCATAGATGACGCATAAAATATAACGAAATTTTTTGATGACGTTCGCCATTGGATTGTTGTCAATTTTCGCATCATTGATGTTATTTGTAATAACATTGATGTCACAATTCCGATGTTGGGGCATCATCAATTTGAAGATCCAGTTTTCTATGAGTGCATAGGCCCAATATTAGCCTCCTTGCTGAAATCACTTAAAGAAAAAAAAAATCGCATGTTAATGGAGATATCTAAGAAATAGTCGGCACAAAGAACTTTTACATGAATCTTAACTTTATAACAAATTTTGTTCTGGCCATTGGTCCATGATTGTCAATGGGCCCCAAACAGTATGCACTCTCGAAAATTTGTACTATACTTTCTTCAGCTTTTTAACAAGAACCAAATGGGGTCATAGAATTATCCGATTATCCGATTATCTTCAGCTTTTTTACAAGAACCAAATGGGGTCATAGAATTATCCGATTAGCCGATAGCACTTTTAAAATGTTTGCTCATTATTCAAAAATTTGGTCGTTACAAACGTCAGTTCGAATAAATAACACACTTAGCTAAGCATATATTTTACACTTCTTGTTTAAATAAGAATCTGCAAAGATATCGTACAGTGTTTATTTATGGCGGACTCATCCCCTTGTTCAATAGAAATATTTTGTCCAAGCAAAAACTTACAGTTCAGGACTTCTTCCTAGACTACTCTTTGTTTTGATCGAAATTTCGGAATACGCTGTACATATAAACAGATTATACGAAATTGGCTTGAATTGCTCTTGACATTAAAAAAATAATCACTTATTTTGTTGTAAAACTCCTGTATTGTCAGAAAGGTGGCAAAAACTTTTAATAAATTTATATCAAACCAATATCATACTATGAAGGTTTTTTTGTTTGGCAAACCCATGTAAAACTCAAGTAACTTCCCTAAAGGCAGTGCATTTTATTTATTTAGACATTTTCTTTATAAAAGAGCATGCTGCAACTAACTACCACACAGTCTTATGGAAATTTTAGCCAACACAAATCCCGCAAGCAAATCAATTTGCTACATACATTCCCGCATTTTAAACATAAAATCCGTTAGATTGCATAATAAATGGCTATTTACTTGATACATAAAGAAACATCTACATACATTTTACATAAACTCTATCTATAATAACTAACAATCTAAAACATTTAGTTACAACTATTTGGAGGCAGTTGTGTGGGAGTGGAAACCCCTTTAAGCATGTAACACCCCTTAATTCTAAATATGCTTTAAGTAAAAAGTATAACAAAAACTTTTTGTACTTAAGAAAATAGATCAGTTTGCTAAGTTCTTTTTGATTTCGTTCGTTTAGCCCTGGAAAAACTTACAGGGCGGTAACTGGTTTCTTGTAATATTTAACATTGCCGTTGTTTCATTTTAGTGTTTAGGAAAAGATGGAAGAAAATATTCATTATCTACACTTTTTGGGGGAAAATTGTTAGCTAAATTGTAATATAAGTGGTTAAAGTTTAGGTAGCAAAGATTATTTACAATGTACTTAAAAGTGGACTTTCAAAAAGGGTGCTTTTTAAGCACGAAATAAGTTGGAATTGTAAGAATTAAAACAAAAAATTTAATTTTGAACAATGAAAAAACTAGTACTAAATTTTAGTTTTTTCCAATTACTTTCAGTACTTAAAACAATCTAAATATTTGATTACTTTCGAAAACCAAGCCCAGAAATCTTTAAAATGAGTATAAAGTTCAAAATTCTACATCACTATCTGCTTTGCAGGCTTTGGTAATCATGTGTTTGGTGCAAAAGTTATGTTGTATATTAACACAAATTAACGACGTTACACTCAAAATAAAATTCAGTCCCTCCGTACTCAAATCAAACCGAAGCGATGTTAACAGTACGGTGAGTACGGATTTTCTTGAATCAAGTACAGAAATATTGATTCAAGTACGGATTTACAATCGCGGAATACTAAACTTATCCATATTCAATCCCAAATTCGTACTTGAAATAATCCGAAAAGTAGATTGATGTAAGAAAATCTAAGATTGATTCAATCTCAATATGCGCTTGATTTAAGAATTACAAAATTGATTAAATTCGTACTTAAAATAAATCGAAAGTGAGATTGATTTAAGTAAAACTAAGGCTGAATAAATCTCAAAATGTGCTTGATTCAAGTATGTATTATAAATTTAATTCAATACCGAATTCGTACTTGAAATAAACCAAAATTTAAATTACACCGAGAATTTTATTATGGTAGATTTACTTAGCCGTTTTACACCTTAGAGACTTTAAATTATAAAAAAATACCAGCATCATTTCCGAAATGCTTTATACCTTAACAACACAATGTATTTACATATACTTAAGTACATACATATAACTGAAAATATAAACTTAATGAGAAGCGAAAATTCTTAATTTTTCTTTTAAACATAAAAATAATTTGTTTTCGCATTGTTGTATTGTTTTGGTTGTTTCTACACACAACAAGCAAATCGTTTTTTAACTACTTGTGTGGTGTTGTTGTTGTATCTGCAAGAAACTTTGATAAGTTTAATGTGATTAAAACGCTAACTTTGTAATTTTATTCTCAGAGTGGTACTACCATCGAAAAGGTCAATCTATTTTTTACTTGGTTTAATAATTTTGTTCTTATTATATGAAATTTCGGGATTGATATTCGAAAGTAGTCCCATTTAGGATTGTTTTAAGTACGTTTTAGTAAATATAAATAACATAATTTATCCCGAGTGTTTTTCTTTCTGTATAATTTTGAAATGCAAAGCAAGGACGCCGGTATTCATATTTTGCTTTCCAGAATGAAATATTTTTTCTTACTGGGTCTACAACTGACATAAAATGCTTAACATTAACACTACGATGATGTTAGCTTTAAGTATAGGCCCATCACGTTAGAGGTTTTCTGATGTTATAACAGGGTTGTTAATGCAAATGTTCTAACAACGCTTTTATAACATCATATTACAACACCAAATCATGTCTATTGTGGACGGGGGGTTTAATAAAAATGCATTGAATTATATAGTATTTATTTATTGATTTAAGTTTATCTTTTATTTAGTTAAATCTAAATGAAAACCAAAGTTATTTTCGGGAGAACAAAATTTTCTATTCATTAATAACATTTTGTTATGATGGCCAAATTCCCAATATTTAATCTTAATAAAAACACTGAAATTTATTGTTGAAAACCATTTACCTTTAATAGACATTTTTTGTGGAACTCGATTTGACATATTCATAGGGACATGCAAAGTTAACAAGGAAATTGTTTGTATAATAAAAAAACTGTAAAATCATTTTATTGGAGATTTTTAAAATCATTTCTTCACTCCAGAAAATATTGTTTCTGGGAACACCAATTATTATTGTTATTTCCAAACGAGAAAGAAAACCATGAAAATACCAATTCTCAATTCCGTTTCAGAACTGAAATATTTAAATTTTTGGGAAAGATATGCAGCCAAAACCAAAAAAAAAGGAATGGATGAACTAATATTTCCTGAGGCGTATTGCTTTCGGAAATTTGTCGATATTCCTAAGTATCAGTTTAACGTACATTCTCAATGCAAAATGCTGCAAATAGCAAGGGAAGTAAGTGCCGGTTCACATACGTCAAGTTTGACTCGTCAAGTCTTGAGTTTTTAGGAGAGAGGGGAAAAGAAATGGCGTTCTCTTTTCCCTTCTCTCTTAAAAGCTCAAGACTTGACTTGACTTGACTTGTGTGAACCGGCACTAATCGTTTACATATAGAGATAGTTTCAAGTTTTATAAAAACTTAAGATCTGTAAAATTAAAAGGACAAGTGTTTGTTTTTTAACATAAATATTTTTAAGTTTATTTTAGAACTAAGTTCTAAGTGTGAATAATCCCAATAAATAATTGTGATTCAAGCGAAGCAGGTTTGTAAAGGAGAAATGTTAAGCTTTGTAAAGACGATGGTCAGATCTTACAATATTGGTAAGCAGCGTTGCTTAAACTGCATTAAAATTGGCTTAAATATCTTACAGCTGTGTGAACATCGTAAGCTCATTTGTATTTGCAGAAGTGCAAAATTAATGCATCTGACAATTGCACCATTGTCAGAAAAATATTGCTGTTGGCAACGCCTGCTTACAAGATTGTCAGATCTGACCATCGTCTGTACGAAGCTTAAGAGTTTCGCTTACCATCTCGCTTACGCAAATTTCTTTAACGTGCAGTTTTTCGTTGGGAAAAAAGAAAATCGCGTAATGAGAAAACGGCCATCAGTCTGCCAAATCAAACACTACCGAACATGTCGTATGCCGATGTTCATTGTTGTGTACAACCTTTCGTTTTTTACTTTTGTCTGAACTACGACTATTTTCATTTAACAAATCAGAAGTAAAAGCAACAGTTATTTTTGTCAAATAAAAAATCAAAAACTGGAAGAAAAAGCAATTTTTTATTTTGACTGCAGTTTTTTTTTAACCCTGTTGAACGATACTCAATTTAAACATGCTAAGTTGACGGAGGCTGTTTTGGAATTGAGACATTGAAATGCTTTTAGCTTTTTAAATTTTACAATTTTTAATTTTTTTTTTTTTCAGGTAAGAAACAATTTAATAAAATATAATAATGACGTAATACTTAATGCCAAAGAACGAGTAAATATGGTTCAGTTTGATGCTTCCAAACGGTCAATTATTACAACACAGCAGTTGATTTAATGCTGCCAGAGCTCCGAGTCTAAACATAATAAGAGATTTTATTACCTGTTTTTTAAGCCAGTGTTCAGAAATAAACCACTCAGACGATGTGCTTGCTATACGGGAAAATTTCTACATGAATCCATATACATCGGCTACAATATAACAATCAGTTAGACAACGTTTGCCCACCCTAAACTTTCGTTTCTGTTTGCTGGTAAGTGAGTTAAATTGAACATTCAAGTTAGTTACAGTTTAGTTTAAGTAGTTTTACCTTATTTTTTCCCTGAGGTTTATGCGAAATTTTGGAACTCATAAAATTCAAATTACATCATTTTACAAAAGTTTTCTACTCTCATGTTATTAAAGTGTTTTTTGTAGCAGACACGCTTCTGGTTTGTTTATGCGCTGCAATCACTTTGTTGTGTTTGATATTCAAAGTCAGAGAACAAATTCATTAAAAAATATTCTTGGAATTTTCATACTTTGCTTAAGATTAACAAACATATTTTCAAAACGGACTAAAGAGTTGCAATTTAGATTAAAGCGTATAAAGATTTTGAAAATAGCTCAGTAGCTTATAATGGAAAATAGTACTAAAAGAAAAAATTAACGACATATATGGGGTATTCACAAGGTGTGCTATTATGTTATATTGTCATAATGTTCTAATATTTTACAATGGTTTAAAAATATTGTTGTTGCTTTGTATACAAAAAGTGTCTTATGCTAAATTTTCAGGATTGTATTTAAATATGTATTTGGGGTATTCACAATGTAGTCATAACGTTGTTAAGTCATATGTCTTAAAATAATTACAAGAAATAAATATGACTTCTGTGGGTTATCGCTTATAATTTAGATTTCTACCGTACAGCTATGACGTATCAATGAACACAGCATTAAAATTTTTTTTGTTTGAAACACAACAACATTTATTTTAAACAATTGTAAAAAATTATTTAGGACATTATGACGATATGACTTGATAGCACTCCTTGTGAATCCCCAATTAAGTTAATTTTCATAAAAACTTAAATCGTATTTAAATACGGTTTGGGGTTTTGAGTTTTATTTGAAAAGTCTTATTCAATTAAGATAAAAGTATGGTAGCACTACTAAATACAAAAAAAAATATAACAAGATTTAATTTTATTTTTTTAAAAATTAATATTTTCTTACTCTACAGGTGAGAGATAAACTACACCCAGCAACACTTTGAAAACTTTAGAGCAGACCGCAAAAACATGTTGAAAATCACTAATACTTCTATTTCTGTAATAAAAATTTGCCTTTATTCGAATATTTTATATGACTCTAATATGATATTTTTGTCCTTAATAAAATTACGTCATATAAGGTAACATACATTTACTTATTAAATTGCACTTGGTGTTCTTTATAACCCATGATGGTATTGGTACTGATCAATCCCTTGAGACAAACAGTACTTAGTCCAACAACAAAAGGTCTGCTATTTCCCAAAAATAATACAAGGCTTAGAACAATTTTTTTTACTTTAATTTTCTCTTCGAAATGTGCAAATTATTCAAGTAAAAACCGAAGGCGCATCTACAGGTTTAAATAAAACTTGTCTACAAATTCAGTGGTAAACCACACTTAATAAATTTGATGCAATTTACGTCTAAGCAAGTTGGAGTTGGTGCTGTTTTCAACTTGTCTATCTCGGAAACTACATTTGATAAGGCTAATGGGAATTCACGCATCCATAGAGGAAATATTCTGATACCAACAACGTATTTTGAAAAATATGTGAATTGGTGTAGTTTACCCCACCCCTACAGAACTATTGTTACATTTTTTTTACACTGTTTGCATAATTTTAATAAATTAATATAACTTTCAAAATATACTTAAGCTCAATGAATAATTTTCCTGGTATTCTATAGTGTATTGCAAACCTAGTTAGATCCCATATGAATTGTAGCAAAACTCGTTTCTTTCTTTCAAAACTTCGTAGCAAAACTATTTAGTTCTAAAATTAAATCTATTTTTTTTCAATATTTCAGTTGCTTTACATTTTTCAACTGTTGAGTAATTTATCGAGAATGGCATAACACTTCAGAATCAAAATAATATTACTAATTTGATGCATTTATTCGGGCGCTTTATGTTTTTTGCATATTACCAGAATTCGAATAAAGTGTAATAAACAAGTTTTACATCTCACCTATTTATATGAAAATAACTATATTAAAGCTCAATGCGGCACGTGTTAAAACTGAAATACCGATTTGAAATTATTATGGAATCTTTTTTTTTTGCTTTATTTAGCCATTTGCAATAAACATCTTAAAAAAAGAACTAAAAGTCAAATAAGGACCAGTCTTATATACGATGCAAATCAAAGGAGTCGGAGTTATCACTTTTTCTTGACGACTCCACAGCCCTGCATTAAAGGCACACAAAAAAGAATTTGTAAGCCTTCCTTTTCATTACCTAATAGAAGACAAAATGGCATAAACATTTTTACAGCGGGTAGATATTAATATTACTTGTCGATTACTTCCAAAAAGTGAACAAATAAAAATTTTGATTAAATACCCTCTTGCTGATCAAGTGCGATATATGTTACACATCTATGGTTATGTGGGTAACTAAAATTTAATTAATTTTTATGTAAGAATAAATAAAAATTAACAATTACCAAAATATGCTTCAAAAGGTGGAATATGCGATATAAACTTAAAAATATGCTTCAAAAATGCTCTTTCGACTAAGCATGCCATAAAATATGCAAAAATATGCTCCAAAAAAATCGATTCTAAAATTCAAAAAAAGCTCTAAAACTGCTAAATATATTGCTTCTACAATTGCGAACAGTGGAGTCGCACGAGAAAAAACATACAATTGCATATTTACGGTTGCCCTGAGAGAATAAAAAATTCGGTGCAGCCCAATGTAACATTTTTACTTGTTTTTTTTGCATATTTTTCTTGAAGTACTAGTTCTTATATTAAAAATAATGTGTGTGTTAAATATATTTATGCATATATTTTATTCTCATTTATCATAACCTTTTTGGAAAATATTTTTATTCTTGTGCATATTTTATATTCATATATACATATATTGTATACACATATTTTTCTTTCTTTTTTAGAATATTTTAAATTTACTTTAACTGAATTAAAGGAAGATTTGCTTTTATATAAATATCTTTGAAAGAAAGAAATTTTCTTTCACACCCTTTAGCAAACAAAAAATTGCCAAAAAGGATAAGAACTTGGAAAACATGAGTAATAAGTTCTTAAATCTTATTCACATTTTGAGGTTGGAAAGGTCTGGGCAATTTCGTTTTCTTTAAGTTGATAAATCGGCTTTCTCTAGTCTGATCTTTGGATTTTGTCATTAAATGTGGTAAAATACATCTTCCGATATAAAAAAATTGGTGAACACCGTTAAAACTTTCATAAAATCTTAGGCCAAATCCATTATCACGTAGGCATTTTAAATCCAATATAAATGAAACGATAAATTAACCAGTAATTGACGAGTATTTTAGTAGCCTAACAAACAAGGTACAATATATATTAATAGAACCAATATTTTTGACTGTGGATGGCGGTTAAAAAAAGAGTACCAACGAAGGGTTGCTGATGGACATAGCTCCTCTTTTGGGTAAGAGCAAAGCCTTATCTAATACTCCTACATGTCACGGCTCTCGGTTGCAATGTTTCAATATTTTATATTGACTTAATAAGGTTGGGCATATTTGACCCATGTTTACAATATGTATAAATTTTTTTGGTATAAATGTTAGAAAAAATCTTTGAAATTAAATATTTCATGTACATACTTTTACAATTTAATACAAAAATATTTGTACATCAGTTTAATATTGTCAATTCAATTTAATTAAGCAATAACAGCTGATTGTGCCATTGTGATTATGTATACAGGCTAAGGGTTAAACCATAACCACCACTTTGGTCCCTAAAGAGCTTCGATATTAACAAGGATGTGCTCGCAAGTCTAGGGGCATCGTGATTCCCGTGGACTAAGGTATAAATCCCATCGACTTCATAGCCGTAACTAGAATCAATTTGGGCTCCAGAAAAACCAAAATTGGTTAACGAAAATGTCAAAAGTACCCTTGCACGACACGCGTATTAACACACTTATCAGAAAAAGAGCAATACTATCACGCAGCTAATAACTAGCCTGCCTGATTTACGTAACCTCACTACTCCCTTCTGACTCGCATCATATTGAACATTTTAACATCAGTATATTCTACCAATGCATATGCCTTGTTTGGTATTTACCATAAGTTCAATAAACCCATTTTTATTGAGCTCCTAAAATACCGACTTTTTTTGAAAAAAATTGGACCTTCAAGTCTATTTTATTGAAAAGACAGTATTATTTTGCATGGAAAATTAAAAACAAAATTAATACAATTATAGAAACAAATGTTTTGGACTTTCAAATCCCCTTGGGGGATGTAGGGAGACACATAAGAATATTTCACCTTTTGGTATAACATTTTCTGCAAAAATCGGGTGTAGCCAATACGTGGAATTCGGCAGATTTCAAAATTTACAGATTTCTTGAGATGGCGGCTGACCAGCGATCCCTTCTGGAACCACGAAAGTCAGGAGATCCTGAAACTTTGTTTCAAGTTTGACTATTGGTGAGGCCTCTTTAAGGGATTGCGTAGAGGTAGAGGATGATCTTTGGAAGTCAGTATCACAGGCTGATTTTTCACCTGTATGGGCGAGTGTATAATTGAGCCGAGTTATACACTCAATTTGCTTTTTTTGCGTGATGGTTGTTCTGACACATGGTGGCCGTTGGTAAGCGTATTGTTTGCCATCCGGTACTTAGACATGCTAAGCAACCACGGCAGGTAGGTACGTACACATGTAAATATTTTGCATTATCCTACCGTGTCCACCTGTGATGAGGAGTATAAAAAATGTTTGCCTAAAATGTTACTGCAATGGCGAATTTATTAAACTTGCTTCTGTTCGTCATACAATTTTCTGCATTATATTTAGGAAAAACTAGACCACTTGGTATTTGTGCTAGAACAAAACATCAAGAACTAAAAACTATAAAAAAAGCAGCAACTGAAAAAACATTTTGTTGTAATTTTTGGAATTTTTGTAATCAAGAGAAATTATCTTTTAATGCTAAATACTTTAAATATTTTTTAGTTTATATTCGTCTTAAAAAGAATTGTAAATTTTTGGTAGGGATTTTATAAATGTAGTTTGTTGTCTTTGCGTTTGTTATAAATTTATGAACATTTTTAAATTATAAATCAAAATTAACTTTAGACAGCACAAATATACTAAATCATATTTTGTAGATAAAGGGGCTGCAATAGTTGCATACTTTTGTGGCCTAAACTATAAATAGAATTTTAAAGTTAAATTTACAAATTAAAACCAAGAAATTTATGAATATTTCAACATTCCAGTAATTGAAAAAAATATATGTTGATTTGAAATATTAGAGAGGAAGATTTCTAAGAAAAAAAAACCCCCCACAAAAACTTGATGATAGAAAAATTAATTTTTTTAAGATAAGGAACTTTTTTAGGAAAAATTGTGATAAAGGGTAAATTTTGCAAAAAAAAAAAAAAAATTTTTTTTTTTGGAAAAAAGAAAATTTTTTTTAAAAAAATTTACAAATTATATAAAACAGGACCTCTTTGTGAACACATTTTTTCAAAAAAATTTTAAATTTTCCAAATTTTTTGTTTTCCAATGCCAAATTTATCCTTTTCCCAATTTTTCCTTAAAAAGTACTTTATATTTTTAGACGCCCCTTTTGTAAAAAATGCGGCTCCTGATCAAAAGCGACCATTTCTGTAAAAGGAACTTTTTATGTATAAGAGAAAAGTACTTTTTGTTTCGAAAAATTATTGTTCTACAAAAAATAATTTGTTGAAATTTAATATATCTTTTATTAAAAAATTTCATTGTTTTTTTCAACAACTTTTTTAAGGAAAAAAGTGATTTTCATAAAAAAGGTAATTTTTATATTAAGTCATCTTTAGTTAAAAATAGAACCAGGAGTGGAAAAGGAATTTACGTGGCAAGAAGTTTATATTATTATTTTTTTTTTTTTATGTCAAAAATTGATTTGTGACTTTTTGTTGAAAAAGTATTATTTTTACAAAAACTGTTGAAAAATTTACTTTTTGTAAAAAAGTATTTTTTTTGAAAGAACAACATTCTTTTAAATTGTTGTATAAAAAGTACTTTTTTGTAAAAAAAAACTTACTTTTTTGTAAAAAAATTTACGCTTTGTAAAAAAACTTAAATTTTTGTTAAAAGGACAATGCAATTTTTTATAAAACTACGGTTGTCTAAACGATTTACTTTTTGTTTACTTTTAAAGGAGAGCACCTTGATTAAAATACCTTTTTAAAAGAAAGTGCCAATTTTGTAAAAGTAAAATTTTTTTAAAAATCTTAAATTTTTTGTAAGAAAAAAGGAATTTTCTCAAAATGGGTTTTAACAGTGTTCGGAAATAAACAGAACATTATTAAATGTAATGTTCACACACCCAGAATAGATTTTCATTTTTTAACGTTTGTGTATAAATACGCAACCCTTAATCCTGTTTATAACTATTTTTAAGAAAGTAACGAACATTATATAGTGTTCTGTTCTTCGTTATAAAACAGAACAATTGTAGTGGTTCTATAGACTTACATTATATTTTTTAATCTTCTATAGTGTTTCTTTTTTAACATTGAAAAAGTAATGAGCAAACAAAAAATGTTAGCAGCGACCACAGCACGAATAGCTTGTGTTTGTATTGTGTACATGTTTGGTTTGGTACAATTTGCTCTCTTTTTTGTTTTTGGAACAATTTTTTTGGTTTTCTGTACTATCCAAAACGGCGCTAACCACAACTGAAACCAATGAACATCAATGTGCTGAACCGAACACAAGGGAGTTTGTGGTTAAAAAAAAAAAACAGAACACAATGAAATTTTCTCATCTTTTGTTGGATAAAGATTACAGACAGAGAAATATTTTTTTAAGAGTGTGCTACATTAACATTATTAGTGTCTGTGTTTTCCACATATCTACCGAACCGAACACAAAAGAACAGTATATAATGTTTATTTTCGAACACTGGTGTTTATTGCCTCCCCAACTAGTGGTGAATAAGGTTATACCAAGCTTTTCATTTCCTGTGCAGCTATTCTAACATTCAGCTAAGACCCCATAAAAAATATATTCTGGATCCTTGAGTAATTCATAGTCCTCATGTCCATCTGAAAGCCTACACAGAAAGAAACAAATTGTACAATTTTATCTAGTTCAAAAGGCGCATATTTGCAAAAAATAACAATTAGTTTTTAAATTAATTATTTGTTTCTTCTATAATAAATTCTATAATAATATTTTAAATAAAGTTTTGTTCTTACTTAAGTAGGAAAATTATATATTTTATACCTTAGTTAATGAAATACATGCCCCAGGCTTCGTATTACAGTTCACTTAATATCTAAACATAATTCAAAACAAGACAATAAATAAATGCCTTAAATGAAACAATTTTTGCATTCATCATCAGCAAATAAATATATTAATTTAAAAACAATTTAAATACTGGCACTAGAATTAATATACAAATTTGAAATTTATTGTGTCGGTAATAAAATATCATGCGGCAAACAATTTAATTTTATTTCAGTCATATAAAAAAAATAAAAACATCAGAAATTGTTATTTTATTACAAATTACAAATAATAAATAAAAGTTATAAAAAAACAACAACAGCAACGAACGGACGGATAGACGGACGTACAGGTGGTAAAATAAAATGGCATGTCATATGACACCAATAAATCGCTTCATTTGCTGTTTGATCTACAACCAAAAACAGAAAATAAAAATGATATAAAAAATAAATAAAAATATGTACAACTAAAACCGAAATGAAACTAAATGAAGCGATATAAGAAGATATAAAAAAACTAGAAAATGCCGATAACAATAAAATAAAACAATAATAATAATAATAATAAACAAAACTGGTCCTAACTGAAGTATAAACTAGTATAATAAGTATTACAGTCCATGTGCAAATGAGTTTGTTAAGGGTATTGAATTGTACTCACAATTATTTCTGTAATTACTGAACCAGAAGTAATCTTGGTGTGTGCTTACATACTCATTTAAACAAGACCATGTGAGCGTGTGTGTGTTTGTTTGCACGGACATGCCCTTATAATAAGAGTACACCAAAGCCAAGGAGTAAACTTTATACCTTGAGTTTACTAAACATAAAGGGAGCTGTTTTTGAAAAAGCTCAAGATTTTCTGAAGAAAGTTTAATTTTTGTAAAAAGTGGCTTTTTCTTAAAATGAAACTTTTATAGAAAATGAAAATTTTTGTGGATATAATCAGGGTTGTCATAGAAACCAATATTGTCAGAATTGGTTTTAAAACCGACAAGAAAAAATGCTTTGTTGTCATAGAAACCAATGTTATTGGTTTTATGTTCGAATTGGAATTAGTGTCGGTTTTAGGTGTCACAGAAACCAATGTTATCGGTTTTTTATTGGAAATAAACCAAGCAGCTTACAGCTCTTGTTTTTTTTATTGGAAATAAATATAGTTGCTAAAAGCTTAATTTTTTATTTAATTTTTTTACCAGTTATATTTTTTCCACAGATAGATGTAAATAAAATTGATAAATTGAAAAAATAGTATTTTTTGCATGTTTCCGGTAGTCTCCGGCAGCGGGCTGCTGCAAATTTGCAAAAGTCTTCTGCTCAACTTTTCTGCTAACAACAAATATGCAACAACAGCAGTGGTCACTTTACTTATTTATAACGTTAAACAAAAAATTTGTTTATATTAAATTCACTTTATAATTACATATTTTTACAAAACAATAAAATTGCACAATTTAAAAAAACAAATGCAATGCAAGATCATCTTCCAATAACAAAAATGCTACAACTGCTAATGTAATTTTATTTTATTTATAAGCACTTATCACCTTATAATTATTTTGTATCAATTATTTTCACAAAAAACCCTTTTTCTGATATTTGAATGAAAAAAAATATAATATTTTGTCAATTTTCTGCAAAAAAGTAAAATAATAAAAATGTAAACAACAGCTGTTTCGATATTGGTTTTATTTGCATTCGAAATTAACCAAACCAACTTGGTTTCGTGACACCAAATGAAACCAATATTGGTTTCAAAACCGACAATAAGCGAAACCAATATTGGTTTCTATGACAACCCTGAATAACTTCTTCTTTCTGTGCAACTTTATATCCCAAAAAATTTCGTTTAAGAAAAAGGACTTCTTAAAAAACTTTTTTAAAAAGAAATTTTTTTTTTGTTTTTGTAAGATAGCAAAATTTATTTTTATAAGAGTTATTAACTTTTTTTGTAAAAAGGATTTTTTTACTTTTTTGGAAAACAAAACCGTTTGTTATACTAATAAGTTAGAGTGCTATTTTCGGCTATGGCAAATTCTATAGATACAATTTGGCCTGACTGAATAAGTATCTATAAGAGGGAACTTTTTGGTACTTTTTTGTTCTTCAACTGGTACTGTTTTAATTTCCGTTATAATCGGGCCTAGAAGCATCAAATTAAACATGCAAGGTCCTGAGTGAATGAGAACCTGTAACGAGAATATTTTTTGTACTTTTTGAATTTTTATTAGTACTGAATTCCACAGTAAGTAAGAAACTTTAAGCGGAGACTTTTTGGAACTTTTTTAATTGGTTCTTCCTGACTTTTTGTTATTGTTGACTAAGACGAAAAAAGCCCGTAAAATATGTATGTATTTATGCTTAAATATTTTGATCAAATTTCGAACATTGGGTAAACACTAGTAGAATTAAATTTGCAAAGGAACATTATTCTTAAAACTTTACGTATGTACATATATGCTTAACAAGTATTTTAAATACTTTTTAACATACTTGACCTTCATCTGATATTTAAATTACTTTTGGCCGTTACTCGAGTGTTAACTGTATCTTGCATTAGCACGAGTATAAATACTAAATTAAAATAAAACAGCAAGTGCATTTGCATTAAATTAACCATATTATGCTTGAATGTACATTACAACTAACATACACACAGACATGCATTTAGCCATACATACAAATATAAATATTTGTATTAGTTAAAATACACTTGCATGAGTATCTGAGCTTGTAATTATAAATACATGTGATTAATTTGGGTATTTTACTTTTAATTAAACTCATAATGAGTTAAGTACTTACAACGAAAAACAAAAAAAAAAACCCTTTTTAAGGACATGTGATATTTTACTTGTAAAGTTTATTTTATTTGAGTTAAGTAGTAATTTGAGAGGATTTTAAAACTAGTTTTTACTTTTTTTTATCCAATAGCTTTGTTTATAAACAAATATAAATTCCCCCCAAAAAAAAAAAACAACTGCAGTAAAACCATGTCAAATATTACAATGTTCAATAGCAGGAGTAAACATTTGAAAAGATTAAATTGGAAAAAGTTTAAAATGAAACTGATACAAAATTTAGGCCAGATAATTTGATATGTTTAATATAGATAATAAGGTCATTTGTTTAAGTACATTGAAATGGATATTTAAGGGTTATTAAGGTTATTTGTGGACAAAAAGGACCTTATGCATTGAAGGACAATCAAATTAGGTTAGGGAATTAAAAAAAAATGAGAAATTAAATGCGAGGAAAATTTGAAATGCTAAAAGCTAAAAATAAAAGCACGTGCTTACTTCTAACCAAGTTATCAATAAAAATTTTAAATACTTCATCTTGTGAGTACCCTTGGCTTCTACAAGCACTCGCAATTTTAATTTTCGATCGCTCCCCAATATACATATAAATGAAAGCATCTAAGTTCTTAAATAACCCTACACCACAGAAGTGACACGTTATGCCACCAAGCAATTGAGTAGGTGAGTTACAAAACTCGTTCGTTACAAAATTAAAAATATGAGATGGCAAATGATTCTCATGGTTCTTTATACGCTTAACAGTTTTATTTGGTTTAATATCTTTAGTTTTTCTAAAATCTTTATAGATGAAGTTTCCTGATGATCTTGCCTAAGCAACCAGTGAAATGCGCATAGGAATAACCTATCCCATCAACAATAAATTTCAGTGTTTTTATCAAATAATAAAAATTTTAAATCATTTAAATTTTTATTTTGTTTGAAACACAACAACTTTAATTTTAAACAATTGTAAAATATTATTTAGGACATTATGACTATATGACTTGATAGCACACCTTGTGAATCCCCCAAATGTATTTCTACAGAACCACCAAACAAAAAACAGAAAGCTAAACAATGTTTGCTACATTCGTGCAAATAGTTATGAACTGTATTAAGGGTTGTGTAATACACAAACCCTAAAAAATAGACATCGTTTCCGGGCTTATGAGCCATACGCTAAATAATATTCTCTTTATTTACGAACACTACTAAAAATGTTAAGATACAGACCTGGGAAATCTTAATAATTCAACTAAAACTAAAAATTATGGCAAAAATTTTAAAGTATAAGAAATGAGTTACAAAAACAATAATCTCGCTTTAATCATACATATTTTTCCGCTACCGCGGATTTTGATTGAACGAGTCCCTCGCATGTTTTTCACAAAAGCGTTATAAATTAAACAATTAGATTTTTTTTTGTACTTTATTTAAAGATCCACATGTTATATTTGTGGTAAACATTGAAGTGGTTCTTACAACCATAAAGTGATGGAAAAGATCTCTGTAGAAACCAGTGATAATTTGTTTTAATGATCTATCTAGTAAAGATCAAGATAATTATCTATTTATTATGATAAATAGCTGCCTTTTAGATCAGAAAATGCTGCTGGGTATCATAAAGAGGCCTCTACGAGATGTCTGTTTGGATGGATGCCTAAGGAACCTAATGTATCTAACCTGAAAAAATGTGCGGCGAAAATATATAGAGGAGTAATTTAATCATAATTTCGACCCCTTTGCACGAAATTATCGTATGTTACAAAAACCAAATTTTGTTGGACAGCCATTTTTCTACTTTTCTCTGAGTTCGCTTGCAATATCAAAATGAAAATATACATTAAATTTTTGGAGCAACGAAGTGGAATTCGCCTACAATATATCAGGTGACGTCTCTTTGGATGTAGAACAAGATTGCATCAAAAACTCAATTGCAAAAAAATTGGCATACACGATAATTTCGCGCAAAGGGGTCGATATGCTTGCACTACTGTATGCAAATTTTCCCTTATAAGCTATTTCCATTCTCCATGAGAATAAACAAACAATTGCATTTTTGTTTTAATGTGCAGAAACTTTTATTAATATTTAAAATTTTTCCCATAAAGACGAAGAATTCAGCAAAGAAAGTGTTATCATATTTCCTCTCCTAAACACTTTCTTTTTTTTTCAAAATTTCAATAATTTTTTAATGAGTTTTTATGTTTAACGGAAAAACATTTATTTTTTAATGTTTTCCTATTTTCATTTTAAAATAAAAAAACACATCACATTTTAATTAAAAAACAGCTGTGATTATGACTATATATTTTTATGATTTAAAAAAAAAATCTAAAAAATAAATACAACAACCATTAAAAGCAGCCAACATTGTATTTTGTATCTATTTAAAATGTCATAAAAAGGCATTATTATTAAGTGGCATATTAAGAACATTAAATGTTTAATAAAAGAATTGTCAAATAAAAAAAACTACTTAAAATTACAAAAAAAAAAAAAATATATAGAAAAGAAAAGAACAGCAACAATTGCTTCCAAAAATATACAAAAAAAAAGCATTTGGTATTAAAATGTCATATAAAAACACACTCAAAAAAACCCATAGACAACAAAAATTTACAAAAAATAAAGTAAAAGTTGTACATTCGGCTTAGCGGAATTGTTTATATCCTACACTCAGAGTTAGAATATTTCAGAGGTAGACTTTATATGGGACCTTATCATGATTCGTTTCGGTTTTAGGCGTATTAAACAGATCTGCTAGAGAGGGTTTTATATTGGACCTATGAAAAATTATCGATCGATTAAATTGCTGCACTTAAAAGTGCATTGATGTCCATTATTAACAAGCCTAACCAACATGAACACAAACGCTGTTCACTTTTGATGGTGTAGGGTATATGAAGTACTTTCACCAACACAATGCAACAGTCATCATAAAAAGTGTCTAAAGAGGGTGGCAAAAGATTTTTGGTTTAGAGTTTAAACGAATAAATAGAAAACCACTTATAAAAATCATAGAATATATGCTAAATGCCTGGTGTAATGTAAAAAGTGTAAACCAAAATATTTGGCGTTGGAAGTTATTGTAGTCTTCTTGTTTTCTCTTTATACGCATCTATAGAAAAAAACAAATGGACGGACTGACATGTAGACAAGGAAGTTGACATTGAAAATCTAAAAAGGCAGAACATAAATAAAGGCAATGAATCTAAACAAAAGCAATAAATATTTAATATTTTTTTTTTTTTGGTTTACAATGAAATTGAAAAAGGGGAAGTGCCTTGCAGTTATATTTAGATACGAGCTTAATTTTAGAGAATTTTTTGTTTTGAAAACTACTTTGCATTGAAAAATTATTTCAATTTGGTTAAGTATGTTTTTAAATTGTCATAAGAGTCCTTGAGTTTTTTTTTCAAAGCAATTAAGACTTGTCTGTTAGTCTATTGAGAACACGCAAACTTCTCTAACGATCTTCCAGAAACCCTTAACAAAATTATCAAGATTTGGAAGCAGTTGAAGAAGTTTAAGCCCATGACTGCAATACATTGCTTACTTTATCGCAATATTGCCTTCAAAATACGATAAAGTAAGGAAACGATTAAAAAATTCCTTAAGAATAATAGACAGCAAGCAAAAACGTTTGCTTTTAAGCGGCTTATATCGAACAAAAATCATGCCTTATAAATAAGGATTGGAACGTAATTCCTTAAGATTGTCTCCTTTACCAAATTGCTTCTAGGAAAGCAATATTTTTTATTGGAAAATGATGACTATTAAAACCCAATTTTTATTGTATCCAAGCGATGGTATTTTCAATAAACTTATTTTTGAAGCGCCCACTTAAATGGGTAGACAACATACAACAAAACAAAAATAAATTCAGTGGCTAAGTGCACCCATTGTCATGCAATTTGGCCCAAATTCGTCAATTATAACAATTGTGGTTTATTGAACTGTTGGTTTTTGATTGAAAACAATTTTAAAAAAAAATTTCAAATTAGACTTAATTTCATTTTCAATAATTTAATTCATCTTCCAAAAGCGGCGGAGCGTTAAAGGAAATTGATGCTACTTCGCTGCTTTGTGGTGAAAGTGATGTGAAATCAGATTCAGAGTTGTTTATGACACAGTTTCAATGCTTGAAATCACCAAGCCGGCGACTGTATTTCTACTTAACAAAATAATTTCCTAGAACTCCTTAAATAAGGAACTATACATTATCCTTTCTTTTAAAAGTATTTTCCAATTCCAAAATTCTCTTTCCCCTACCCAATACTAAACATAAGCTATTCCGTTTTATACTGACTTTGTAGGTATAACAAATATGATCTTATTTTTTTTACATCCGTCCTTCCGTAAGTCTTTTTACAGTTCTAAAATTCTATTGAAATTCTTTTAATGAACGTGAAACTAAAACAACAATCCAAAAATAACGCAAAATATAAAACACAAACTTCCCAACCGACTATGGAGGTATTAAAGCTTTGCTCTCGTATTCCTCCTTTAACATTTTACTCGTTATGGAAAGCGTTGACATGAGCAACACAAACATTATCATTAACAGTGTCACATGTGACATAATGAGACACGTTGATGTTGCCTCAAATGGTTGTTGTTTGTCCGCCTGTTGGTTGACTGTATGGATGGTTGGGTGCCTGCCTGCCTGCTGGATGGTTGTTGCATGACTAGATCTGGAGATGCCTTCAGCTGGATGAGTGACTAGAAGGGGCGAATGTTGAAAATATGTACGAGCAAATTGAGTACATGAATAAAAGGGAGTGAATCTTTGTTTGTCTGTTGATGTCACCGTGTTCATTATTATTATTATTTTTATAGTTGTTGTCGTTGTTTTCTTTTCTGTTTTATGATTTGAAGTTGGTTAACTAGTTACGTTTGTAGGAGAAGTTGTGCCGCAGAATTTTGATGAGATGTTGTATTCCAAACATCAGGCATGCTTAAGTAGTTTCCCATTTGTTCACTGAGTTTGTAAATAACGAAAATGTTACAAACAATATGTATATAAAGGGAACACTTTGCTCCATTAATGCTGTTAAGAGAGTTTCAGTATAATTTTATTTGAAGTACCCTAAAGAAAAAGTAAATTATGTTTGTAGGTTCTCATTAAGGAACAACCCAGCTAGCATTTCCATTTGTGTCATGGTCTACTGGGAATCTCATGAAGAACGTTTTTGATTTACGATTATCGGAGTTTGTAATCGTAGAAGACTCCTAGCACCGGAGAAACTGTGAGATACGTCCACAATACATTGAAAGATGCAACGATTAATAGTTGAGGGAGTTGTTTAGATAAGTGTAAATATAATCTAACGAGTATTTCAAAAAGCATGCCAAGTAGGCATTACCTTACAACACGTGGAAAGCTCAGCCGCATAATTGTTAAGGACTGTTTGTTAAATATTCCAATATTTAAAAAAAGTAGATGCTTTTGTGTGTATATTAAACACAATCATCTAGCAAACAGCCTAGTTAGCTAGGAAAAAACATTTTTTATGTAGAAATTTGGAAAGTGTGTAGGTGGTGGATCAGGAAAGTCTAGTGTTTAGTGGGATAGTTTCGCGGAAATTGTTACATAGTATGGGTTCTTTGCCTTTGGATTCGCAGGTTTTGTAAGTACAGCTTTAGTGTTGTGGATATTTAATTTCTAAAACAGTTATTGCACAATCACATGGTTGCTATGGTTTAAAGTAAGGCCCAGAACAGACGGAAAACACAACTGCATTTTCTAGTTAGTTTCGAGTTAAATTTGAGTTTATGCCATAGACTCCTATGGGAGACCCCAAATGCATGCGACTATTTTGAAACAAGCTTAAAACGTTAAAACTCGTATTGGCGTTTCAACTATTATCAAATAAAACCGAAATTATTGTTAAAATTTCATCAGATTGTGATACAAAACAGGTTGCGACGTGTGTGGAAAACGATTGAAGCTGATTTTAAACTAATAATCTAAAAAGTTTCATTTCATTATCTGTTCTGGGTCTTAGAGATCCCAAATTTTCTGCATTTAGGATCGGGTTTTTTTACTTACTGACGAGTATTAGCATATGTATGCAATGCGGGGTGCTCTGGATATGAGCCACCTGGGATTGGCCTACAATACCTGGTAGCCACGTCTTTTGAGATATTTTATTTAACGCCAATTTATTTGCTTGGGTACTGCATTCAGGGTAAATTAAAAGATGGAGATGTCGTTATGCATTTGTCCTGATATATGTTACACATAGCAATACTGATTATTGAGCATTGTTCCTATCAGTTTTTGAATAATCATTAAAATATACTAAAATGATTGGTTTTATTCAAGATATGAGAGCATGTTGATGTGTGATCAAAAGAGTGAAAAGGGCACCGGGCAGTAGTTTTACCGGTGGGGTGCTTTAAAACCTTGGGAGATAAGGCCATGATGGCTTTATCTCTCATTCAAAAGGGAGATAAAGTCTTTTATTTTTTTTTGTCCATTTGAATGGGAGATAAAGCCATCATGGCCTTAGCTCACATAAGTAATTTTAGAAAATGGCTTTATCTCTCATTTCAGTTTTGAAGATCTTTTGCATTTTGCATTGATTAATAGTTTTCTTATTTTTATAATTAAAAGGTAATGATTTTCCCTTTTACTAAAGTTAAGTATTGAAATCTGGCTTCGCATACTAAAGTTTTTCTGCGTGGCGGCCTGCGGCCGTGCTTACGGATTTTCTCCCCCAGTAGGACGCGGCAGGTGGCTTCGCTGAATAAAGTTTTCCTGCGTGCGTTACAAGAATAAAAAAATGACTTTTCCCGGAAACACTAAAGTAAAGTAACAATATTCTGGAAAAATATGGTTTTATTTCTCATTTGCGAAAAAAATATGGCTATATCTCTCCTTACGTAAAATTTTAAATATGATTGGGCAAAAAGGCCATTATGGCTTTATCTCCCATTCAATTGAGCAATAAAGCTATCATGGCCTTATCTCCCATGGTTTTAAAGCACCCCACCGTTTTACCGGGGTCTTGTCTATTGAAAATATTTTTTGTGTAGTAAAATACTGCAACCACAAACTTGGCTACACATTTACAAGCTTTGCAGATTTTTTGAAATTTTTTTCTGAATATATTTTACTGTTAAACAGTTCTCGATCAGAATTTAAATCTTAAGAATGTTATCCGGCTTTTATTTTTGTTTTTTTTTTTCTAGAAACCTGTTATATTTTTTTATAAACCAACCCATCCATAGTCGTTTCATCCCTTAGCAAACAAACATTTATATTTTCTTTAATTGTTTGTAATTTTTCTTTGGTGAAAATTTCCCACTTTTCTTAAAATAAAAAAAGTAGCAATATGTCAACTTTTAGCATCATAAATACAAACTCTTAAATAGACATATGAGAAAAATATTGTCATTATCACATGCAGCAAAATGTTTCTATTTTTTCTTCTTCTCTATTATCAAATGAAATACATAAAGGGGAAGTGGAACATTTGTTTTCCCTTAAGGTTTTTTCGTGTTACATGTTATTTTTTGTTTCTTTCAATCATACTCATCGAGAATGAGGGGTTACCATAAGTGTCTTGAAATGATTTTAAAAGTTGTCACATTTAACAAAGATACACACTCGCTCTTACACAACAGCAACTTACATATTACAGCAGCACCAGGGCTTGTTAATAGTATTCAGTTTTCTCTGGCGGTATTTTATTATTATTTTTATACAAATATTTTTCAAAAAAAAATGTTTAAAGGTGAAGTTATTTTCAAATATAAACATGTTGTTACAATGTTTTGGTTGAAATTGATTGTAAATAATATTGCTGATGTAAGGAATCTGATTATTAAAATAGTTTCGTTAGTTGTGGGCTATTTTTAGATTAGAAACATTTTTTTTTTTCAAAAAAAATAATTTAAAAAAATTGTTTGAGAGGGGAACCAGTCAAGGTTAACGACATTTTAATAGGTGTTTTCTATAACTAGAAAGTATTTTGTTTTGTCATGAAAATACTTTACCGGAAACTGTTTTTAAATTAAGTGCGATTAGCTTGTTATAAGACGTGTGTTTTCAATTTAATGTAAACCAGCCTTTTTTTTAATTGAAAAATTAAATAAATACAATTTTTGTAGCCGAAATTAGGAGTACCAAAAGATACTTAATTAAGCATTTGTGATAGTGTTCGTAACGCCAACAAATAAAAATAGTCATGGTATCACCTCATAAAATATATACCAGTCCACTCAGAATCGCAGTGTAAGTTGATGAAGGAATGTCCTTCCGTCTAGCCACGTAAAATTTGTTATAAAGGTACAGCAGCCATATTCTGTAATTCGCTTAGCTAAAGCTAAATCTGGATCGCTAAAATGCCTTAGATAATACTAAATTTAAAATTGTTAGCCATGACATTAAAAGCTTAAATTGTGGCGAATTAAATTTGTATGGCATTGCCCAAGTTTAGCAATGCACGTTACAGAATTGCATTCCAAAAAAAAAAAAAAAATGCTAAATCAACTTTATAGGTTTTTAGCGATAGATATTAAGTTTTAGCGAATTACAGAATACGACTGCGGTCCGCCCTTGCGGATGCTAAAAATTTTCTAAATAATCGCCAACAAGAAATTGAACGCTATTCTCATCTAGAATGCGGAATAATTGTTTCTATTTTCTGAGGGCTGTATTTCCGGGTCGTATCTTTCTTAAATGATTTTCACTAGTTGGCAAGATTTTCTGATGTAACCATCCTAGACTTATTTTTTATAAGGTTCATTGAAGCCACGATCATTTCTTAAAACACCCCAGACTTAAAAGCAATATTCATCAGGAATGGGGGAACCTATCGACGGAAGTTCCAGCAAGAGTGATAGAAAATTCCATAAATCGTGCCCATATGGTCAGCAACTCTAGGGGCGGTCACTTTTTCTATTTAATGAACAAAACCAAATCCACAAGCACAACTAAAGTTTTTCATATATTAAAAAAAATTACAGGCAAAGAACATCGTGTGAAAACTTTTGCGCCCCATGATATATTATAAATTGTCATTTTTTATAATCTGCTTATATGAAGCACAGCTAAGTACCAGGATCGCATAATTTGACCGAATCAGCCAAGAACTCGTAGATGCAAACATGACAGTAGCTTTTATATAAGCCCTACTCGAAAAATAACTTTTTATTCACTAAAAAGAAAAATCAATCTATCCGTACTAAAATCAATTTAAAGCGTTTATAATAGTACGGTAAGTACGGATTTTCTTGAATCAAGTACAGAAAGATTGATTCAAGTACGGATATTCAATCGCGAAATACTTAACTTATCCATATTCAATCTTGAATTCGAAATTGAATCCATCTCAAAATGGAAAATGGATTGAACATCAATTAAATGAATGATCATTGTTTATGTTCTTTTTAGTTGTCAAAAGTTTTTTACATTTTACTTACATGTGCATGTATACGTTTGTTTACGTTTATGGTATGCCACACATACACCTTTTTTTCCTTTTGCTTTGTATATGGGGTAGTAAATTTTTGACAACTAAAAAGAATTGTTTTTTGTTTTTGTACAAGTAAGCAGACCTGATAGATGGGCCTTGATTTGTATGGAATTGTTTTTGACGTTTATAATAATTTTATTTAGTTTTGAATGAAAATTTTAACAATGTTGTAAAAAATAATAATAAATGCATAATATTGTTGTGGGTAAAATTTGCAAACGGTTTCTTAATGCAAAATGTGTGTGATTGCGAAAAAAATTGTTGCTCTATTATGAACACCAAGTGAAAGCTTAAGCCTCATTTTGAAAATCATTTATACTGCAAAAATTAAAAAGACATGTTCATCAAGGGTTTATATTAAGCACAAGTTATGGTGTTTTCTTTTCTACAAAAAAATGTGCCTTTTTTTAAAAAAAAATTCAATTTGGTGTCTTTTTCTTAAAAATTTTGCTCCCTAAAAGGGTGGTTTGTTTTATTCTAAAAAAACTCATGCTTTTCGGGAGCAAACTTTTTAAGAAACAGACACCAAATTGCATTTTAAAAAAAAGGCACATTTTTTTGTAGAAAAGAAAACACCATTAGTTTCATGTAAGACAAAATATATCAACGAAATCTTTTAAAGGTTCCATTTAGGCTTTCATTTAGTCTTCAATACCGAAAATAGCTTTCACTAGAACAACTTTATCCAAAATGGTCCTACTCAGAAAAAAATTAATAAAAAACGATTTTTTTTTGCCAGCCAAAATCTCATCACCTTAACGGGCGCTTTCCTTAGGCGGACACCCCTTTTCGATAGACTTTATTGCCTGGTCCCGGCAGCGTTACATAAAAAAAATCATTGAATTCTTATGAAAGGACATTTCTCTTGAAGCGGATTCTACCTCTTGATGGAAACTCTTGCCTGGTACCGGTAGCGTTCCATAAGAATGGAATTGAGTTTTTTTTAACGAGGACATCCATCTTGTACGGACACATTTTAATTGTCCCTTCGGTATTCGGTCAATAGCGAGATTCCACTAAATATCGTTTTGCTATGGAACTCCTCAAACTTATATATTACTAAGAATGCGCGTGTGGACTACACCTTTTCCAGTTGTAATTCAGAAAGCGTCAATTGTAATTCAGATTAGTCAATTGTAATTCAGAAAGCGTCAATTGTAATTCAGATTAGTCAGTTGAAATTCAGAAAGCGTCAATTGTAATTCAGATTAGTCAATTGTAATTCAGAAAGCGTCAATTGTAATTCAGATTAGTCAGTTGTAATTCAGAAAGCGTCAATTGTAAATCAGAAATTGTCAATTTTAATTCAGAAAACGTCAATTGTAAATCAGCAATTGTCAATTGTAATTCAGAAAGCGTCAATTGTAATTCAGAATAAAATAAATGTAAAAAAGAAAAATCACTAAAAGTTTTGTGAGGAAAAATTATAAACATAGTAGCCCGTGATTTTTTTTTTTTGCAATAAAATTTCTGAATCCATTTAAATATATGTAAATACATAGTCTATTTAAAACTTTAAACAGTTTAAAACGTAATATTGACATAAATAAAAAAAAAATGGAATTTAAGGATAATTGTGCAATTTGCCAATCTGTTATGACAAGGAATTCAGTTATACGCTTGCTACCATGCCTGCATTTCTTTCACAAGAAGTGCGCACAGCCCATAACGGATGTTGAAGATAGTGCTTGTCCAATCTGCAGAGCAATAGTGACTGGAAAATATGAAATTGAAAGAAAAAAATATAAAAAACATTGTGCAAAAGACCGTGAAAGGATAGTTAATTGTGCTAACAGAGGTGAAGATTGGATAGGTTTGGCTACATCACTAGGAATTAAATATAAGACCGCATATTTTTGGATCCAATCTGGTGATACCGAAATGAAACCAAAAGGTGGTACAAAGCCAAAAATCCTTTCTAATGATGAAATTGATTTGATGCTTTCGTGGGTAGAAGAAGACTCTACCATAACATTAATGCAGCTTAAAGAAAAGGTTATAAGTCATTTCAACAAATCGTTATCTGTGTCAACAATAGGTAATTATTTAGAAGGCCGAATGTTCACTACAAAACAAGTACACTTTGAACCAGTTACAATGAACTCTGAGGCAAATAAAAGGAAAAGAGCTGAATATGTTCAATCCTTGAACCACTACATACAGCATGGAAAGCAAATTGTTTGGATGGATGAAACCAATTTTAATTTGTTTTGCCGTCGAACGAGAGGCCGTGCAAGAGCTGGGGAAAGAGCAGTACAACACCTTCCAGCATCAAGAGGTCCTAACATACATTTAATAGGAGCAATTTCAACTACAGGAATCGTACACGTGGAACGTAGAAGGGGTTCATTTACTGCACAATTAGCAAATGACTGGGTGATTACATTAATGCAAAAGTGGCAAGATATGGGTAATCTGCTGGAAGATTTGGTGATTGTTGCTGACAACGCACCTTGTCATTCAAACCTTGAAAGAGTAATTAATAGTACGCCAGCATCTCTTTTGCGGCTCGGACCCTACTCTCCAATGCTAAATCCCATTGAAAATATTTGGTCGAAAGTTAAAGCCTATGCCAAAAGCAACATTCGTGTTCCAAACGTTACAGGTCCTGGCGTGATAGAACAAAGATTGATCTACTTGGAGGAAATTATAGATCGTGCAACAAATACCATAACTGGGGGTGATTGCGCTCGTGCTGTGCAACACTGTACGGTTCACCAAGCTTCTGCGTCCTCAATGAATGACATGGCGGTCGGTCGATAATCATAAATATATGCATTTAAAAATACAACCAAATATTAGCTCTTTAGTGTACATTTTTTTCTTTTGTTATAAAAAAATAAAAATAAATAGTTAATGCAAGTTTTTTGCTTTCTGAATTACAATTGACAATTTCTGATTTACAATTGATGTTTTCTGAATTACAATTGACAATTTCTGATTTACAATTGACGCTTTCTGAATTGCAACTGACTAATCTGAATTACAATTGACGCTTTCTGAATTACAAGTGACTAATCTGAATTACAATTGACGCTTTCTGAATTACAATTGACTAATCTGAATTACAATTGACGCTTTCTGAATTACAACTGACTAATCTGAATTACAATTGACGCTTTCTGAATTACAGGTGACGCTTTCTGAATTACAATTGGAAAAGGTGTAGTAGGCAGCGTTCCATAAGAAAAGCACTGAATTCTAATGATTGAATACCACACTCGTACGGACACCCTTTTCGGTGGTTGTTCGTGCCTGGTCCCTGGTCAGTGAGTTCTTATTAGAACACATTACCCTTGCTCGGACACCTTCCTTAAGCCGATTCCCTCTTTCGATGAACATTAAGAATTAAGCTCTTGTACGGACACATTTTAGTGTTGCCTTCAGTGAACGGTCCAAAGAGAGGTTTCACTCAATGTAGTTTTGTTATGGATCTCCTCACAATTATTTATTACTCAAAATGCTCCTATAGGCTAGTAGGTTGGAATCTAGTTCTAGAGGGTTCGGCTCACGCCTAAGGCTCTGATCTGTTGCAAAACAACGGATTAAAGTCTATATTTTTTTTTTTACTGTCACATGGAATAATCTGGTAAATTTAATTTGTTATACCCTCCATCCACCACAAATAGCTGTGAAGCGGGTTTACTAAGTTTATCATTCCGTGTAAAACTTTTTATTACCCAACTCAGAACCCATAAAGTATATATGTTCTGGCTCCTTGATAATTCTAATTCGATTTAGCCATGTCCGTCTGTCTGTCCATCTGTTGAAAACACGCCCACTTTCGAAAAACTAAAAATAAATAAACAAACTTGGTGTCAAATTGCTTGTAGTTATCCTAGGCAGTTTGGTATTGAAATCCAGCAAAATCAGTTTAGTAGGATCAGAGCTGTGAATCAAAATGTGGAACCACCATCTTAAAAAATTGACAATTTTGTTACAAAAACTAACATAAATGGTTGAACAATGCACGGAATTATATAAGATTTTCCAAAAATTCATTTTATTTGACTGGAAATCCCGCTGTAAAATTTCGTAAAGTTTTATCCACAATTTACCCTAGGTCCAATATAAGCCCCACTCCGGAAAACTGATTAGAAGGCTTAGAACCGTAATAAATAATGCTATCATTACAAAATTTGATACGTCACAGTTTTATAAGACTATAAATGATACCGTGAAATTTCTTGAAGATCGGTCCATAATTTACTCTAGGCCCTTTAACCCTACCACCGGTAAACAGTTAATTACGCCTAAAACCATAATAAGTAATGCTATCAGAATAAAATGTAATACTTCACGGTTTCAAAGGACTAGAAATCACACCTTTAAATTTCGTGATGATCGGTCTATAATTTAGTATAGGCCCCATATAACGCCCACTCCGGGAAATTAATAAAATACGCCAAAAACCGTAGCAGATATATTAATTGCGGTAACATTTCTTCCAACTAAGTTTCATGTGACCAGAAAAAATTTCATGAAATTTTGTAATATACGGTCCATAATTTACCTTTGATTCCATATTTAGCAGAAATATACTGTAAACGCTAAAACTTATTTCACCGCTTTATTGAAATTCAAGTTTGTTAATACCAGATATTACTCTGTAGAATTTGGGTTCATAACTTCAAGGCTCAAATATAAATTCCCCTCCTAAAAATCATTTTAAGGTAGAAGTACATAGCACGAGTTAGTGCGCGCGCACTCTGTAGACTTCTGTCAAAAAAAAAAAGTTTAACTAGTGTATTTTAAAAGAACAAGCAACATATTTTGCCGCGTTAGCGCCAGAAAGTTGGTTAACTTTGAACTTTTTAACGCGTTGTGTTTTTTGACAAGTAATCAGCTGACAATAAAAAGAAAAATTTAGCAAATCTATGAATCGTGAAAGAAAAACTTATTGACGAGCTTAAACAAAATACAAAATTTATAAAAAAAGAATAAATTCAATAAAATAAAAAAAATCTTTATGTACTTTCGAAACCGCACAAATAAGTAAACAAATGAAAAACAGCTGACAGGAACGGCTTTTTAACGCGCGTTGTGTAACTTGCAATTTTTCAAGCGCTAAAGTTTTTAAACGCACGACAAACGTCAACTAATTAACGCGTCTTATGTACTTCTACCTTAAGTTCGGCTCAAGCTAGTTAAAATTGCTATAAATAGCATACAAGTTTCTGATGGTCGGTCAATAATTTAAAATAATGCTGACGTCCATTTTTATAAAGAACAACTAATAATAAATAGATATCATATAGATATCACTCCTGAATTATTCGAACTGTCGGTGGAGGGTACCAAAGATTCGGCACAGCCGAATATATCACTCTAACTTGTTTTTTCTTGAAAAATGTTTACTATATACTTAAAGTGGTGGTTTCAAAAGAACTGAAAATAGCCATAAATTATATTTAAGAAGCTTATAATAAAAATTTTAGACATATATTTTGCCAAAATGCCTTAAAAATTACTTTAAGTTTTTAACCGTTATGGGAAAATATTTTTGCAAACGATTTGTAAATCAATATAAAACGCTGTACACTGACGTTGATGGCAGCAAAATTTTCCCACAAAAAAAAATACTTGCAAGTAAACAAAATGTTTTAACACCCCATTCCCTTAAACATTCTGTATACTTTGGGTACAAGTTAAAACAGGGTGTTTATTTCTATTTATTTTCTTTCCAAATACGTGGATAAATACAAAGGAAAAGTGTAAGAATACAAAAAAAAAAGAAAATCCTATCATATCCTTATTATAATTTAATATCATTTATTATGTATGAGTTTTACATTACATTACCCCCGAGATCATTAAGTGACATTACACTTTTCTGCACAACACACAACAGTGACATGTCTTGTCGATGTTTGCTGCGTTTGCTTATTATTATGATAATTTGTGTTACCGCTTGTCAGTCGTTTTGGATCTCTGTCGCGCCGTATGCCAATCTTTTATTTAAAATACAGTTAGTTTTTTTTGCTGTTGTTGTTTTTATAGTTGTCGTTTGCTGCCAATTAAAGAACATCAATTACATGATTTTCCATATCAATCCGAATGAAACATGAAAAACATGAATTTAATGCAAAGTAAATTTTAACGTTATAAAGCGGATATGAATATTACAACAAAATTGAAATTATAAATGTATACCAATGACAACAACAGCAACAACTATAACGACAAAAGATGATTGAACAATTTAAAATAAAGGAAAATTTAACTTGTCATGGTTGCCGCCTATAATTTCTTGTTATTTGAAGAGAAACAAATGGAAAATTTTTTTAAAAACCCCCTTAAAAAAGAATAAAATTGTAACAAACTTTGCAGGGGTTCAGTGAACATTATAAATGCTGCACAGTGGGATGAATATTTATATACACACTGATAGAAAACTCTTGTACTAAATTTAAGATTTTTCCACGTGCTTTAAGTACGAGTCGTATTAAAAAATTAAAGTAAGAATATCAGTTCCCACTTAAAACAATTCAAAGATGAGATTACTTTTTAAAACCATTCCATTATATTGCAGGCATACGAGTGACAACAACAACATCATTACAAAATTGAAAAATATTTAAAAAAAAATTTGTGTCAACACAACAACAACACAGCAAGAAGATACATTTATATTTTTTTTTTCAAGTATTAAAAGTAAGATAAGAAGCAGAAATTCCCGAATTCTATTTTTTTAAAATAATTAATAAGAATACATAAAATTTTGAAAGTATAATAATAATAAAAATTATATGTGGGTATGCTGTTGCTGTTTTATAATTTTGTGTTCTTCTGTAAACAAAAAGGGAATTAAACACAAAGGTAAAACAAACATGTGTAACAGGTTAGTTAATAATAAAAAATCTTCCCAATCAGAAATATTCGCAAGGAAGTTTTTTCTCACGGAAAAAAATCCTCCAGCCATAAATTCCGCGGGAACAAAAAAATTAATAAGTGTCATCACCAAAGTTGTTTTGCTTATTTACACTGATTTTTTTTTTGTTGTGGCTGTGCAAGTTAAAGTAAAATTGTTTTAATTCATAATAACAATTTAAAAAAAAATATCATAGCCTTGAAACATCCCTTCAAAAATCCTACTTATAGTTTTCTATGAACTCACTCTGCTTTGCAAGGGAATTTTTTTTTGGAAAAAATGTCTCACTTTTTCATCCGGTATTTTTATTTGTAATAGAAGGCATGGTGAAAGAGGAAAATTTTCCGCTGAATATTCTCTCTCTCTCTCTCTCTCTCTGGTTCTCTGGAGTAAGTGAATAGGTTAGAAAGATAATCTTACGTTCGAATTATTTCCAGTTAGAATTCGGGATTAAACCAACTAAGAAATTCTAAAATTCTCACTTTTTCTTCATTCAATCCCGTTTTCGGATTGTCACTAAAATAATGCGTACTTGAATCATGCATTTCCTAACATAACCTAGAAATAGCTATAGAATCACGATATTTTTTATCACAAGGAACCATTTTTCTGGATCTAGTTGACTTAATTATATCGAAGTTATTTGAAATTTGTGGTATTGCAAAGTTAAACTACTGAAAAATAAAAGGAAAGACGAATGTCGATTTTTCTCTCTTTTGTACAGAAAGATTGCAAAATAATTCATAACCTCATGTATCGTCGTATTCGTTGTATAATCGTCTTATTTATTCTATTTTGTAAATTTGCTGGCACTTTTCATATAAAAGTGTTGCCTCAATTTACGATTGGTTTGTATGTAAAAAATGTTGTATAAATGCCAGGCCTGGAATTGTTCGATTTGTTTGGTGAATTAGTAAAAATGTTTGTAGAATGTGATATCTACGAGCACACATTTAGTTGTTCTAAATGACTGCCTATTCACAAGTCAAAAAATGGCATACGACAGAGCTTGCGAATTAGACAAATTTGTTTGGCCCAAATTAAATCTAAATACCAATATAATAAGATGGCTTAATGGCACAAAGATTGCTTTTTTTTAAAAAAAAGGCATACAATTTCCATTTATTTTACTTATAAGAAATAAAGGGGCAAACACTTGATATCTCGCAGTATAATCACTTAAGCTTATTAAAACTACTTTGTGCACAGGGTCTCTTCAAATAGAATTATCGAAAAGTCTGGGCCTACTTTTATAGTTTTACTCAAATCGTCTAAACGTGCTAGAAGTATTCCATTTTGCATAATTCAAGCCACTGTGTTTTGCATGATTGTATTGTAGATATAAATTTAAAAGAAAAACTGCATGCAATATTTGTTGTATTGTTAAGTTAAAATTTTCATATTGCTCTTTTATTGTTCCTACATGTCATTTAAGCGTTTCTATCTTTTCTCCATAATACACATGCCATTTATGTATTTATTTATTCTTTTTGTCTTCATATACAAAATTACTTAAATGCGGGAGGATTTAAAATAAAATTGTAATATTTTAAGTAAACACATACACAAAAGGCCTATTTGTGTTTTCCTACCAAACCGAAAAAGAATCTTACATACTTTTTTAAACCCAACATACAAACGTTATAAACAATTATATCACATCAATTAAAGCATTACAATGTCATAATCAAAATGACAAATAAAATTACATTTGATGAGAACTTGACAGCCGCTTTTACCATTTTCTCCATGTCTACTAACACCCCCATTTATTCTTCTCTATATACTTGTACATACATATAAACACACATAGTAAATATGCACATGTTGTTATCGTCTTGTTGCTATAATTTCATTCAGGTTATAATAATCAGCTGCAGCGTTGTCTGGTTTATTGTTTAACGTTTGTGTCTGGTTTCGGGTTTACACGAAGGGTAAGCTTTAACTGTCAAAAATATGAGTTTAATAACCTGTTTACGCTGTGCAATCAACAAAAACAAAAAAAAAACAGGCAAACGGAAATTCACTTGCTCAAGTGTTCGTTTTAAAAAAATTCAAAAAAAAACAAAAAGGATAAACGAATAAGTTGACAGACACACGACAACTATCAAAATTATTGTATATAAAATCTAAATTATTATTTTAACTGGGTATTATAATTAAGGCTCGTAGTTAATTTACTCTGTATCGTTATTTTAAATGTACTTAAAAAATACGTTATTATTAGAATACAAACTGTCATGTCCCAGCTAGCATTTGAAAGATCATAACCAGGGAAACCATAAATATGCAATTGCCTGTGCGACCAATGAAGGCACAAACAATATATTCATTCGTTTTAGACCTTTTTATAAATTTTGGCATCGATTTGTTAGTGCATATTTTTGCATATTTTACCGTTTGCAGCCTAATTTAGTTTAACGAGCATTTTTTAAGTTTAAAGCGCATATTTTGCCTTTTAAAGGCATATTTTGGTACATGTTCAATTTTTTTAGATGCCTACAAGAGCTTTCGCAGCAAATCAATTTTTTTATGTTTTTCTTTTTGAAATCCTAATTAACAGGCTTTTCTGTTATACATATGGATCTGTATACCCAACGTCTTGCTTCAATTTCATCATCTACATTTTATTTTCACTTTAACATTTTAAGGCAAAGAAGGTTGTCATTAACTATAAATGTTATGCGATACATAGAAATCTAGACCAATCTTTTAGTATACCGATCGACTCATAATAACTTTTTAAAGTGATCTATCGATGTCCATCCGTCCGACTGTCCATGTTTCAATTTTGAGGATAATTTGATCAAATATAGACGAAGTTTATAATTTCACATATTCCCCATAAAAACTTATTTCCAAATAAGGCTCTTTGTGTCTGTAAAGCTTCTTATTATGCAGGAATTTAAATTAAATTCGCCCCAAAAATAAATTATTTTCGAATCGGTTCACATTTACCCAAAGCTTCCATCCTTAAATAGATTTAACTTCCTTTTATACGTGAATATTATTTTACAATTTAGCGAGCGTACCTAAAATTCATATAAGGCAAAAAACCATATGGGTGTTAATATCTAGATTATATACGCAGCAAACATTTCTTATATGAATTTTAAACTAATATGGGCTTAAGCGATTATATATTTAGGTTTTTTTTTTTAATTTTGTTATTAAATTGTTAAATATTTTTGCCTATATTCACAAAAATGTTTTAAAGTTAATAAAGCTTTAAAGAACAAATTAACTAGGAAAATTATCCTTAATACACGTTTGTTCGATTTAATATTCGTTTATGAATACGGAGGTTTGTCTTCAAATGAGCAATTTTTTATTTTTAGGGCATATTTTTACAATTTTCAGGGCAAATTTTCCAGTTTTTCCTGAATATTTAATGCACATTAAATGCATTTTTAAGAGCCAAAATTCAAAATTCAAATGTCAAAAATTAAACTAAAGTTATCGATAATAAATGAAGTTATGCCAAAAACAATGTAAAATTGTTCAACTTAAAATTGACATTTCAAGCTTGAAATATTAAAAGTGTTGCTGAATCAGCGGTTAATGAGCAAATGTAGCGATTAATCGCTTTTTGTTTTTAGGTTTCTCATAAACAAAAAGTTGGCAACATTTAATAAAATTAACAGAACAGGGATGGCTAAGTTGTTTTAATTGTACTTTTTTGTTGATACTTTTTAAACTAAGATTTATAATACCTTTTTGTGTGGTGTTTTTAAAAACATAAATAAAATTAATTTCAACTAAAAAAATCTTTAAGTACAATTAGGGCAAAAAAGTAAAATTTTTAAAGGTTGTTGGTACAATTATAAAAATTCTCAACGCCATCCCTGAAACAAAACCATAACAGGAGATAAAAAACTTTGCTTACATTTTTTATATTTTGCTCTTTCTAGCATTAACTGTTTCTTTCTATCAATTCTATATCAATTAATGAATAAAAATTTAGTGTCATAAGGGCTTAACGGTTAGTTAAGCTGAACCCACACAATAAAACAAAAGATAAAATTGTTGCCTTTTGAGTCAAAGACACTTCAAAAAACGTCGTATCTAGTTTTTGTCTTAAGGGCCAAATACACTTGTCAAATGATTGTTTAGCAGGCGAATTCACACGCGTACGTGTATTGGACGTAATATCTAAATTTTTTGATTTTCCATCTACTATCGTCGATGTGACACATACAAACACATTTTCACTAAAACTATCACAATGCTTGATGAGTATTTTGATCAGTGTATTTGGGCCTTACAAAGACAACCGGCGCCCAGACAGCGATGTGACCATGTTTTTGTCTTTTTTTTAATTGGTGTGGGTTACAGCAGCACGCAGTTATGTGCAACGAAGTTCGTTTCAGATTGTTTTATCTTACTCTGTGTGGGTATGTTGTATCAAACTAAATTTATTTTTTGCAACCAATGCTTTGGCGTAGGAAGTCAAAAATACAGTTTGGCGGTTCTATTGTTTGGTATGGGCTGGGCTAAATGATAAGAAATAAGACCCAAAAATTACTTACAAATGTTTCTAAAATCACACAAAAATTATTCTTAGCCGGCCAAAAACGCGACAAATCAAAGATTGGACCATTCGAACATTCGTGGCCCACATTTGAAAAAAGTTGTTATTAATAAATAAATGTCAAGTTTTTTAAGTGTTTTATTTAAATTTAAAAAAAGGTCTTAATGGATCACCCTTTGTATACAGATGGATATATCAGATTTGTTAACAGAACCTTCAGTAAAGGAATCTTAAAAAAAACCAAGCAATTTTTAATCTGTTCTTTGAAAGCTAAAAAATACTAGAAATAGTCTTTAAAATAAACGTTGATCCAAAAAAATTTTCACCTTTCTCTCTCCACAAAAATTGCCAAACACAATATTTTAACTTTAAAGGATCAACAGAATTTTACCAATCTGTAATACAGCAATTTATGTCTCAAAATTTCACTCATACCAAAAATTATACAATTTACACCCCGTATTCCACCCTTTCACTGCCATCATTATTATGGCTCTATTTAAAATCTATTCTAATTAATTCTAATGTGTTTGTCTTGTAAAAAGTATTCATGTATTTGTAAATTGCGTGTAATAAAAACTACAAAAAAACCCGGCAGCAAACATGAGAAATATGCCAAGGCAGTTTTTTGTTAAAGAAAATTTTCCCTTTTACACTCATTCATTCATTCATACACGCAACTTCACTTATAAACGCAAAAACAGAAAAAGGATACTTTTCGTAAAGTGTGCTGGATCTAAAAAGCAAGTGTAAACATTTTGCTGCTGAGGAAAAAAGAGGTTTTGCTAATGATTTTAAGGGTTAGTTCACCTCATACTCTTAGATGTCATCCTGCGGGCAAAATCTAGGGGTGGGCTTATTTTAATTTCCAAAAGTATCAAAAGATATATTGGGCATATATTTTATTCTCTAAAAAAAAAAAAGAAAAACAAAAAACGGTAGATATTTATGATGTGGGTGTCGGTTTTGGGCCAAGTGAATAGAACAAAATAGATGTAATAAATATGAAAGGGGTGTCAAAGTTGCCGAACGAAAGAAAATTTACAAGTTTTTCCAATAATCATTGAAAGAGCTTTCACCTGAGGGCATATGTGGCGAGGTTGGGTGGGTGGTTGACAGGCAAATGAATATAAAAAATAGCAGAGGCAAATACCACAATTTTAGGGCGAGTCTTTTTTTTCGTCTTTAGAATTCTTAGTCTTAGTCTAGCCTAAAGCCTCGTTTTTAAGGCTTGTCTGTGGTAATTTATATAGCCTCATTTTTAGTTTTCTCTGTATTCTTGTTTAAACCTCTTTTTAGTAGCTTTGTAGTCTAGCATTTAGTTTCTTTATAATTTTGACTATAGTCTGTACTTTAGTGTAATCAATAGTCTCAATTATCATGCTGTCTAAATTTTCGTCTATAGTTCTATAGAATCGTCTTTAGTTTTGTGTAAAATCTTAATTATGTCTAAAGCCTCGTACATAGTGTCGTAGTCTCGTCTCATTTAACGAATTTTCCTAAGTTTTGTCTATATTTTCTTTAACAGTCGAGTCGAGAGTTTAGTCAAATAAAAAGTCTCGTCTATGTTTTCTTCATTCTCGTCTATAGTGTTGTCTTCAACCTAATCTGTAGCTTCTTCTATAGGTTTGTCTACAGTATTTTTTTATTGACTCGGTTATAATATTCTCTTTAGACTTGCCTGATAGATATTGTATTTACTTCATATTTTCTAATCATAGCAACCTTAGAATAATTTAGTTTTAGAACATTTTCATACTTATAATTCTATATGATAATTCATTCAATAAAGAACTTTCATCAATAGCCGAGGTTAATGCTTTCAAGGCAAAACAACATAGAAGTTTCAAGAAAAATAGTCAAAATGGTAATTTCAATAGCAATAACCGACATAACTAAAGTAACAAGGTGAAAGAAATGCCTAGAAATCAACAAAACACATGATGAAATGCTGCTCCCATTGTGGATAGCGCAATCACGAGTCACAATCTTGTTTTTACAAGAACAGCAAGAGCCATGTATATGGTAAAATTGGACATATTTCAACAGTCACGCCTATAGTACCCTCTGAAGTCAACGCTTAAGACTCGTCTATTGTCTCTTTTATAGTCTTGTCTTTACAGTCGCGTAAATTAAATAAGTTCTGAGGTCTCCACTCAAGTCTCGTCTATAGTCTGTTAAAATGATTCATTAATACTTTTAATCTACAGTCTAATTAAAAATCTCGTCTACAGCTTTAACTATCTTCTTATCTATAGTTTTGTTGATAGTCTCGTCTTAAGGCATCTATTGTCTTTCTTAAAGTCTCTGTAGACCTCGTCTAAAATCTCATCTGTAGGGTCATCTTTATTTTCTTTTATATACTCATAAACAGTCTTCTCCTAAGTCTCATTTAAGTCCGATTTGATAACTTGTGCTATGCTTGTCTATAACCTACCTCATCTATAGTCATACCTAGAACTTTAGATTTAGTCGTCTTTACAGCCGTAGCTAGCGTTTCTAGGAGAAGGAATAAACGTTATAAATTAAAGACGACTTAAAACTTAATATCCAAATTTTAGATTCAAGCTTAGAAAACAAAGACGGATTTGTTTTTAAAAAAGAAATTAATGGAAAAAAGTACTTTTTAAGAAATGTTAGTTACGGCCTTTTATACTCTATTTGTCTGAGACCAAAAAGCCGTAACTACAAGAATAAAATTGTGCATAAAATAAAACAAATGGTTAAGATAAGAAAATAGTGCTTTAAGGACGTAACTAAAAAAGTTTTTAGGCAAGTGATGTCTTTTTGTATCTATTTATTGTAAGTATTTTAAAACAAAACACAAAATTCCTCATAACTATTAAAAAAATTTATTTAATTTATAAATTTAATTTGAGAAAATAAAATTAAATTAAAGTGGTTAAGAAAAATAATAACGCAGAGAGAATCAAAGGCAACTTTGTTTTGATTTTTTTCTTGTTTTTTTTTTGGAAAACTGTAGTTACGGCTTTTTGGTTTATGAAATTGTTAACGTTGCAGTAACGGCCTTTTGTTTTTCGGAAATAAAATCGTTATTTTTGGACGTATACATGTAAGATTTTCTGTGTAAATGTGTTTCGGTTAAGTACGTCATAATCAATCAAAAAGTCAAATTTGAATTTTTGAGTAGTTACGGCCTTTTGCATTTTAGGCGACGGTATGAAGCATCCCTAAATTGCGCGGCGTCAACGCTTTGCAATTGGAAAATCCAATTTTGACAGCGCGTTTAATAGTGAAGATGGCCGCTATTGATAACAGATAATGGCAATTTTTTATCAATCTAGCGGGTTTTGCTCTTCTTTTTATTTATATTATGAAGGTTTTATTAAACAGGAAAGTTAACAACGTTTACGCTCTTGTTTAGGTATAGTATAGCAGCGTAAAAGCCAAACGGAAATAAACGTTCCTCCATTATATTTAGGTACGGCTGTTAGTCTTGCTTACAGTTTCGTCTCCAGCTTCGTTTACAGTTTTGTGTATGGCCCTCTTTATAGTCTTGTCTTTAGTATTATCTTTGCTCTTGCCTTTAATAAACTCTACTTAGTATCTTAAAGCCAACTACATTGACACATTCTTTGCAGATTTAGCTCTTCCTGGTAGCTATTTCTCTTTATGTGTATGTTGCCATTCAAACATTTAAGTTCACATCGATCAAAAGTGCTTTTTAACTGCTCGACATTAATTTTATTACACTTATTCCAATTGTCTGCTCTGTCTGACTGCCTGGCTATTTTTTCATTCGCTATTCTTATACCCCAAATTATTTGTCACTCCCTTAGCCCCAAGGGGTTTTCATAGATATAAAATGGTTAGGTTAAAAAAAAATTATCTTATCATAACTTTTATTCATTTATAAAAATAAAAATTATACTTCTATTCTAGCGCTGTTTTTGGGAGGGGTTATAAAACTTTGTCATCAAAAGGTCTTTTCCAAAAGCTGTGTGAAGGTGGTCGTTAGTTTCAAATCAAAATCAACGGAAAGGGGGTGATTGACTGATTATGTAGCACATAAACTGTTTAAATAGTTAAAACTATAGCTTCCAAAGATAGATGGGTGTTTTATTTTTTTTCACTGTGACAACGGAATTGATTAATTATTATCTATAAATAATTTTTTATAGCCTAATTTTTTTTTTTTTTTTTGTTATTTTAATAAATAAATTAAAGTTTTAACGTTTCGTTTTGTTTTATAAGTTTAACTGTTTTTTATTCTTTGGAAATGTTTTTTTTTTGCGTTTTGTTTCTCTCTTCGTAGTTGACTTCCCCTTAAACACTTTAGGGGTTAAGAACTTTCATAGTATAATCGAATTTGTTTTGGTTAAAATTGATAAATCTATTTTTAGGCAATGAATACTTTGAAAATAATTGATTAATTTTATAAAGAAATATTTACAAAAAAAAAACTTTACGGTAACATAAACACTTTCATTATGTTTTATATTACAAAAAACTAAGGGTTGAAAATTGTTTATGTAGAGCAGTTGGGTGAAACAATTTCAAAACAATTTTTCACCTGCCCAGTTGACAGCTGTCGATAGATGACTTTTGGATAATAGAATTTCAATGATACCAACATACCGCTTTTTCTCCATATTCATAAACATATTTTCAATTCTAATGGAAAAATCGTTATTAAACTGTTTTATTAAATTGAAATATTTTTGTAAATAAGGCCTTTTGACACATATTTCTCTGTAAGAAAGATTAAAATATAGAAAATATACTACTTAAATATCGCCCTGGTTCCTTTTTTTTTTTAATTTCCTAATTTAATTTCGCGAAGCTCTTCGCTTGTCAGCTCCAGAGTCTCTGGCGGGAATCGAACCCGCAACCCCGGCGCTGATAGACTAGCTCACTACCAGTTAGCCTACCGGGACACTCCTTTGTTATTTTTTTAAATTTTTTTTTTTTTTTTAATTTTTTTTTTCCTCTAAAGAGAATCAACTCAAAATTATTATTTAATCACTTTTTGCAGAAAATTGATGCACAGTGGTTATATTAAAAAGTCACTAAGGGCAAACATGATGCCATAATCAAGCCATGAGCAAAGGAATGCGATATGATAGGATCGGACTTTAAATGGCAGCTTTTTAGGGTGTGGCAATACATTTTTTTTTGTAGGGATAAATAGGGATAACAAACTGTGTTTTTTTGTATGGAGGTCGACCTTCTTTAATAAACATTTAAAAATTATTGAAAATCTGTGGTGGCATTTAAAGGACGTCTTTTTAGACATGTCTAACAAACACGTTTGTTTTGTTTGCCGACGATCGGGTTAGAGAAGAAAGAGGGGATACCAAATAGACACGAAATGAGTTTGAAAACATAATTGAGGGATTCACAAGGTGCGTGTGTCAAGTCATAATGTCCTAAAATTGTACAATAGTTAAAAAAAATAATTGTTGTGTTTCAAACTTAAAGTCCTAAAATAATAAGATTGTGCAGTGTTTATTGTTTTGTCATAGCTACACAGTTGAAATCTAAATTATGAGGGGTTGCTCACAGGCCTCATATTTTTTCAAGTTACTATTTTAAAACATATGATTTTATAACTACCTTCTGAATTCCCTAAATATGAATTTATGTTTGTATGTTAAGTTTTGCTACTTTGCTATAACTACGTGACTAGCTTTTTGACTGGGCGACTTCATAGCTACACATTGCATTTAGTACATGACTTTATACAGGTCGCGTATAGTGGAAAATTCCGAAAATTAACTACTAATTTAGTTGCGGACAGTCTGCGGTATGGATGGGCAAGTTGAAAAAATATATCGATATATATCGAATCGATATTTTTTTAGAGTATCGATATTTATTGTTTCAAAAATATCGATATATCGATATATCGAACGTATTTTGCGGAACTATTACCAAATTAAAAAATTCATTATACCTTTGTACAAACATATGTATGAACAAATAAATTATATGTATGTAATTACATTGTTACTTTTTATTGTTTCATTTTATTTAAAAAAATTAATAAAAACAAAAAAAATTGAATCAAAACAAAAAATTCAATTATAACAAAAACAAAAGGGAAGAATACAAAAAAACCATAAGAAAAAAAAATAAATTACGAAAAATTTAAATGGAAGTAAATAAATCATAGAAGTACCAACTTTCCTTAAAATTTGAATTGCATCCCAAAAGTACCAACTGGTTTTAGTCAAACCAGTAATCATCAGATATGGACATCAGGAGCACTCTCTGTTTTATGTGCACTCCAGACAATCTGCTTCTTGTATCCGGCACTGCTTCCTATAAATGTCAATTATTTTAGATCTTCATGTTTGTTTAAAAAAAACATATGATGCATGCAATGATTCCAATTCTTAAAAAACATATTGTTTGAAAAACGGCTAAAATTTTGTGGTTCATACAAGAGCTTTAATTTTAGCAAACTTTTTCCAGCATTTCAACCGGTATACAGTATAACCCGGTAAATTGTCCCGCGCTTAAATGCCTTTCACGCTTATTTACTTTGAGTTTTAAATCCCCTTTTTTCATCTATTTTCAAACAAAATTACACCTTTGATTGTCATACGCTTATTTACCCAATTCGGGTAATTGCCTTAAAAATTAAACTTCCAAAACCGAAGTAAATCTAAATTTTACTGTCTGCAGGAAAGAAACCAGAGTCCCTGCGGGAAATCGAACCCGCAACCCCGGCGCTAATAGACTAGCTCACTAATAGCTACAGTTTGGAATAATACAGGGTCCGCCAAATAACTTTTTTTTTTTGAAAATGCTATAAAAAAAAACTACTGAATATTTTCTCAAATTTCTTTTTTATTTAAAAGTACAATCCCTCCGGTTAATAATGGAAAATAATTTCATTCATATGGCTGCCTCGGCTGGCCATGCAGTAGCCTACACGTTCGCTCCAATTTTGAAGCACATTATCGATTGTGTGCAGCTGTATTTCACCAATGGCTTCACGAATATTGTCCATTAAAGCGTCAATTGTCTCTGGCTTGTCGGCGTAACACTTATCTTTGACGGCACCCCACAAATAATTGTCCAACGGTGTCAAATCGCAGCTCCGAGGTGGCCAAACGACATCAGCTCTGCGGCTGATAATGCGATCTTCAAAAACATGTCAACCAAATCTAACTCTTCCATTTTGAGCAAAAAAAATCGGCTATTATCGCATAGTACCTTGCTCCGTTTACTGTAACGTTCCGATTTTCATCGTCCAGACAGTGCTTCTTACAGAGCGCGTGGGCAGCTTTTGAACTGTCTCTGATGGCTCTTCACACCAAATTCATTTTGAAAATAAAGTTCAATGATATTCACGGTGAAATGGCAAACCTTGCAGAGCATTTTGGTCATTGTCAAATGTCATGAATCTTTTTTTTTAACCGAAAAAATGAACACTAAAAAACCAATTATAAAAAAACAACCCTTTCTGTATGGATATGGGTATGAATATAATTCCCAATTACTTAATGACTTCATCTCTATTGTACAATGTTTTAAAATAGCATCATAATCAAAAGACAAAACGTCAATTTCAAAATATAACTACATAAAAAGTTATGGGTTTGACTTATATTGAGATGACTATATTTTGGTACTTAGAAAATGTTTGATATTATTCATTTCATATTTAATTTTTTGTATTTTTACATTTCCCTTTAAAATCCCAACACTTTAAAAAATCAAATTAAATTTCAAAGAAAATCTATTTTAATCTACCACTGGTTTACCACTTCAAACAACTTGTGGTGTCTGTGGTAACTATATTTTTTTTTTAAATTTTTATATTTTATAGGTTTCCTGTAAAAGCTTAAAGGTTTAAAACGTTTGTTTTCGAAAATTCTTACACAAAAACAAAATTACAACCAAACAAATCAAAAAAGTACCGAAAAATTGATGAGACTGCACAGACAGAAATTTAAGAAAATTATTCAATCTCTATAAAAAATAGTTTAGACAGACAGGCAGAACGCCTTTAACTTGTAGGCATAGATTATGTATGATTTATTTATTTTTTTCCCAGATTGACCAGAGAAAAGATTTTTTCCTTCCCTTCTTACTTTCTTTTATTTTCCTTTGGCTCTAAAAAGGAATGAGTAAGTTGCTGTTTTCATATACCGCTTTAGCACCTCCCTTATTAAGGAAGTGAGTGATTTTTAGTGATAAGGGGGGGGGGGGATGTAGACCAGTATTTAAAATTTTATTTCCTGTAAGCAAATTGGGTTTGCCCTAAAATAAAGTTTGTAACAAGGACTTAGTTCAGTGATGTGCGACTACATTGCTTAACATTGTTTTTAGAATAAAATCTACTCATTTTAAATGAAAATACCAAAAATTTTAAAAAAAACTAAAACACTTTTTTTGACTTATGCAAATATTAACAATTTAAACCACATGATTGATTATTTGATACTTCAACCTTCATCATGTGTTTTTTTTTTTTTTATTTTTTTTTGAGAGAAAATATGTAACCAAACAAAATTTTTAACCCGCATGTTTTATAGAACTCTAAGCAACATAAAATAGAGGTTTTTAGAAAAAAATAAGAAGTCCACCATTTAAGATATATATAACGCCCCGATATTGCGGGCGCTGAGCACCGCTGGTCACCCGAATAATATCTTCCAAAAATGTTTCGGAGTCTATTTACAGCAAAAAAACATTTAATTATTTATAAAACATAATATAAAGAAAGGTACAAACGTTCACCCCGATTTCTACGTATTGTTCCTGTGCCTTGATGGCTTAACTCTTTCAGAGCTGTTAGCAATCTAAAGGACGCGAAAAAATTGTCCATATAAACATGCACTGGGAGTCCTATGGGCAATTTTGAAACTAAGTTGGCAACGACAGATCCTCCGACAACTAGTTATGGATTGGTATTACCTGTGCTAACGGCTTGGTAGGGTATGGCTTGTAAAGTATGTATATCCGAGGCGTGTAGCCTGAATACATGTTTGTGCTGCTTTTTACTGTGATGTCCATAATTTGGAATTATTGATTAATCGATACTAACTGAATAGTACTGAGACCAATACTTCATCCATTTTTCATTAAGTTTTTCACATAGAGGTCGTACTTTTGTAAACTTATCTAAAGCGGCGTTATCAGAAACATGCATTAATCGAAGTATTTGTTCAAATCGTGAACGAGATATTGTGTTAGCTACGCCAGTGTTATACTTATCGTCTCCAGTATCCCGGTACATACAATTTGTAGCTTTAACGTTATATTTACTAAGGAAAAATATTGCAAACACTAGGCGAATTTTTTCTCCTATTACATACAATTGTGTTGTTCCGTCAAAAACTGCTTACTTTTTTGAATTTTCTACGTATGAATCTAGTATGTCATCGCTGTAAAATAATTCAAACCATTCAACGGTAGACCTGTTAGTACTCAAAAGATCAGGGAAGTCCATTACTTTCTCTGGTGCTCTGGCAAGTCAATTTCTTTCCATTTACGTTTTTCTATGACTTTCTTTTTTGGTTTTGGCTTTTTCGCTGTAGAACTGGATGCGATTTGCGACAGGTGCAAGTTATCTTCAGCTGCGTCGTCTTGATCTGTTATTTCTGAATGCAATCCATGTTCTTAATTCCGCACGCATTCAAGCTCTTCTTCAGCCCATGATTTCCCGCCAATTAATTTAAATCTCTCACAAGAGCACCTTCCTCGTCACTATCACTTAATTATGTCATCATCAGTCTCTGAAATATCTAAAACTACAAAATAAGAATTTGTAAGCGTATTCAATGTTAACCAATTAGAACATAACATGACATGAATTTAAAAGTCGATGTGCAAGTTCGTGCTCAGCGCTCCAATAATGGGGAGATATAGAAAGAACCTCAAAAATCAATATTTTACCATACACAAATGATTTTTGTGGCAAAACTGGCTAAAAACACACCAATCAATAAAAAAAAAACTACTTTACATGATCTAACTAAAAAATAATAATTAAAATTGTGGTTATTTTGTTGAACTATTTACGGTTTTTAAATCAAATTTTTAATATTTTAATCAGGCTTAAGTTCATCAAATTTAATTTTCATTAAATTATTTTTATGAAAAAAGGAATTTTACAACATGAAAATTAATTAAAATTGTTATTGATAATCATTCATTCTTGATTGACCTGAGATTCGAACCCAGGCGGCTGGTTACCATGACATGTTTCGATAATAATAATCTTACTTTTTATATTTTTTATGTTGATAAAGCACAAGTAACGGTAAAAGTACACTCAACAGAATAATTAGTAACTTTTTAACCACACAGATGGACAATAACTCGCCGTTTTGAAAATGGGGCGATGAGCGCATTTTTATCAAAAAAAAATTAAATAATTATATATTCACTCACTGTTGCCAAATGTCGCTTAAGTTCACTTCCATTTCAATTCCCGTTTCTTTCCGGTTTCTCAATTTCTCACTGGGTTATTTTGGTCATGCCAATACACTTACAATTTTAATGATGGCCAGGAGAAAGTCATCAACAATTTTGTTTTAAGAAGAATCTCGGTTAACAAACACATGAAGGGAGGAGATTTTAAAGACCACATTTGTATTCGTTATAAGATATGTGTGTCTTAAATAAAAGCAAAAGAAAAACTAGATAAATTATTGATAAATTTGTAAGCGTTATAGGGGACTTTGGTAATGAGTTACTAATTTTATTTCAAGATTACCTAATATTCTTTGTGGATTCTCTAAAATTGCTTTAATGTGAAATCTAAAACTAAATTTCTAAATCTAAGTTTCTAAAACTAAATATCTAATTAATTGCTCAGTCATTGTCGGTCGAATACTTCAAAATCTAATGTTTAACATATAAATATGTAAAAGATCTCAGAGAAAAAAACTAGTCTGTAGCTCATATTTAAACGAGATCAAGTGGCTGCTTACCATATAAGTGACAAATTTGGACTTGCGAATTATTAACGTCTGAATGAATACTAGAATTTTAATGATGATCCTGCCATAATTGATAATTGGGGGATTCACAAGGTGTCATAAAGTCATAAGTCTTAAAATAATAGCATGAAAACATACGACTGTTGTGAACAACCCCTCATAATTTAGTGTGCTATTTTAAATTTAAATCAGCTGATTTAAAACAAATATAGGAAATAAATATTTACCAAAAATAAAAATATTTTTTAATTCTAATTCATGAATTTATAAAATAAATAAGATCTTTCCTAACTTTTTTCCATTTTTCAGACGCAAGCCACAAATAAATTTTGTTTTGTTTGTTTTCCAAACATCAGAGTCCTAGGCCGATCTTATTTGACGCCGCAACTGTTTTGTTGCAAAAATTGCTAGCCGCAGGTTAAATTTGGATATTAGCCGGATAAAAGTTTACCATCAACGGCGACGGCTACAAAAACTAATGCATTTCGGCTCAGCCGCTAAGCGCAGGTCTCTTCTGATTGATTACGTTAGCACAATAAACATACCAAGCAAAGTTCTATTAATTTAAGACACTTTTTGTTTACAAAGCAACAACAACTTTTTTAAACCATTGTAAAATTTTAGAACATTATGACAATATAACATGATAGCACACCTTGTGAATACCCCAAATATCTTAATGATTATAGCACACTAAGAAGACGTAGTGTACTATTGATCCCTTGTTTACTTGAACTTCGCCGAGAGTCCTTAGAATCTCCAGGGTCTATAGTGAGCAAACTTATTTTTCAATTTCAAATAAATAATTGAATGTAGAAGAGCCTACAGTTTATAAATTTTTAATGAAATGTTTTATTATTGTGGTTATACAAACATAATTTTTAATTTTTTTAATTAATTCTAATAAACAACTTAGATACTAGTCAATTGTTTTTTATGCTTTTTTCCCGCCTTCTTCATTCTGCATAATTTTCGCCAAAATTTAGCAATAGGCGGCATAAACAGCTTCACAATTATTCAACAAGCTTCTATGGGGAAAAAATTGAATGAAATGTGTTTTTAATTTACAAAGAAAACAAATTTAGGCCCAGTTAGCTTTCTTATAATCATATCTAAAACATCAAATTTAATAACAAATAAGGTATATTCAAGAATTTTTGTTTTAATTCCAAACAGGTTTTACACATTTGCCATACAAACAATCAAATACCCCAAAGGTTATGTTAAAAGTACAATTTTCACGTGTTTGCCAAGCAGTTTGTGTGGTTTATTTGGTCCTTTAAATACCAGATTATTAATCAAATCTTGCAAAGTGTCAATTACGAGTGTAAAATACAGCAAAATCAATTCACTTAACTCATACTTTACTTAAGAGCTTTAGCTTTCTAACAGTACTTGGTCTGAATATTTTTATAGAGCCTTACCTACAACCAGTCCAGGACTTAAGTCCCAGGTGCCACTGGTTCCCATGTTACCTGATTATATTATTTATTTTTATTAAGCGTATGGATTATTAAAACACAAAGATATAAGTGCTCAAGCTTTTATTTCTAACAATTTAATGAGTTAAGCCAAGATATTGCGTCAGGTGTGCTCGATATTTCCTTGGAAAGATAATGCGTGGCAGTTGCAAATGATGTCGTTGATTAATTGTGATGGTTCACCACACAAACATGGCCAACTTGGTCTCGGTAGGGAGCAGATAAGGACAGTGATATCGGTCATGAGGGATCACTGGGTTAACTACTGAATAAGATGTCATAATAAGGAGTAGGAGAAGATATTTCATTTTCTCTGCCAATGCCCCGATTTCGGGGATATTAGGTTTAGGCATTTTGGGAGACCGGATTAGCCATGTTTGGACGATATGTCTAGCGTAGAACTGAAATCGATCTTTCTGTTTTGCAGGAAGTATGGTGGATACTGGCTGACTCTTGTCACTGGCTAGGGGTATCTCAAAGGGACAGCAAGTGAGCTGTACTTGTGCCGGCTGACCACACAAACCGCAAGCGTCATTTTAAAGTCCTCACTGTATTAAGGTTCCAAATGCTCTGCATTTTTAAGGACGAGGGCGGTTAAAGTTACAAAATTATTTGCAAGGGAGTTAAATTCAGTTGTCTTGTTATGTCGGTTAAATAAGGGACTACCACGTCCCGGAGTCTTTTCAGGATATTGAAGTAATCGTTGTGTAGTGGTTCAGTTAGCATACGACTTGTACAAAACTGCAGATTCTGCTACAAGGAATTACTTTGCTTAACTTTAGGGTGGGTCCCAATTTCCTTACCGTCTCGCAGGCAGTTTTCACGTCAACAAAGGACACTGCAGCTTTTTGCATCTTGTCGAAATTAATTTCGATGTAGTAGAAAAGGGCTAGTTCTTGATTAGTGTAGATATACACCCTTCTAAAAATTATTTTTTAGGAAATAAACCTTCTCAATATCATCATTAATTTGACTGAGTATTAGGCGTTCGATAAGTGGTGTAAAAAGTCCTTCAAATAGCAAAGCTCGTATCCCTGGAAAAACCCACAGCGTGTACAGCAAATCAAATAGTAAAACACTTTTGGGACATTGGCAGTGAACAGTTTATTTCAAGAGCGTTCACCGCTTCCATTATCTCCTTTGGGGGTATCTGAAAAGACGTGCGAACACGAAATAATTGAATTCAAACAGAAGTTCAAGCGATAGCACCGGAAATTTTTTTTGACTTTGTGGGAAAAAGTCTTAAAAGAAGTGCGACAATGGGTGGCATTTACGCTACCTAATTTCTTACGCTTAAATTACTTATTTATTAAACATATTTAATTTAATTTTTAAGTTTGAAATATTTTTTTTTTTTGCTTTAACGGTGGCAAACGCTTTAACTGGAAAAATATAATTTAACTCAAGGTAGGGCTCTTTTTCAAAGGAAAAACCACCTTAAGCATCATGACCTGACAAATTTCTTAAACATCTATTCATTTCCCAAGCATAACAAATTTTCACTTCTACAAGGACATTGCTTAAATTTAGAAACAGTAAAATCTAGCAAAAGTGGTTAATAAAATTAAATGAAGAGCAAACAACTTTTAAATATGAAGTTACTTCTCAACTCTTAAAGATCCACATTCCTCGATGCCACTGTCTTCCTTTATCAAAAACGCACATGCAAAGTCCAAAGTCCTTTTTTTGTTTGTTTACTTGTCGTTTTGTTTTTGCCTTTTGCTTATTTCCCTTTAACACAAGAACCTAGACCAACAATATGTATTACAAAACTTGTAAATTTTCTAATTTGCTTAGCAAGAATGTTAAATTGCAAATATTTATTGGGGCGAAAACTATAAAAAAGTCATATTAGAAAATAGAAGCAAAAACAACATGCGGAATAAAATACATACAAAAACAAACAAAAAATAGAGTAACTCTAACAAGGATATAGAACAAAGACTGATTACGTCCTTCATGCTACACCAGGATAGTGGCTGTGTGTTATAAAGAAATTTAAAGAAAAGAAAAAAAAAGGAAAAATGGTCTTGTGGTTGATAAAGGTTTCTCTTATTTAGATTTTTTTTTTATTTTTTAAACAAACATACACAATGATGTAGAGATATTGATGCTTTTCTATAAACTGGAGCAAAAACTCTTTTATACATCATGTTACTGAAATATTTTCCTTTCACTTAAACACACACAACTTTAATATTTTATATATCTAAGTTTTTTACATATACGAGGGCTGTTCGTTGGTCTAGTTTATCTATTATGTTGTGTTTATGTATCGGTCTTATTTGTTTGCTTTTTTAGTTTAGCAACTTTACTATTTTAACTGCTTCTGAAAATCTCTTACCTCTCATTTATCTTTAGCAAAAGATTTACTGCCTTTGCTGGTTGTAGTTGTAGTTTGAGATTTATTTTTATCTTTTATTTTATTTTTGTTTTTTTTTTTTTGGTAGTAAAAATGACTGCGGTCACAACATTTAAAATATATTTTTTGTATGTATTTTGATGAGTGTGCTATGACCCTATTAAATAAGCTTTTTTTTCTTCTTGGTTTGCCTTTTAATCCGGTTTTTTTTCTTTTGACTCCCTTACGTCCTTTATCATTCCTGAAAAAAGGGTTTCTTTACAATTCTGGGCACAGTGGTTGAGTGACCGGAACCGTAAAAGCTTTATAGCTATAACTTTTATTAGAGATAAGTTTAATAATATTCCAAGTACGAGAAATTAGTAGAAAATTAATAAAATTGTGGTAAAAATAAAGTCTCCTTCTTACTGAGGATTTTACGAAATTTACCCAGAATATTCTATTAATAATTAATTTTACCTCAATTCTTCCGCTGCTCTTCATAGTAGGAATGGGCAAAAAATATCGATATATCAAAATATCGATATTTAAAAAAATATAATCGATATATATCGCCGATATTTTAAATACCGATATATCGATGTATCCATATTGAAATACGACTATCGAATTCGATATTTTTTAAAGTCAGTCCTCATTAAGAACTCAAAATTTTAGACGCATTGCATGCATCAAATGTTTTTTAAACTAATATGAATGTCTTAAATGATTGGCATTTATAAGAAGCAGTGCCGGATACAAGAAGCAGATTGACTGGAGAGCACATCAAACAGAGAGTGCACCTGATGTCCATATCTGATGATTACTGGTTTGACTAAAACCAGTTGGTACTTTTGGGGTGCAATTAAAATTTTAAGGAAAGTTGGTACTTCCATGACTTATTTACTTCCATTGAAATTTTTCGTAATTTATTATTTTTTTATTTCATATGGTTTATTTGTGTTCTTCCCTTTTGTTTTTGTTATAATTGAATTTTTTGTTTTAATTAAATTATTTTGTTTTTATTAATTTTTTTTAAATATTCAAAAGATTTTGTTATTCGTGCTTAATTCCCAGTTTTTATTATTGATAAAAACACTTGAAATTTATTGTTGATGGGATAAGCTATTCCTTTCCGCATTTCACTTTTTTAAAATAAAATTAAACAATAAAAAGTAACAATGTAATTACATATAATTAATTTGTTCGTACATATGTTTGTACAAAGGTATACTGAATTTCTTAATTTGGTAATAGTTTCAGCAAAATACGTTCGATATATCGATATTTTTGAAATAATAAATATCGATACTTTAAAAAAATATCGATTCGATATATATCGATATATTTTTTCAACTTGCCCATCCCTAATTCATAGCTTCATTGCCCCGTGTTCTTAGGCCGACAAAGTTCATCAGGACCTCTTCTAAGGGTATGGCGTATCTATTTCCACTTTCTGCTCCTAGTTATAGTATAAATTGGTCCAAATGTGAAATTGGCCAATATTCGAAATATAAAGACAGCACTGATTAACAAAACCCAGTAATTTGCAATTTAGTGGCGTTTCGACATCCACGATTTTGTAGCTATGAAGCAAAGCCGAATAGACGTATTTTTACAGTTGGAAGCATGCAGTGTTAACCTTACCAATTCTGGGTTCTTTGTCAGATGGTGCTCCCTTTTCGAGCTCCGTCTCGTCAACTCATTGGCCTTTTCACTGCCGGTGAATACCATCAAGGTCACATGAGGCCTCATGTAGGGTTTCATAGGAGCCTGACCAAAAATTGTCCTTGCTAGTTTTTAACACTCATACAAATGTCTCGTATCAGGGTTGGCTGCCCACTGGGAAACCCAGAAAAACCCACCCGGGTTTTAATGGGTATTTTGTTAAAAAAAAGCCCAAGAGGGTTTTTTTCTTTATGTTTGTTTAAACAAAGATGGTATAATTTTTACATTCTTTTTACAGAAAAATAAAAGAAAATTATTATAAAATGCTAAGAATGTGTTTATATGCCTTTGTCCTTATGTTGATTTACCGTAAGTGGCTTTTCTATATTAATTAATTGCATTGAATAGTATACCACCTAAAGGTATTTAACATCAAATTCAACCTTTTGTATATCTTATTAATTTTAAAAATCAAAATCAGGCTTTCTAAAATAAACTTGATTTGAAAACTGCAGAATATGATTTGTAAAATACTCAATTTGAAATTCTGAAATTGTGTGTTTTTTTTACCTGAATTTAAATTTGGAAAAGGCCAAATTTTAAATTAAAATCGTATACATAAAAAGTGGCTCAGATTTTAAGTGTCGATACATTTTAACAAGAGCTACTGCTTTTTCCAATCCAAGACGATTTCTATGGTTATTCCATATTAACCAATAAGGGGGAAAATTTTTTCTATTGATGCTGAAGTGAAAAAATCGTAAGAGTTTGCTGGTAAAAATTTTAGATTTTTTTTTGATTGCAAAAAAGGATAATGGAAAATTGCACTCATGTTGAAGTAAACGGTCTTTATTATAATTTAAAAGTGTAATGTTGTAGATATTTTTCGTGTCGTTTATGGAAATAGATGATATATATGAAAATGGAAAAAAAAACTTTAAAAACTGCAATGTTTCAACTTATAAACCTAATTGTTTACTAGAGTGGGTCACTGATGTATGAGAAAAAAAAAAAGTTCTCAAATCAAATTCTAATAGCAATATTTTTTTGTATTACGTTAAAACAAAAAAAAATTGCAAAAAAAAAGTTCAAAAAAGTGCCATCTTGAGCCCGCGCATGTGCTCCTAAGAACTAAGAATATTTGAAAAAAGTCCATTTTTTAAATTTTAATATTTTTTTTACTATCAATTATTATTAATTAAAACTATAAATATTTTGAATTAAACTTAAAAAAATAAAAATTTGGTTCTTTTACAACATAAAACAATAAAATCCTTTTTGGTCACAAAATCTTGTTTACTGTAAAATCCGGGCATCTCTCGTCTTGATTCAAGTTTCGTCTATATTAAACCATCGCTTGACTTTTTTTTAGCGCAAAGAGTCATGAATGCTTCTGACACTATTTTCACGAACCTAAAAGTCGTTAAAATACAGTCATATGCTTTTCTGCAATACAATGCTATTGTTGCTATAAGGTAAAAGCGCGGGCTCTTACACTAAAAATAAATTAATAATATTTTACAGGGATCTAATTCAGACAAAAATACAACATATTTACGCTATTAGAAGTCGATAAGAGAAAAAATATTTTTTTGACCCTGCCTATTGTTTACACTTGGCTTAAGATTGTTTAAATTGCAGCTTTTAATGTAAATTCTTTTGCACGTGTTTGTTGTAATAAAAATATGCATTTTTCCATTTGTTCAATCAAGTAAAATCTGAACTGAATACCGTTATTGTAAAAAATATTCCGCAACTTTAATTTTAAATGACAAACAGGGTGCAGGAAATGAGAGGTGCATCTGTATATGTAAGGAATTATTTAAGCGCTAGCTTTTCTTTTAACCATCCATGCATTGGTTAATGATTCCACAAAAAAAATATTGAAGATTTTCTTTCTTAATCTATACCGAAAAGAGATGAGTTGACAACATTTCTTAGAACAATTACTATATCATTACACGAAAAACCAACAAAACCTAAAAAATCTAATAAAACCAAATTAAACCCAAAAAAAAAAAACAAAACCCGGGTTTTTGCTAGCCCTGTCTTGTGTTGTCCTAAAAACTCAATTGGTCCATAACTATCATGATATCTTAAAACTAACTCTTCCATTTAAAAACCTTTGAAAAATTCGTTATTAGCAAGGCTAAATTAGAATAGAATTGATAAATTGCAAGAGCTTTTTCTACCCAAACCACAATAGTGGAGATGTGTGCTGATGTGTGTAACACCTGTAATTATTGGTCCTAGACCCAGCTCAAAGTATACCGATCGACTCAGAATCACTTTCTGCGGTGATCTAACGGTGTCCGTCCGACTGGCTGGCTGGTTGGCAGGCTGGCCATATAACTTTGTGCGCAAAAGTACAGGTCGCAATTTTGGCGATTTAATAAAATTTGGCACATATGTTCTTATTGGCACAAGGACCAAGCCTATTGAAAATAGGCCTAATCGTAGGACCGCAAGGGGAGAAAGGGGGCAATTTCTGCCTCTCAGAAACTATAAAACCGATTTTTATGAAAAATATGAAAAATAGAACCCTATTCATATAGCCATACACTCTCAAAAATTCGTTTTTAAATACTGTGGTGTAGGGTATCATATGACCAGGCTTGATCGACTATACTTTCTTACTTGTTTTGCCTTCTAAATAGAGTATTTTTTAACATTCAAATAAATTCTACTTTTTATTTTAATCGTCCTCAACCACTGTCTAAATTCCTTGTTAAAATCAATAAGCCTCCAATGTGCACCTTCTTCATATAAACAAGGCCATACAAAATAAAAAATAAAAAAAAAATTTTAAACGTAGTACAGCAAACTATAAACATAGAATGAATTCTCTATTGTGCGCTTGACATGATCTAGTTTAAACGATAAATAATTGCTAAGATCAACAATTCGTTTTTTCTGATTTGTTTTTTTTTTTTTTTTTGGTACTATTGACCTAAAGGAAATTGTGTTGTAAATCTAAAAGCTTCACACAACCATAGACAAACACATATGCAAGCACTTTTATACATATATGAACATGCCCCCATATACATGCAACATAAAATAAAATAGAAAACCTAATAAAGGACTCAATAGGTGACATAACAAAAGACCACAATTTGGAATTTTTCATATGATGGGTATTTGAAGACAAACAATTGTCAGAGGAACATACAAAAAAAAATATTGTACAAAAGAAATACCTGGTAATAGAATATTGTAAACAGATTGAAAATTTAAATTAAATTTTACTTTGTTGTTAACGCTTGGACCAGAATGTGCCTAAAAATTACTAAGGGAATGCTTAAGGCAGAGACTTAACTCAGTTATTCATGGTTTATGACCAGGACTAAAGCAAACAAGGGTGAATAAAAGTTAAATTAAAAAAAATAACTATTAAGCGTAATATTGTTACCAACTACACACAATTAAATAATTAAGAAACGAATTTGTTGTTGTTTTATTTGTAAAACTCTGGCCAGAGAGTTAAGCCAGGCAAATAAACAACAGCAATAAAAGCAGCAGCAGCATCGTCACCAGCAGCAACAGTAAATATTTGTAGCTGCAACAACAAACTCATAGGCGAACATTGTACTAAAGTTTTGTTACATTTGCTAGTTAGTATGGGTGCCATTAAACAAAAAGACTCACGTAGAAAATTCAATTTTCTCCATATTTTGTCTCTACGACAACGGCAAAACAATCAACGTTTCAGGAAATTGCAACAAAACTGCAAACTTTTACGAGCAACATGAGATTATTTTTTAACCCTCCAGCTCACTTATGGTGAATGTGGGTATACTCAGTTAATCGTTCTGTGTGAGACTTTTTTAGTATTCATCTATGTATTCTGGGTCCTTGAATAATTCTTATTCGATTTAGCCATGTCTGTCTGGTCGTCTGTTCACGTTTACTTTTGAGCTACTAAAAATAAAGCAATAATTATTATGTCCAATTGTTTCTTGTTGTCCTAAACAGTTTTGGATTGAATTCATCAACAATACATTAAGTAAAAAGCAAGTAAGAGTGCTATATTCGGCTGTACCCTCCACCAGCAGGTAGAATATAACCGGGATGGGCTTTATATGGGGCATATGGTAAACTAAGGGCCGATCTTTGCGAAATTTGACAGTGTGCTTTCTGGTTATATAAAACTGTTGCATACCAAAATTTATTACAATACAATTATTCGTTACGATTTTAGGCCCATGGTAAATTTTGGACCGATCTTCACTAAATTTTATGGTATGATTTCTAGTCATATAGAACAAATTTGTACAAAATCTCATATCAATGTGTGCGTTCCGCTACAATTTATGATAGGTTTTGAACAAACTTAGTAGTTAGTAGGTAGTTGTTGCACATATTGATTCACAACTCATATTCTACTAAAACATTTGTGCTGTATTTTAATCCCAAACTGGTTAGGAGATCTAGCAACAATTTGACACCAGTATTGTTCTTTTCTCTTTAGTGAACCTGATTTCAACAGACGTACAGACTGACATAGCTAAATCGACTAGGAAAAACTCAAGGACCCATAATATATACACTTTATTGGGTCTTAGATGAATATTAAAAATCTTACACACGGACAGACAAACCTAGTATACCCTCTTCACAACTGGCTGTGGCGGATGGTATAAATACAAATTAAAAAAAATTAATTATTACACAGTCCAAATAATTTTTTTTTCTTAGGGTCTCCTATCAATTACCTTTAAAATAAATTTTTAACCTTTGTAATGTCTTGTACCTTATCTTAAAAATATATAAACCTTAAACTTAAAATACACTGAGTTTCGTTTTAATCGTTGAATTTTCGATATATATTTTTTTAATTATAATTATAATTGTGGTTATTTTGTTGATTTATTTATGGTTTTTAATCCAAATTTTGAATATTTTAATCAGGCTTAAGTTCATTAAATTTAATTTTCATTAAATTATCTTTATGAAGAAAGGAATTTTACAACAAGAAAATTAATTAAAATTGTTTTTGATAATCATTCATTCTTGACTGACCTGAGATTCGAACCCAGGCGGCTGGTTACCATGACATGTTTTTAACCTTTGGTAGATCGAAATTTGCTTTTTTTTTTTTTTGAATGATTATCCATTTTAATCGATTTTACATGTTTTTCCTAACTTCTGTTTTTTCCGTACTTATGTCAAGAATTCTTCTTGAAGTCCAAAGTACATTTTTTGTATTTTCATTTTGTCTTTCATTTTCTTGTTGACCTTTTTCAGCACAACTTAAAGGACAAATGTACACATAGAGCTCGTGCCTTAGCTTTAACAATAATTATAATTGTGGTTATTTTGTTGAACTATTTTAATTAATTTTCATGTTGTAAAATTCCTTTCTTCATAAAGATAATTTAATGAAAATTAAATTTAATGAACTTAAGCCTGATTAAAATATTAAAAATATTTTTTTAATTAATAGAAACTGGGAATTATTTCTTTCCGAAGGTTACTTTATATTATATTCAACATTTTTTATAATAGTCTGGTAGTGTTTAGTCATTTTTGAAAAATTGAAGGAATAAGACTATAACAAAAAAGCTTTATAAAATACATAACTGAAATTTAGCTCATAGAATAAATTCGAAAAATAAAAAATGTTGAATATTTTTTTTAATTTTTATATTTTTTGGGAATTTTTTTTTAATAACACTGTGCTAGTTGAAAAAACAGACAAGCCGGGTGCATAGCGATTAAAAATAATTCGGGTACGCTGACTCCAATGGGGCTAACCGTTTTTTTTAAGGTTAGTTTCGAAAATGGAGGCGGTTGCACAGCATATATTCGCGTAAGTCAAAAACGGTTTAGTTTATAGTTATTATATAAAAACACTGAAACTCCGCAATAAAATTATCTTTAAGTAAAGGTAAATTTTTTTCTACGATACGCAGTCGTTTAGAAGCATATTTTTTTTGGCAAAAATAAAACTATTTTTTAGCAACAATTTAAAATTTTTGTTTTTTAAAAATTCATCAAAAATTGTAAAATACATCTATACTTCTAATTTTTTCGTCCAGACATATAAAAAACGAAGCTGCAAACAAAACAAGCCATCAATAATAAAAATATGTTAGCAACTTCTGGTTTTATTCACAATAGTCAAATTTAAGAATCTTATTAAACTAACATATTTGTATGGTTGAAATTCTTAAATTTTGCTGCTGCAGTGCCAAGGATGCCCCTAGATGTGTTAAATGTATGACCAACCCCACGTTTTTTTCGTCTAAATCATTTATTTCTAACTTAGCTACCCAGTATCTCCCGGTAAGCCCCATAACTGCTAAGGAATCGTCCCTAGGGGGATAAACTGTATGCCCGACCTCCAATAGTTGTTTGTTCTTAACATTTTCTAAAAACATTTTTGCCATATATATCAACCCCTTAGGGGGGCTCCCATTATTCTTAAATTTGGCCCCTGCAGCGTCAAGAATGCCCCTAGGGGGGTTCCCATACAAAATGTTCAATGCAGATTGGAAATATATTGAAGAAAATGTCCCATAAATGCCCAGGAGTCGGCCCTAGGGGGTAAACTGTATCACCGACCTCCAATAGTTTTTTTTTCTTAACATTTTCTTAAAACATTTTTGCCATATGTATCCATCCCTTAGGGGGGCTCCCATACAAATATGGCCGTTTAATTATATTCCTAAATTTTGCCCCTGCAGCGTCTAGAATGCCCCTAGGGGGCTCCCATACAATATCTTCAATGCAGATTGGAAATATATAGCAAAAACCAAACCAAAAATTTGAACGCCCAACTAGTTTTAAGTACCCACATATGGCGAGAAATCGCCACTTCTGGCAACCCTTCTCTTATCTTCTCACAAAAAACCTAATAGTTTCCCTAACCATATTTTCTCACCGGCTTTAAATTCTTTATTTTCATTAAAAATATATTATTCGCACTTACCCATCCCCGTTGTCCATAAAAAAATTTATGTAAGTGCCGGTTCACACACGTCAAGTTTGACTCTTCAAGTCTTGAGTGTTTAGGCGAGAGGGGAAAAGAAATGGCATTCTCTTTTCCCTTCTTAACTAAAAACTCAAGACTTGACGAGTCAAACTTGACCTGTGTGAACCAGCACTAATAGTCTTTTTCAACTCACCTTCAATAAACTTTAAACCAAACATAGAAATTTTCTTAACTATCTATTCCATCTATCTTTATTGTACTAAAAGCTCTTTTTTCCTATATTAGCACTATCTGTCTCTTTCGCGCTCACCCTCAACCAACAGGTTGATTTTTGAATTCCTTTGTGCTTAATTTATTATTCCTCTTGTTTAAAGTTTCTAAAAAATTACAAAGTGCGTAAGTAGAGCACCGAGCCGATCGTCTCGCCGCCGCCGCTTGATTTTTTCAATTTAACAGCTGATTACATGTTTGTCTTTATAAGTTGGTTTTTTGATGACATCTTGAAAGAAAATTGCTTACAAATTGAGTGCAGGCTAAGTCACAGCTTTAAATTTATGTACGTAAATTTTGACAAGCAGTATATGTAAAAAACTATCAAGAACAACTTGATCGTGTGGCCGCAGGATAAGTAACAATTTTAAACATTTCGAGCCGACTTTTAAGCCATCGCCGATTCATTGACGCAAACGTCACTGCCGCCGATCAATTATACCCGCGCCGCCGGCCCAAAATTTTTATTTGGGGTTTGTGTTGTGGATATTTAAAAAAATCGTGATTTTTGGGGGATTAAAAAATATGAGCTTCATTTTTCTATAAAAGACAACTTAGTTCTATGCACACATATACATTAGGGTGGCCATTTTTGCAACATCACTTAATAGCAATGAGCACCGGGCCAAAAAAGTAATTTTTATCTAAAAAATGGCTGAAAAGTTTGAAGCTAATCTGTCAATAATACGATTATGTATAATAAGTCATGTTTATTAGAGGTGTCCCAAAAATTAAAGAGAATCCTTAAGTAAATGAATGAACTAATTTGATTCCTTTGCATAAAAAAAAAACATTTAATATGAAGTTTAGTGACGATTGGGTAAAAAACAGTCAGTTCAAAAGTCGTATAGTGAATACAAGAAATGACCATGGGCAGTAATAGACCAATCAAAACAAAATTATGTTATGAGGTTAAGATTCATAGAAGAATTTGTTTTGCACTTAAAAACCATTTGCAAGTCCAGATATACTAAAAACGATGCACAGAAAAAACACTTGGGATTAATTTAGTTTTTCTTGTTTACTTTCTTTAAGTACGAGTCATACTTAAGAATTTAAGGATTTAAGAGACCTGTTATAAATTATGAAACGATCTTCACGAAATTCGATAATATGAATTCTAGTCATATAAAACTACTATAAAACTAGTGTTTACGAAGAGTAGGCTTTATATGGAGCGTATGGAAAATCATGTATCGATTCCAGGTTTATATAATTCGTTTTAGGTTTAGGCCTTTTAAACTGTTATCCGCGAGTGGGCTTTCTTTTGGGCTTATGGTAGATTATAGGCCGATTTTCACGAAATTTAGTAGTATAATTTGTAGTCATATAAAATTAATTTTTGCAAAAGCTTATATCAATCGGTGCATTTCGCCACCATTTATGTATGCTAGTTTGTGTAACAAAATAGTCCAAAATTTATGGTGGGGGTTCCACATTTCGATTCAATCGATTTTGCTGGATTTCAATCTCAAACTGCCTGGAATAATTAGAAGCAATTTTAAGCCAATACATATATATCTATGTGAATCGACTAAGAATTAATAAAGGACCCAGAATATAATGCGAAGCAAAAAACCGGTAAATACTTATGCGTTATTTCCAGGTTAAAAGCAATTGATTGTGTAGTAAAATTTATATGAGAAGCACTAAAAAAATTAGTGATTTTCATATAAATTTTTCTATTCAATCAATTGCTTGTCGCCTGGGAACAGCACAATAATTTTCATTAAAAAAATTACTATTCGCACTTAACCATCCCCGTTATCAATAAAAAAAATCTATGTTATAGTCTTTTTCTACACACCTTCAATCAACTAAAAACAAAACATAGAAATTTTCTTAAGCATCTTTCTTTATTGTACTAAAAGCTCTTTATCTTTCTATTTTGGCACTATCTGCCTCTTTCGCGCTCATACTCAACAACAGGTAGATTTCTTTATTGCTTTGTGCTTAATTTCCTTTTCCTCTTCGTTTTAGTTTCTTAAAATATACAAAGTGCGTGAACGTCTTAAAAAAATACTCCATTAAATCAATTAAAAAAGAGGTTAAAAAGTGTTTGAACATTTGTAATTTTTATAGATAAATAAAATTAAAACGGTATTCTATTATATTAATAAAAAATTTAAGCAAAAAGTTAATCGCAAAGTTAGTAAAACGGTGATAGAAAATTCTTTTGATAAAAAGCAGGGCTAACGACAGCGCAGTCTGTTGGTTTTATGTTGTTAAATTCGCCGCGGCTGTTGGCAGCATCGAATGTGATTTTGTTGTGCTGTCTCTGTTGTCATTAAGTTGTTACATTCGCCGCGGCTGTGACCAGCATCGAGTGAGTTGTGTCGTGTTGTTTTTTTGAAGTGTGAGTTTAATGTGCTGCTACAACAACAACAGCGCAATCTCTGTTGGTTTTAAGTTGTTAAATTCGCCGCGGTTGTGAACAGCATCGAGTTGTAACGTGTTTTTATATTTTCAAGTGTGAGTTTTTTGTGTAGAATGTATGGAAATAAGCAGAAGAAAAGTGTCTTAGCTAAAAGCAAATTAAATGAAAGAAAAAAGGTTTGAGTGTTTTGTTTTTTTTTTGTTGGTAAATTAAAAATAATTGATAATAAAAGATGGTAAATTTCCACAAAATATGGCCTGTTTTTATTAAAAATGTGCAAAAAAGTTATTAAAATAAAATAAGATTAAATTAATGTTTAAAGTGTTTTTGAGCAGATTAAAGGAACGTCATTGATTTTTATAGGGTAAGCTTTTCAATATCTACAAAACTTTAAAAGAATTACTAAAATGCAAAAAATTAAATTTTGTGCAAAATTTTTTTATTATTTAAATCTATACCTATTAAGTTTATTTGCATATAAACTTAAATCGTATTCAAATACAGATTGATTTTTTGAGTTTTATTTGAAAAGTCTTATTTAATTAAGATAAAATTATTGTAGCACTACTAAATACAAAAAAATATCATAAAAAAGTTCATTTATTTCCAAGGTGGTCTCAAAAAACAGCTGACTGTTATTGCTTTGCCTTTTGTTGTTGTATTGTTGACATATTGAGGCCACCTTGCTAAGTTATTTCAATGGAAAATTAAGTTAAATTTAATTGTACCACATCGGTTTAGTGTTTAGTGAAGATGAGAATTTTGTTTTTAAAACTATTTTAAACATAAATGTGTTTTAATATCAATCCTGAAAATTGGACATTAGTGTTATAGGACTATGACTACAATTAATTTATTCGTAACGTTTTTAGTCTATAACTACTTAAGCTTTGCCGATACATCGATATCGGCGATATTGAACTGTCGATACGACGCACAGTGGCTGAAAATTGTTTTTCATCGCCCAAAAATCTGTAACTTTTGAACCGATAGAGATAATTTTGCAATTTTGTTTTGCTAGAGAGAAGGCTTCTTGAACAGTTTTAATTATTTTAAAATCGGTGTAGCAGTTATTAAGAAATTTTTAGCATTTACTAAGAAAATGCTTTTGATTGCGATTACGAAGCATGGTGTTTTTTTAATTCAATCGAGGGATGTTTTTAATTGCGCTGTTTTAAGATCATTTTAATCTACATAACTTCTAAATTTCATTATGATATCTTTATTCATATCGGATTTATAGTATATCAAAGCTTAAAACTACTATTTTTTTACTCATATTGAAAGCCGTTTCAATCGTTCAAACTATAGAAATAACAATTTTATTTTTGACATTCCATGAATCAGACATAGATAGAGATATCACAATGAAATTTTTAAGTTATGAAGACCGAAGAGATCTTAAAACAGTGAACTTAAAAGAATCCAAATTTTTGATTGAGAAAAACCCCTTATCCCAATCCCGGAAAACGCTTTTAAAAAAAAGATTTTTTTTACAAAAATGTCAAAACTGCCACTATTTACCACTCGATATTGATCAGAAAATCATGGACACATTAGAAAACATTGCTGTTATAATTTTATTAAAATAGTTGTGTTAAATTTCTTGAATTTTTTACTTAAATAAATTTTTTTTGGAATCTCAAAATAAATAAATAAATTAAAAAACCCTATACCTCGAGCTTAAGTATTTATTTATTTTGAGATTCCATTAAGGAAAGGTCGAATTAAAAAACCAACTTTTATTAAAAAATTTTTTTTTTTTTTTGAAAAATTTGCTTTTTTTGGAAAGGGCATGTGGGAGAAACAAATGTCAAATTCACTAATAATTTACAATCATACTCATAACTAGGAAAGCGATTTTTTGTCGATAGTCTAAGATCGATGTGGACCAGTTATCTTTTCGAATCATTAAATTTGCGTAAAATTCGCATCGATTTGTTTTTGCATAGTTTTGTGAAAATTCATATTTTTGCATATTTTAACGTATTTGAGTGATATATTTTTTAAATTCCCATAAAATAAAATAAATTTACACAAACAATTTCCAAATACACAAAAAAATATTCAAGATCAATAAATACAATTTTTTTGGAAAACGATTTTCAAAATTTAGACAGAAGATCCTTATATTTTTAACCGATGCAGCACCTTCCATGTTTAAGGCTGCCATTTAGCTAACATATTTTATCCAAAACGGTTTACATGTTACTTTCTTGGCATATGGGTGGTACTAAGGTGTAGAGGAAATTAGAAGCCAAAAATATTTTGAAAAGCTCTTTTATGAGTTGCAATTTTTAATGAAATGTATCCCTTGGTACCCTAACCGTCGTAGTCAGTATTAACCTGGCTAGATGCTGTAGAATACTACTCAAAATATTTTGAGCAATTTAAAAATGTTATTGAAGAACTTGTTCCTATCGGGGCTTATGCAATTAAAAATGTTGAAGAAATATTAAATTTAAATAACATTAAAAGTCAATTTGCATTTGTATTTTCCAACTACGGATACATTGGTGTAACAATAACTAAATTTGAGAAATATTGTTGACTTAAGACAACTCAAGTCAAAATAACTGATATCCAGAAAGTGAAAGGAAGAATAGCCCGACCAATTAAAAAAATTCCAAATATTATGCAAAAATTAAAGGATTTCAAAAAATAAAAAAATTTCATCTATTTTTGATCTGGAATCAAATGTGAGATTTAAATTAGAAAACGAATATGCTCCCACTGAATTGTCATCCTTCAAGTATGCTCCTTTATCTTCGGTTGACGTTGAGAGATAATTTTCCATGTACAAAAGTTTCTTGCGGCCGAACGGACAAAGGCTTACTTTTGATAATATAAAAACGTATATATTCGTTTAAGCAAACAAATATTTTAATTAGTTATTTTAACTAAATTTTCAAAAATATTACACTGAACTCTTTATTTTATTTTGTTTGTTTTAAAAAAATTTAAAAAAAATCTTTTTAATGAAAATGTTCAGTATTTTAGTGCATATATTTTATTTTTTAAGGCATATTTTGGAGTTTTTAGTGCATTTTTTATGCGCATATATTTTTAATTTTTTAATGCACGAAAATTTCATCCCTACTCATAACGTTTTCTTTCGACAAATATAAACATTTTTATTTAATTCTATACAAAATATTGTTTTATCGGCGAAAGAAAATCTTTTGGTGTAATAGTAAAAATAGGTATTCATATGTAAATATTACCTTTATACGCATATACATTCGACTAGAATAAACCACTATAATTATAGAGAAATGCATAAGCATTTAATAATACAACATACCATTGCTTAAGGTCTGCTTTCCTATTAATATAAAAAATGTTAAACCCACTATTAATAACAAGTTGATATTAACCATAATCCAATCGATTAAAAACTAGAAAAATCGTTTAAGAAAAATCAGCCCAAAAAAATTCTTTTTATCCGAATATCTCGAAAGGCAAAGGAGACAACTTAACATTTAAGCAATATTTTTTGTAGGTCAGTTTTAGTCTTATTTATATTCTTGGCTAATTTCTTAAAAACTTAAATATCCGAGGCTACCAATTTTAGCGGACCACGAGTCATTTTTTGGTTAAAAAAAATTAACAAACAAAAGAAAACATTTTTACCCGTTTTTATAAAATTTAAAATGTGTGCATTTCCACCAAAAAGTCCACATTTTGTCACGCTACGACACAAAACATTTTAAATTTTTTCTCAAGGAATAACACTGCACAACAAATTTGAACCTTTTTTGTGCGGTCTGGAATAAGATTGCAAATTTTTACTAATTTTCTAACCTCCATTTTTTTCTCTATCAGCTCTACTCTTCGTGATATACCGTTATGTCCGAAATTAAGGCACTTTCACTACATATATTGGAATAAATTGAAAAAGGTTAAATATTCAGTTCAAGAAAAATCCGAAAGTCGGCAACAGTATTATCTTGTAGCCGTTCTGATGAGCAATTACATTTTTAAACAAAATCAAAAACAAATTCTAAAAATTTTGTTTTTGTCAAAAAGTAATTTCAATTTTTGGGAATACAAAATTTTAATTTTTAAAAGATTTTGTTATTCGTGCTTAATTCCCAGTTTTTATTATTGATAAAAACACTTGAAATTTATTGTTGATGGGATAAGCTATTCCTATGCGCATTTCACTGGTTGCTTTTTAAGAAATAATTATTAATTTTTTTTTAATACAGCATATACATAAATGGAGAATATTATTGGTTAAGTTATTAACAAAAAATATCTCGCAAGTTGTGGCCAATTGCTGCTTCGTAAATTCGTGCTCTTTCCAACACATTTTCCTTAAAATTTCGCAAAACTTTAGGTGTTATTAATGTAGACTTTTCCTTTCAAATAACCCCAAAGAAAACAGTCTGGGGAGGTTAAATCCGGTGAACGCGGAGGCCAATTAAAATCACAGCTGCTCCATTTTAAATTCTCCAAGTCTTCTTTACAAAATACTGAGAAGAAAAGAAAAAAAATTATTATAAAAAAGTTATAAGCAATTCAACCCCCTTCGGTAATTTTGGGCCACCCTGTACATCTATTTACAAAAAATTAAATGATATTTAAGTCACCAAATCTTTAACTTTAAAATTACTGGCTATACAGCAGATATTAGGAATGAATCGTTTTTTCGCTATTCATACTGACTCATGAAATTGTAAGTATAAGTGCGTAGACATCATTTAAACTTAACAAGCCTGCAAGCAATTTCGATCGAAAAATAATCTTTATAGTTCCCCATTAAGCAAATATTTATCGCTTTAGCTATTCAATTCTTATTGGTGTAGTAACATCATTGCGGAAGATGTGTCCCACTTTGGTAATATTTACACAGAAAAAATGTTTGCAAAAAATTATTCAATTAAATAATTAATTGGTGTACATTAATTATTCAATTAATTTTATGTTTGCTGCAATTAATTTTTTTAATCAAAACCCATAATATTAAGTGTTTGTGTATATGTGGTGTATTTTTTGTTTGTGCAATTAATTTTTTAATTGACTAAATTTGTGTCCCATGACTCGAAAATACAAATCCGTTAATTGATATGATCAATTCCTTTGCAGGGGCAAAATTAGTTAAATATTTAATTGTCTGAAAGAATTATTTAATTGAAGTCGATTTTCTATTTTTCTGTGTACATTAAGAATCTAATTAGTGTCTATATTTTATGACGAATTAGAGCGCTTTGGTAGTAGAATATCAACTGAATTTAGTAGTAGCGCTTTTGTCTCTAAAAAGTACTCTTTTGAAGTTGAATTTTTTCTTACTGTTCATATTAGGAGAAGTCGGCCATTTTACTGTTTATCTTCGTTTGTTTTTGTAAAGCGAGTCTGAGTAAAATAAAAAATAACTGAGCTACAGTACATTTAGGGACTAAATTTTAGTCAAAACAATTGTTATGGCCAATTTCACCAATTCTATTTAAATATAAATTCTTGTTTATATTTCGATATTTAAATAAATTGGTGATATCATGAATGCTTCAAAGTTTAAAATCTTTTTTTAAAGGAATTACAGAAAAACGCAAATTTGCTCAAACACTAACCTTATAAAAGTTTCATCATATTGTAACTACACTCACAATATTATTACAGTATCGGACTGTAGTTTATTTAAGAAGTATTTCGTTCAGTCATATTTAAATAAATAAACATTTAAAATTCCAAGCAAATTTATTTTTAACTGATTCTAACAGTTATTTAAAAAACTAAGTGCATTTTAATACGGATTTTCCGTTGCAGTTTATATTGTCCGTTGATTAAGTTAAATTCTTCTTTATGTTAAATTTAATGAAAATGTAATTTAAAGTAACGAAAAGTTCATTTAATTTTTACTGTCAAAAATTCAACCGCGAATTCCGTAAAAACAAATGAATTTTCAGTTATTTTATATAAATTAACTGAATAATCCCTAAAAAAACAAAGGAATATTCAGTTATTTTATTATAATTCCGTTAAAACAAATGAATACTCAGTTATTTTATTTAATTTAACTACCAAAAATTAGTTTATACTTATCTTTAAAAACGATTTGGTTGTTTTGTGTAAGCAATTCCCATTTTCTATTTGTTAAAATTATTTAGTTAAATACACCAAATTTTTAAAGTAAAATAATTGTGAAACCATATCGGTCATGCTGCTGGTATCTTATGATTGTGAGTTCCTATGCAAACAACGGGGTCAGTACAACCAGCGATGCCAGAAGTGCAGATTTATCTGCATTTTGAAGATTTTATCCCTAAAATTGTCAAAATGCAGATTTGCCGATTTTTGGTTTAACATTGCAGATTTTTTAGCTCGGTGGAAACTTCTTTACATTGTCATGATTGCACTATTTCCACTTGTTGCATTGATAGATAAATAAATATAGTTATCAACCATTCATGGAAGAACCGTGTGGAAATACATCCATTAGTAGACATTTAATGTACAAAAGATTACTTAAAAATTAAAAATTCGCATTGTCTTGACACATTAATATCTCCGGACATATGTCATCTGATTTTACACAAAATATTATGCATACATATGTACGTATATATTTATATGCACTTATGTACAAATATCTTCAAAAGTTGCAATATTTGATCTCTTCTAAATTTTCAATAAGACCCTTGATAATTTAAATAGCATGTCAAACAATTAACGTTTAATTTATTTTTTAAAATAACAAAGATTAATCCTTACTCAGCCTGAGTAATTAAATAGATAGATATTTTTAATGTAAAATGTAATAAATTTGTTTTGAAGGTTTATTGAAGATTTTTAAAACTTTGGCGCAGGTTTTGCAGATTTTTTGACGAAAAATTATGGATTTATGCTGATTTTTCCTCTAAAAGTTCTGGCAACACTGAGTACAACAAAAGTAAAACAAACTTGTGTAACGGGATAAGTAAATAATAATGTTCGCTCTCCGAAAATTTATTTGTTCTTACGGAACATGGGGTTGAATTTTTGACAGTAAAAATTAAAAGAACTTTTCGTTAAAATTAAATTAAAAATAAGTAGACCGGTTTTAACTGAATTTTCATTTATTTTATATTACAAATTCAGTTAATTTTACGTACAGAATATTGTGAGTGCAGCATATTTTTTTAATGCATTGCAAAAATTATGTAATAAATTATTTTCACTAGAACAATTAAACACTAATTTTCAACAAAAAAAAGTCATTGAATAAACAAATATTTCAAAAAATCACTAAAATCCTTTAAAAAGACATTCTTTAGTTCACTTTTATTAGCTATAAAAAATAAATATAGAAGAAATTATAAAAAAAATAACCCAATCCACCCGAAGAATGAGTTTGGGCTGTATTGTGCACTTAGTTTTAAAACTTTCGTGTACTAGAACGCTTTTCGGTAACTTTTGGTTCCAGCTGGGTCCTAACTTTGAGTACAATATAACTATGTATTTTATTTTAAACTATTTTTTTTTTGTTATTTTACACTCACGCACCACCAATCATATTGAAATTTTAATTAAAACTGTCATAACTTAGGAAAATTGCTTTTGTAATTGGTATTCGCTTTTAAACTCCTTAAAGTGCAGGAAAAGTATAATTTTGAAACTCATTATTCGGTTCTAACGTTTTTTGTTGTTGCTAAATTCCGCAAAATCTTCTGTTTAACTACCAAATGTGACAAAGCAGATAATCGAAAATTACTCTACCAATCGCTTGGATGGTACTCCGATTCACTTATACTCACGAAAGCAATACATACCCTGCAAATAATGCGACTAGTCCATACACGCTTGTAAATTGAAGCCCATAAGGGACTAGGACTTGTCCAAAGGTAACTCCTTTGTATTACTAAGGAGAAGTCTTCAAACTACTCCACGGTATACTCCAAAGGATTATCTTTGAAATCGTTTAAAACGAAATAACCTTTAGACATACATGGGTTAGACATGTATATAAGGCCCAACTATAATGTGCTTAAGTTGGCTTAAGCAATTGTGCGAATACATATGATGCATATGTGTTAAACCATATTGAACTTAACCGCTTGTTTTTAGTACGCGAGTGCAAATTTTGAAAACAAATTTTGAAATTTTGTTTGTGTTTCAAATGTTAGTTAAACGAGTCAAATTTAAGCTCGCGTTTTAAAAACAGGCTGTAAGAAAACTTTTTGGTTAATTTTATGAAACTGGCATTTGCTTAAGCAAGGTGCAAAACAGATCGCACTTTCCGTACGGAATAAAATATTTTTTGATTTTATTTTTGTTTTTTTTAATGTTTTTGAGTGGCTTTTTGTTAATTTTTGACAGTTGCTTAAGCCAGCTTATGCATATTATAGTTGGGCTTTAACCCTTGTTTTCTTAAGGAATTAATAACGGTTCTTTCTTTTTCATGAAACAAATATTTCAATGTTAGCCAACAAAAATTTATCGTGTTTTAGATGTTTATCAAAAAATCGGTATTTTTTGAGCAAAAATCGGCAAAACAGACCTTTAATAATTTAGGGGCAAAAAATCAGCAAAATGCCGATAAGTCGGCAAATATGGCCGGCTTGGTCATGATTCAGCTTTACTCACTTTTTCACTACTCACTGCCGATCTCTGGCATACAGCCAAATACCAGTAGAATTGGAGACCTTTGTGGTACCAGCCAACACCCTATTAAAAGAAAATCAAACTAATTTACTTGTAGGTACATATACCACAAGTATTCATACATTCAGAAAACAAATAACAATAAAACAAAAAACCAAAAAAAGTGCTAAACAAAATTCTTTATACGCACAAACAACTTTATTAAAAGGTTTTTGATAAATTCAAAATTGTATTCCCAATAATATTCAGTTGCATTTGTTGTTATCGCTGCTGATGTTGTTGTTGTAGTTGTAATAGTTACATCAACCTTAGCAAGTGCTGACAAACAATTTGCATTTTAACTGCTTGACACGAGCTCAACGCCGTATTTTAAAAATGCACTCAGGTGTAACGTACGTTGCTCACTTGACGGTACATTTGTCGCTCAAACTAAACTATAGAAAACAACCAGTCGACGACAACGCACATTTCCATAGTTGAATGTATGTGTTTTGTTTTTTAAATGCTGAAAAGCATCATTATTGCAAAACAAACACAAGCATGGTTAGCTTAAGGTAATTTAAAACGATATTACGTATATTAACCCAATTGACAAAATATTTGAATTTTCTTAATTTATTTTACATTTCTTGAAATTCGTTAGAAAATATGAAGGTATTTTTAAAACTCACATGTAGTACATATCATCATAAAAAATACAAGTGGGTTATCATTTAAAAATTTTTTTTTTCAGAATAGTTAAAAAACTTTATAAAAATGCAACTATTGTGATTATAACAACGATAATGATATTAATATCATTAACAAGTTATGAATTAATGATACTATCCTGAAAAAACTGATTTTATAATTACAATTGTTTGCTTTTTATTAAGTTTCTTATCGCTCCTGAAAATTTTTTAATAATGATTATAACCCTTTTGCATTTTATATGACGATATATTTAAGTTTATTTACGTTGGTTATTTGGGTTATTTTTATTTGTTTGAAACTTACAAGTTGGTTATTTTGATTCGTTAAAGTAAAAATCCTGCTGATATTGAAAACTCGTGAAAATTGCTTTAGCTATTTGCACATGTAGTAATTGGAATGGAAAAGTTATAAAAACAAGAAAAAAGAAAACAATCTTACTTATTTTCATTTTATTAACTTTAAGCAAAATTCATAACGTTGCATTTTTTGCATTCGATCAATAGTTCGAATGCACTTTTGCAACGTAGACCAAGTAGCGAACCAAAAAAGCAACGAGTATGTACGTCAAGCAAACGAAAAATTTATTCATTTTCATCCAATGAATTTGTTAGTTGTAACAATGATTGACCGTTCTTTAAAATAATGGGCATTTGTGGTAACAAGACTTAATAAATGTTTCGTTACCTCAAAGAGCATATATTTCTTAAACGTACATTTTATTTAAAGTACTTAATAAATGCATGTTTATTGTGTCAATGAATAGTATACAGAAACAAATAACGACAAATCAATTGTCATATTAATTACCAAATTCGTCAATACAATTAATTTTTTAATTGAAAAGGCACCAACAACAGATTTTGTTTTCCTTAAATAAATATTTCATATTTACATTATACGCAACAATTCAAAAACCACTATAATGTAGAAATATTTAAAACTCCTAGTCGGAGTATAGGGCGGATACATATTTAGAAAGAAAATGATTACCGTTCTATCTTCTTTAAATAAAACAACAAAATTTTTGTTTAATAATTTTTTATTAAATAATGAATACAAAATTACATAAAAATAGTACGTAGAAGTTCTAACACTAACATATAAAGTAAAATTAACAAAATTCACCGAATAATATAAAGGCATTTCTCCAATGTCGAATGCGACATTCGTACGCCTTCAAAGTGAAAAAAACATACACCAAAAAAAAATTTTTTTTTTTTTTTTGACAAAAGGCTATCCGCCGTATTTATAAACGATTAGTAAATTTAATAAACGTTTATTAAGGCAAATTTTCATACAAAATTTGTTTTGTAAACCTTTAATTAATTTAAAAAAAAATTTATAATTTGTGCTAAGATTGACTTTGAGCAATTGTTCGTTTTACAGATAATTAAAAAAAACCAAGGCATTTGCATGCGTCAAAAACAGAAGTCGCCTGATTTCAGCGAAACCTGATGAAATATTTAAATGCGGCTAATTTTAAAATGTTATGCATTGATGTATCTTAATAATGCTTTTTATTTGATTCAAATATATTGTGTAGTTAATTTTTAATTAAATTTTAATCCCTGTCGCACGCTACATGTTGCATGCGACATTTTGTTCCATCATACTTTTATGTTTATGTTTTTACTTTTTATGTAATATGACATGCGTAAGATGATTCTACATTATTTTAAATACATTCAATATATTTATTTTCCGAACAAAAATTATAAACTTAATAAAATATCTTCCATAAAGAAAAATACAAATATAGAACAAAAACTAACTTAACTGAAAATAGTATTGCTAGTCTCAAATAGAGTTTTTTTAATGGAATAAGCTGTCCTTGCTGCTTCTAGTTATTGGGCAACGCAAATAAAAATAATTGAAGAAAACAATTTTTTTGATTTTATGCATTTTACACTTTCGATGTCGCACGCTACAAATTTAAAATAAGTACGAAGAGAAATGCACTGATTATTTTCCAGCAAAATTTGTTTTTATTAAATTTGCAACAAAAATATCTGTTTGTTACTAATATTTGATGCGCATTGTACAAATACCGACGCACTGAGAACAAACGTAATTTTTCAATGTCACACGCTACATCAAAATATACGGTGAAGCAAAGAAAAAAAACACTACATTTTTCTTATATTGTTTGAATATAAACCCCGATTTAAATAGCAATTGTCAATGCATAATGGTTCTCATTAAGATCATTTAGCAAAACAAAACGTGCAATAGAAATTTTCAAAACAGAACTTTTGCACTTGTTCGACTTTGCATTTAAATATTTAAAAGTGTGTTATGAATCAATGTTCAATTTGTTTACATTATTGAAATTTGGTAGATTCCCTATAAAAATATGTTAAAACAACATACTTTTATAGACTTTGAATTTTAAGGCTGCGGTTGGCATTTCTTATTATTAGCCAATACATTTCAAAAAAATTAAATTAAAAAAAATGCTTTTAGTACAATTACTTAACTCACTGCCTGTTCAACGATTTCGAACGTAGACGTTCGCATAGAATTTTATATGGAAAATATATTTAAAACTGAGTGTTTTTCATATAAATTCTCTATGCGAACGATAACGTTCGAAATCGTTGAACTGGCAGTAAATAATTGGCTTAAAAGTGTAGTTACTTTTAAACTGTTCTTTGTTTTTGGCATCTCATAAAAAAATGACTGAAAAAATATGTAAAAAAATCAGATTCCTTTTGAAATTCAAGATTAAAATCGAACATAAGCTTATACAATATACCAATAGCTGTTAAACATTTAACAAAAGGATATTTTATTTTATCATCGCAGTATAATGTTATAGTCTTAACGTCCCAAATTTCACCAACTACCAAAATCAAAATTTGGATGTTTGATTTTTGGAATTTCTAGCAAATTAAGTTTTGCTACGATTCCTTCTTGAGTCTTGCCCATAATTGCAAATGAGTGTTGTGAATCTTCTACAGAAAATTTCTTTTGTCGCTTTGATCCACTTGAATCTGTTAATACTGTAAGTCATCATCATTGATGGTATAAATTGTTTTCCAAACTTGTAGATTTAAAATTGTTATCTGCTAAAGTTTTCGAATTTATTTTAAGAAAGCCTTGTTGCTGGAACTGCGGCGAAACTAAATGAATATCTTTGAAATGGTTTTAACACGTGTTTTTTAAATGACTTCTTTAAGGAAAACTTTTGGAAACAATTATTAAAATTACACAAATATATTTTGTTTTCTTCAACAAAACTGCAATTCTTTAAATGAACAAAAAACTCATTTGGGCAAAAAAAAAGTTTGTCACATAAGAAGCAATATATGCAGTCTACCTACCATGGTTTGTTTTTTTGTTTTCTTAAACTAAATTTTGAAATGAAAATGTGATTAAAATAAAAATTTTAAGTTCGCAAATTTGAAAATATTTTAAAATGTTCAAATTATTTCCAACAACTTTTTTTTATTGACAAACGGCAAAACAAAAATTGTAGAAGTATAAACATTTTTAACTTTTTAATAAAAAAAATTGTTAAAAATTTTAATTTATACACAGTAATATATTTTTAATTACTTTTTAACTTTTATGAGTTTCTTCTGTGTACTTAAATGTCAATACCTGGTTTATTTTATTTTTCATTATATTGACGAATAAATCGTTGAGCCAACGAAAACTATTTTAATAAACGTTGTTCGTTAATATTATGAACACTTTTTGGTTCAGTGCAAGTGAACAGCTGCAAAAATACAAAGTTTTTAAAAATTTAGTAGTTCCCAAAAAGTTTCTAATACATTAATTATTAATTTCAATGAATACATTTTGGTTGAAAACGTCAAAGGTACCCGGGTACCTAGGTGCGCACAAAAGGGTTAAACGGTGTTAAACACTCGTTTCGCTCGATTTAATTTATTTTGCTACCTTTATTTTTCCATTTGACGGTTAACCGCCAACCGTCAGATATTTTCATATCAAAATATGTTGCTCCAGAAAATCAAATTATTTTTGTAACATACTTGTCATTTTAACACTTTTATACAACAACAAAGTTAGTACAGTGTAGGTGCCATCACTTCAATATCTGGTTGTTAAAAAAAAACATTAAAAAATTGCAGTTAGAAAACTGTAAATGGCTGTGCCGAATCTTTAATACCCTCCAACATGAACATAAATTTTTCAGGCAGGGCTTTACAAACTTTATAAGAATATATGAAATCTGACATTCGAATTTCATGTTGCATTATCTATCTATATATATAAAACACAAAAAATGTTTCCACCTATGCCCATTATAGACTCTGAAACCACCAAACTGATGTGGTCCAGATCGGTTTCATTAGAAAGGCAATTTTGTGACGATCGCTTTAGGATATATATTTTTGGAAAACTAGGTCCACGTGCAATATCTGTCTCTCCGGATCTGTCAAGCAGATTTTATTTATATGGACGCATAAGCTATACATTGTTTTAAGAAATAGGAACACTATGGGATGTAGGATGCAATTTCTGCCTCTCCGGGTATCCGCAAGTACATTATAATATACTTATTAATTTTTAGTTTTATTAAAGTGATTTGCGGGGGGCAGGTTTGTATGAAACCTGTAGTAAATTATGGACTGATTGTCATAATATTCGCTGGTTTAATATGCCGTCTTTTTAAACTAAATTTAATGAAATTTCACCACAATGTTATAAACAGGGAAATCAGAAATATGCTCCAATAAACACGTTTTATGCGCATTAAATATGCAGTAAAAACTTGAAAATATGACCTCAAAATTTTTAAAAAAATATGCACCATGAAAGTCAAACTTTGTTATTTGAAAACGAAATATTTAACAATTTTATAACAGATACATTTAATAAAAATAATCCTAAAATTTTCCACACAAATTTTCGAGTCTTAAACCTATTTAGAAACGGCGGCATAAGAGGTTATAATTCATATGTGCCAAATATTATCTAGATATCACATCCGTAGGAGAATTTTTCTCTTAAAGGGATTTTAGGGACGGACGCTAACTTGTTTGTTAATGAAAACTTTTCAAAGGAAGTTAAAGCTGTTTATAGATGTGAAATGATTCGAAAAGAATTTAGTTTGCAGTAAAACGTTTTTGCGGCGAATCTAAAAATGAGATGGTTTACGGACACACGGAGTCTAATTTGGAAAAAAGTTTTTATGCGGAATATGTAAAATTATAGACCGATTCATAGATATTCATATTAAAAGAATTTGTCCTTAGTATAATTAAAGTGTATTTACCAAAGTTGATCCAATTATACAAGATTACTATTGAACTTTGCGCACAAAATTCACATGGACAGGCAACCAGCCAGACGGACGGACGGATGGTTATTGTTAGATCACTTTGAAAGTGATTCTAAATCGAACGGTATAAACATATATAATTGCCTTTACACTAAATTTTTAATGACAACCGATTTTGTCTTACAATTTTCGAGTAAAAATTAAATGTAGACGGTGAAATTGAAGCAACACCTTGGGTATACAGATAGATATTTGAAATAGTAAAGCCAAAACATCGTAACAAAAGAAAAACATTTGTATATGTTGTGAAAGATCTTGTAGACGTCTAAAAAATTTAACATGTTTCACAATATGCCTTAAAAGGGCAAAATATGCGACAAAAACTTTAAAAATGCTACAAAAAGGCACTGTTTACCAAATTATGCAAAAAATGCTCTGAAGGGCAAAATATGCACTAACAATTGGATGCCAAAATTTATAAAAAGCTCTAAAACGGATAAATATAATTTGTCTGCCTTCATTGGTCACACAAGGAAAAACATGCAATTGCATATTTTTGGTTTCCCTGGTTATAACTCTTTACCGATTAAGGCCTTGAAATGTATTTTTTTTTGAGAGCTTTATAGAAATATCGAGCCCTAACCGCGAAAATAACGTAACCGACATCATTTTCAATTTTAGTTTTTTTTAATTAATAACTTTATTAGCAACACTTGCACCATCTCCTAAAATGTCTTGGTCACAAAAGGTACCGTTACGATTTTATAGTAAAAACAATTGTATCGTTAGCGACAAATTTTTTACAAAATTTGTATGAAATAAAATAAGAAATCTCTCTCCTGTAAAATTTGATTTTTAGCGCTTACGTTATTTTCGCGGTTAGACCCCTTTCACACTCGGCAAGTTACTTGCGCAAGTCTCTTGGTTTGTTGACGTCAGCGGTAAGGTCGGGGTAAGGAAACAAATATTTATTACAGACTTTGTTGTACTCGGCAAATTACTTGCGCAACTAACTTGCCGAGTCTGGTAGGGGCCTTAGGGCTCGATATGTACTTTCATATTTTTCCAGAGCTTCATGTGAGTTTCTAAAGCTGCACACAGGAAAAACACATCTTTCTTTATCACCTTCAATAAAACTATTTTTATTTTTAAACATATTAGGGTTACTTTAACCATATTATTGTCACAGGCAATCATATTATGGTTAAATTAGTCTCAAGAGACCACATCCATATTCTGGTTGCTTTCGACCAGGCTGGGCTTCAATCCTAATCTGTACTCATGTTCTGTAACTTTGGTGAGAAATTCTTGCGTCGAAAAGATGTGTATCAAAATATTCCATCGAAAAAAGTGTGTCTGTAACTCATGTCGAAGACAATCAAAAGAGATTACGGCGTCAGGTATTAAATGTCATAATACAACACTGTAAGCCGATGTGAAATTGCAGACGTTTAAAACGCTAGTCACTCATATGGATGAAGGCGATCAAAATTTACTATATTTGAAAAATTTTCAATGACGGCGGCGAAAATACAACCGTCGGCTAAAGCAAATAATGTAAAGTGCGATTTGAATGTGAGTTGTGTATGAAATGGCTTTGAAAACATTCGCATATTTTTCAATAATTTTAAAAGCAAAATAATTAAGCCATGCATAAACCAACCAAGAACAAAATACTTATCTCTTCCGTGCTATTATTCATTTCAGTTTGTAATTTTAATATATTTTCTTGTGCTTAAACTTTTTCTCACCCCCTTTTCGTTCGTGAGTTTATTTGACAGTTAAAAGCGAGAACTTTCGCACAAACATTTTACAGATACACTTTTTCTGTAAAATGGCGAGAAATTCCCTTACGTCCAAGCTAATACTTGCCAAAAAGGTTACAGACACAGTTACGTGTTTGTTTCAATTTTTAGCACTTGTTGTTTAATTTCTCACGTTTCAATCGAAAAGTTTCTCGGCGCGGGAATTTCAGAACATGGGCACTGCTTAGGAAAACAAGAAACAATTTGAAACTAAAATTATTATTTTTTGTTGAGTTGTTTGAAAGTGAGCATGATGATGACTTCATGGGATCTAAGTTTTGTATAAACAGTTATAATAATACTGAAATAAGTTCTTATAAATATTGGTTAAACATTTATAGATCCCATAAGGCGCTCACACCTGAAATATTCTAACTGTCGTATCAACTGATGCATCAACGATTTGGTACAGCCGAATATAGCACTCTAACTTGTTTTCAGTTAAAAACAATTTAATGAAGTAAATTGTTTTAACAATGTTCACAAAAAAGCATTTCACATAAAAGCCGTTCTCATCACCGTTAACATTGTCAATGTCGTCCTCAGAGGTTGTGATATCAACGAACTAAATAACAGCGAAAAAATTGTTGTATAACAAGCGAAAAAGTTCATTAATTTATGAAGTTGCAAAGGAGAATATTTAACAAAATGTAATTTTAAAAATATAGCTAAAGTGAGAAAATAGAAAACCGCTAATCGTTAGTTATATTTGAGTGGTGTAGTGTAGCAATAATATAGAGCACACACATCATTTTCTTTACATACTATGCTTTGCACATGCTATGGTGGTTGTTAATAGTTTTTAACTGGTCTTGCAGCATGTGGCCGAGCGTCATAATAAAATTTTACGGATTTACGTCTAGTCGCTCATAGCGGGTCTCTCTGATCCATGCACGCTTCAAACAATTCAATTGTGTTTGACCTGTCTTAATATTCCTAATTTATGTCTATATATATATATATATATTCATTACATATGTGTATGTACTAATAGTGGTTAATGTCAGTTCTGCTTTGCAATTTGTGAAGTACACAGACATAAAATACACGTCAATAAGAAATGAGTGCCATACTCATCAATAACGCGGAATAACTATTTAAATTTTTTTAGTGCCGCATTTTCGGGTTGCCTTATCTCTCGTTTTGGTAATTTGCACAGGCCGGCTAGGTCGCCATATTGACCAAGTTTAGACTTCTTTTTGAGGGGTTTCTTGAAGTTACGAGTCTTTTTCAACATACTTTAGATTTTCGAAGTCCTCAAAGAAAATATTCAAAGAAATTATATCACGCATATATTTTAAAAGAACAGTTGGAAGAAATTTAAAATGTGAAACATGCACGCCAAAAAATTCAACACTGCCAAAAAATTCTCCATTTCAAAAGAAAAACTTCTTTTTATTAAAAACTTTTTTTCTACAAAATTGGAAACACCAATTTTCATTTTGTTTAAAAATATAAAAAAACTTGCAAAAAAGGGAAAACTTGTCAAATGGTAACGTTGCCACATTAATAAAACAATTTATTGACACTTTTCTAGTGATGCCACTAAAATAATCGAAAGAAGTAGAATGGAATATAATGAGGAACATTTTGCAAAGATGTTGATTGTAGTCCTTTGTATTTCAACATTTTCAAAATTGATAATAGATTTTAGATGTTGACAAGGTGTGAAAACGCAATTAGAAATGCAGGAAATGCTGGAAAATGTCATAAATCGGGCTCGTATGGCCATCAATTCATAAAACGGTCACTTGTCCGCTATTATATCATATTCATTTAGACATCAAAAAAACACAATCCAAAAGCAAAACTTAAGTATTCAAATATTTAAAAAAAAAAAAAAATTAAAGTGAAAGTACAGTGGGTGAAAACGTTTGCCTCACCTAGTACATGCCTTTAACTTTTCTACATTCCTTAATATAAGTTGATATGAAAAAATCTCTTTAAAAATTATTGTTTCTTCAATGGGCCAGAAATACCCCATCAAATCAAACACTTGCATTTAATAGAAAATGGAAAAAAAACTTTGACACACGTTCAGTAATGGCAACTGCTCATTTCGTTTAACTTTTATAATACTTTCGCGTAAAATCCAGTCACCAATAAAAATTTCTATTTAACATTAAAAGATGAAGAAAAGCAAAAAAAAAATTGCAAAACTTTGATGGCTGTGCAGAAAAAAGTTTTATTAAAAAAAAAAAATTGTTCAACGAAAGTAGACCGCACAAAAAACGTACAAGAGAGTATTTGCTTAAAAATTATTTTTAAACTTTATTTATAGCTTTATTTGCCTGCTATTGCTCTCTTATCAGGACCTCTTTGAATTCGTATACTTTGTGCATGTGTTTGTGTGTATGTGTGTGATTGATTTTTAGTCCTGAGTTTTGCTTACAATATAAAAACTTTTTGCGTACTTTCCTTACTGGAGCACTCCATAAAAAGGAATTGTGCGAATTGAAGTGATGAGTTTGATTGCAGCTCAAAATGTCTTTGTTGACTTAGTTTTTTATTTTCGTTTTATTCTGTTTCGGTTGGTTACTGCCGATATTGCTGCTTCAGCAGCTACTTTTGAAAAAAAATTTATTTTCTGGTTTTTTGAATAGAATAGAATCAGTGAAGAAATATAATTCTCTTCAGCATACATACTTTTGTTGGAAAAAGGGAGGTTAAATCTTAAGGAGATCTATTTGTTGTAGCAGCGTTACACTGAAAAAAGGTGAAAATTTATTAAAAAGTTTTCAAAAAAATCTTTTGACGAGAAGAACTTATAGATAATAAACCTGTTTATTTTCTTTCGCCTGCATAGACTAAAGTCAATCGTCAGCATCTTAAGTTTTATTTTATAATCTGCGTAGTTTTTAATTTGTATGCTCTGTTTTAATAAAAAATTATTTAACTCTATTACTTTTCTCTGTGCACTTTACAAGATAATTTTAAAAGTAAGTTAAAAATTCGAAATGCATAAGTCAGAGCTGGATATATTTTTTTCTTTATGTTTTGTAAAAAATAACCTTAAATTTATTTTATAAAATACCATTACTTTACTTTTAAAATTGAATCATAAAATGGTAGAGAGAAAAACTTTTATTACTTAAACACATTTTTCTGCACATTCATTGGAATATTTTTATTTTTTTTTTTTGCTAAATATAGTTCAAGCGCGATATTGTTAAATTTCCTACACTTACAGAAAAAATGTTTGCAAAAAATTATTCAATTAAATAATTAATTGGTGTACATTAATTATTCAATTAATTTTTTGTTTGCAGCAATTAATTTTTTTAATCAAAACTTATAAAATTAAATGTTTGTGTATATGTGGTGTATTTTTTAGTTTATGCAATTAATTTTTTATTTGACTAAATTTGTGTCCCATGACTCGAAAATACAAATCCGTTAATTGATATGATCAATTCCTTTGCAGGGGCAAAATTAGTAAAATATTTAATTGTCTGAACGAATTGTTTAATTAAAGGCGATTTTCTATTTTTTCTATGCTGATAGAAAAATTCATCTTCATATTGATGATGCCCTAACATCAGAATTGTGACATCAATGTTACTACAAATAGCATCAATGATGCAAAAAGTAACATTAATCCAATGACTAACTAGCGTCTTTGTACAATGTTGTCATTTTTTACGTGTCATCTATTTTATGACTATAGTGACATCAATTCGATGCCACATTTTGTATATTATTACATTATTTTCATGATTACAATGTATTATAAGAAGCAAAAATTCTTATATTCTTTTTAAATTATTTAGTTAAATACATCAAATTTCAAAGATGAAATGTCTTATTATTCAGAGTTCTGTTGTAAACAAAGGTCGTAATACAATAAACGTGAAACAAACATCTGTAACGGGTAAGTAAATAATAATATTCTCAAACTTTGACTAAATGAAAAACTGTAATTTAATTGATGAGAACATTTTTGTCATTTCTGTGATGCCGATGTGTCATTCCATTGATGACATAATTCCATTTTGACCCTGATGACACTTTGGCCAAGTGATGTAAAGGTTGACATCACAATGATGAAAAGTGTCATGGAGTCAAAAAAGAAGACACTTGTCACAGTATTGATGTCAAAGTACATCAGCGTTATGACGCCTTTTCTATCAGTGTATGCTTGAGTTAATTTAAATTTACTTACAATTAACTACCAAAAAAAACATTAGTGTGTCCCAAAACAAAATTGTTTTGGGGGTCAAGCATTTGGGGTAAAGTATTTTTGAGATTTTTTTCAGATTTTTCGAAAGAGGTTTAGAGGACGCTCAATTGGAATTTTTGCCAAAAATCGTGTCTGCCGTCTTTTTTTTAAGTTCTCTTCATAAGTTTGTCAAAACCCACGCTTTTCTTCAGTTTTAAGCAAATAATTTAAAAGAAAAATGTCCTAGCTTTATTTTGGCGTACAAAGGCTATAAGTTTTTGCAATGCATTTGCTAATTTATGCACCCTACATTAAAATTTTTCGTAATTTTTCCATCAATTTTGTAAATAACGCTTTAAAATTTTTATGGAAATGAAACAAACCAACAATTCAGTTTGAAAGATCAATTTATTCTTAAGAACTTAGAATGAAATATTTTTGAATTCGCTCTCACCGTTCCTGAGTTATACTGGTTTTCAGCTTTGTACCCAGTATATGATAGTATTACTCTTACCCAACAAACAAATTAAAGTTAAAAATCATATTTTGGGGTCCTGAAAAACCTGTTATTTTTTGGGACACACTAATATACATAAGTAAACATAAGAATATTTAAAAATGTTTTTAGTTTTAAAACCTAAATAAATATTTTGTCCAACAAGACTTAAGTCCTAGTGTGTAAGTCCTTAAGACTGTGTATGAAATCTATTGTCTATTATAGTGTAGCTACGGTGGCTATGGCCAAAAGATACGGCAGATTATAGTCTAAGGATACAGTGACTACACAATAAAAAATGGAGCTTCCAAAAAAGCAGGTTTGCAAGTGGGAAAGTTAATGTTTCGCTTACCATACGCTTATGGAAGAAATGAAGTTAATTTGGCGACTTCCCAAATTGAAGCAATACATTTTTGACACAGAAAGCGTTACAAACTTGTATTGTGGTAAGGGACGTAAATGAGGTTATAGTCTAAAGGTTATCGTCTAAATTATAGTTTATTGAGACTATGCCTAGCCCTCTGAGACTGACGTAACTTTATTATAATATATTCAATGACGTGATAGTACACTGGACACCATTTCGACGGCTTATATTTTCCAAGTTCTGTTTTGTAAACCTTCTGACGGGGTTGTTGTGTAGCACTGGTCCGAAAACACACAATAATAATTATGAGCATGTGGCAGAAGCAGCAAAACACAAAGTTATTTTAACTTTTTGGCTACATTTTTGGTCGTGGCAACACGATCTATGCGCTCTCTTTTTGATCGTGTTTATCAAACTATTTTCACATGAAAACGTAATAAGAAGGTACTGAATATGTGAGAGCCGATGTTTTTCAAAAAACAGGGAGTTTAAATCTTAAGTGCAAGTAAATCTCAGGACCAAGTTTAAATTTAATTTTACTTTTAATACAGTTAATACATCCTTTTCTAAAAAGTGCTAACCTTAATGAAAATACCTTAATATAAATAATTTCCTCTCAAAATTGGAAATTTCAAATTTAATTTCATTTTTACTTATTCATTTTATACAATTTGCTGAGTCATATTGTCATTAAATTTGAAAAAAAAAACAATCCAAATAGTATTGTAAAAATAACTCTACAGGAAATAAAACTTAAATAGTGTAAAGTGTATCTACTTTTTATCTCTATTTTGTATAAAGTTTTTAAAATGGCACACATACTTTTATTTATTGTTTTAGAATTCCCCCTACTTTTAACCCTTTTTACTGTTAGCCAGTTCTATAAACAAACTTCTACATGTCATTTACTGTAAATGACATCTGATTTTTGCTTTAAAACTTTTATTATAATTTTTGTTCTTCTTTTGTATTTTGTTTTAGTATTTTTTTCTGCCTTTTTGTTTCTTTCTTAAAATTTTTGCAGAAATTTTTCTTTTAACAGTAATAATTTTTGAATATTTAATAGTTTTTCAAGAATTTTTAGTTGTTTTTTTTTTGCCTTAAATATACTTTTCCTTGACATCAATTTCATAACAATTTGTAAGAAAGACAAAAAGTTATCTTAAAATGAATGAATAAAAAAAACATACATACATACATATATAAATTTTCCATTTGAATTGTTATGCATGATGACGAGGAAAAATAATAAAATTTTTTAAAATTTTGTAACTTTCTTTTTCTGGAACGGAAAGGAACATGAAAAAAAAATTGAAAAGTTTACAATAGTTTTCACAAATCTATCAATAATGCTGTTGCATAGAATGGTATGAATTGTAATATGAAATATTTCAGAAAAGTGTTAAAGCAAATGAATGAAGACTGAAAAAATGTTGAGCAAGAATGTCCCACAAATCTGATAAGAAATTATAGCATACACTATGGACTATACAGACAAGAGCTATGTATAGTTCTCATAGAACAAAATCTATAGTCTACACGAGAAAGAGAGATAGAGAGAGAGAGAAAGAGAGCTATGCTATCTGCACTTTTTTGATGTAGCTCAGGGCTGCCAGTTTTGGGGCTTTGACCACAAACTAGGGGGTTTCTTGTTGCCAAAAGGGACAACAATTTTAATTTGGGGTTACAAAGTGCAGGATGCAATTTTGGAGATAATTTAATAAAATTTGGCACATCGATTCTTATTGGCACAAGGACCAAGCCTTTGGGCCAAATCGTAGCACCACGAGAGGAGATAGGGGGCAATTTCAACTATCAAACCGATTTTAATGAATTTTAAAATTTAGATAGATCCATATTAGGACGGACACATAAGCTATGCATTTTAAAAAAAATAGGACCACGAGGGGATATGGGGGCAATATTTGCCTCTCAGAAAATATTAAACCGTTTTTTATGAAATTTAAAACGTAGATAGATCAATATTTGTACGGACACATAAGCTATGCATTTAAAAAAAAAAGGACCACGAGGGGAGTTGGAGGGGAGATTGAGGGCAGCATTTGTCACTCAGAAACTATCAAACCGATTTTAATGAAATTTAAAACATAGACAGATCCCTATTCATATAGCCATACGCTCTCGAAAATTTGTTATATTATTAAAACAAAATATCTGATAAGCTTGAAGTTAATCTGCCAATAATTCGATTTTGTACAAAAACTCCAAAATTTGCATTTTCCTGGATAACTTCATGTGTATAAGAGGTGTTCAGAAAAAAATTAAAGTGATCTCTAAAGCCAATGAACGGGCTTTTTGGTTTCTTTGTATATAAAAACATTTAATATGAAGTTTGGTGACGATTGGGTAAAGAAATTGAAATGTCGAATAGTGAGTACAAAGCAAAAAAAAAAGATTTTGTTAAATTTTTTTACATGTCGAAAAAGTTTTTAATATAGATAATTAAAATTTCGAAATTAACATAAAATTATCAAAAAGGAATAAAAACCCAAATCGGCTTAGAAATAGCCTAGTAATAAAAAATGCTCCAGACCACTAATGTGCTAATTATAACTTGAACTAGAAATGCGAGCACACACCTTAAACATTTTTGAAATTGATTTGTGCAATATAATTTTTTATTCAAAAGACTCAAAATTTTAAATAATAATTACACATTACAGAAAAAAAAAAAAAAGTTTTAACGAACGTCGCCTATTTGAATTTATCTTTGTTATTAACAGTCGGATCTTAATGAATGATATACCAAAGTTGTTGTCCATACTATATTTGATAGTCTCCGTTTACTATATGTTATGGTCTCCACAAGCTATATTCTTGAGTGCTCGATGCTCCTTACACATTATTATCTATAGTCTTCACAGCCTACAGTTTATAGTACCTACAGACTTTATTCTCTGAAGACTACATTCTATGATCTCCGCAGACTATAGTCTTGACTCTTTGCAGACTATGCTTTATAGCCACCGTAGGCAAAATTTCAAAGTCTTTATATCCCGTTCTTGTATTTATGTACTATGTTCGCCGAACGTCTCTGAACACTATAGTAATTAGGGTCCATATGATATTAATGTTGCCTTATTTACGATCAATCCTTGCTGATTTACCAGTATAGATTTGGCGTGCCCCCACAAATAGTAATTCAAAGGGGTCAAATAACGGTAGAAGTTGCCAATTTATAGGTCCACTTCTTGAAATAATTCGATCAATAAAAATTGGGTTAACAAACTGTTGATTTTACTCGCTGTACGGCATATTGCAGCGTCTTGTTGGAATTATTTCTCCGCACCAATGATTTGCCATTACATGGCATATCAAATTTGCCTGTAGAGTTCGCCATTTACGGAATGTTGGCACTGATTTCAGATTTATGGACAATGGGCCTTCGGCATGACAACCGCACAAAACAGAGATTTTTACGGGATGTAATGGAGTCAAAAGGGTGTCATGATGATTGTGCTCACTCTGTCTAAAAACGACAATTATGCTTGGTTATATTCCCGCTACTCCAGAAATTAGCCTCATCGCTAACGATGATTTTACAATAGAAATCGGGTTTAACTTCAAGTTGTTTCTCAGCTTATTCAACAAACATACGACGCAATTGATGGTACGCTAAATTTAATTCTTGCACCAGTTGGATCTTATATGGATGTAGGCCAATTTCTTTCCTTAAAGTTTTTTAAGTAGTGGACGGGCAAAGACTTAGTTGCTGAGAAAGGCGTCAGAATGGTAAATTCGAGTCCTTCTTCTGCACGCACGAAATACATTTCCACGAATGTAAGTCAATGGAAGGTGAATAGCCAAAGTTAACTTCCAAAATAAAGTTTTTATGCCGCTATTTCTGAATTTAAGTCCAGGGGTCTAATCACCGCATACGATATCGAGCAAAATTGATCGAAATTAGTCATTTTGGTATCATGAATCTCGATATAGAATGAAATATATTGAATTTGAAATAATAGCATTCGTTATCGAGTAACTCGACATTACATTTCTCGAGTTTTCATTCGATACGTCAGTGTCTATCGTATGCAAAAACATTCGATATTTAATTCGATACGATAGTATCGAATGCGGTGATTAGACCCCAGAATTTTTTTATTAATTTTATTTATACAAATATCATACACTATAATCTCTTACGAATCTGTTAAACTAAAATAAATGATATCGTAATTTTTAATCGACCCTTTTTAGCAAACCAATGTTATTATTTAAATTAGTTTAGAGATAAATTGAAAATAAGTACAATTGAAGTCATTGCTAATTTGTATTTCGTTGATATTCCACCAACCAACGCACATTGGGGTCAATCGGAAAAATCTGGCAATAAAACTGAATCTTTTAAACTACTGGTCGGATTGCAAAATTATGCATGAATTATTATATAATTTAAGTTAATTTTACTATTAAAAAAAACAATGTCCTATTAAGCCTTTAATTTTTTAACCCCTATTATCATTGTTAAAGGGGACTCCCATAAGCTGTTTATGAAATTTGCCCCACAGCTCATATGATGCCCATAGAAGTGTCAAATATACGACCGACCCCATTTTGTTTTTCATCCCCCACAATTGCTTCCAACATACTTACCCGCTATCTCTATTCCTTAAGGGGATCTCCAATAGAGCACGTTTTCACCCACTCACAAACTCAATTTTCTTAAAGCCTATGCCCTCCTCTTCGACTTTTTTACACATCATTTTGCATTCCGAACAGTAGCTTGGGAGATTCGGATTTATTAACACTTTTTTGCAATTGACCCCACGGTGCAACGAAAGACAATATGCTTTAAACCATTATACCCCACCCATAAAATAACGAACTTGGTAGATATTTATTTTAATGGACAAATGCAGGATTTTAGTCTCTACTAAGATTTGATTTGTCTTTTATTTTATTTTATCTTGTTTTTTTTTTTTTTTTTTTTTTTTTTTTTTTTTTTTGTTAAATTTAAAATATGTATTATGTTGTTCTTTTAATGTAGTTTAATATTAATTTTCAAAACAACATTAGCATTACGCCATCTCATTTGGAATGCAATCAACGTTAGTGCCCTTCTTTTTATGTTTGTTTGGTGCTTCTGTTTGTAGTTAATTTTATTTTCAAAAACCCATTGTATTGTCCTGATATCTCTTATCAATACAATCTATCGTTTTTGTTGTCTCTTATACAAATAAAACATTCATTCATTTATTCTTTCATACATACAAAACATATTCAAGACATTCAAGAAGACATTTTCTGAAAAATCACAAGATGTGAAAACTTTGGACATGAAAAGAGAATGAACATAAGAAAACAAAATTTGTATTTAGTAGTTTAAAGCGAACTGAAAAATACAAAAAAAACTTAATAAAATAAATGCAAACAAGAACAGTAATGGGCTTAAAACTAGCAGTTCAACAAATAGATACCGTAATCTTACAGAAAATGTTGTTTTGCTTCTTTAGTTTGCTTACCAAAGCTTATCCTGAATTAATTCCATCATTTTTGGCAAATAAAACATCCGGTTCTGAAGTTATGTATATAAAATGGAAGAAAAAGATCACCAAGGTTAAGCGAAAAAAGCGAAAAGTTTAAAGATGATGAGTTGGAATCTGGCAAACTCAAGAAGAACTTGCAAAGTAGCAATTGTCAACCGCATACAAGCATAAGGATTAATTTGCATGTTCAAACTCCCGTGTAAACGCCGTAAAAAGAAGTGAGCTTTGCTTCGAATTATTAGTGGCGATGAAAATTTATTCCTAGCACTAGACATCGTATTAAAAGCCCGACCAAGCAGGCGAATCTTTGCCAGATGCCTGGTGCCTAGATGATGTTCAGTATTTAATGGGACTAGAAGTGTCTGATCCATTATAAGCTGCAAAAATCGGTCCAAACAATCCCAAGGAGACTGTACTATTTTTTTTTGCTTTTTAGCAAGTATTTGCCGACACACATTTAGGGATTTTGGAAGAATTAGGGAAATAACCTGGTGGCAATTTACGGCATTTGATATGGATTGAAATAGCAATACAATTTTAAATGAAAATTTTAACGATATCGAATGCCGAAATTCGTTTGCTGAATTTTGTTAACTGTTAGTCTGCTCGGAAAAAATTTTCAGTGGCAATTTAGGACTTCTATTCGAATATAAGTCTTGGATTTGGGGGGTATAGACTTATCTTGAGGGTCACCATAAGTTCTAGCATCTCCGGTGAAGAGTTTGTTCACAACTCTTGATTGCAAAACTTATAAAATTAATCTAATAGGTCGCTCGCGCTTATCCTGTAAACTAAGAAAACGATGAATACTAAAATTATGTTGCTATTCAAAAAATGTTTTGAAAATTTTTATCATTACGGGTTCCGGGTCCTTTTATATTTTTATTTTTTACAAAACTTCTACTTTATGCCATATTTTCTCCAATCGCCAAGCTAGAAATAAACAATTTTAAACACTTTTGTTTGACCCCATAAATTTCTGATAACTCTGTGAAGGGAATCCTGCTCCCGTTCTTGGAAGCAGAAATATTTTCAATTAAACTAAAAAAACTATTTTTTGGAAACTTTTAAAAGCTTTAAGGGAATTGAGGGATTTTTGAAAAGAAATTTAAGATGGCTTGTATTAAACATTAAATAATCTACATATAACGGGTAATCCATTTTTAGGTTCCAACAGTAAAGTCAAATAGAACACAAATAAGGCGAATAATTTCGATGAAACTTTTATTTCACTATAATGTTTTCCCTATCCATTGCATAAAAAATACAATGTCATTAAGTTGCTCTCCTTACGCTTGGTTACAGCAGTCGATCCTCTTAAGGTAAATATCGATCACTTTTCGCACATTTCGGGCGGTAACTTGACACATGTTGGTTTTCAAAAGCTTCAACGTTAGGGGACTATCCGAGTAGACACTATCTTTGACGTTGTATCGCTATTTCAACGTTTTGCTAAATGTCAATTTAATTTAGATTGTCAATTCACTTTTAGTAAATTATTTTAAAAAGTCCGCATTTTTTTTTTTTATTTCCAAAATTCGTGCCATGTTTACGGTACGCATAATCGTCAATTATATCAGCTAATATGCAGTAGTATGTATCGATTCATATCCACATTTACACTTTTGGACAATATTCATCCAAACCGAGACCGTACGATGAGTACAGAAGAAGCAATCACCGCTGTAATTGCGAGTGTGACAGAGGACTCGTATAAATCGATACAACCCTGTTTAAAAAAAATTTTCAGCGATGAGCCAAATTTTTGGCTTAAAGAGTATGTAAGCAGGCAGAATAGTTATTTTTGGAGACTCCATTTCATACCGAAAAATCACTGATGTGGTTTACATGACGAAGGCGTCATTGGCCCATTTGTCTTTGAATCCGAAAACGATGCCAACATTACCGGGAATGGCGAATCCTGCAGCCAAAGGATGGAAAAATGGTTCCAACAAGATGACGCAGCATGATGCAAACCCTTAGTTACTCAATTAATCATTTAGAGCCCAAAATTCTACGCACATTTTTCGTTCCTCAAATGTATGCAAGTGTACAAAGGGAATAAGTACAAGACACATTTTTCGATATAAAGTTATATGGGTCCATAGTAAGGAATCGCTTATAGGCTAATTTTTTACCCCTAATTCTTCATTCATTTGAAACTTATAGACCATGTACAACATGTCCTCTACTAAATTTTTTTATTCTCTCCTGATTATATTGGTTTGACTTTTAATACATACAAACATGTCTCTCTCTACATACGAAAGAACTGTATATGTGACCAAACAGTAGTCAACTATGTTATTCATTTGCTTGAATATCATCACATTATGCTTTTCAGGTCATTGTTGTAGTTTTTATAAATGTTATTATCAAATACAGAACTTTTCTGGAAGAAAAATTACCATTAACTCTGAATGATGACAAAGGACACAACATATATATTTTTTTTTATTTATTCTTCTCTAGTTTTTGTTTCGCAATGTTTTTTTTTTTGCATTTGAAATCCAAACGAAGAGAAAACTTCTAAAGGAGTACTTTTAAGTACTTCATGTGCATGAATGAGATTCCATATAAAAAAAAGAAGCCACAAAAGAAAATAATAAACTACACATTTCTAGGCTCCTTAATATATAGATTTATACATCATACATAGTTTAGTTCCACCAAGTTTGTGTTAGTTTTTCTTGAACAATTGCAAGCGACTCATACATAAACTTTGCTATAGTTTGTCTATGTGAAGAGTTTAGAGTTGGCGGGGTTTTGTTGAATAGGGCAGTGGAGAGATCATTAGAAATTTTGTCTTAAGTTCAAATGCATTCATTCATTTGTAATTTATTTCCTTTAACGAGTATGAAAACAACTGACTGGTCGTGTTTTTCTGTTAAGATCAATGATGATGACAACAACTACAATGAGAATGGGAAATGCTTGAAAAATTATTGCAGAGAATTGCCGAAAGGTGGGATTAGTTTACAAGGCCGCAAAAATTTTACTATTTTAATTTAAAAGAAAACACATCTTAAACACATACCACCATTTTGCAGTTACACTATTACCTTTTACTAAAGCCTAATTATATTTACAAGTGTTTTCCTAATGGTCGAAATTCGGCCATATTTTTTTTTTTTTTTAATATGATGAACAAAGAAAGCTATTGACCGTAATTGGTTTGCCTGTGCCGATTTATATATAAGATTTATATAGTCGAAATATTCGAAACCCGGTTTCTTGCAAATGTCGAATAATCGACCACCCTATTTTTTTTATTATTTGATAATTGAAAAAAAAACAAAATTTTTATTTATATGTTATGCATATGTGTTAGTATAAAATTTTATCGCTTATAACTATGAACATATTGAACAGATTTTAATAAAATATATATTGTGCACTTCTGCCAGCAAATACCTTTCAAATGGTGTATTTTTTATTCCAGTCGCTGGGCAAACAGGGGAGAAAAGTGTTTTTAACTGTTTTGCCTTAGCCGATTTATACATATGTATATAGATAATGGAAATGAAATAAATTTTTACTTAAAAATCCGTTTTCAACTTAGTTCAAATTAGTTTAAAAGAATAAGGTGGTCAAAAATATACTTATACAACCATCATATAGCCAGACTATTAACTTTTGATAAGGCTAACTTATTTAACTTACTCCACCACTCAATACTCCATATTCTTAGACTACCTTCATCTTCTCATACAAATTTTTTTTTTTTTTTTACTCAGACCATCGCCGTTTTCTCAAACTATCGCGTTTTTATACCCACGCTACTGTCTCGTTCTTAGGCTTAATTCTCATAGTCACACTTCTGTCTTGCACGGCTGCCAAATTTAAGTTCAAAATCCCGAAGTTCGAAATGAATGAGGAAAACGCCGAAACTCTTACCAGACGCGACGTTCTCAGCAGAAAGTTATGTCTCTGCAAACCATTTAACAACTTAAGATTAATAGCAGAGATTAAATGAGAACCAGTGTTGCCATTTTTATAATTAAAAACCCCGTCAAGTGTATTGCAAAAATAGATAAAAGGGGAATTACAAAAATAAGAGTAAAAAGTGCCAAGAGACAAAAATAAGAATTAGAACAAAGAGTTTTTCAAGATTTCGTTTTAATGTGCTAAATTCCCAATTTGTACTATTGCTAAACTGAAATTTATTGTGTATTTCACTGTCTGCTTAGGCCAAATCATCCAGAAACTTTTTCTATAGATTTTAGAAAACATTAAGATATTATACAAACAACACTGTTAAGCACATAGGAATTATAAACACTCAAAAGTCTTACCCGTTCGTAATAATATCAAAGCTTAAACAAAACAACAACAACAAACAGTTAGGTTATCTCTTCTTACAATCCCGACTACAATTGGTTGATTTTTTGTCATCTCTAATTGTAGTTGTAAGGGGAAAACAAAAATAAAAACTAATAACTTTATTTAATTGTTGCCTGTTCAGTTTTTTGCACTGACACTTGAATATTTGTTATCAAAAAAATTTCATTTATAACATTAAGTTTTAATGTGCTTAATTCCCAATTCTTACTAATTAAATAATTAATTGAAATTCCTATGCGCATTTCACTGGCTGCTTAGGCCAGATCATCAGGAAACTTTTTCCGAAGATTTTAGAAAAACTTAAGATATTATACGAATAAAACTGTTAAGCGAATAAGAATTATAAATTCTCTAGTTTTACTTGTAACAATATCAAAGTTTTTTTATCAATTCATTTGATTCAGGAGTAAAAAAAACTTAAAAAATAACAATTTCATTAAAACCAAAATAAAGATGACGTTTTAGAGAAAAAAAAATTTCTTTTACAAAAACATCTGTTATAAACGTCATCATAGGGCCATAAAACGGTTTTAGTGAAATACTGAGATCTTTTATAAGGTTGATTTGAATTTTTGATTTTCAGGTTATTTGTAAATGCAACAACCAACGTTTTCTTCTTTACGATCGTATTGAAAATGCAAGAATGAATTGGCTATGGGTAAAGAAAGTCGATTTCTTATCTTTGGTTTAAGAAAATTCATTAAGCCAAATGTTCATTCGACTTCGGCATTTGCGTAAGGAATCGAATGAATATGAATAATAAAGTCAGATAGTTCTTGAAAAGGATTTCCCCCTTAAAGAAATTACAAAATTGAAGACTTCTATCCCATATACATCAGCTCTTTTCTTATTTTTCTATTTTTGCAATGTTAGAGTTTTGAAGGAAATTATATATTTTATTTATTTGTTAGAGACGAATCATCAATGAAATTTTGCTTAAATACCTGCTTTGTTTTTTTTATGATTATTATCCACGCTAAAAAGCGATATTTTTTGTAGCAATTGAAGGAAGTTTATGTTTTAATTCGAGAAGGAGAACTTAAATTTCAAAAAAGCCAAAATCAAATGCTCGCAATATACCTTTTTTAAAAAAGTTTAATCCAAAAAAATAAAAAGGTAAAGGTAACAAAAACCCATCATAAAATACCCTTAAAGCGATGGGACGGCAAAACTGGTGAGATTACTAGAACTTGAAATTTTCAGAAATATAATGGAAAATGGTTTGGAAAGAAAATATCTGGTAAAAGTAAGCAATGAACACCAATTAAATCTACCAATCTAAATTTGCATAAAAGCCAACCTTAACAAAGTCCGAAAAAACAATTTATTAAATAATGTAAACACACAGAAAAAAATCAAGTTAAAAACGTCGAAAACAAGGTTGATTTAAAATTTTTCGGTGGTGATTTTGCTTCATACGTGTTTCATGTTAATTCAACCTGATTTTATAATTGCTTGCGAACAACATTTTTTTCTTTTAAAATAACTATAATTCATGTTAATTTAACATTGCAGTAAAGTTAGAGCAAAATGTCATTTATATTGAAATAACAATCCGAATCACGTTGAATGAAAGTTATTTCATGTTGAAACAACGTGAATTTCATCTAGAAACTAATTGGTGTGAAGAAGCTTCAGAGACAACATATACATACATTTTTTTAAGAATAATTCAAAACACTTACCCCTGTAACACATGTTTCACTTATTTTGTAGTCTCCTTTGTCAACAGATCAATCAGCAGAATGGCCCCATATGGTTTTCGTCATCATTGTACTTTGAAAACTTGATGTACTATTTAACTTAATAATTTTAATTAAAGAATACGGGAATTGTCTTCTTTTTATAACATATTTTAAGAATGAAAATAAAAAAATTTACATACTTAACTATGTATGCATGTTAATTTAACAAGATACACTTTTGATTTTAATATAAAACAGGTTTTTATGGATTCAATATTGAATCCATATTTATTTATATTTTAATATTTTTTTTTATTTTTTTTAACAGTGAATAATATTTAATAAGCGTGATTAAAGATTATTTTAATATTTTTCATTTAAAATTAATATGAAATAATGGTACATTTAAAATAAAGGGCATACTTTTGCAGAAATTTAACATGATTCTCAATCAACATTTTTCCATGTTAATTTTACATTGGTATTTTTTTCTGTGTGAAGTGATATTTATGCAGCACTATATTCCCCCTATTCAATAAATAAATATTTACACTTGCTTCTTATTCAAATATCTTTTTTTACCTAGACTGTCATCTTATATCAGAAGACTCTAAAAGGCCCTTTTTAAATGATATCCTTCTTAAAAAGTTTTGCTACTGACATAAACTGCATTATAGTTTTTTCCCTTTGAACCGATTGGTGTAACTACAAGAACAGATTTTTTTTTGTTCTTTTTATATGCATGGGCGCATATGCCACACAAAACCTTAAAAACAAAACAAAATTCTACTAAAACCACAAAAATAGAGAAAAATATAAATAAGTTTAAATTGTATTGTTCTTCTGCCTATTTTATTCCTTAACAAAAAAAAAAACAATCCATACAAAATACAACGAAAAGACAAAATAATACAAAACTTTGAAAATGAAATAAAAAATCGAAATGCAATAATGTTCTTTTGTTTTAAAGTAGCATGACTCAAAATAAGTACAACGAGTACAATCAGCAATCATTTTTACAACGAACCTAAAATGCAACAAACTGATATGAATCGATTTTGTTTTGAAACTCGTACTTCTTGTTCGAAAAACCATGTCTTCGTGATCTTATCAAATGATCCATTCAATGTGATTTGTATTAAACAAAAAAAATATATATTTTTTCTCTTGTATTTAATTTAAATAAAACTAAATAAGTTTTTTTTTCGATATGGTCGAAAACAAGTTAAATTTTATTTGTATTTTGCAATTGATTTTTCCTTCTTTAGCTAAATTCTCATTATTTTTTTTCAAACAAAAGATTTGTTTAAAAGATTAGAATTGATATTTAGTAGCTAATTGGAGTAATTTGTGGAAAATTTATTGAATTAGGGGGCAAAACAAAAAAGTATTCAGTATCAAGTAAAGTAACGACAAACTTATTGTCAGATTACTAAAAGATCCAGTGATCAGTACAAACAACTTTGGCCTCAGGCAATTTGAGTCAAAAGCTGGAAATTCACACCACGCGTTATATGCGTTTGAAACTTTCTTGATCTTTTTCCAAGAAGCATGCGACCATCATCTGAGGTAAAAACCCGGAAACAAATATTTTGTATATTAAGAAATAAAATAACAATTTTAATCAAAATAGGATTAAAAAATTAATATTAAGAAAAATTATTAAAAAAAAACTTAGGCCCGTTTTTTTATTTTTATCGGCCGTATAAAAAGTGTTCCATTATTACAACTTTACTTTAACCTACCAGGTAGGATGAACCTTAATTTACTTTATCGCTCACTGTAGGTTAAAGGAAAGTTTTAATAATTGAACACTTTTTATAAGGCCGTTTAAAGTCTACTTTTAGCTATCGGTAAGTTGGAAAAGCGGGCCTAAGTGTCTACTTTACAAACATAATAATTATCACTGTAAAGAGAGTGTTTATTAAGCAACTATTAAGTCATTAGGAATCGTCATCGCCTTCTTCGATGTACTTATAGTTCGCTGTTCCTCACACTGAAATACTAATGGCTTCCTTGGAAAAAGGCTTGTTTTTATTTTTTAGTTTCAGTCTTTGGCACCTAATAAAGGGATTGGATGCTGCCAATAACATTTTCAAAATGTCTCTGTTGCAGCCTATTCTAGAGAATTTTCTCGCAAGGTCTAAACGATGTTTGCGAAAACTGTCCGATAACTGTCCGATGGGAAGTATAACTTATGATATGACATGGGACACCATCCATATAGTTTAACATATAGTTAGGGAGTTGTTTGAGAGTAACTGCCCAATTTCACTGGATCATGGTCATGTCCGCTTGATATTACTTCAGGAATAATTGGAAATCTTTTTACTAAATCGATACTCTTGTCAGTGATTCGGGATGAACTCTCTGGATTTCCGAATATCCTTCTTGAAGTATGTCAACAAGAAAGCCCACCTCTTCTCTAAAACTCTTTTGAATTCGCTCTTTATTTTCTTTTTCTATTTCAAAAAAAATATTGATTTCAATTAAGATATTTGTGATATTTATTGAAAAATGTTTAAAATTGTCATTTATTAAAAATGAAATAAAAAAATCAATAGTATAAATTAAAGGTTACAGTAACTTGATTAAACATTTGATTGAATTTTAAATTAAAACAGATTTCATTTTTGATTAATGCTTTAATTAGTGGAAAAATTTTGAAGAATTTTTTCTTTGCAATGTGTCTTTATAGATGAAACGACATAAGTTGCAACGACAAAAATCTCTTAATGTGAACGAGCACTAACAGAGTTTCTCCCCTTCATTATTTTAAAATCGCTCAATATCGATTAGAGTTTTATCGAAAGTTTAAATCTCTAACTTTTTGTAATTTTAAAACCATAATTTATTCTAATATAAAACACCTCTAGGATAACGACAACAAACATTTTCCATTACAAAATTCCACCACAACCTTTCAATTCTAATCGTATTAATCTGCATAAATTATATACGAACTAATATTCTGTGCAAATTTATTCTAAATTGAAAAGAAAATTGAATGCAGAAAAATCAAGTGAGAAGGCAGTAATTGGTCGCACCGAATTTGGGGATACTTACCGCTATTAGTTCAAATAAAGCGATGTAAAAAAATAAAGCCTTAAGGAAAAATTTAACTACTTAAAATGTTAAATTTAAATGAAAAAATTAAAATGTATATGTCGACTAGGTGAAATAGTAGTCCGAAATGGCCCATTTTTGCTATCGAGTATTTTTTGTATATACAGCGTAATTTTGATCCTTTTACGTTATGCCATATGGGCATTATAATATCAAATGTTCTTTTCCGCGAGTAATTTTTTATGGAAGCTTGGTGAAACAATGAACCAATTTGGCCCATCTTTAGTACCAAACGCAAAATAATTGCGAACGGCCAGATGGACGTTCATAGTTAGATCGTCTTTGAATTTTACAAGGATCCACTATAAGTACTTTATAGGGTCTTCGACGATTATTCCAATGTGTTACAAATTAAATGAAAAAACAAATTTACCACCCATCTTTTTGATGGTGGGTGTACAAGTTTTGTTTAGTGCTTAACAAACATTTTATGAATTGATATTTAATCTACATCTTTGATTATCTGAAAATAAATTTGAAAACAAAATTCAATTTATGATGTAAATAAATTTAATTTGCAATGTAACGTAAAATAACCGAAAAATAATATCACCAGCAAAAAAATCTCATACATATTTAAGTAAGCACTAACGAACGATAAGTGAACATATTTACAGGGGGTAGTAAAAAGAGCGGGTAGTAAAAAAAAACTAGGAACCAAATAATAACCTTCTACTCAAACAATCGCCTTATACGCAAACTTTCATCGCATAGTCATAAGTAGGGTTGGGATTTTTATGCACTAAAAATTCAAAATATGCACTCAAAAAAATAAAAACTGCTTATTGTTGGTATTTTGTTAAAGCTTTGATATCGTTGCAAAAGATTCTACATCGGTTCAAAATAGAAGGATATTTTGTCTAAATGTCCAAAAGAATTAATTTTTTTATGTTAAATTCTTTTTTGTAAGAATTTTTTTTTGTGTATTTGGATATTTTTGGAGGAACTTTTCTTAATAATATGAAATTAAAAACAAATTACTCATAAATGTGAAAATATGCAAAAAATATGCATTTAAAACCAAAAGAAACAAAAATATGCATTTTCACAAAAATATGCATCAATATGTAAAAACAAATCAATGCCATTTAACGCAAATTTATTGATTCGAAAAGAAACCACTGTGCGACAAATGGTAGGGGTCAGTGATCGGGAAGGGTTCAAACTACCGGGGAATGTTATATCGGTAAAAAAGAAGTTATACATGTCCCGGCGTTTCGCACAGTGTAATTGGTCGACAACGTTCTTAAGCATCGTGCAGACGATAGTCAGATCTCATAATATTGCCAGCCAAATGTGCTAAACATGTCTCTCATCCATGTGAACTGGCAATTTTTGTTTGACAACGTTGTTGGAAAAATTATTGTAAGACAACAATATTGTTTGATGTCTGACAATCGTGTGAACACTCTTCGTTGCAATTGACATATCATTATCAGACAATGGAACCTTATTTCTTAGCAAGTTCTGAAAACGGGTCTTAGAAATATTTGTACGCGGGCAACTATATCTTCTCTAAATGAAAGAGTTAACAATGTTCCTTCTTTGTCAATACGTCGTCGTTTTTGGCAACTTGGACTTTTCCGTTCGCTACATGGAAAATGCTGCGTACAGATTTAGCTTGGTTTCCATACATAATTCAGATGGTTTAAAAACTTAACCCTAAGCATCAGTGTTGCCAGAAAATCGTACCACAAATGTTTGTTTTCTACACAAGGAATTACAGAAACACATGTTACTTATACACCCTTTGCATTTTCATATTTACAGATGGTATATGCCTTTTATCCTTAACGATAAAACTAATACTAATCAACTGTCACTAACAAAAATTAACAAAACAAAAAAAAAAATAAAAATTCCCATACTGAAGAACGCGATTCTTTGTTTTAGAAAAATAAGGGAAAAATTACAAAATATGTAAATTGACTTTTACCAACCAGAGCAAACAGAAAGCGGTAGTTGAGGTGATACAGGAAAAAAAATGTTAAACAATTGTCATTTCGTGATAAAGTCTTTATTTTTATGCGCTGGTAAAAATAAACGATTAATTAGACATAAAAACAAAATCCAATTTAGATAAAAGTTCAAAAGTAACAATTTTATATTCGAAAAAAATTACACAAAATCTGATTTTTTTAGTCCAACAATTTTTCACAAGCAGCGTTTGAATTTTACAGAAGAAAAAAAAACGACCTACATATCAGTAACACAGCCAACATTAGAATTTTGCCAAACAACCTTTAAACCAGCATAACATCAACCTCATCATCATTTCCACCAGAATCGTTATTAACCATCGGCATCATTTAGTTATTGCTCCACTATTTCGTTGGTACAACTGCAGCCGCCAACTTTAAAAATGTAAAACGAAATCAAATGATATGATTTTTTTCAAATGTTTTTAAAATAAGAAAAAAAAGAGGAGACTTTTGCTGAAAAAAACGTAAAAAGTATAACGAAATTTAAGACAAGGTGGGAAGAAAGCCTTTCACACAACAAAAAAAAAAAACTATTGTTTTATATGAACAGTGGTGCGAAAGAAAAAAAAACATTTTATTATTTCTTACTAGATCTGGCAGAAGGGAAGTCTGACAATGTCTGTGTTAAGTTGAATCTGCGTCAGTTCTGTTACCAAGATACACAGAGAAAAAATAAAAATTGATTTCAATTAAAAACTTTGTGATAGCAATTAAAAAATTTATTAAATTAGCACCAGTATACAAATTACTAGTATCAATGAAATATTTTTTGATATTAACAACTTTGTAATGTAATGTTGTTGATATAAGTAAACGTGTAATTCACTTGATTAAATTTTTCATTAAAACTGATTTTATTTTTGATTAATGGTTTAATATAACAAAAAATTGCCAAGAATTTTTTCGGTGTATTTAGTACTATTGATTTATTATGATAATAGAACCAACCAATGAAAAACAAGCCAAACTCCCTACAAAAATTGGAAAAAAAATCTAACTCAACGCAAGAATTATCAGAGATATCCTTGAAAGTAGCAGATCCCATTCTCGCCTGTCTGAAGACTTGCCATATTAACTAAAATCTATAGTAAAAACCTCGTCCTAAATTAGGACAACAAAATAACAGAATCTTTTGAAATTTAAATTTTGTATTCCCAAAAATTGAAATTACTTTTTGATAATAAACAGGCAGGTGCACGGCCTAAAAAACACTTAATTGACAACATCTTTTGTAAGTTGTTGTTGTTTTTTATTTTGTTTTTCTTAACCTACTTACAACTACAATTAATGTTGAGAGATTTTCAACTAATTGTAGCGGGGAATGTTAGATGAGATGAACGCACTGTTTATTGTTGATGTGTTTTTTTGTTTAAACTTTGATATTATTACAAGTAGAACTGTTGCTATAATTCTTATACGTTAAACAGTTTTATTTGGTTTAATATCTTTAGTTTTTCTAAAATCTTTATGGATGAAGTTTCCTGATGATCTGGCCTAAGCAACCAGTGAAATGCGCATAGGAATAGCTTATCCCATCAACAATAAATTTCAAGTGGTTTTATCAATAATAAAAACTGGGAATTAAGCACGAATAACAAAATCTTTTGAAAATTTTGTTTTTAAATCTTATTTTGTGTTTTATTTGACCTTTAATATGTTTTAATAAAAGAACTTGTTTTTTTTTTGAGCTCGAGGTCCTGGTTTTATTGTTAATTATTCTAATTTATTTTGCCAATATTTCGTTTTTCATTGAAAAACATCTTCTGGGCTTTAATCTAGAAATTACAAGTAACAAAAAGAACAAATAGAACAAAGTACTTATATATTTTTATTTGTTTTTTTTGTTACTTGTAATTTCTAGATTAAAGCCCAGAAGATGTTTTTCAATGAAAAACGAAATATTGGCAAAATAAATTAGAATTTTGTTTTTATTTAAAATAAAAAATATCATTTATTGAGAAAAAAATTATGCCGACATGTCGGATATTTGTCGAACTTTTTGTGGTGCTTAGATCTAAATTTAATAGTTTTAGTTATAACTTCATCTTCTCCTCCGTTTTAAATAAACAGCAAGTAAATTACCGAAGTACTATCGTCGTCTGCATTCCTTGACAACAAAACAAAAAATGGAAAATTAATGCTTGAACAAAATATGTTTGCATTGTTTATTTTGCAAAAACAAACAAAGTGTGTTTTTGCCATTTGTGGTTTATGTTGCCCTTTAAAATTAAAATGTTTTAAAATTTCTTAACAAGACTACTAAAAGTATTACAATCAGTGTTAGTTAGTTAGTTAGCGTTCAGCTCACACACCCAAGAACGATATCTATTATTTTTAGTGATTGTGTAGACGAACACAACCCTTAATACCGTAACTATTTTCAAGAAAGAGTCGAACATTAAATAGTGTTCTGTTCTTCGTTAAAAAACAGACCAATTGTAGTGATACTGTTGACAATTATTATTTTTTAATGTTCTATAATGTTTTTTTTTTTACAATAATAAAGAAATGAACAAACAAACAATTTTTGGCAAGAACGCACTACGAACATCTTGTGTGTGTATTGTGCATATGTTTTGTTTGTATAAAATTATTTTGCTGGCTTTTTGTTTTTTTTTCGAATGTGTATTTAGTTTTTGTAAGAATTTTTTGGTTTTTTTACCAACCAACCCTGCAAATAATAGGACCAGTCCAAACACGCGTGTAAAGAGTAGTCCACAAAGGACCAGGACTAGTCCAAAAGTAACCCAAACGTATGGAAAAAACCTGGTCTATTTAACATTACGATGTCCTAGGAGAGGATCATATAACCCACCTTTGGACCACTAAGGAGTAGTTTTAAAACTACTCCATGGTATATAACCCACCTTTGGACCACTAGGGAGTAGTTTTAAAACTACTCCATGGTATACTCCAGAGGATTAGTTTTGAAGTCGTTTAAAAACGAAAGCAGGTCGTTAAAAAACGAAGACATGTCGTCTCACTACAAACACTTTTTAACAATGACATGGTCCATGCTTGCATTACATCGGACCAGTCCATGGAGTAGTCCGTTTTATCAAAATGGGTCAGGTGGTCCAATTTTATTTGCTGGGAAAAGGGATGAACATTAATGAGCCGAACCGCACACAATGAAGTTTGTGGATAAAAAAAAACTAAACGGAATTACATGTTCTCATCTTTTGTTGAATTTGATAAAAACAGTATATTTTTTTTTGTTCGAAAGATAACTAACAGGGACACATTATGTTTTTAATGATTTTCTGCACAAACACTATTAGCGTTTGTGTTTTCCACAAATTAACTAAACCGAACACTAAGGAGTGATAGTAAGTGTTTTTTTTCGAACACTGATTAAAATTGTTAAACAATCAACAAGAGATTCAAGAAGACTACTAAGTTTTGGAAAACACAAGAAAAATAACAGAGAAACTTGTTTTGCTGTACAACTTTCAACCTCTCCAACATCAACAATAAGTTAAAGAATATTTTCTAAATGAAGTTTCATCAAAACAAAAGCAAGAAATCGTTTAAAACATATAAATTTTTTAAAGATTATTTTAGAAGAAAAGCAAAAATTTTGATGCAATTTTTATTTTAAAAAGTTTTCCTTATATTTTACATGAAGTGCCTTTTGTTAAGTTGTGGTTCTTTTTTAACAAAATTTTCAATTTTTTGTCTTATTTTTAAACTTCTTAACAAATTCTACACTTAAATTGTTACCTCCAATAATTATTCGCGCAATTATTCGATTATTATCAAAAATTGATTAATTATTTGCTACAAACTTATTTTATTACAATCTAAATCATCTTACCAAATTTTATTAAAATCTGTTCATATTAAATCGTAGCTCCAATAATAATAATACTCCCGAAAATAGCTTTAAATGTGATAACTTTCTAGCAAATATTGACATTGTTCTATAAATCGCTAAAATCACTTAATGACAAAAAATCTCCGCAAAATAAATCTTCCTGAAATAAGCATTTCCCGCATTAAGTATACTTTCGGAGGTCTCAATCAATTCACCAGGGCTACTGGCACCCGAGGTACCAGAGAAAATCTCTGGTCAGCCATGATCTCAAGAGATAGTCTTTATCTCCAGAGATCCGTCAATTTTGCATTTCTGCCAAATTCCAGGTATTGCCTACAACTAATTTTCGCGGATAATGTAAAACCAGAATGTGAAATGTTCTAAATATAATCCCTTAGAACTGCGGGGTAAGAAATTCTGAAGTTAAATATAAAAATTCAATTAAATTTCCTCCAAAATTTTCCCCTAATCCAAACACTGTTCTTTCCAAAAATTTTACTAAAGTTTAGCACATCTATCGGCATTTAAATCGAAATAGAAAACTTTTGAAACCAGCATGAAGAGAAAGAAAAAGATTTTTTTTTTTTGTTTTTTGGTGAGAGACTGTATTCCATCAGTTAATTTGTAAACGGTGAACAGGCAGTAGAGCAACTATGTATGTATATATATGACTATTGGGAAGATACTTATCGAATGTTTTGTACTTACAGCTTATTGCTTGCTGTTGTAACTAAGTTCTAGTTAAAGTAGGGATTCCCATTGGCGGTTTATATCCTCTACAGCCACGACTGGCAAACGAAGGTGTATTAAGTTAATAATTTTGTTTGTAATTGTCATTGTGTGTGTAAGAGGTAATCTCCGGAACTGATTTTAAAAATGTTTTCAAGACCCAACCCAAACAAAGCCATTTAACCGGGTGTATGCTGTTCAACCTCCATTCCGCCTATAGTATATATGTCCGCTCGTCCGTTCCCTGACTGAATGGGTAAGTAACTTCTATCGGGTAAAAAGCCGAACCAATTTTAATGAAATTAGAAATATGTATAGGATTTTTATTTTTTTAAAACTAGGACCCACCCTGGACCAATAGAAGACAGAAAAACAATCTCTGCCTCTTTGACTCTGTCCAAACAAGTTGTGATTATTAGTATTAAATAAACTCTGGGGGGGTTACGCCTCAACGGGCTCAAATAGTACTTTATAAATGCAAAACATAATTCGTCTCTAACATAACGAAGATGAGTTTGTCTGAAAATTGGTTTTTATAAACCATTTTTGAAAAGAACTTTTTCTAAATTCTTTGCACGTATCCATGCAATACATAAAATCGTAAAGGAACAAGCTTATTTGTTTTTTAATTTATAATAAAGGACCCCAGAGGGATGTTAATAATCCCTATTTAGGAGCTTTTGATTCAAAGGTTACTAAAAAAAGAATGCCAAAAGGCCTGAACATTACAATTATAGGTGGTGAATTCATCTCACCTCATATTACAGATTTTTCTAATCATCTTTTTTTTTTGCTGCCAATTTCTATTCTTTGGTCAAGCTATACAAAAAGTATATGTAAAGATGGAAGTATTTTGAGATTGTTTTAACTGTTAGAGCAAATTGAAGGATCATACAAACAACACCCAGCCAGGAACAAAACAATGATTCTTTTACTAAATCGTACAAGCAAACTTACACAAGTCCCCGTTTCCTCTTTTTCACCAACACTACTCCCTCTTTTTCCCACTACTTCATAACTAGTTTACCGTTATAACGAGACTAAGAAGACTGAGTGGAAAATTGTATTTTTCATTTTTTGTATTTTTTTTTTTTTTTTTTTGTTTGTATGTTTTGTGTGGTTTTTGCATTTAAATTGAAATGGGATGTTGGAATATCAAACGAATTTTTAACTTGAGGGCACAAAACGATACCATCAGATTAACATCGGTTTAAATTGATTGGTCGTGAAGTGCGGTGACGTTAAAAGCACTACTTCTCTAAGGCTTGCTGTATGGTAGTTTGTTTCAATGTAGTCGTTACGTTTTATAAAATGCTCTATATGAATGAATCGATTAATGTTTATATTGCTGTACATTGTTTACTTGGTACTATCGAACTTTTTTTTAAAGATGTATTTTGTAGCATGGTACTTTTTTCGTCCTTGTTTTTTTTTTTTGTATCACAAAAGTAAGTTGAATATTGGTTTTGTACCTGATTCGGCTGCTGGTTGTTGGTGTTAAAGGTAACATGAGATATGAAATATTTGCAGAATTTGTAATTTCAAACATAAACTTTATACACATTTTGGGTAATTGGGTTTCTGTTTAATCTTTTCATTTTATAAAGAAATGGGAAGAAAAAAAAAACAAGATAGAGGGGAATAAATTGAAAAACAAATTTGCACTAATTCAAGGTAAACTAAGGAGCAATTAATAAGACAAGTTGATTGTAGCTAAATCTATTTATTTTTCAAATATAAATTGAATTAGGAAGAAGGAATTTCGATTTAAAATAAATATGTAAATGGATTTTCTTGTTTTAAATTACCAATTAGTAATAAATTTTTCAATATTTTAACATTTGTATAAGTAAAATTATAAGAAAAACAAGTAAGAGTGCTATATTCGGCTGTGCCGAATCATATATACCCTTCACCATGGTGCAATAAGATTAAAGAATTATGTGAACATCATTCTTAAGATATAAATAATTATATTTTGTGCCACGCCCACCTATCCAACCCGTCCACATTATGTCGGATGTTGTGTTTTAACAACCAATTTTTTGGGAAATATGTTCTACTAAAAATTGCCGATGTTTTGATACATATGTAAGTCGTTTCCATAGGTCATATGGCAGCCCTAAAATGTAGGATTGTATAAAAATTTTGATGTGTTTTAGCCCATTTTTTGAGTATTTTGCTAATAAATTGCCTATTATCTAAATGATTTGATTGTTTTATATACCGGCGTGTTAAGGAATAATTTATATACACTTGTATATATTTTAACAAACTTAATTATAAAAAATAAAAATGAGTAATTTTTGGGAATTCAGTATTATTTTTTATTTTATTTATTTTATTTAATCTATCATTAGTACATTTTTAAAATAAATGTATATATTTAATATCTACAGTATTCGAGATTTTACTAAAAGTATTGCAACAAATAAATTTCTTATATATTTTTACATTAAAAACTCATTTTAAAATATAATTGTACATATTTGGGTAAAAAGATAGGAAAAAACCATTGAATTGTCAAAGAAATTTTATTCACCCCTATCGTGAATAATTTTTCCCTCGTAATTTTTCCCCTTTTCACATATTTGCAATCATGAAAAAAAGGTCATTCAAAAGAGAATAACAACGTGAAAAAAATGTTCACGTGCAAAAATTCCCCTTATCGTGAAAAGTTTTTTCCCTCGTAATTTGTTCACATTTCCCTTAGATTTTCTCACTTTATTTTTGCTAGGGAACAGAACATGTATGTAAGGAGTTTCTCCTATAAATCGAATATTAAGGTTTATTTCCGTTAATAAGGCACCAACCGATATATTGGTCAACAAAATGCAAAACAAGAGGTCGATTGCCTGCGGATTTGTAAAGCTTTCGAAAGACGTGGTGGCAGAATTTTGGGAAATATTTTACTACATAAAATTTAAAAAGTGCAAAAAACTAACGTTGCAATCAACCTATCCCACCAATACTAATCATTTAGCTTTATTATTTTCACTTCTCTTTAAAATATATACATAAATATTTTTGAACATAAATTTCATTGATTTTTAATATTTCCTAATCTTTCTTCTTTTTTGTTACATTCACTGGAACTGATAGCGTGAAAAATTTTTCACATGAGATTCATGATTGCTTTTTTCCCTTCGAGGGGAATAAAAATTTCATGGGAACAAAAATTCCACTTGTTTTTCACGATAGGGGTGATTATTAACCGATTTGTCAGAATTATATACCGATGTGTTTAAAAAGAAATTTACCATTTAGCTGAGTTATAAAGCTTGGACTTGGGGGGATCTATGGGAGGTACCACGCCCACTTCTCCAATCCCGCCCACATTTTGTAGGATGGTGTGTATTGGCTACCTAAATGTGTGTACCTAATTTGGAAACTTTGGCTTTTGCCGTTCCCCAGATATACAGCAAAAAGTAATAAAATTACAACAACCACAAGGGATTTTTGGAAAATATTAGAGGTAGTCATGGTTTTTTGCTCATATCTCAGCCATTTGTGGATCGATCTTGCTGAATTTCAATAGCAACCGATGGTAGACTATATGTGACATAAATGTAAAACAACCTAGCCGCTATCATGTCTGGAGTCTCCGGAAAAGCCTGATTACAATATAAAAACTTGGATTAAAAATCATAAACAATACTAATTATTGCTAAACATTTTACTTTAGAATTTTTATTTAGTAATTCTTACAAAGTAGTTTTTAGCATACTTATTTACTTGTATTGGAAAATTCCGAAATTTAGAAAACAGAATCGCTATCTATAGATATAAGACTCTTATAAGACTTATAAGACTCTTTCTGCATACCCGGCCTACCAGGCGCAAAAATTTTTTCCTCTGTAGTAAAACTAACACCAGATTTGATAAAACTTCTAAACTTCTCTGCATAGCCGGTATATGGCTGAGCGCAATTATTTTATCATCTACACACAGAAAAAAATCAAGTTAAAAACGTAGAAAACAAGGTTGATTTAAAATTTTTCGGTGTTGATTTTGCTTCATACGTTTTTCATGTTAATTCAACCTGATTTTACAATAACTTGCGAACAACATTTTTTTCTTTTTAAATAACTATAATTCATGTTAATTTAACATTGCAGTAAAGTGAGAGCAAAATGTCATTTATATTGAAATAACAATCCGAATCACGTTGAATGAAAGTTATTTCAAGTTGAAACAACGTGAATTTCATGTAGAATTAAATTGGTTTGAGTGTGTTATAACACAAAAACACTAACCCCTGTAACACATGCCTTACTTATTTTGTATTCTCCTTTGTCAACAGATGCATCAGCAGAATCGCCCGATATGGTTTTCGCCATCATGCAACTTTGAAAACTTGATGTACTATTTAACTAAACAATTTTAATTAAAAGAATACGGGAATTGTCTTCTTTTTATAAAATAAAAAAATTAACATACTTAACTATGTATGCAATTTAACTTGACTAACTTTTGATTTTAATATAAAACAGGTTTTTTATTGGATTCAATATTCAATCCACATTTATTTATATATTAATAGTTTTTTTTAACAGTGAATAATATTAAATTAGCGTGATTTAAGATTATTTTAATATTTTTCATTTAAAATTACTATGAAATAATGATAAATTTAAATAATGGGCACACTTTTGCAGAAATTTACTATGATTCTCAATCAACATTTTTCCATGTTAATTTAACATTGGTATATTTTTCTGTGTGAATGGATGGGCCTTTGTTTTGTTGTAGTTTCAGTTGCCAACTTAGTAAGTTGTGTCTTGCTCAACGAACACACTTGTGACCGGGTCGCATTTTAATTTTACTCAATATGTATAACAATTTCGTATTAATTGAGCAATAACTAAATAAATTTCAATTTTATAGGGATAATTGAGCTCAATAAAGTAATTTATTGCGTTAAACTCAATTAAGGTGCATATCTGAATACGGTATTAGTTAGCAATTCTGGCATTTCGAATTCATGATTTTGAATTCAAGATTTTAATGAATAATATGTCTCTGGCATTTTGAGCAAACATCTTAAGTCGAAAAAAGATAGCAAAAAAGTTTTTTAAAAAAACTCGGTGAAAAAAAATAAATAAAATAAACCAAATTAAAGAAAAATTTCGTTTATAATACAAAATTTTAAAAACGTAACCAAAAATTTTTTTTAATGAAAGTTCGTATGATTTACATTTTTTTCAACTTTTTAAATTTGACTTGAGATGTTTTGTCCAAATGCCACAGTTATCAATTTTTTACTATTTCATTCAAGAATTTGTATAAATAATAAAACGAAACATCGCCCGTACCTGTTTCTAAGCCATGGTAAAATGAATACTTACCTAAAAATAACCAAAAATCGCAAAAAAAAAACAAGAATAAAATTTATTATGCAAAATTCCACAAATTTGTATTTACAAATTTTTTGGCAATTTTTCAAACATTGATTTGGGCGATTTAGCTTCTGGTCATATTGCTGGCAGCCGATTGGTGGGGGATAAGCTTTAGATGCTTAAAGAAAGAGCATGTCAACATCATGATCTGATTTTTTCTTTATTTAATCTTTATTTACACTGATTCACCTATTCACATATTTCTTTTTTTTTTTTCAAAAAATTCCCGCGATTTTCCGGATATAAAAACTATTTTTCGAGCATTTCCGGGAAAAGTTTAGGGAAATTAGAAATCCCGGTTCAAACTTTGGGTTGATTTCACTTTTTTTATATTTTTACCATAAGAGGAGACGGTCAACGCCAGTATTAATGCATGGGAATTGCTTTACCTGATTGCTAAAAAAAACCAGTCATAAGCTCATAAGTCAAAATGATTTTAAGAACTCCATAGCAAAAACTCTGTTTTTATCCGCCGAACCGGTAACAAACACCAATGACAAAAAATGGTAGTAACCACGACTTGACTGGCTAACATAAATGCCTCAAATATAAGATATGCTCATTTTTGTGTGTATCGAGCGCAGCTATCACCAATGTAAATTATGCAAGAAGAACGTTGCTTTTACATGCGTTAGTGTTATAAAAATTTACATATGGGTAATTTTTCAAGGCTTCCCACAAACATTTTCTCAAAAAATAAAAACTAGATTCCTAAATCTATATATTAATGTTAAGCTTAAGCTCTCATATTTACTATTTCGTAATGAAATATGTACCATTCATTTTGTTATATTTGATATCATAATAATCTCACATCACACAGAAAATTGATTGCTCTAATTATAACAGCGGTCTAGATTTCGAGCAGCAGTTTTTGCAAGTAATCACTGGTGCAAAATGGGTTAAGTGTAGGGTTATTATCATAAATTTCTTCATCAGATATTTTTAATAAACATCTTTTAATGTTGCCTACCATAATATCTATTTATTTAAACATTTGTTTAACATTTATATTTCGTGTTGAATTTCATTTAGTTTCCAAAAAAGAACTCCTATTTAATCCATGTTGTTCATTTTTAAGATTTATTAGTCACTGTGAATTAATGATCTGCTGTATCTGCAGCTTAAGATCATTAAAAATAATTTCAATAACAAATTACGTTGATTTTTCAACGTGTTCGTTTTTTTTTGTTAATTTTGTCTTCCCAGAATGTCATGTGTTATAGAGTTAAATTTCCCAAAATTTCGTTGTCTTATTGGGAGCATGCAGTCTAAGTGGCTGAGGTAACGAACAAGTGACAAGAGAAAAAAACATGAAAAGAGTTTAAAAGGAATCATTTGAATTTACAAATTTAACCAATGTTGAATTAAATTGGTGATTAACCACCTATGGTGGAGCGCTCACTAAATGGCTGGTTGTTCTTGAAGTTTTTCTTTTTTTTTGTTAGTTGTTTTATTTTGTTTGGATGGTGATGGTCAGAGTTGTCGAAGAGCGGATTTCTTTTTCTACAAATGATTTGAGGACAAATTTTTCTTGCTTGGGGAGCTGCCGCTTTTTGCAAAGCAAATGTATTTTTTTTCGTTCCCGGAAATCGCGGAAAGTTTATATAAAAAATGTTAAAACGTATTTAAGATATGCATTTTATCACCATGCTCTTAAAGAAATTAACAAAGATTTTTTCTATAACTATCTTAGACAAAAAAAATACATGATTTTTTATTATTTTAATACTTTTCTTCGATTTTCGGCCTGAAACTTTTCTCAGAAATTTTTATTACACATAAAGTTCTTTAAACCCGATATCATATTTAGCTTACTTTTTGACTATTATGACCAGTATACTCTGACAAATCATCATGAATAGATTGACGCTTGAACAGTGCTGCCAACCTATCCAAATTTATTTTGTGAATCAAAATCGCTCATCGATGTCTTATTGCAAAATTTTGTTTAGCGACGAGGCTTAATTTTGTCTTTACAACAGATCCATCAGACTCCATTTTATCCAGGCATTATCACCATTTGGTGCGCTGGTGGCATCATTGTTTCTTCTAAAAAGAAGTCAGAGGTCGCATTACGGTCAATATGAATCGTTATCGCACAATGAGAAAACATTTTTTTAAAAAAAAGTGAATCACACTGATCCGAGAGAGATGTGGTTTCAACAGGACGACGTGAAGCTCCTCACCACGACGACCGCAACCGTTGAATAAACGAAATAAAAATTTAGCGCTAAATTGATTTTAAGAAATTAACCTCTCAATTGACCTACACGGTTATGCGATTTGACATCTCTCAATAATTTCCTGTGGGCTTACGTGAACCCACTGAATTATGCTGATAAGCCAACAGCAATTGAAGCCTTGGAGGCCATTATTACTCGTGACAATCGATCACAAATGCTCGAAAAACTCTCCCAAATTTGGACGTTCAGAAGGCGCTTCATCAAAAAAAGCCATGGTGCCCATATGTAGGAAAAAAAGTAATGGATGTTGTACTTTGTTCTTCTTTTGTCATTTATACGTAGTTGTTATTGGTTGCATGCTTAATTCGATAAACAACAACAAAAGGCAAATTCGCACAACGACGTCTTTTCCGTGAATGCCATTTTTCACCAACTCAGAATAAATTTCGCAAACATGCACCCAAATGGTGTGATTCATCATCCAGAACTTCCCCTAAATGGAGCGTGAAGATGTGAAAGAAAGTTAAAAAAGAAAATTAAAAGACTTTGGCAAAGTAAACCTTGAGTTCCTCAGTTTTTGCAAGACTTTTAAAGACTTAGGAGAAAGTTGTAAGTTACATTTTTTTTAACTTGAATCAAAAAAATTGGGGTGTTTTTGATTTAAGAAGCAGAGTTTTGAGCAATTAATTATTAATATTTGGAATAGAAGCCAAAAGCCTTCTGGCTACTCTGATAATGGTGACCAAACACTTAAATGAAACATTTGACTGTGAAGAAAGATTTAAAAAAAGAAATTATTTTTATTGTTGTGCTTTTTTAGTTGCATGAGACGCCATTGAAAAAATTATTCTAACCAGCTAAATTTGTCTTGAGTTTTGATATGCATTTGTAGATTTGTTTTTGCATTTTGTTAAAATTTTCTTAAAAAAAACTTTTAGCCAAGTTTAGTTTAATGCCGTTTCTATCGTGTTACCCAAAGAGGGCGTTCAAATTTCTTAAGAATTCGTGAGCACAGCTTGTTCGTTCGTTTTGTTCGCTTTAGTTGGCCTTTGAGTAAGAAACTTTTATAATGAAATAAAACTAAAAGATTTTTATTTTTTCGATTGTTGCTGTTGCCGCAGTCTCATCTGAGTTTTACTTAGGGCTAAAAAATCACTGATGGTTTAAACGTTAGTTTAGTTGAACTAAACTTGAATTTATATGTAGTTTAAACTCAACAACTATAAATCAGTGCCCCATGTATTATATGTTGTTAAAAAAATAACATGTGGCAGCACTACGATAAATCTTAGCAAATTCATATGGTCTGCATTGGTAGTTTAAACGCCCAATTTTATGCGTTTAAAAATGGTTTATCTCTTTGGTGATTTATAGATTTGTTGGTTTAAACACATTTTAAACCAAACAGAGAGTTTAACTCGCTCTGATTTTTTAGCCCTTAGACAACCTTAAGAAATTAAGTTTCTTTAAGGACTTTTTTCTAGATTTTTTATTTATTTATTTTTTTTTTTTTTTTTTTGGTGAAATAGTTTGTTGTTTGGTGTGACTTTTTGTGCCAGTAATAAAATCATGTCATGCAACAATTGCTTAGAGAGACTTTTGGAGTGTAGAAATGATAATTCTTTGTAGCATTTTACTACTTAATGGTTGCATGAATGTGATGGGTGTGGTTGTGTGACTGCATAAACCACAGATGCCCTTGATGTTTGTTTGAGAGTGTTGCTAATGATGGTGGGGTTTTGTTTTAATGGTTTCATGCTTTTTGGCTAAGTTTTCTTAATATCTAAGAAATCAGCATTAATTTGAGGCAGAGGTTCTAAAGTGGTGACCAGGGATCTCTGTGGGAATTTAATAGCATAACTTTGAGTCCAAAAAATTAGCATGTTAAAAGTCTGTGCCATATCTTAAATAACTTACTTATAATATTTTTATTATGTAACAGTATAAACAGAAGGACTTTTAACCGTTGCAAAATCATTTGACATATTTGAAACGCTGCTCCATAGTCAACAAAAAGAAGTGGCTTATGAATCAGGTCGTTACAGGCGATTAAAAATCTATTTATTACGATAACGCATATATATATATATATATATATATATATATATATATATATATATATATATATATTAAAAAAAACAAAAACACACAGCCGAGTTACGTTAAAAGTCAATTCTACATGTACAAAATCCTTCTTAAACTTCATGTAAAGAAGTATGTTTTGGATCGAAAAATGGCTGTCAATGTATTCATTGTGTCAACTTATTCCATCTTTTACTCCTGAAATTGGGCCAGATGATCATGAGAAACATATAAATATAACAGACTTATTTTAAACTAGAAATGGCCGAAAAGGTGGAATAAAAATAGCGATAAAGAAATGGCATTCGATAGGATGCATTTTTTAAATACCAAAAAGTGTCATAGCAATGATGTCTATCGAATGGAACCCCCAAGAAAGCAGATGGAGACAATGACCAGCACTTAGAGCAGATTAATGGAGTCCAAAGAAAGTTTGGCTGGGACGAGCTGGATCGAGATGAAAATAGAAAAATCTTTCGGCGCTATTTTTATGTCTGACTAAAGGGATGCTAAAACGTTTATACTGACGTTGGCCAATACTTTGAATACACAATTTTATTGTAGCAATGCTGTGCAATTCAGAAAATTGTTGCCATAGATCGATCGGCAATTCTTTAGTTTTTTACGGTTTCAATTAAAAGCTCGGATAAGTAGATCGTTAAACTTTGGTACGGATTCTACCCGATATGACTGTTTGGCCGCCCCCACCATAGAGTACCGACTGTATGTTTAAGCTGTTCTTGGTTTCGGTGCTGGTTTATATAGCGAGCCGCTTTTTTTAAGATCCGTCGAATGCTTCCAGATGTCCCTAACATGGGGTTGGCTATTGGTAATTAGCAGGCGGCTATTTCCCGCCTTAACGTTCCAAGCATTGTAAACTTACTAAGAACATGTTAGGAGTCCGATGTCACCCAGAAACCCTCTGAGAACCTCCACTTGTAACCGCTGATTGTCCGCGACTGCGTTAGCTTCTGATCCGCTTATCTACAGAGCTTTTCACTATCTGCAATCTGTGGAGCGTCCGATTCCACTCAGCAGTGCCTCCTTTAGTTGTGGAGTGGAGAACATGCTTGAATAAGACCATCCATCTCATTTTGCTCACTTCACTGGAAAAACGAAGAACCACAAGTAACTTTGGGAATCCCATTTTTTAACTATATGGTTTAATACCTTCTTCTTTACTAATCCACTGTTACTTTCTTTGAAACTTTTTTCTTAGAGGACAATCTCAACTTTCATTTGTTTGTATTTTCCCTATTCCTTTGTAATCATTTGGGTATGACTTCAAGTAAATTTTCTTCATTTTTACGTTTGTTTTTTTAAGTCCACATCGTGCTCTTGTTTTTTTTCTTCGCTTAATTTTAAATCTTTTTGAACTAGTTGCAATTGCAACCTGTTAGACTCTGCGTGTTGTTTGTTTGGAAAATGATAAATTGCCGAGATTGTTGCCTTGCCTTAAAGATTTATTTGTACAAGATGGCTGGTTGGATGGCTGGTGGTTGTTGTAGTGGTGCCTATTTTTCTTTCTTTGAAACCCTCGAAATAACAAGCAAAGAAATTGTATGCTGCATGCAACACATACAACACACATTTATCTAAGTAGTTGTTGAGTAGTGGCTAGAAACGTAAACTATTAAATGTTCGAAATTAATTTAAAAGTCGTAAAGTTCTTGAAGTTGCTTTTTTTTTTGTTTGTTTCTTAATATTGCCTTAGTGCGGTTTTGTTTCCTTTCACTTTGGCAATCATTTATCAGAAATGTCAAGAACCATGACATAACATTCGATTAAGATTTGTTAATGGCAGTGGGAAAAAATGTATTTCTATTAATTTTTTTTTTTATTAAAAAAAAAAGTTTACAATTTAAATGAAATAAATTATTGTTACTTCTTAACTTAATTCTACATACCGTAAGCTAATATGCAAAAAGGCGTAAGTAACAAAACTAAAATTTTACAGTAAAAGCAAAAAACTTTGTAAAATGAAAACTATAAACATGAAAGAAAAACATGCAATGATAAGTCGTCCATGAAATTCTTCAAACAATTTTCAAAGAACCCCTTTTGATTACATTTTGTTAGAAAAAATGTGTAATTACGTCGTTTTATATGTATCAAGTAAGCCCACTTGTAGTTACGTCCCTTAGTTTTTTGATCGCAGAAGTGTAAGATTTTGTCAAGACATGTAGTTTAATTACATTCATAATAATCAATAAAAAACTTAATTTTGAAATGTTTGTTAGTTACGCCTTTTTGCATTTTAGCTAACGGTATATTCTATGTAGTTCACCATAGAGACCGGGAAACTGGTATAAATTAAATGCATTTAGTTCGGATCTGAGTCCGATCGATCGCTCATTCCAATTCAGAAATTTATTTTAAAATACTCTTGGCGACTTTATCTAATAATTTTGATATTAAGCTTGTTCAAAACGGCAACGTCAAAAATATTTTGAGTTGGTTATCATGGCTGATAAGATAAAAGAAACTCTTACAAACAACCTAAAAATAGAACTCAATGATAATACTCATATCTCAATTAAATTCTACTTAAATAAGTAAAAGCAAACCGCGAACCATTCCACAATATTATGTGGTGACCATCTGTTTTGTAATATACATTTTTGACACTTCGTTACAGCTCATTGCATTAACCTAAAAGGAACAATATAATTTCGGTTAAAATAATACCTCTCGCATAGATCTCCTTCATATAAAGAACTATACACAGTAAGATTATCAGTAGTTTTTTACCATATAAAAAAAAAAATTAAAAAGTTTTAAAATTTTAATATTCAAAATTTTAAATTGTTTTAATTTTTAGTAATCTATATAATCATTTTGTTAATAGGTGAAAAATCTACAATAGTCCTTATTACGGCTCTCGATGTCCAAAGCGAATCTGTAGTAGATTTAAGTAAAACTCAAGACCCCCCCCCCTTCCCTTGGATCCGCGCATTTCCAAAGAAATAAAAATAAACCTGAATTTATGTTTTTTTTTAATAAAACTAGTGCTCGTCTAAACCGAACAACTTCCATATGAGTCAGAACATCTCAAAATAATGTTTTAATGGTAAGTCTGTAATGGATCATGATTGCCATGTATGTGAATTCATTCCCGAAAATTACTCTCAATTGGTTGACAAAAATATTTTAATTTAATTGTATTATCAGGTTTATGGACTGACCATAATAATTTTAATATTTTTTTTAATAACAGAAATTGGTCGAAACAAATATGATGCAAAGTGCCTTCGCTTTCCCAAATTGTTTGGCCAGGGCTAGAAGTTTGCTTCCCAAATCGTGGTAAGCTAGGCGTATTTAAACGAAATTTTGTACATCTACGTTGTCGGAATTAAAAACTTATCGACAGTTTTTGCAATTAACACACCAACCACGATCACCTGTTTTGTAAACAGTGTCGTATTTGTTGTTGTTTTTTGCCAACCACGATATCATTTTTTAAAAACGCCTAACTTTCGCCACAAAAACATCAGGCAAGATAAGGGGGAATATTGTTGGTTTTTTTCTTAGAAACCAAGCAAGGTCGGGTTGGAAGGATTTGCTACCCTTCATTTGACAGAAACTGACTTCGCTTACAACATCTTCTTTGCAAAGCCTGCACCCAGAGAAAAAACACGTTTAAATATGGTCAAATCTAACAAAACTATTTTTGAAGAAAATTTTAAACATATTATGATTCATTTAACAATATTTTTGTCACCGACAACCATAATATGGTTGAATTGGTACTCCATCAAGAAGACAAACCATATTATGTTCTGAAAATCACATTTTATGAAAGTGATTCGAAATCACAAGAAAGGTGTTCTGGGCATATTATTTTGTTATTTCAAAACGTTCAGCTACGTAACCAATTTTTGGAATGACTGTTATTTTTGCGACTATTGTAGGATGACCATCATAATAAATTACTTAAATAAAATATTCAATGGGTTCGGCGATACTACAAAAATGATATTTGCTTGTGTGATTTCTGTTGTGATTTCAAGTAAGTAAATAGAATTTACAGCTCTACTTAAATCGCAAAAAATGTTTATATCAATATAATATTTATTACAAATAGTTTTTCTTATGTATAACACTATAATATTTGCCTGATTGCTGGAACCGCAGAAACAAGATCAATCAACAAATCATCTTAAATAAAAATCCCAGATTTTTTCTTTGTACATTTTAATTGTGAAGGGTAATATATGGTCGGTGTTGACAGACACAACTTTCTTACTTGTTTTCATTATTTGTATCTGCTTTTAATTCATATTTTTGTTTAACTATATTTGAAACAAATTATAACTAGTATCAATTTCAATTCCTTCTCTAACAATAATTAAATTAATGCCAGCTCTTTTATCTCACTCTCGTTACAAAAATTTGCCTTGTCTATCAAAAGTTGCCATATTTTTATTTAGGAATCATGTTATTGAATATCATTTCCATATTTATAGTTGCAAAACCAAATGAATTAAAATACAAAAACAGACAAGAACACCCAATACAAATCGACTTGGTTAAATAAAATCTTTAATTTCGAACATTTTCCTACAACTTGCTCATACAACACACAGTACGCAAATTTTATTTTCGTTTTTCCAGATGTTAAAATAGTTAGCGAGTGTGTTGCGATCTTTTTTTGTTTTTTTTTTTGCAATTAAAATACAACATTGAGGAGGAAACTTTTTGTGGAAAATGAATCGTTATGCAAAGTTATGGACACAACTCTGCATGCAATAACAGCACCAGCCAACAATTGTTCACAGATGAATTTGAAAATATACATATTTTGTTTTGTTGCAGCAATTGAAATGGAACAAAATAGAATGAAGTAAATTATGAAGCTAATATATTCATAGTAGGAAGAGGAGGTGCCACCGTATGAATGCATGTTGGCTGCATGAATTAATGGATGGATGCCTGCCTGGCTGGTTGGATGATTGCATGAGTGGCACAGAAGGACATACAAACATGCAAACATGCTTGTATGAAAAATAAATTGGTTACAGGACGAACTTAAACTTATGACTAAGCTAGTCATTGAATAAATGTATAAGTGAGTGAGTTGGTGTGTAGATTGTTTTGCATAAACTTACAAGTTAAAAATGTAAAAATCGTACAATTGAATTTGTGGCTGTCGTGTGGAAAAAACGTTCAAACTATTCAATTGCTTATTTTTTAATTTGACGCCGTATTAAAATAAATGTAAAACACAAATTAAAACTTGAAAATTTCTGGATGCCTCACAATCAAATTGTATCTATTTGTTGATATATATAATGTTTCCTTTGCCTCCGTTTTATTCTCTATTCCAAAAACATCAGTCTAAAACAGTTTTTACTACCTTTTAATCATCTTCTCTATAAAAATACTTAATATGGTCTAAAACCAATACCGTAGAAATTATAAACGGAACGACAAACTCTTATATACACTTAACACCGCACAGGGGGCGGTTATAACCCCTGGGGAAATCAGTTGCAGTCATTACTTAAGATCACGGCCGACCAGAGATTATGTCTAATACTACGGGAGGCAGCAGCCTAATGGTGCACTGCACTAGACGCACAATTGGTTTTCGTTTGCTCAAGGGTCAAGACTATAAGGACGGTAAAGGAACAAAATCCCAACGACTATTTCAGAAAAGATTCTAACTGCTCTTACAACATGCCACTGAGTGATGATAAAATATTAAAGCTTTATATCTGGCCACATAATTCGGAAAATTCTCGCTTATAAAAATTCAATTGTATTTGGTATACCCTGCAGGGTGTGTAGGGAAACATTAAAGGGATATTAAACCTTCTGGTGTTACAGCCTCTGGTTAGTTCCAGAAATTCGCTCTCTTGAGATCGGGGCTGACCAAAAATTCTATTTGGTAACATGGTAGCCTTTATCCTTATGGTACGTTAGCAGGATGATTATTGGCTGAGAACCTTTCGGGGATCACGTATTAGTTGTGGTTTGAAAGAGGGAATCGCCTGCTCAAAAGCTAATTTTTTACAACTTGTGTGAAAGCTACCGAGCTCTTACTATTCAAAAGATGCTCCTAGTATATTACTAAAAGCAGCGGAGTTTGGATAATTCAACTCCGAAACAAAGGGCGAGTGCATCACTTTGCCTGATTCTACATTCAAAATTGCCATCTATTGGTTGCGCTGATACAAAAAGGCGGTTGGCAAATGCATTATTTGTCACCCAGTGGTGAGAACTACCATGAGACTAAGCCTAAACGGCAATTATTTTCTTATTATTGTATTCAGTACAGTTCACCTGTCATCGTCTGGACCGATTTCAGGTGATCATAATAGATTAAACTTTTTAGCTCCATCATATACAAAGCATTACCTCGTTGCTGTGGATTTTTGGCTGGTTGGCCAGCCTCCCGTGCGATTTTTTTCGCTTCGGCTTGACGAAACGGATCGATTGTTGCATTATTTTGGACATGTTAAATCATCTTTTCGCGTGTGAATTCGTTTTGTTCCCAACTTTTTGTCTGTTTTAATAAATCTAGCTGCTTGTTACTATCTTTAAATTACTGCTTAAGCGCCTCCCAGCGAGTCTCTCCGAAATCGATAAAACATATGTACAATTTTATGACGGTTTGTTATTAATTAAACTTTCGTCATTTCTGTGATGCAGATGTGTCTATTGACATAAATTCAATATTTGACCCTGATTAAAATTTGCCCAAGTGATGTTAAGGCCGAAAACACAATAATGAAAAGTATCTTGCGACCTAATACGAAGACAACTGTCATAGTACTGATGTCAAAATACATCAGCGCTATGACGCCTTTTCTTTTAGTGTAGGTAATTTGCACTTTTGTTAAATTAACCGCTTATATCAAAAAAATTTTAATTTTAGTCAAGCATTTTGGGACAAAAATTTCAAAAATTCCCGTATAAATATTCCCGGAAATTAAAAAAACCCCAGTTCATACAAAGATATCAAAACCTATAGACGATATTGAAGACAATACTAACAATTAGTATTGAATATGGTTCCCACTTTTAACTATTATTCTTAGGGCCATTATTACAACTTGCCAATAGTTAAAAGTCGGATTTTGTCGGACCGATAAATAGCTTTGCATTATAAAACCTTCATTTATTATGTTTTCATCCATTAAATATTAATATTATTGAAAATAACAGCAATAAAAAATGGAAGTTGTAATAATGCAAAGCTATTTATCGGTCCAACAAAATCCGACTTTTAACTATTGGCAAGTTTTCAAATACAACTCCTTATATTATCATTCCCTAATTCTAATTCTCTATATACTGCCGAAATAAAAAGGAATCTACTACACTAATTGTTTGCAATATCTTAATATTCCCTGTTTAATAAATTCACATTTGAACAACTCATTTCCTCTATTTAAAAAAAAAACAAACTCCCCCACAACAACAACTAAAGTATTTTTTTCTATTGGTTTTTACAAAACACGTAACCACATCATGGAACAATTAGATTATTAAATAAAAAATCACGTTTAGAAATAATTTAAATTACACGCCATTGAAAATGAAGTGTTAAAAATATTTTGTAATTACTTCAATTATATTCTACAGTCATACAAAAACGTAACAAAAACAATCAAAAAATAAAACAATTAAGAAAAAAGTCAAACCAGTTCGACCGTATAGTACCCTACACCACTTGTGAGTATTATAAAATTATTTATAAGAGCGGATCACATTTGGGAGTTATAGGGTTGAGATTTATGTCATAAGATCGACTTAGAAAGTAATTGTGAGTTGATCGGTATACATATAAAAGCCTACCAATGTGTAACACACATCAACACCTATCGTAGTGTAGGGTAGATATATAAAAAACAAAATCAACAAAAAATACAATTCAGTTTCAAATACCCAAATAATCCGTTTTCTACTCATTTTTAGAAAAATAATTAGAATTTGAAAATTATAAATAGCAACACAAAAAAATAAACAACAAATACAAAAAGTAAAGCAGCTCATGAAATCAAAACCTGGTTTTTGGAAGCAGAAATAAAAACAAAACCTACAAACATTAAAGTAATACTTTTTTTGTTAGTAACAACTTTAACAATGCGGAACCATTAAATTGGTTTCATTATGACCCCTTTAAAAATCTCCTACCAATGAAATTATAAATAAAATGTAATGTGAGTAGAGAGAAGTATTCACTCTTTTAATTTGAGTTGAGTTGTTAAAAAGGTCAAAGTGTTTTCTTCATTAATACTTTTGTAGTAATTTTTTGAATCAATATATTGACAATTGAAAATGTTAATTTAGAGACCTGATGTTTTTTCCAAAGGTATAAATTCTATTGTAATCTATCTCACTTAATAAAGGTATAAAAGTATAAATTTATGAAAGTTTGTACGAAACTGTTAAAAGTTTAAGGCCCGTTTTCATAACTTACCCTTAGATAAAGGAAGGGTTTTATCGGTCGTATAAAAAGTATTCCATTATTAAAACTTTAATGTAACCCACCAGGAAGGATGGAACGTTATTTACTTTATCGCTCACTTAAGGTTTAAATAATGTTTTAATAACGATACACTTTTTATAAGGCCGGTTAAAGTATACTTTTAGCTATCGGTAAGTTGTGATAAATAATTAAAATACAATCATGAAAATGTATAAAAGTATTAAAATAGAATAGTATTAAAGTATAAAACTTTACAATTCCAAAAGTATAAAATTATAATATTGAAAAAGTATAAGGCCCGTTTTCACAACTTATCGTTAGCTAAAAGTACACTTTAAACGGCCTCATAAAACGTGTCACATTATTAAAACTTTACTTTAACCTACAGTGAGCGATAAAGTAAATTAACGTTCATCCAACCTGGTAGGTTAGAGTAAAGTTGTAATAATGGAACACTTTTTATACGGCCGATAAAATCCTACCTTTAGCTATCGGCAAGTTGTGAAAACGGACATAAAAGTATTAAAATTTAAAAGTTTTAAGGTACAAAATTACAAAACTATGAAAGTAAAGAACTATAAAATTAGAAAAGAATAAATCTATAAATTAATAACTATTGGTGGTTTTTGTTTGGCTGCAGGTTCATGTAAATGTAAAGTATAAAAGTATAAAATTATAATAGAATAAAAAATTTAAATGTATTAAATAATGAAAGTAAAATATATTAAAGAGCGCAAATTGCTTAATTTTAAAGAAAATATACATACATATCGAAAGAGAAATGTTGACTATTTCTTCGCAGATATCCTTAATTTTCCCTTTAAAAAACACTTATACGATTAAATGAAAGTGCATACAGTAAACCAATCACCCTCTCGTCCTTAGCCGAATTTAGCCGAAAAAAGTGAAATAAGCGCTATATAATATAAAAAATTTCAAATTATTATAATACAAATATTTTTTTTTTTTGTTGCCATTTGACCAAAAATGCCTTTGGCTGAATTCTGAGATCGTTTTAATTACCGCCTTAAACTTTACACGTTTCCATTTATTTGTGTTATCTGTTTATACTTGTTACTCTTCAAAAGTTTTCTACTAAATTATACTTAATTCATTATTTAAGAATAGAAAAAAAAAAAAAAAGAAATTGTTAGCTAAAGCTAAATATTAGATTTCGAAAACTTTTTTGTGGGCATTGTCAGTAGCTGTGAATTGAAGTTAAATCATAATGATTAATAATCATTTTCTGTTGGCAATTAATAAATACTTTTTGATAAAATCTAAAGGAATAAACAAACAACAATGACTCTGACGGCTTAAGCATGTACAGATAATGAATAAAGACGCCGTAAAAGAAACGTAAATAAATTTGAAGAATGTTAGTTTAAAAACTGGAGAGTACACTTAAAGAAATTTGGTAAAAACTTAGGAGAAACATCTTTACAAACATTGATAAATTACGAAAAACATGTTTTAAAAAATCCATTCTGCAGAATATTTATAACAGAATAATTTTATTGGAAAAAACCTTCATAGTAAGAACCGAGAGTTCGCAAACTGAAAAGTAAAGGACTGGATAAAATTCATAATCACGAGAGTGATTTAAGACTTTAAATGTTCTTATTTACTTTTATTTCCCCTCAAACATTTCTCTTAGTGTACCATTTCACCCAGAATCATCAAAATCTGATTATCATCTACATTTTTTTTCTGACTTTTATCTTCATATAAAGGTAATTTAAATCATCAATTGCTATAATCGATATTTGATGAGTTTTTTTTTCTGCTTTGATAAAAAAAATAGTTTTCAAACCAGGTTTAAATCACATTTACTACAAACAAATAGTGAAGGTGGTTAGAAATTATGAAAATAAAAGAAATGAAACTAGATCATTGTAGTGATTTCAATTTCTAACGGTCTTCATAAGCCTGCATTGTGCACCAACCACAATGGAAAGAAATGTTTAATGATTTTTGTGGTCGTACACAGTTAATTTTTTTTTCTTTTCTGATATAAAATCTTCTGGTACTTAATTATAATCCACAAACACTAATGTGTAATTTGGTATAATTTTTCTGTTTCTTTTTTCTTCAAATGCTTAGAAAAACAGAGTGAAAAAAAAGAAATTTTTAAATTATAATTTAAATATTTCAAGTAAATTGTAATGTTTTCCGTGCAAGTTTAATGTTCAAGTCTAGCAATAAATTTAGAAATGTGATCTAATTGTTTATGGTTTGTTAGACAGGAAATGCTTTTTTCTTTACAATTATGTCTGTAGCTATTTTTTGTGTCAGATTTCAAAGGCATTTTATAGTTATTTTAGATTCGCGGTTTAAAGATCAATTAACATTTAAAAAGTACTTTTAATGAAACTTTTACTGAATTTAATTCAGTAACCCAAAAAAAAACGCGTTTTAGGTAACTAAGAAAAAAATATATCAACTTAAGTAAAAATATAAAATAACTGGGACTGCTAAATGTACTAAAAGACCACACGTCTTACCGGCAAAATAGTTTAAATCATAGCTTTGCTAAGTTTAACCATAAATTATTTTTGAAACTTAAACTTTTCTACAAAAAAAAAAATGGATCTCAACTTTCACTTTAATTTACTCAACGTGTATTTGAAAGTTAGCTTAAAGTATTAACTTTTTTTCAAGCTTAACACTTCCTTTATAAATGTTCCAAATTAAAAAAAATAGCTAAAAAGTTATATACAATTAATTACTAAGCACCGCCTTACTTTTTTATTAATATTATGCTATTTATGTTCGCACGACAGCATTTTTTCGTAATTCGCTTTGATATTCGTAATTTACAGCCCAATTATCATCCATATTGCACATTTCGTCATAAAAACTCTCAAGAGAGAATTATCTAATTTGTACGTAATTCATTTTGAATAACTATACCAACTACAAACAAAACATTCTCATCACCAGGGTTGTCAGATGTTTTTCCCCAAATTGTAAATTTGTATTCCCAAAAATCCCCAAACAATTATTTTTTCATCCTAAAAATCATTACTAATGTTAATAATTATTAACCACTATTGGGTGTAGGGTTCAATAAAATACCATGAAAATTTATTCAGATAATTGTTTTCGGACAAATACCTTATAATCATTTAAATCATCTTAACACACTAAAGTGCAGTAGGGTATTATGGACGAAAGATGTGAATTATGATAGTTAATTTCCTGCAAATATTTGCTGTTATTGAAAACTTTTCCCTATTCACTATTAAATTTTTTCCACATTTTACTCCTTTAAAATAATATTTCAACTTTTGCATTAAACAACGTTATTTTCATAACATTATATTTCATTAAACATTTTTAATACTTTTAAATCCCATTTGTCTGCATTCTGTTGAAGTGGAATGACCCATATTTTAAAATCCAATAAAAATCACAACTCTGACAGGTGTTTTAATAAATATTTTGTTATTTCAATAGCAAAAAAATCTTCTTGTACAAATAAGATTCTACTTCTTGCTTAAAAACAGCATCTCACCTTTTTCACGAAGAAAAAAAAATTGTCTTATCAGATTTAATTTGGAATGAGAATCCTTTTATGGGTATAAAGTGTCTGTTGTGTCTAATGCCCTCTTTAAGAAAATACTTTACATTACTAACTTAATATCCTTTTGACAACAGATGGCGTCTAGTTAAGTAGGTACTTTTCCCTACAACTTCGACTCTGCTCACAAAGTGTTCTTATTTAAGGGGAAAGGGAAGGAAAAAGTAAAACAAAATATCAGTAACAGCATCTTTTTGTTGAACCTAATCAACACTTCTTTTCAACTGCAATTAAATGTGTCTAAGAAAGGAGAACTTTTATAAAAAGGACTATGGAACAGGTAAGAAAAGAATATTTTATATGACATGTAATCGGTGTGTGTGTTGTATAAGACGGTTTGCAGACATTCTTGTTAAGTTTTATATTACAACAATTGTAACAATAACAAAATACTTATGCCTTGCGAATAATAGAAAAAAGGACACAAAAAGGCGTGAACAACTACAGAGAGTACATAACGATTTCCAAGGTTATGTGGATATTTTTATGAAAAAAGGACAATTCCTTTCAAATACCCTACAACCCACTGTGAGCTATTGTTAGACAAAAAATTTTCGTTGGACAACAATTATCACTTTCTTGGAAAATTTGCAAGGCCTCTAAGCAAATTGTGGATATTGATTGCTATAAAATTTTTAAAAAAATTTATACTAATTTTTTTTAATGTTTTTTGAAAATTTGTTACCAACATTTTATAAAAACTTTTGCACAGAAATTTTTTTTAATGTACTGATTTTTTTTTAAATTTTGTTGAACATTTTGTACTAAAATTTTTTTTAAATATTGTACAGATTGTTTTTCCACTATGTATTTTAATTAATATATTTTTATTTTACTTGTATACAATCTTTTTATTTTGTACTAATATTTATTATTAAATCTTTTTACAGTATATTTTTTTTTGTTAATTTTGTGCCAACATTATTTTTAAAATTTGGTTTAAACATTTTTTTATCACAATAAGTTTGTGGTTTTTAATCTCAATGCTTATTGATATATTTTTAAAAAGCCTTAAGTTGATCAAATTAAATTTAATTTAAATTATTTTTAATAAAGAAAGGAATTTTTCAACATGAAACTAATTAAAATTTGTTGACAATTGAAGTGCACGATATGCATTTTGATTTGAACGCCCATTTTCATAATACGCCTGAATAACTTTAACGCGTTGCTCGATTGTGTATCTTTCCATTGTTCAAATTGAGGTAGTCTGAAATTGAGAAATATCAGATGAAATGCAGAAAAGAACTTGACGTTTAAGTGTGGTTCACATTCAAAATCGGCCCTTGTACTTTAACCACCTGTTGTTTGGCAGTGTCTGTAATTGGCCATTGGTCCCTAATAGGGTTCACTCTAGAAAATCTGACTTTATATGCAGTGGCTAGGGTATTAAATGGTCGGACTTTGTACTTATACATTCTGATGGGTTTTTTTTTATTGGTCTTTATACGAAACCTATAAAAGATAATAAGCCGATCATCATCAAATTTGTTCTATGACCGATTAAATATTTAATGCTAATTTTTTAGTTTTTTTCTGCGCAAATACATGTAGTCAAACCTTAACTGCAAAATACTAGTTTATACTATCACACAAGTCTTACGTATTCCATTGTAAAATAGAAATCTAGTGGGTTTCGTTGCGACTGTCAAAAAATCTAATTTTACATTAGCGTTTGTGTTTACACTGTCACTCATGAACAAGTTTTTGTTAAAATGCAACCCTGATCGAATGAAAAGTATAATTGTTTAGAAAAATTTCAAAAAACGATGATGTCGAATGGGATGTCCCATACTTTTTTTCGTAATACTTGTAATTTTTATAACACATTGCATTTACACATAGTATAATAGTGTAAGCAAGCCTTTAGGGAAACTCAGAGAAGAATTTGATACGAAAATGAATTTTTTCTGTTGAGTCCACCGAAATTTTCCGCAAACAGGCAACCTGTAGGCATAATTTCGACAGATGGACATGACATCGAATTGAAATTTTATATTTTTTGCTGTTACACACGGAATGACAAACTCAATATGTATCTCTATTCAGTCTTCAATCGTGGTGGTGGTAGAGGGTAAAACATACAATACCAAAAAAAAAAAGCGCAAAGGTTATAGTATATTTTTTATTATTTACTTGTTCTGTTCGTCTGTATTTTCCTGTCTCAATACGATCCTTATTGTAAGGCTGGTCTAAAAAAAAAACATTCAATATCCTCCACAGACTCGCCTTTTCAAACAACAATAACTGGTAAGAACAAACAAGATATTAACGACGACTATGAAAATGATGGCAATAGTGATGATGAGAATGATGATGATGATGCTGATGACATTGGGTGTCACGCTGTGGTAAAATTGTGTGAAATTGCCAAACCATTAATATCTCATCATAGTATTGTGTACTTAGATGACGACTGGTAAAGACTTTAGACTTTAGACAATGTTTTGAAAATTGTTTATATAAATTTCTGGCGTAAAATTTCCTACTCAGTTTGCAAGATCTCTTGCTGGGGTTTAATAGAAAAAAACTGTGTTTGGTTTTAAATTTCCACAGAATTCTTAAAAGTATTTAATTTCTATATTTCTGCTGTAATATTTTTTAGTTAAACACTTTGGCCATCATTATCTATTGAATTTGGATTTGCCTTGCTAATGGCAAATGTTTAGTTGGTTGAGCTAAAGAAAAAAATCGTAAAGTTAAACTATTCTTTAGTTTTCTTCCATTTCATTTTCCTCTTTTGCAATTTCAAGGATAATTGTATTAACCATAAAAGTAATAAAGAGGAAATAATTGGTAACGAATTTCCTTTAAGGATTTCATTTTGCATTTGCTAAAATGTATAAAATTTTATTTAATTTTAAATTGCAAATTGCTTTTGTGGATCAAAAAAATAAAAGGAAGCAGATGTAAATGAAAAAATTAAATTTTAATTTGAACGTGTCTTTTTTAAGGGTGGCAAAAAGTGGCGGCATTCAACGTAAGAACAAATGAATATGAACGGTGTTAAAGATGAAACAAATTGTAATAATGTCAAATTGGTCAAAGAGCATCATGGTAATTGGAATAATCCTTGAAAATATTTGAAAGTAATTTAATTTTTTTTAAATAGTCTTTGTCTAGGCTGTCTGAAAGAATGTTTTATTTGTTGGAGAGTAGCTGAAGGAACTAAAGGAGCATCAAAAATTTGTTAACAGATTAAGGCATTCAGCTGTTTAAAATTTCTTTGAAATAAATTACGTTAATTTTGCGCCTTTTTTCGAAATATTGAATTGTAAGTTACACCTTAATGTCAAGTTTTTTGTCCAACTTAAGTTGGCATTTCTTTGCTTCAGTGTTTGACAAATTCAACCATGGAGAGGTAAAGCGCGTTAAAATTGTTGAAGCCTTTTACAAAAGTGGGCGTTCAAATCAAAATGCATTTCGTGCACTACGTGATTTTTTTTTTGGTCTGTATATTCGTCAACAATCGGGAGAATTGTGCGCAAATTTCAGTAAACCGGGTCTGTAGGAGATGTGAAAACACCTTTGCATACTCGCCTAAGATGGCATCGTGTTCGAGCCGCACTTATTAGCAAATTAGTTCGGTCAAGCAGCTACCGTGATTGGTGTTCGCTATCGCGGTATGATAACGGACTTCTTGTAGCCAGAAATTGAGGATATGGGCCTGGACGATATGATCGAGATTTTTATAAAAACTCGGAATGAGATGGCGCGAATAGGATCAATTATAATGTCCGAAAGACCCAAAGTTGCATGCTGACCCATATGAATATATGGGTGAGTTCATTATTGAGAAATCAGAATCTCTTGATATTCTGAAGAATGAAACAACAACAACAACATCACGTCCGATGGATAAAACCAATATTCAAGGTGTCGAAAGAAGCATTTATGTGCCTGGGTCGTTTTTTAACGGTGTCAGCGATACTTCACTCCATCTGCTGTCTTTATTATTTATATCACCTATATCCAACCGCAAATAAAGTACAACTCTCATGTGTCAACCAGTACTTCAAAGCCTATTTTGGAGCTTCTCGGCCACTTGCAGGATGTTCTCATTGGTGACAGCAGGGAATCCAATTCGATTGACTCCCTATAGCACAATCGCAATGTGTGTTGTATCTGTCTTTTTTCGTTACTGCAATGTGTTCCAATAAAATTAGGGATCTGGTTCCGGAAACCCATACGTTTGTTCGTAATGCGCGTTTCTTCCTCAAGCGCCCATCCTTTTGTCGTTGATTGGCCGATGCATCGTACCAAGCATTACAAGAAAATTCGTATGTATATGGAATAACCTTTCTGCTTAAAGGACCAACCATAATATGCATAGCCTTGCTTAACCTACTGTCAAAAATGAACAAAAAGTCTCTCAAATTTATTTAAAAAAAATAAAAAAAACATGAAAAAACATTTGATTCCGTACGGAATGTGCGATCAGTTTCGCACTTTGCTTAAGCAAATGCCCTTTTCTTCATATTAAACAAAATGTTTCTTTAAGTTTAATATGGTTTGGCTCATATAATATACATGTACTCGCACATTTGCTTAAGCCAACTTAAGCCTATTATGGTTGGGTCTTAAGTCTTCCCTCTCACTTTCAAGATGACTTATTTCCTGTCGAATGTCCAGAGGCGCTATTTCCTCTATCCATTTCAAAAAACTATTTTCTTAGTTCAAACACAATGCAATGCATAAGTAGGGGTCATCTCCTGACTGCTGATTCTAACAAAAAAAAATATATATTTTTCTTGAAATTTTATTTGAAAATTTTTTAAACAAAAAAAGGATCATCGATTCAGATGATTTTTTTTTAATTCGAAATAAAACATTTAAAATCGAACTGGAAGCCAGCATCATCGTGACAGTCTCAAAGAACAATCTTGCCGTTTTAATTTTTTAAACAATTTCATTGAAATGTTCGCCACAAACGTGCTGTAGGAGGTATTTTTCTTCGCGAATTACTTGATAAGTATTAGGTTCCAAGTATTGAATCGTTACTGGCTTGTCGACCAAAGCTATCAACTTCACGCAGTCCCCCTCCACCACCCAAAAAAAATCACGCGCTATCAGAAGCTCCCCAAAATTATTTCTCAATAAAGCGTCATGTGATCCGTAGTACAACTTTGCTAAAACGGGCTTTAATTTCAAGCAAAAAAATATCTATAATCATGGTGCTTTAGTGCTCGCCATCGACGGTTTTGTTCTTCCAAAAGCCTTTACCCTCATTCTTCGTTGTAGCAGCAATATTGTCCGTTCTATTTGCGTTGACTTTTATCCAATAACGTACACTGACACTCAAATACGTGGATAGTATTGACAAGAGTGGTCTTGGAATTTAATTTAATCTTGAATGTTAATATGAGTGCATGATTTTTATTAAATGCTGCATACACTAAAGGGATGATTTATTTCTCTTTTTTTAGATCAAGCAAATTTTTGTTTTATCTACTGTTTCAATAATTTTTAGCAATTGGCAAGTTTATAAAAAGGGTCAAATAAAAAATATGTGTTTCCCATAATTGTATCATACATTTCATTCCAACGTTAAACTCTTTAATGGATTTACACTAATTTTTTGAAAATTTTAATGACCATTTAATTAAATTGATAAAGTATGTAGCAAAAACCATAACAACATAAAACATGTGTATTAAATAAAGGCATAAGAACAGTTAGGAGAAGAAATATAGCATTGTTTTTATTTTAAAAATTAAAAAAAATCAGAAGTAGCTTATGAATGTTTTTAAGGTTTATTGGCATCTGTGATGTGTTTGTGAAAATAGCAGAACAACTTTGTAACCTTAGCAATATTTATTAACTAATAGGACTGGTACACAGTTAAGAAGTTTCGTGGCAGCGCAAGCAAGGTATAAGTTGCCTTAAAATTTGGCTTAAGTGTTTAATAGTTTTCATCAATTATTAAAACAAAATGGGATTATCAAAAAAATTACAGATAACTGTTATACTAATGAAGGGTGTTTGACTTTGTTTCAGTTTCCTTTGGCAAATAGCAAACAAAGGCTATTACCAGAACAAGGTTTGCAAGTTGTGGAAATTGATTTCCGAAATTCACGCTCAGTTTGGCAAACTAATAGACCTTTTCGTCAAGTTTACGGAGCGCATAATCGTCTAGCTGAGCAGCTTTTTCGCAATACTATCAATTGGTTCATGAACCATTTTCTGTTTTGGTTAACAAATATTCATTAAAATCGAGCCTGTACCGTGCGTACAGAAGAAGCCATTGCCGCTGTAGACATAAGTGTGACAGGTCACTCCAATTTAATGATCCGATCCCGTTATCAACAACTCGGTCTCTACCCGACCGAAGAAAAGATCATAAAGCAGATTTTTATCGTCAAATCATCTTCAGCGATGAGGCTTATTTCTGGCTTAATTGGAATGTAAATAAGCGGAACTATTTTTTTTAGCCAAACTACAATCTTAATCCCAAAAAATCACTGTTTGGTGCGATTACCATGCCGGAAACGTCATCGAAACAGTTGCAAACATTACCGTAAATTTCGTTAAGCGATTTTTTTGCTGCAACATTTACTTTATGACCCAGAGGGGACATAGGAGTTAAAAGGGGCCGTTCTGTTCCCTTCGTCAATCTGATGACGAATAATTTATTTAAGATCAGTCACAAATCTGTTATTCATGTATACATACACGTGTTTATATATCGAAAGTTTCTGTGATAAAAATTGCCGAATTAAAAGTCATAAGCAACTTCAAAGAAAGTTTCAGCGACAGAAATCGCTCAATGTTAACGGCCACTTGCGCAAATCAATTTTGTTATGACCTGAATTTTCAAGGAAAATAAACTATGCAAATTCCTCTATGATACACAATTAACCCCGACCTAGGAAAATATATCAAAGCAACAACAAAAATTTCCCATAATTCAAATTTTTCTCACTGTTAATATTAAATTTCAAAACCGCTTTAATAAAACCACATAAAAATCTCTGCATTTCATAAACATTTAAACATAAATTGAAAAGGTTTCTGTTAAAACTTTTAAACAAAAATATTTACTTTTTAACAAATAAATATTTATTTGCTAATTTCCCACACATAAATGTAAAAAATGTTTAAAGCAAAATTTAAACAAAAAAAAAAACCATCTGAAACCATTGAAATTTTAACAAAAGCAACCAGCCAAACCAAAATTTCTAACCAAATAGTTTGTAATACAAAAGCCACACATTTTATACTAAATAATACAATAAAAAAATTAAACAACAAAAGAGTTAAAAGCTAAAATGAAAACAGAATTAAATATGTAATAAAAACAAAATAAAAATTGTTATTTGTTTTTTTGTTTTTTTGTAGAAATTGCACTGTGTGCACGTTGTAACAAATGAAATAAACAATTAATATGAACGAACAAACGAACACACACAGAATAGACACGCAAGCCATGCGTTTTATTTACCAACAAATAAACAACATATGTAGTTGTTGTAGTCGGCCACAACAACCCACTCAACGAGAACTGGGTGACGCAGCGTCTCTTTTAATCAGCAATATATAAAGACGGGGTGAACTTTCCCCAGTACTTAAACAGCCTACTGGCATTAAAATTAAAAAAAAAATAGTTTTTGGCCATTATATAACAAAATACACATGCACGCTTATGCATGTTTGGCGCACATGTCTGCGAGCCTCAAAATAGACTGATTCTTTGTATGGGCCATGTGTGTAAAACTTAAAACTCACCTGGCAGTAAAGGAAAATATAAAAAAGGATAATAATAAGAAAAGTTTACCACTTTTCTTTTTTTTGATTCTTTTCTTTTTTTTATTAGACATTTTTGCTAATAAAGTAAAATTTGCATAATTTGAAAAGTTTAAGCAAATTAAAGTGCTTTATTCGGATATGCCGAGTCTTATATACCTTTAAATATGGGATAAAAATTGAAAAGTGAGAGAAATTTGACATTTTGAGATCAATTTCAAATATGTTAAGCCTTTTTCCTAATTGTAGCAACTAAGCGATTTTTTTAAATTGATTTCAGCGATTTTTTGGGAATACCATTATTTAGCAATGTACAGCAGCATTTTTAAAAATTATTAGGAGTCCCAATATAAAAAATTGTGCTTCAAACGAAGCAGGTTTGTAAGAGAGAAATGTTAAGGTAGAAGTACATATCATGCGTTAATACTTCGACGTCTGTCGTGCGTTTAAAAACTTTAGCGTATGAAAAATTGCAAGTTACACAACGAGCGTTACAAAAGCCGTTCCTGTCAGCTGTTTTTTATTTGCTTACTTATTTGTGCATTGAAAACGAAATCGAAAATAAATCAATATTTTTTTATTTTATTGAATTTATTCTTTTTATGTAAAAACTGTATGTTATTGAAACTCTTCAGTAAGTTTTTCTTTCACGATTTGCAAATTTGTTAAATATTTCTTTTTATTGCCAGCTGATTACTTGTTAAAAATACACAACGCGTTAAAAAGTTCAAACTTAACCAACTTTCTGGCGCTTACGCGTCAAAATATTTTGCATGGAGCTTGTTCTATTAAAATGCACTAGTTTAACTTTTTTTGAAAGAAGTCTACACGCGCACTAACGCGTGGTATGTACTTCTACCTTAAGAGTTTCGCTTACCATACCGCTTACGGAAGACATGAATTTTATATGGCGAGTTCCCACTTTGAAGCAATACAATTTTGACACAAAAAGCGCTTTATGCAACGCATATAAAAAGTGGTAAGTGTAGCTATTAGATTTACCCACTGAATGTTTTTATAGTTATTTTTTAGTGTTCTCCCTTACAAACCTTCTTCGTAGTAAGGGAATGCCGTGGCACTTGAACTATTATTTTTTTAATGAAACTTGTTAAGAGCCCCTTCAATTATATTTTTATATTTTTAAAAGTACCATTAGTGCTTCGCAAAATTATAAAATTTGTTATTGGGATATACCTTTAAAAAAAAGGACCATTTTAAAAATGTGTGCTCTCTGAAAAATGTACCTTAATCTGGGTTCACACTATGAAAGTTTTCTGAGTTTATGGGTGACTTTCTGAAAGAAAACTTTCATAGTATGATCCCAGGCTTATTATTATTATAATATAAATTTCAAGGAAAATTATAGAAAAATAATTTTAAAAATTGTATAAAAAGCAGGGCTGTATAGTCGGAGTTGAGATTTTTTTTACTGGAGTTGGAGTTAAAGTACTCACAAGAACTTGCACATCAGACTCCAAATCTATTCGTCACAAAAAATGGTCTGAAGTCAGAAAATAAGGGCCAGTCTACTTTACATATGTATGCACGTGTTAGAATTAAAATATAGATTTAACATTTTTTCAGAATAATTTTCTTGCTATATTTAACCATTTAAAGGATACTGTACTAAAATAAAAAGATTTTAAAGTCAAATAAGGACCGGTCGCATATACATTTAGAATGAAAGTTGGAGTAGGAGTCGGAGTTAGATCTGGTTTTTGACGACTCCACAGCCCTGGTATAAAGGGAGAACAATTAGAAGTTAAAGTTATTTGTCTTTTTTAAAGTTATTTTATATTAATTTTCATATCATTTGAATGTGTATTCGAAGTCAAATTACAACCCTCAAAAGATTTTATACTTTAATAGTATTATTCCTTTAATATTTTATATTTAGAACATTCTTATACACCCATAACCGCAGGGAAGGAATGTCATATAATTTCTCATTCTGTTTGTGCTATCTTCAAGTAACAAAATTGTTTTAACGATGTCCGTCAGTTTGTCTCTGTGTTGCTTGAAAAAGGTCTTCCGAACACCTCAGATATAATGAGAAGTTACATTTAAAATTGAATTTGTTAAAATTCTTAAAATGAAATTTTTGTTGGCACTTTCCCATTTTCGCTGCGAATTGATTTTCATGGCAGGTCTGGATATTTCAGTATTGCAATTTTTTAAAATGTGTCTTATTAATTTTTCAGATCCTTTTTAATTAAAAAAAAACGAAGTTTAAACTATTTTCGCAACTCGAAAGTCTCAAACGAAATTAAACAATTTACCATCCCTGTTGGACACACAATTATATACAACCATAAATATATGCAGTCTTCCATGAGGAAATTGTTAACATATTAAAATTAAAAATAACACATGAAAAGGTTTGTTTCTTTCTGTAAATTTTTTTTTTTTTTTTTTAAATAAAAATTTACACAAAAAAATAAAACACAACAATTAAGAATGCGATACTTGGCTTTGCCGAAACTTATATACCCTTCACCGTAGTATAACACAAATAAGCTTTTAAAATAGATTTTCCTCTTATAGTTAAAAAGCTTTTCTTAAAACTGACCGTAAAATTTTCAAGCAAAATCGTTAGTCATATTTGAGTTTAAAAAATTAGGGTTTTATAAGACTTTTAGATTTTTTTCTTTGATTTTTTGTAGGAAAAAACTAACACTTTCGAAATTAAAATTTTGGTTTTTGTATTCATAAATTACAAATAAATATGTGATGATGAACATGAGCACCTGACTGGTTGGTCTTACCATACGGTGCTGCAAACACCGGCTGAACTCAAGCAGTTTTCTAACGCTTCCATGTGTGATTGGAACATAACAGTGCATACATGGGTGACAATTTGATGCGTTTAAATTGCGGCAGAAGCAAGAACGCATGCCACTTACTTCGATGTTGACCTCTACTGCTGAAATACAAAAGTTTCTGTTGATTAGCAACAGCACCAAGGGAGATCCGCTCTTAATGCTTTCTTTAAAAGATCTCTCATTATCCAGGTGATACTGGTTACAGCAATCCTATATCAGGATCTTTGCACAGCCATAATCTCCAAAAATTAAGATCCGCCATGTTTAGGACTAAATTCCAAAGTATTATTGGTTTCCGCGATCCCCGATCAGGATCTTTGCACAGCCAGAATCCCCATAAATTAATCTATTAGATCGATTGTAACAACCCGAAAAGCCATATGGAAAGAGAATATTTCACAATATACCATCAATAACATCATACCACCATATCTAAAGCCTACCTTTGGGATCTTCGAAAAACTAGTTCCAGCAACCATAATAAATCAAACCATAATGAGGTCAAAATTAACCATAATATGATGTCTTATAAAGATTATTATAATCCAGGCATGGTATGTTATTCTTGGATAATGGTTAACATTTGTGGGTACTCCTTAGAGTCCAGAATGCTTTAATTACGTAATGGGCTTTAATGTGTCCTGCTCGGCTCTATGCTCCTTCAAGGAACAACAGGAATTAATTAATATAATATAATACGTCCTTCACACTTTTCAACTGGTCGTACAATTGAGTTGAATAAACCAGTTTAATGAAAATCCAACTTTTGTGATTTGTTATTTAATCGGAGACCAACCACAGCTCTTACGGACGGGCGGGGCTTAAAACCCTCCTTATGTCACTACTATGAGCTGAAACGGAAAAGATTCCGCGATACCGTTAACTGCTCCTAAAATGATAGAACGGATTGCAAGGTTTATAGGGAACTATGAGGACGCAGGGGCAACCATGGTTCTATTTGGCTTGGATAGGAGTGGTCCCAAGACTCTTCTAGGTTTCTTCACGGGAGACTGTTCTCGTAGGGTTTGTACGAGTAATTGGGACAATACCACACCGGACTTCTGCAGGTTATGCGAGGATGCTGAGTAGCTAGAGACGATTGAGCATGTACTGTGCCACTGTCCTAGGATGCAGGCACTCAGGTAGAAAGGCTGGTTGATAGATATTACGACGAACTGGGGTGCATTCCTGGATGTAATCTAGTCGATCTACTGGGGCTTGTCAGGGAAATAAAATGGTTATTTCTTATGATGGGGCTGTAGGGGGAGGTACTAAGTAGACAGTAGATTGAACAAAAAATCTACTGTCTACTTAGTACCTTAAATCTACCTGCCAATTATTTTCTTCCTTACTACTCTCGTTCTTCTTCCTCTCTATTGACTGCATTGCTCTCCGATTGGAACTGTGCCCTCGAGCGCATAACCCTTCTTAACCTTACCTAAACCACACCTCTAATGTAACAAATGGTTGTACATCTTGATCAAATTGTACAACATGTACACAGAAAGAAAAACACTGGGGATAAATCAAGTTTTTTATGATTACTTTAAGTACGTTTCGGAATTTCTTGAAATAAGTATAAAATTTTTAAATCAAGCAAAAAAAAGATTGAACTTTTCGTTTTTTAACCCTCCGGTTAACGCATGTTTTGATTTTCTATACACATTGAAAAAAGGTCTGACCAGACTCATGTGTACCACGAAGGGGTAAAAAGAAAATTTGAACTCTTGCTTCTCATTTAGTTTATATTTTTGGTTAAATATGTACATGAGATTTCTAAAGTTAAAATCACATCGGGCATGATGTTGGTGTTTTATCATTCGGTAAGGTGTAGTACGAGTAAGTAAGTCAATCATAATAATTTGTTCATTTGGATTCGGGATAAAATCAAGCTTAGTTTTTCTTAAATCAATCTTATTTTCGAATTATTTTAAGTACGAATTCGGATTAAAACAAATTTATTATTCTTGAATCAAGCGCATTTTGAGATTGATTCAATCTTAGTTTTACGTCATTTATCTCATTTTCGGATTATTCCCAGTACGCAATAGGGATTGAATATGGATAATTTAAGTATCTTGCGATTGAAAATCCATACTTTCTGTACTTGATTCAAGAAAATCCGTACTCACCGTGCTATTAATCCCGCTTCGGATTGATTTGAGTACGGATGGATTGATTTTTCTGTAGAGTGTAGAGGCCGCATGAGGTACCAATATTGTACAAATGGAATGACAAACTTAAATATACATTTTCCACCTGAAGTGAATGGATAAAAACAACAAATATATAAAGAAATTTCATGCTGCAATGAATTAAAATACGTACAAGTTAGTTTTTTTTTAATGTTGCATACAACAACTGCGTACTAGAAGAAGCATAATGGCAGCAGGAAAAGTAAGCAGTGCAATCTACAAGGTGTAATGAATGAAACAGATTGTGACTACAAAACTAAAAGAAAAACCATAAAAATACAAGTACAACTACGAAATGAATTTAACAAAAGAATAATTTTCTTTTAATAAAAAAAAAGAACAGAAAAAACCAAACTCAGACTCCATCTGTTTTAAGTTTTGCACAAGGGCAGAGAAGGGTGGTTAGTTGGTTAATCAGGGTTATATGGAGAACAAAGTAAAACGACATCATCATCAGCTCTTTGAAAGAAAGTTTTAAAAAGGGAGCTGTGGTGAGGAAATTGTAGTTTTTTTAGAAGAAAAAAAAAACGTTTAAAAGAAAAGAAGTTGCGTATGATATTTGTAATGATAATGATGGTTTTATTGTTATTTAGTTTTTATTGTTATGTTATTGTTGTGGTTGTTTTTTCTTCTTTTTGTTAAAGTTTTATCTTGTTTCTTTTTTATTATTTTTTTTTTTTAATACAATTTTGGAAAATGACGTTTTATTTGTTAACAACTCTTTTTATGAATGGAAATAAAAAGAAATTTGTTACTTTTCTCAGCTTTATTAAGATACTTTCTTAACTTGTACATAAATTATATTATAAAAGAAAGCAAAAATTGGGAAATAATAAAAACTTTAAAAAAAAATCATCATAAGCAATGAGGCTCTTTTAAGATCGCGTATCGCATTCGAAATTTACAAATTTTGATCCGAAATTCAGCAGATATACAAAAAAATCAGATCAAGTTTATAGTAGATCAAGCTTAATTTTCGTACGCAAGACTACCTTGCGGTGCAATGTGAAAAAAATGTCAAACTATCTTCATACGCCCTTACGACCTCCTGAAAAGGGGATGCAAAATTATTGTTTTTATGCCTGCCAAATTTATGTTTAGTTTCTGTTTATTAGAAATAAATTGTAATTGGGTTGGTATGGTTAGTTTTATTTCGGACTAATTTATTAATTAATAATACTTATTTTATTTCTTCAAATTCTATTTTTAAGAACCGAAAAGTTTCTTACATTTTGCTTCTATTTTTTTTTTGTTTACAGAACTCGTCTATGTACCTGTCGATAGAAAAATATTTTCTGGATGGGTAGAAAATCATTTCTTTGGATAACCTTATGAACTACTGCCTGGACTTTTAAAAGTAAGTTTCTATATATTTAAATACATTCTGAAATATGGTAAAGTCAACAGTTAACGGAGTCATAGAAAAATTTACTTTTAATAAGCTGCGGCGGATACGCTGTTATATTCCAGACACATTTTGCATCGATAGCCATCACAAATAGGAAAACATTTTAATGATTTCCTACAAAGTTTTTCATGAATGATCCTTTAGAATTGACTCTGCATTAAAAATGTTCACACATAAAACAAATCGCTATTCACGCGATACCATCAGACGTCCCTTTGAATGGCCTAACATACATACTGTCTTTTGAAAGGGAGCAATTTTCGCCACAAAAAATTACTTTACGGGTTAAGTGTTTTCTTTGTTAAAATGTGGCTTTGGCTTTTAAAACATATTTATTGCGATTAAGACCGAGAACGCTATTTGATTGTGTATGGAATTTAGTTTAAGGCTTGAACACATGGAGAAAAAAAACAATTTTCTTTAACAATCCTTTATGTAATTAAAATTGTTTATTAATGATGGCATTGTAGTTAAGTTAGTAATCTCTCAAAAAGCCACCAAAATATCATGATACCCTGGTTACGGGTTTTCGGTCCTTCCATAATTTTAGAAACGTTGTTTTTATGAAAGTAGTTGTACTTTCTGGACCTTCCATTAAATGACATATACGTTTTTTTAAAGTTATTGTATGGAAGCTATTAACAAATAAGCATCGATTCCAACAAAAAATTTTAAAGATGATTAAGTTCGCAATTAATTGTATTTAAGCCGAGTTTTATCTCTATACACTCAAAAAAATCAATTCATCCGTACTTAAAACAATCCGAAGTGGTATCAATAGTACGTTAAGTAATCATTTTCTTGAATCAAGTACAGAAAGATTGACGCAAGTACGGATTATTCAATTGCGAAATGTTTAACTTATCCATATTTGAATTGAAATAATCCGAAAATGAGATTGATTTAAGTAAAACTTAGATTGAATTAATTCTTTAAGTGCGCTTGATTCAGGTATTATTAAATTGATTTAATCTCGAAATTGTACTTGAAATAATCCGATTGTATAAATAAATTGATTCCAACCCAAAACACTTACCCCAGTTAATCAGAGACAGAAGGAGAATTTTTTTATGAATGATTTACTTACAATTAAAAACCCAGCATCCTGCCCGACGTGGTTTCTATTTTAAAAATGTTATGTACATATTTAACTAAATATAAACTAAATGGGAACTTTTGGATCTTTATAAGCATGAAAATAATGTATGCTTTGCTTCTTGTTCTGTTGCTTCTACACAAAGCATGCAAATGCTTTTTAAATCTACTTGTGTCTTATTGTTGGAGTTTTTACAACAAACTTTGACAAACACACGAGTTATCTATTTCTAATGAAATAGTTAAAAAAAAAATAAATAAAACAAACAATAAGGTTTGAGTTGTTTTACGACGTTCTTCAGAACTTTCCTTTTATTTCAATTGAATCTTAAGACAAACTTATTAAAATCTAAAAATTAACTTATTCAAGCAACGTAAGGATTTTATGCTTACGTTGCTGTTTTTATAAAATAATTTAGCTTATTTACCTGTCTGGCAAAGTGTGGGAAAAAAATAAAATGAAATCTTAAACTCATAGTTTTCCTACACTTTACCAGAAGGTATTATTAATTGCGGTGATCTGGATGTAACTCACGCGTTTGCACGCACATAGAATGCAATGCTTAGAGATGAGACTAATAAGTTATATGAGATTAAAAGGCTCACTTCAGAGTGGCACTACTAAGATTTTTATTTTATTAGTTTGGCCAGACCACCAACCAGCCATACGGATGATGATACGAAGTGATTCCAGTTAATTAGCAGGTATATCATAAATATGCAATTGCTTGTTTTTTCTTGGGCGACCAATGAAGGTAGAAACAATATATTTATCCGTTTTGGAGCTTTTTATGAATTTTTGCATCGATTTGTTATGGCATATTTTTGCATATTTTACCATTTGGAACATTTTTTTTTGCATAATTTAATTAAAATAGCCTTTTTGCAGCGAATTTTGCCTTTTTAAAACATATTTTCATACATGGTAAATTTTTTTAAATATCTACAAGAGCTTTCGCAACATCTTTATACCCTACGTATTGCTTAAATTTCACCATTTGCATTTAATTTGTCTCTAACATTGTAAGACAAAGCAGGTTGTCATTAAAGATAACTGTTATTCTAAACTTTAAAGCAATTACATACGTTGGACCAAACTTAAAGTGTACCGATAGAATCAGAATCACTTTTTAAAGTGATTTAACGATGTCCATCCTTCTGGCTAGTTGTCTGTCCATGTAATATTGGAGATAATTTGATAAAATTTGGTAAATATATTTTAATTGTACTTAGGGCGAGGTCTATGTAAATGGTGAGAAACGTTCTATAATTTCACATATTCCCCATAAAAACTTCTTTCCAAATGCCCGTAAACCATTTAATTAAAAAAAATATTTTACTGCAAATTAAATTCTTTTCAAATCGGTTCAAATTTGCCCAAAGCTATGAAACCTACATTTTCTTCTCGCTATTGCTTACCGCTAACAGGTAGCTGCTAATTTGTTTCTATATAGTTAGATCTTCTGTACCTGCTCTTATCTTAATTCCAATGATCACAAATAGAAATGAAAAGATTTCATATCATACTCTGTGATCTCTATTCAATCAATTTCTTCACAAATTGGACCATAAATCTTAGCGGTATTAAAAATATTTACTTAAGATAAATATTCATATATGTAGTTTCTGTTAAATTTTAGATTGTAAGTAAATTTATTTGCTAAACATTGATTAATATTTATATTAAATAAACAACTTTTGTTTAATATAATCATAAAGAAAAAGTGACACTATTTAATTAAATAGAACACCAACCTAATTTCATTCGTCAACATTAGAACAAATAAAAAAAAAGAACAGAAACTAAACAAAAAATATTTACTTAAATTTATTTATGGGTATTATTAATTAAGTCTAAAAGGAAAACAAGGGAAATGTTTCGCTAATACACAAAATAAGTTTAATGGAAAGCAATTACAAAAGCTTAGTCAGTTCATATGATACCCTACAATATTTGAGATTATGGTATTTTATATGCGAGCTGTAGTGAATTATAGATCTATTGCAACGTCAATACACTCGCAGTTTTTCACTAACACCATCACATTTCTCGTACTTGAAGCTCAATTTGCAAGTAAATTTTTGACACTTGTCGCAAGTCAAATGGAAGTATTGTATCAATTAACTATAGCTGATTTCTGTGTATTTATAAAAAAATTAAAAACAAAAACGAACTCAACTATACAACAACGCATCTTAATGGTATATATAAAAACAAATTTCTGGCATTTAAAAAAAAAAAATTTAAATCAAAATATTCTTTTTGGTAATTTTTTGATATCGGAAACACGGCAATACTGTATTCACAACTATTTTTAAAAATAAACATAACTTTTCATAAAGATTTCATAAAAGTTCAATAAAAAAGAAATTATGAAGTTAATTTATTTATATCGCAGCCGTGAGGAGAGCTTATAAATGCAACGATTTGAAAATAAGAACTAGAAGTTTAGTGTATTCCGTCATTTTAAAAATTAACTTGCACTGTTCGGTGTAGCCACTCAAAAAATGTTGTGTTTTTTTTATTTCTCCTGATTTTTGTAATAAATACGTTTTATAATTACACTACTTGTTATTACTTTATTGTGGCAACATAGGGTTACGCGCTTTTCGGAAGACCGATAAGTATAGGCCTATGGTAAAGTAAGAACTGATCTGCACGAAATTTAGCAGAGTGATTTCTAATCTTATGAAACTATGACAGACCAAATTTTACTACAACACCATAATTCCAATAGTGGGCTTTATACGGGGCCTATACTTAACCATGGACCGATATTTACGAAATTTGATAGTGTGATTTTTAGTCTTATAAAACTATGGTAGACAACGTTTTATTACAATACAAGTATTCGCTGAGGTTTTAGGCGTACTAATCTGTTTTCCGATAGTGGGCTTGATATAAAGCCTAAAGTAAATTTGGGACCGACCTTCACAATTTAGTGGTACATGTGCCAGTCATAAAAACGAACTTATGCAAAATCTAATAAGAATCGGTGCATTGTATCACCAGTTGTGATAGTTTTTATAACAACAATAAAAATTGTTTAGGGAGGTTGTTCCTCATACTCAAAACTCTTTCCCTACTGAACCGATTTGGTGGAAGAATTTGACAACCAAATTTATCATATTAAGGCCGAGTGTAATCTCTATAAAATTACAATTAGATTATGTTCACAAAAACTCTATTCCGGAAAGAAGTTTTAAAATTTTTTTCTGTTGAGTCTTGCGAAAGTGATCGTGTTTTCAACAGATGTACAGACAGGCGGATAAAGCTTAATCTTAGAATTACCCAAGCACCCTAAAAATTCATTTACTACTACTGGTGGTGAAGGTTATAAAAACAAAAAATCGTATGTGTACGCAATGCCCAGGGCTGTAAGGCTTGTGGATGTATTCCCAAAGGGGATTTCATATGAGCAAAAAGGAAAAAGAGTCATTTTGGGATTGGAGTCTTTTTTGGGGATTTGAAAAATATTCGGGGATTTTTTGGGGATTTTTCACTTTTTTATATATTTTCCCTTCTTTTATTATTCACGCTTATTTTTCTTTGTTTCGTATATAAAATATGAAAAAAGGAGCAAAACTTTTAACTAACTCTTATACAGTGTAAAAGGTCCTAATTTAGATTACCATTTTTGTTAAGTGTGTAAAAGGTACTTATAAACTTATGTTATTTCTTTTTCTTTTTTTATTTTTTTAAGACAATTTTCAAGCAAATATGTATGTCTCAATTAAATATGAGAAAGAATATAATTAAGTTTGGGTAAAAGAATGCTTGGTTATTGGTGGCTTAACCGATTGAAAAAGCTCAAAATTCTTATGAATTGACTTATTCGTCTTCAATAACAGCATATTGTTCTGCTTGTAATTGCTCACTGGAATGGCATAAAAAGGATAAAAAAACATGCCAAAACCAGTAGCTACAAACTAAATAAGAACATTTTTTTGACTAAAAATTTTTATTTGGGGATTTTTGGGGATTTCTTACTAAAATTTTTCTTACTATTTTTTAAAAAAAAATTTAAATTTTGGTTAGAAAAAAAAACAAAAAAAAAAAGTATTAACATTTTAAGGGTTTGTTTTTTAATATGGGGATATTTTTTTATTATTTGGGGACAAGGAAAAAAAGTACCTGGCAGCCCTGGCAATGCCTGTTTTTTGTTTGTTTTAGAATATTTCTGTTACTATAGAGTTCCATCTACTTGGTATAAATAAACATTGTGCATCCTTAGTCTTGTAGCACCAAGAACACAAGCTTCTATTAATTTTCAGTGAAACAAATATGGATAAAGCCAATACTTACTGCCTATTTAAGATGACGAAAGCAAAGTTTGACTGTTTTAATACATTCAAAACAAGAACAAAATTAAAAAAAAACGGGCAGGTTATCTTAAAGCAGTTTATGTGTACATTTCAAAAACAACAAAAACAAGCGTATTTAAACGAACTTGTTTGCAAACGGATAATATGTTGGGTCCCTGAAATATAAACTTGCATCCAATAAATATTTATAAGTTTAGAAAGTTTGTGATAGAACAAACTTATAGGAACTTGTCAAACTTAAAATTATACTTTTGTCGTTCTCCGTTGTGCAGACATTGCACATTTTGTAAAAAACCTTTAAAAGTTAAAAATCGTAGGCACACTACACTAAGTGTTGTGTTTTTATCTGAATATATACTAAATGTATGGTTCGCATTTAACAAATATTTGACGGAAAATATCAAAAAAATGCGTGACCGCTAAATTAATATACTTTCAACTTTTGTTTTCATATTTTTTGTTGATCTAATAAACTTTATTACTGAAAAGAAATAAAAAATAATATAACTAACAAAAGGCTAGAAACTGTTGGATCTAGCAAACGTTATGCAAAATCAAACAAATGTGTGATACAAAAATAGTGGTTGCGTGTGAGGACTCAAATGTTTGTTAAATGTGATCATAGTTTAAACTCTTGAATGAAACTTCCTGTTATTTCCTCCAGTTTTGTTAAACTTTCTTAAAACTAACAACTTTTTTCTACTCACTTTTTATCTTGCAAAAGTAAAACCACAGAAAGAATTTTTATTTTTAATAAAATTATTTTATCTTTTTATTTGTTTGTATTTTATTCAGTTTGTTTTAAGAATTTTTTTTTTGTTTTTTTTTTTTAAATAAAAATCACTAACTAAATAATTTACATAAAAAAAATATTCTTTTTAAATATTTTTTCTTATATTTATTAAAAAAAAAATACTAAATTTATTTTTATTTAAATTAAAAAATTTAACTTAAAAACGAAGTTAACATTTAATACAATAAATTATAAAAATTAAGAGTTTTTCCTATTTAATAAATTTATACAAAAATAAAACTTAATTTTTTTATTAATTTATTTAATAAATACAGTAGGTTTTTATTTAATTAAAAAAAAAAAAAAAGGAAATTAAAAATGACTTCAGTGCTGGGGGTTTTATAATTAATAACTAATGTTTTTTTACAGTGTATGAAGAGAATATTTTTTTGTTTTGAGATGAGATAATTTAAATGATTTTTTTTCTTATTTACAATAGAATTTTTAATGAGAGTTTTAATGATATTTTTACTCTTTTTCAGCACATACGAAAAATGTATGTGAGTTTTGGGGGTGGAGGGCTTACAACTACGATTTTTTTGGATCCTTAAACTAAATGTCTTTGTTGGTTTGTTTGTCTTTTAGTTTAATATAGTTTTAAATTGATTCTGTACAGTTTTTAGTTTTATATACGATAGTCTGGCATCACAGTTGTCCCTTTTCTCCGGATTGGAAGGGAATTTCTTCTTCTTAAGCACATATACTTAGATTTTGGCGATAATAGTTTAAAGGACTTTGCTGTTGAGTATAGTTTTCTTTTGATGTTGTTAAGTAATGTTTTGTAGGCCTTCTTAAACTACCCGATTCCATCCAAGATCAGTGCTGATAACGCATAGTTTGCGCATGACCCTGTGCCGGGGTATTTTGGCTGTTGGGTTGATGTTGGTTCTGCTGTTTACTGCAGCCATGATTAAAGGATCGACGGCCGGTAGTAGAAACTGCTAGCATTTGGGGAGGATTTCTCAAAGGTAATGCTGGTGGCACTGGTGGGGGAGTGGGGGTTTTTGTTCTTTGTGCTGAATTTTGTTGTTGCTCTAGCGGCAAAGAGTAGTGGGTATTACTGTAGATATAGTTCGGATCCATTTCATTGGCCAAAGCATTATTGCTGTAATCATGGGAGGTGCCATAGTGCAAAGTTTGCTGCTGATAGTTAACGTTTTGCTGCAAATGTTCTTGATTGACAGTATCGTGCACTATGGGCACATCAGCATAGGAATAGCAAGAGTCCCCGACACTAGCCGTTTGTTGCAGGAAGTGAGGCTTGGTGTAGTGATTCAGTTTTTGAAGAGGAGCCGAAGCGGTTTTCATGTGCATTACAAATGATGATGAATCTTCAATATTTTTAACCGATTTTACAGATTGCTTATCGGCCATAATGCTATTTGTCGGCACTTGCAATTGTTGGAAATTCTTTTGTTCTCCATTTACAGGCATAGTACACATTGGACCATAATGATGCTGATTAACGTGATGAGGAGTATAAGTGTTGGGGAAAGTAGAATGAATACCCAAACTGCAGGGATGATGTTGATGACGAGTCATGTAGTCTTCATCACAGAAAGTCTTTTGATATTCACGTTCTTTGCGGCCCAAAGCAGAGTTACCAAATATGCCGCCTTTCAAGTACTCACGGATCTTGTGCCGGCATTTGTAGACAATTAAAGCCAGGGCGGTAATTGTGGCAGCAGTTCCAACCAAAAGAGCTCCAATCAAGGCCTGTTTGCGAGGATCGGTGTGTGAACAGCCCATAACAACTGGATTTAGATTTTTCAATTCTTCACCTCTGAGTCTTTCAGGGAATTCACATACCACCTCACCGATATTGTCATTGGTGTTATTTTTGCTGATCAATAAATTTCTTAGCCACATAACACGGCAATCACAAGACAGTGGGTTTTCAGAGATATCCAGGGTGTGCAAATCTTTCCAGGGGAATAGACCTTCTGCCAAAGTGGTCAAAGCATTTGCTTTAAGATTCACATATTTCAAATAAGGCAAGCCGCTTAAGGCTCCTTCTTGGACCTCCAATAACATTTTATTCGAAGCCAAATTTAAATACTCCAAATTGGTATTGGTGGCAAAGGCTCCATTCATGACACGTTTCAATTTCAAGGCCCCAGTAATTTCCAGACGTTTTAACTGCTTTAAACCCGCAAAAGCCCCTTCCAGAATTACCTCGAAATCATTTTGGCCCAAAAACAAATCTTCCAAACGTTCCAAATTACTCAAACTAAGCGAGGGTATGTGTGTTAGTCTATTGTCAGACAAATCCAAAGTACGTAAAGTCTCTACTCCATGGAAGGAATCACGCGAAAGATTACGCAAACCGGCTCCTTTCAAATTCAACCGACTCAAACCTTTTAAATCTTGGAAGGCTGAGGAAGGTACAGTTAACAAAGAATTCATGCCCAAATACAATTCAGCCACTAAAGGCATGGCTTGGAAGTGTATGGGATCTGGTACAGAGGTCAAGGCATTGTCATCCAAATACAAAATTCTCAGTTGCGAAAGACCATCAAAAGCCTTGGGATCAATGAAGCCAATACGATTTTCTCCCAAATTCAATTCCTCTATCTTGGCCAAAGGAGCAAAAGTGCCCTGATGCAATTCCGAAATTAAATTACCGCGCAAATTCAAAACCGTAACCGCCGCCAAACCAATAAAGGTCTTATTGCTAATCTGGCCAATTTTATTATACTGCAAATGGACCTCCTGTAATTTGCGTTGATAGGCGAAAGTCCTTTGTGGTATATTCATCAGATGATTTGAAGATAAATCCAAAAAAGTCAATTCAGCATAGAATTGTATGGATGAATCAATGGTCTTGATTTTATTATTCTTAATGACCAAACGTTGAATGGAGGGATTGAGAGCAATAGGCAAGACATCAAGATGACCCTCACCGCACTGTACGATTAAAGTATTGTCATCACATTGACAGCCGGGAGGACAATTGGCCAAGGCGTTTATTTGGCTGCAGAGGAGAGCAATGATGCTGGCGATGGTGATGAGTTGGAGAAGCATTTTTGTAGGTTCTGAAGAATAATTTAAACCTTTGAAGAATTTTTAAAATTTTTGTGATTAAAATCACGTGATTCAAGTTTTTTTTTTTTTTGTTAAATGAAAATGATGATTTGTTGTGGCTTTCAACTGCAGGCAAAAAATGTTAAAGTTCCATATTCTGAAAAAGAAAAGAAAAGGGGGAAAAATTAAATTAGTAAAACAAATTTTGAAGAGGAAATTCAATATAATTTTTATTTAATAAAAATATATTTTAAAGTTCTGAAAACTTAGAAATTGAATAAATTGAAGATCAATTGTATTTAATTCTTAATCCTTTTTGAAATTTGCACATTCTGTATAATTTTTTTTTTTTTTTTTTTTGTAGACAATTCTAAATTTTTTGATATTTTAAGAATTATAAAATTGTTTTCCTTTAGAAAATTTCATCTTTTCATTTTTATATTCTTTTACTTTGAAATAATAAATAAATTTATCGGTCTTCAGAGTTTTGATTAAAAATAAAAATTAGTCAGTTTCAAAATTTATGTTTTTTGTTAAAATCAATTGTCTTTTAACATTTTAATTAATATTTATCAGTTTTAATAAATATGCTTAACTGTAAATTTTTTTAGTAAAAGTTTTTGCAATTTTATCTAAAAACAAGTTTTGGAGTAGAAGTTTTGAAAAATTTAGAAAATTTAAAAAAAAACACGGTCTTAGAAATATTTTTCATATAAAATTATATGCGAACTTTTACGTTCAAAATAATGAACAGACAGTTTATTAAACTTTTAAGTTTTTTTACATATCCACCGAAATCACATTTTTTTGATGACTGCGGTTTCTTTGAGATTTTAGCTTATTAAACTTCATGAAGTTTCTTATTTTTTCTTTTTAATTTCAAGTCTTTTTTTTAAATCAAAGTCATTTTTATCACACCCACCTTTAAATCTTTTGGTTTTTTGGAAACTTTATTTTCCAAATTAACAAATTTTTTCCAATTACGATAATTTCGTTCAATAGCAGAATTGGTTAAACACAAAGTTCTCACTTTTTATTTTGTTTGAGTTTTTTTTTGTTTCTCCACTTTATAATTATAAAGTTTAATAACTTTTTTTAAATTTTTTTTTGCAGGTTTCTTAACCGTGAGCGATAATCCAAGTGTTCGCTTTAGTCACGGTTCTATTTTGTTTAGAATTCTTTTTTATTTTTTGTGTTTAAATAAATTTCTTATTTAAATTTCTATGTGTTAACATTTGTTTACGTTTTTCTCATGCAAAAAAATTTCGTATTTTTCAGATACGTTGTTTTTTTCTTTTAAAACTATTTGTATCTTCTATACAAGTTTTTGTAAATAACTGAAATGTATTAAAGTATACAACCGTACACGATGAAGCAACGAACTACACTGATTTTCTGTTGCACTTAACGTTCTTACAATACCTCGGTTGCGAGTAAAATCCATAGAAAATCATAAGAGCGTAACTAAATGAGTAGTAAAGAACAACAGCGAAAACAAAAAAAAACACCATAACTATTGTTTTTATATTAAACAGATACAAAAAGAGCTAAATTTGTTCAGGGGTGGGAGCGAGAACTAAAAATAAAGAGCTTAAGATAAAACAAAAACTCTCCCTAAAAGCATAACAAGAGCGAAAGAAAAAGCAAAATGAGTCAAAAGAACCAGTTTTTGTCACAAGAGAGCCTTCAGAGATAGTGAGTGATACATTTTAAAAACTTTTTGCTTACCTTAAAACGGCAGATGTTTTTTGTAAATAATACAAAATTTGTATCTAGATACAAATTTAGGGAGAGTTAGAGAGAGAGAATGAAATAGAAAGAGGGAGTAAGGTTCGTCTAAAAAGAGCTAGAGTTATATAGTTTAGCACTTTTAATGGAGTTATAAAAGAGCATTATAACATTTATTGTCGTTAATAGATGGCGCTAAGTGTAGCAAATTACTAAAATTATTCATTTCAGAGATATACATATTTTGTTTATTTCAGAGATTCCATACTTTAAGGTTGTTTATTAAAAAGAAAATGTACCTCAATTCATTCCCAATTGTTGTGTGTTACAGTTGAGGTCTTGTAAAATGATCGGTGATAGATATTTTTATTCAATAATTTTGAATAGTTAATGGAAAAAACACGTTAATTTGGGAATGTTGAATTTGTGTTTTAAAAAAAATAGTTGTCTATAAAAACAGCAAGACCTCGTAAAAACAAGGCAAATAAATCAATTATTATTACAAAATTTAGATATTTAAAAGAAATTTCAAAAATATACGTGTTTTGTTAAGCCAATTAATCAGCCATGTTCCTAAAATCGAATGCGATTGAAATTGTACTCATAGAAATTCTAAAAACCATTCTGTTTGGAAAGTTCATAAAAATATTCCCTTTTATGCTTCAATATGGAAAAGTAGCTTATGTCAAGTATCGTAGTTTTCAGATACCTTCTGTTGTATTGAAGTTTCATTGAAGGAGTTTTTGCATTAAGTCTGTATATTTTCGAATAAGCAACAACTTTAATACACAGAAAAACAAATAGATTTCAATTAAAAAAGTTGTGATATTAATTTAAAAATGAATTAAATTTGCACCAGGTAACAAATTAATAGTATTAATTAAAGGTTAAAAGTATTCGAATAAACGTTTAATTCACTTGATTAAATTTTGAATTAAAACGGATTTTATTTTTGATTAATGCTTTACTTGATGAACAATTTTGGAGAATTTTTTCTGTGTCCCTACACTAAAATTAAATGTTTAAAAAAAATTTTTTTTAATATTAACGATTTTACGCCTTTTCTAATTGCAATAATTTAATTTTGTATTATGTTGACTTAAGTTAATCTGCCATATGACGAAAAATATATAACATACCATACCGCTTATGATAAATAGAACTACTCGAAACATCAGAAAAAGATTATTTAAAACAATGTGAAGCGAAACTCTCCAACGATTTACATTTCACTCAACCTCGATTCCCGGAAAATGGTACAATATTTTGATTTTTCTTTTTTTCCTATTTTAAATATCGTTCAAAATTTAAACTCCTGTTTGTTGCAAATGCAAAAGTAATCTAAACCAAATTCTATAAATTATGGTCAATCTTGGTTATCATCCATGTCATTTATTACTTCAAAATTTGGATAATAACATCAGATTTTTTAAAAAAAATTTATGAGTTATTTTAAAATAGTGTTTAAAAAGTCATTTGGTTCTTGGATTATTCTATTTATTTCGATGTGTTTACAGAAAATATATTGCCTAGTTTAATTTTTAACTTCAATTAATTTTTATACCTCCAACACAATAGTGGAGAAGGTGTTATGCGTTATCCGTGGATATCAGACTTTAAATGACAACAAAAAGGGCTATATTTTGGGACATGGCAAAAAAAATCCCGTTTTAGAAACTTCATTGACATATCTTTCATTCTAGGGGGTGACTGGCAAAACTTTTTTTCGGCCCACTTTAATGTTCAGCTCTTAAAACTATTGGTTCTTTAACCATCTTTAAGTAAACCGATAGATTTTAATTAACTTTCCAATTCGTTCTTACGATGTATGTCCGTCCAGCAGTCTATCTAGGTAAACCTTGCGCGCAAAGTACAGGTAGCAATTATTAAAATAATTTGATGAAATATTTCTTAAATATTTATTAATTTACTGAAATTGCTTTCTGTTGGCCTTACAGTTACTAGTAAAAATCTTAAAACTAAAAATTAGTCGCACTCCAGTCGAACAGAAATGTCAAGACGATCCTTGACCAAGCAGGATGGAAGATCGTCTATTCAATGCCTTGTTTTTTTGAAGAGTTCCTTGGGAGCGGATTTGGAAGGTTTCAGGTTAATTATATATGTTCCGTGAATGACTAAATTATTATAGAAAATTAAAATTAAATTCTGAGTCGATCTTACGATGTCCTTCCGTCCGTCCGGCTGGCTGGCTTTCCTTGTAGGTAAACCTTGAGCGCAAAGTATAGGGCTGTTTTTCAAAACAACATGTTACAAATCAACATGTAAAATATATTTGAAGAAACTAAAACAAGAATTGTGAAATTCTTGCTGTTTTACGTATTTTTTTTGTAGATTTGTAATTTGTAGTTTTGAGAAACAGGGCCCAGGTAGCAGTTTTTAAAAGATAATTTAATGAAATTTTTTTGTAATATTTATATACTGTAATTGGCTTTTGGAGGCCTAACAGTTAGTAGTAAAAATCCTAAAATATAAATTAGTCCCATTCCAGTAGAACATTAATGTTTAGACCGACGGTCCTTGACCTAGCGGAGTGGAAGAGCGGCTCTTTGAAGCCTTTTTCGTAGCGACAACAAGATTTGTATGGTATCAGATTAATAATATATATTTCCTTAGACTTTGCGAAATTTGTCTATTACCAGAGGAATCTCTTAATTTCCATAGATGTTCTTAGTTCTTATATATACCACAGCGCTCCGGTTATGGTTCTAAGAAGTGTAAATAGTGCCCTCAGCACAAGCTCGATACTCGATCTGCTCTTTACCATTACTGGATACAATATGTCCCAACTGGTTTCAAAACAGTTATAAAAAGGATGACTTTATAGTCCAGGCTTAGAGTTAAGATCTGACATATTCTTTATGCCGGTAAACTTCAAGTGATTTTTTTTGGCTTCTAAATGTCAAAGCCATGTCAAAATTTTATTAAAATGTTTACCAAATTATTTAACAAAATCAAGCTGGGTTATTGTAACATTATTAAGTGCTATAGGTGGACATTTTCCTCTCTTGAGCGTAAATGACACGTGTTTACTTTTAACTCGTTTAATCGAGTTCGTCCATTTTTTAACCAGTTTTATACTTGACCAAAATAGTCATTAAGTTGACGAGGTTTACACGAAATTTGTTACACACAATTTACTCCTCACAAGAACAAAGCGTATTGAATATATTGACGATCAGTCCATAATTTTACATAGGCGCAATGCCAACTCCTTCCCTATGTTGGTATTTAGATTAAATTTGACCCAAAAACTTTCTATTACAACGCAAATAGGCTTACTTAATTTGATCGGAATCGGTTAATGTTCACCCGGCCAAAAACAACACCCGAAACTAAGTTTTAATGTCATAATTTTATTATAGCTTTCGGTAATGTTCGGTGCAGAGAACTCTTATTTATTTAAACCTTAACCTTGTAACATATTTTTGTTTTACAGGGTCAAAAATTGTCTATAGTTTGGCTTGACTTTCTCACTTGTTAAAAAAAGAAATAGATTTTTTAAACATTTTTTTTTTGGCAAAAAAAAATTATATATCAAAATGTCTAGAGAATGTATCGTTTAACTTTTAAACAAAAACCATTGACTTTGTTTTTTATTCAGTTCTAGAAAAATATTTTTGCATTTGAATAATTTCGTTCCATATTTCTTTTATAATTCAATTTCTACCACGTTTTCTTCCAAACTCTTAATTAATGAATGCCAAATTAATGATAATTAATTAATATAATAACAAATGTATTGTAAAGATAGTTTTTAATTAACATAAAGACTATACACAGAAAAAAAAGTTCATATATGAATACAAAATCACATATTTGATTAAAAAAATGTTGGAATTTTCTGCGATATTAATTAAAAAAGTTTGTAGGTATAATTAATGAATTTTTAGTAAAAAAAAGTTGTTGCCCAAAATAATTTCTTTTCAACAAGGGTTAATTTAAATGTGCTAAATTCCCAATTCATACTATTGCTAAACTGAAATTTATTTTTGATGGGATAAGCTATTCTATGAGAATTTCACTGGTTGCTAAAGCCAGATAATAAAGAAACTTTATCGAAAGATTTTCGAAAAATTAAAGATATTAAACAAATAAAACTGTTAAGGGACTAAGAATTATAAGCCCCAGTTTAACTTGTAACAATATCAAAGCATTAAACAAAAACAACAACAATAAACAATCAATTTATCTTTTCTAACAGTCCCGACTACAATTTTTCGTCAACTTTAAATACAGTTGTAAGTGGGTAAAGAAAAAACAAAAATTAAGGCAAATTACTTTATTTTATTTTGCCAGTTCAGTTATATTCGCACTGCCACAATATTAGTTATCAAAGTTTTTCTCGGGATTCAAAAAATTAATTAACTATTGGGGGATTCACAAGGTAGTCATAAAGTTGTAAAGTCATATGTCTTAAAATAATTACAAGAAATATATATGAATGCTGTGGGAAACCGCTTATAATTTTGATTTCTACTGTACAGATATGACAATTCAACGAACACAGCATTAAAATTTTTATTTTGTTTCAAGCACAAGAATATTTTTTTTAAACAATTGTAAAATAATATTTAGGACTTTATGACGATATGACTTGATAGCACACCTTGTGAATCCCCCAAATTTTTCTTTTAAATGTGATAAATTTTTCAACAAAATGGTTACGTGATCTGTAAAAATAAATTGTTGAAAATTTTGAATAAGTCAAACAAAATGTTTGTCGAATGTTTGTCGGATGTTCAAAATAACCAATTTTAAAATACACTAAAATTTACTGCCGGGGGATAAGCCTTGTTCCTATACGCATTTTGCTGGTTGCTTAGGCCACAGCATTAGGCAACCTTTTTCCAAAGACTTTGGAAAAGCTAAAGATATAATTCATACAAATAAAATTGTAGAACGAATGAGAATTGTAAACGCCCAAATCTTACTTGCAATGATACCAAAACTATTAAAAATATGTAAAAATACTATTTTTGCTTTGATTCAAATATTTGTTTTATTAAATATGAAGAAATATTTAATAACATATTGAGTGCTATTTTGCAAAGCGAAATTTTGAAAAACATTTTCATTGAATCAAATAAAAAAATTGTTGAACTACAATTTTATTTTTAAACAAACTGTGTAGTTAAAAATTCTTGAGATATTTTTTTCTCTGTAACATATTAGAAACATTTAATAAGACAAAAAATACCGCTATATTAAGCTTTGCCTACTCTTATATAATCTTCACTATAGTATTGAAGTAGTATTAAATGGGTATTTTTATAATTTAAAATTTTTTGTTAAATTTTTCAAAATAAAAATTTTCCAAAAGATAGGACCGTCAAATTATGCGCCCATACACTTTTCTATTAATTCTATTGTCAACTGAGTCTTTCAACTGAATTGATGCTTGGCTACACACTTCACCAATTGAATTGAAAGTTTTTAAAATAATTTTAAAATTTAATGCAATAATAGACAATTTTTATAAGTCTTAACTTTTTTTTGCAATAGAAAACTACAGACATTAATTTTGACAACTGATGAAGAGACATGAGCACACATAGTACAATCGAACTTAGGACTTAGTAGTCAACTTGAAATAAATCAAAATCTCTTGATTTTTCTTCAACCAATTCGACAAACGTCCAACTTATCAATTGACAAAGCCATACACGCTTAGATTTTGACAACAACCGACTCAGATGACAATTGAATTGAATCGTGTATGGACCTTACCCCAAATTAAGTATTGCAGCCCTTCTTCTCTTACCGTATTTAAATTAAAAGCTTTATCGAGGGCATATTTGTCCGAGGACTAGATAAAATAATGGAACTACTAAGCCTAGTTACAATACCTAAAGAACTTTGTGTGTTTAAGTCAAATATGTTGGGCCTAATTCTGCTCTTGTGGTCGCTATCGTGCCTGTATCGGCCCTAAATAATATAAAAGGTAAATTTGGCTGAATTTTTAATTCAAGCATTTCTCATATTTATAGATTGCTATAAATACATATTTATGTCACATAAATTTCGTTAGATTTATCTATTGAAAATCAGCCAGATCGGTTTATAAATGACTGAGATATGTAAAAACTCGACTGCTTCCAGTTTTCACCATAAATCCGTTGGATGCTGTTGTTGTTTTTTTATCTTCTTTTCTGTATATCTGGAAGTTTCCAAATTAGGTACAAGCATCTTTCAATAAACAACCTTTCTAAAAAAATACGCGGGATAAGATAATTGGGCGTGGCACTTTCCCTACAAACAAATTATAAATTTCTTTATATCTGGTGAACGGAAAGTGCCAACGTTTCCAAATTAGGTAGAAACATCTTGTCTTTTGATACACAACATCCCAAAAAATGTGGGCGTGATTCGGGAAGTAGTCGTGGTACAAAATATTTTATTTATATTTAAAGAACGTTAAGAGAAATATTTCCTAAATTTGGTACACATCCAACTGGGTTATAAATACACCACCTCTTACAAAGGCATTAAAGATTTCTGTGTATCTGGAGAACGGCAAGAGCCAAAGATTCCAAATTATGTACACGCATCTTGCAAATACACAACATCCGACTAAATGTGAATGGGTTTGAAGAAGTTTGCGTGGCACACAATTGGTTTATTTGTATCTAAAGAAAGGTATTTACACAACTTTCTGCGATTATCGCACCATGAAGGAGGGTATAGAAGATTCGGCACAGCCGAATATAGCACGCCTACTTGTTTTATTAAGGATTTAATATTAATATTTTGTAAAGAATTTCATTGCAGGGTTGTGTATTTTATAATTTTAAATTTATCAAAACGTCATTTTATGATTATAAGTGTTGATCGACCTTTTTTGATTACTGTAAACAGTTTATATAGTTTCCTATAAGCAGGCTTTTAAGGTTATTAAATTAATGTTAATAAAAGATTATTTATTTCATTCTCAATAAAATCCGACGTTTTGTTGTTCTTTCCAACTTCTTCAGAGATTGAGTTTTTATTAAAATAATTTTCTTTTTCGTTAGATTACATAATTTATAAATTATATCACAGTATTTTGTATAGGTGGACAACACAACACAAAACTTAAAATGTTAAAATAAATGTATGTAAATTTAAAATTATCACAGAAATTTTTTCTTTTTTTATGTGTTTTTTAACAAATACAATTTTTTTTTTATTATTTGTTTTAAGATTTTAAATTTAAACTGACCTTAACAAAAATAACCAGTCTAAGGAGGTCCTTTCTAACCTTGACTGAAAAAAATACAATTCTAACTCTAATAGTTTTAATGACAGAAATATTTGTTTTAACTTTTCTCTCTAAAGTAAAAAAAAAACATAGTCCCTTACTGAGTTTTAAGTAATTGAAGTCATTAAGCATGTTGAAAATCCTTATTGCTGTCGCTTAAACCTCTTTAAGAAGGCGACAAATCAATATAGTGTGTTTTTTAAAGCACGATAGAAATTTTAAGAGGGTAAGCTGTAAAAAGAACTGTTATACTACGCCCACTTTTCGACATTTTTGATCATTATACTCTGGTAAATCATCAGGAATAGTTTTACTTTTGAACAATGCTAAAAATTTATCCAAATTTACTATTCATTAATTAATTATAAGTGAGGGATAAGCTAGTTTATATGCGCATTTCACTGGTTGCTTAAGCCAGATCATCAGGTAACCTTTTCCCAAAAACTTTGGAAAAGCTAAATAAAACTGTAAAGCAAATGAGAATTACAAACACTAAAGTTTAATATGCAACGATATCAAAGCTTAGACAAAGCATCAGCAATATACAGTGAGTTTAGCTTTTCTTACATTCCCCTACTTGGATGTTGGTTTTCCGACTCGAATTGTAGTTGTAGGTGTGTACTTTGAAACTTACTCCTTTAAATTTCATCGCAAAGCTGTGTTCGGCGATGAGGCTAATTGTTGGCATAATGAGTTTTTTAATAAACTATATTGCCACATATAAAGTGGATGAATGCACAACAGATCCTACACATTCAATAACATCCAGATAAATCCACTATTTTGTTCATTTACACGCTGCATTCGTGGCATAATCGGACCTTATTTCTTCAAAAATTAACACAGATTTGGTGCTTTGGTCAATGGAGTTCGTTACCGGACTATTTTTTTGAAAATATGAATGACATTGATCCAGACGAGATGTAGTTTAAACAGGATTATCTTACTTGTTATACAGTGGCCGCAACCATCGATTTATTGAAATAAAAATTCGGCGACAAGTTGATGTCGAAAAATAGACAAGTTAATTGGCCCAAATGGTCATGCGACTCGACACCTACCAATTTTTTAGGGTTACTTGAATCACTAGTTTATGCTAAAAAACGACCAGAATTCAACGCCTTGGTGGTACATTGTTTGCTTTATTTATACTCGCAAAAGTGTCTCAAAATGTGGACGTTCAGAATAAGCTTCGCCAGGAACAGCCCAAATATCCGATATTATTTTCAAAAGTTATTAATGATCTTTGCAATTAGAAAATAATTTTTTGATAAAAATTTAAATTTCTGTGATATTTTTTACATTTTCAAGTTCTATCCAGCTTAAAAAAACTCCCTTTATCATATTTATTTTTAGCTAAATTACACTTCTTTAAGCGTTTTTTTTTTTGCTTTTAAAAAGGAGACTTAACATTAAAATGCTCGTATCTACTTATTTGGGTTTATTAACACAAAGTGTTTATTTTTCTCTCCTTTTAATGTGTTTGTTTAAGTATGCCAGAGATAAGGATACTTAAACGATATTATTAACAACAAAAAAAAGCCGCATATTCATAAGAGTTTATTGAAAATGTAGGAGAATTGAAACATTAAAATAAAATATTAAAGAGGCCAAGAGGGCGAAGGTATTTGGCTGTTAAAAAAGATAATAAATTTATTCGTTTTTTTAAGAATATCTCCAGTAATTTAAGCTTTTATTAGATTTTCTATTGACAAAAAAAATAATAATTTAAAGCAAGAAAATAAGATGTTTGAAAGATTATAAAGCGGTTTTGTGTTAACACTTAAGAGATAATTATAAGAGAACAGTTTTAATGTCTTTAAATTTAGAACCATTACTGCTCTTACTTTTATTCCCACAATGCAAATTAATATTTAGGAATCTACCCAAAGCTCAAGACTTTTATTTTAGGACCTTAAGATCTAAGAAATTGTTTAATCTTTTACTCAAACAAAACCAAAAATTCTGTCTTAAACTTTTAAGTGTTTTTACAAGTATTCGAAAATAGACAGTACATTATTAAGCGTTCGATATCTATTTTTTAGTGATTGTGTAGAAGAACACAACCCTTAATACCGTTCGTAACTATTTTCAAGAAAGAGCCGAACATTAAATAGTGTTCTGTACTTCGTTAAAAAACAGAACAATTGTAGTGAAACTGTGACAAGCATTAAGCTTTAATGTTCTTTAATGTTTTTTTTACATTAATAAAGAAATGAACAAACAAAAAATTTTAGCAACGACCGCACCACGAACAGCTTGTGTGTGCATTATGTATATGTTTTGTTTTTGTGTAAAATTAGTTGGCTGGCTTTTTGTTTTTTTTCGTATGTGCACGATAGAAATTTTAAGAGGGTAAGCTGTAAAAAGAACTGTTATACTACGCCCACTTTTCGACATTTTTGATCATTATACTCTGGTAAATCATCAGGAATAGTTTTACTTTTGAACAATGCTAAAAATTTATCCAAATTTACTATTCATTAATTAATTATAAGTGAGGGATAAGCTAGTTTATATGCGCATTTCACTGGTTGCTTAAGCCAGATCATCAGGTAACCTTTTCCCAAAAACTTTGGAAAAGCTAAATAAAACTGTAAAGCAAATGAGAATTACAAACACTAAAGTTTAATATGCAACGATATCAAAGCTTAGACAAAGCATCAGCAATATACAGTGAGTTTAGCTTTTCTTACATTCCCCTACTTGGATGTTGGTTTTCCGACTCGAATTGTAGTTGTAGGTGTGTACTTTGAAACTTACTCCTTTAAATTTCATCGCAAAGCTGTGTTCGGCGATGAGGCTAATTGTTGGCATAATGAGTTTTTTAATAAACTATATTGCCACATATAAAGTGGATGAATGCACAACAGATCCTACACATTCAATAACATCCAGATAAATCCACTATTTTGTTCATTTACACGCTGCATTCGTGGCATAATCGGACCTTATTTCTTCAAAAATTAACACAGATTTGGTGCTTTGGTCAATGGAGTTCGTTACCGGACTATTTTTTTGAAAATATGAATGACATTGATCCAGACGAGATGTAGTTTAAACAGGATTATCTTACTTGTTATACAGTGGCCGCAACCATCGATTTATTGAAATAAAAATTCGGCGACAAGTTGATGTCGAAAAATAGACAAGTTAATTGGCCCAAATGGTCATGCGACTCGACACCTACCAATTTTTTAGGGTTACTTGAATCACTAGTTTATGCTAAAAAACGACCAGAATTCAACGCCTTGGTGGTACATTGTTTGCTTTATTTATACTCGCAAAAGTGTCTCAAAATGTGGACGTTCAGAATAAGCTTCGCCAGGAACAGCCCAAATATCCGATATTATTTTCAAAAGTTATTAATGATCTTTGCAATTAGAAAATAATTTTTTGATAAAAATTTAAATTTCTGTGATATTTTTTACATTTTCAAGTTCTATCCAGCTTAAAAAAACTCCCTTTATCATATTTATTTTTAGCTAAATTACACTTCTTTAAGCGTTTTTTTTTTTGCTTTTAAAAAGGAGACTTAACATTAAAATGCTCGTATCTACTTATTTGGGTTTATTAACACAAAGTGTTTATTTTTCTCTCCTTTTAATGTGTTTGTTTAAGTATGCCAGAGATAAGGATACTTAAACGATATTATTAACAACAAAAAAAAGCCGCATATTCATAAGAGTTTATTGAAAATGTAGGAGAATTGAAACATTAAAATAAAATATTAAAGAGGCCAAGAGGGCGAAGGTATTTGGCTGTTAAAAAAGATAATAAATTTATTCGTTTTTTTAAGAATATCTCCAGTAATTTAAGCTTTTATTAGATTTTCTATTGACAAAAAAAATAATAATTTAAAGCAAGAAAATAAGATGTTTGAAAGATTATAAAGCGGTTTTGTGTTAACACTTAAGAGATAATTATAAGAGAACAGTTTTAATGTCTTTAAATTTAGAACCATTACTGCTCTTACTTTTATTCCCACAATGCAAATTAATATTTAGGAATCTACCCAAAGCTCAAGACTTTTATTTTAGGACCTTAAGATCTAAGAAATTGTTTAATCTTTTACTCAAACAAAACCAAAAATTCTGTCTTAAACTTTTAAGTGTTTTTACAAGTATTCGAAAATAGACAGTACATTATTAAGCGTTCGATATCTATTTTTTAGTGATTGTGTAGAAGAACACAACCCTTAATACCGTTCGTAACTATTTTCAAGAAAGAGCCGAACATTAAATAGTGTTCTGTACTTCGTTAAAAAACAGAACAATTGTAGTGAAACTGTGACAAGCATTAAGCTTTAATGTTCTTTAATGTTTTTTTTACATTAATAAAGAAATGAACAAACAAAAAATTTTAGCAACGACCGCACCACGAACAGCTTGTGTGTGCATTATGTATATGTTTTGTTTTTGTGTAAAATTAGTTGGCTGGCTTTTTGTTTTTTTTCGTATGTGTATTTTTTTTTTTTGTAAAAAAATATTTGGTTTTTTTACCAGCCAAAAGAGACGAACATTAATGAGCCGAACCAAATGCAATGAAGTTTGTGGATTTAAAAAAAACCAAACGGAATTAACTGTTCTCATCTTTGAGTTTGATAAAAACAATATTATTTTTGTGTTCGAAAGATGACTAACAGGGAATCGTTATTTTTTTTTAATGATTTGCTACCCAAACACTATTAGCGTTTGTGTTTTCCACAAATCTACCGAACCGAGCATTAAGGATCGATATTTAGTGTTTATTTTCGAACACTGGTTTTTACTTAAACACATCAAATGTCTAAAATGTTTTAGATTACTACATACGTCTTATTTTAAGTACCTAAATGTACATTTTAAATAATATTTTGAAACATCATCATACAGATTGTTTAGAAACACCCCTTCTTTAATTATTTTTTTTTCTACTAGAATACCGATTATTAATGATTTCATTACATATTCTAAACACATGTGTGATCAACTCCTCTTTTTTTTAAAAAAAGAATCTGATTGAATCAGACTCATTGGAACACTCGATAGTCTTGTCATTAAAGTCATTTTAATGTACCTTTTTAGTGGTAATGGAGAAGAAAAAGTGTTAAGTGTTTTTTGATTTTTTTTTAACAATATTTTCATTTCTTAATTTTATTAAAAGAAAAATGTTTAAAAAAAAATACGAAACACTCAAAAATGAAGTTCAAGTACTTTTGGTTACTTTTTGTACAAGTAAAAAATTAAAATACACATGGAAAAACATTTTTGGAGTGACATTTGTGGGATAAAATTAACTTAAGATTTTATATTAAACTAAAACAATTCTGTAGATAAAATGACGATGGTCTAGTTAGTTTGCTTTGAGTTAAAGGTATCTCTTCAACAGTGAGCCTCTAAAGATAAATTTTTTTCATCAAAATATTCATAAAGCCTTCACAAAAAATGGCTTAATAGATCTCCAAAAGTTATCGAACGTAGTAAACTTTAAGAAGAAAGCCGAGGTCCCCCCTTATAATTAGCAAAATGAGTTTTTCTGGGTTCTTCAGTTATGTAAAAAAAGAAGTTAAAAATAATCGAACCACAAACCCCTGTAACGCGGGACAGTTATGCAACGCCAAACCATTAACCAATACAAATTAAATTTAAATTAACTTAAAGGCAGACAAACAAAGTCGGCCTGATTAACAATCAATTACTTCCGAACTGCTCCCCACCCTAAGCAGTTATATGAACGCCGGACGATATTTAAACAAAAGAAATTTTCACAAATACTTTTTATATTCCTCTAAGTCCTCCAAACGACATTTGTCTTTTTGCTCATAAGAGTTCCCATTTGTCATCATACCTACAGCATTGTGCAATTTGGCAGCCCAGTTCGGGTTAAAGATTAATGATGGATCAATAAAAACTATGAGCGTCAATAGATAGTGTATAACAGAAGAATAGGCCGTTTACACTGTAAAATGCCGAAATATAGTCCGTAATCTTCTTTAAAGATCTCAGGAGTATTATGTCCAGTAGAGGCGGTTCCAGTAAAGATCTGGAGTCACATGTAAAGCTAAAGCTACCTTCGCTGTGGATATCCACAACCATATCCACACAAAAAAATTTTTTTTCCATTTTTGAATACGAAAATCGCATATTTGATTACAAAAATTTTAGAATGTTCTGCGATGACGATTTTTGCGTTATTAATAAAAAAATTGTTTTTCAAAATAATGTTTACGTGATTCGTTAAAATAAATTGTTGGAAATATTGAATAAATCAAACAAAATATTTATCGAGTCTTTATTTATTTATTTACTAATTATGATGTGATAAATTCCCAATTTTTATTCTTTGATAAATACACTTAAATTTATTATGGGATAAGCTAGTACCTTTGCGCATTTCGCTGGTTGCTTAGGCCAGATCACCAGGTAACCATTTTCCAAAGACTTTGGAAAAACTAAAGATAATATTCAAATAAAACTCTAAAGCAAATGCGAATTATGAGTTATTAAAAATTGGACAAGATTTGTAAAAATGCTGTCTTTACTGTCATTCAAATATTTTTTTTATTGAATATAAAGAAATTTTTAATTATTTCATTATTAAATATGTTGTATTGAGGGCTATTTTGCAAAGTGTAATTTTGATAAACGTGTTCATTGAATCAAATAAAAAGTTTGTTGACCTAAAATTTAATTGTTAACAAACTATGTTGTTAAACATTTTCTTGAGATATTTTTTTGTGCAGATACTCTAAAATAAACGTCTTTAATGCCAACGTAAAGCCGTTCCGCTTCTATGCATGTGAAACCCATCCCATGGAACTTATTCAACCGCGAATCTTAAACAGTAATAACCGAGATAAAATGACGTAAATGGTCCGATCTCAGACACGTCCTACGCAAATCACAGTATGATAGAACAATACAAGGTATAGAGTGGTCACCTCAAGGAAGGCCGCATATCCAAAATCTGGCGTAAATTAATGGAAATAGAAGCAGCGGATGCAGGGATATCCTGGAGTGCAATTACACACAATCTTAACGACAAATGCAAATGGAAAAGCTGAGGTCATGTGCTCCTGAAAGGATCTACGGGGACATGTATACACAAAATATTTATGTATACTTGGTGATTCGTCCCGGCGCTGCTTGTGATTTTCCAAATTACAGTTTAATAGATATATTTTTTGAATTTCATTCAAATCGTAACAAAAATATCACAACAGCGGCATCTATCGGTATTAGACTTAAGAGAAACCTGGCTCCAGACTTCTTATCCAAGTTTGGTGTAAAACGGTCCTTCGGTTCTTGAGTTTTAGGAACGCATAGCCGGCACAAACGTTCTAATATACATCTGTAGATATCAAGGTCTGGGAATTGTTACAAAAATGTTGCTCTAACTCACTCTGCTCTCATTTCACCTTTTTCCGAGAATTGGCAGTTAAACAAAAATAAAAAAATAAAACGAAAAAATATTTTTCAACCAGACGCAACTTACTGCTTTTAAAGGAGCTCAACTTTGCATTCATTTTTGAAATCAGAGTATAGTTATATACATCATTTGAAATATTATTTATATTTAAGCAGTTTTTCAGTAACAAAAGGACAACAAGGACGAATACAATACTATTTTCAAAGTCATGTTTTTAATCTTAAAGCAATTTTTATTTTTACAAAAAAAATTTTCTTGCAAACTAATCATTTTTATCACAAGAAAATTATACTTTTTACTCAAAGTTGCATTTTTTTTAATTGTTGAAATGCTTCTACAAATTCTATTTTTTCACAAAGCACTTAAACTTTTTTTTATCAAAAAAATAAATGTATCTTTGTTATCAGAAAATTAACCTTGTTTGCCGAAATCTTGCACTTCTTCAAAAAAAAAAAAAAAAAATTAAAATGTTGCACTTTTTACCAAACCATTTCACTTTACTACATAAAAGGAGATGCACTTTTTAAGTAAATGCACTTTTCGCTTTAAGAAGCATTCTATCATATAAATGTACTTTTTTACAAACAAATTTACAAACGTTATGTTTTTTTTTACCAAAGTGCAAATTTTTTACAGAAAAATCTTTATAAAAAGTTTTACTTTTATACAAAAGAGTTTCACTTTTTCATAAATGCTCTTTTACATTAAGTTTCATTTTATCGCATCAATTCTCTTTTATACAAAAGTGGCACTTTATTAAAATGATTCAGTTTAACACAAAAAAGATGCATCCTTTTACAAAGCAAAGCATTTTTAAGCCAAAAACTTTAAACTGATGTAACGCACTTTATTTACACATCATAGCATTTTCTACACAAAAAATAGCACTTTTTGCACAAAATATTTTAACTTTATTTTAAACTTCCACTGTTCATTAGAAACAAGAATTTAGCACTTTCCTATAAAAATTCAATTATTTTCAAAAAATTAAATTTTTTTGTAAAAAGTTGCGTTTTACTGTTTTATTTTTTAAGTTTTACTTAAATTTGTTTAAGTGTATTTGCTAATTCAAACTATTTTTTAAAATTCTTCCCTTTTTCATTCTCCATAAATCCTTGTCTATTCAATAACCTTCAAATTTGAGTTTCATTTTGGTTTTTGTGGGTTATTTATTTTGTAATATGATACTTTGACAGCCGATTGTATGTGTGTGTGTATCCCTGTATGAGCATTAAAAGGATTTAAAGCCAAAGAGGCTGTAAATGAAAATGTTTGTAAGCATGTTGAATTTTAACACTCGAACATAAAAACTAAAATTTTTAGTTTCTAACTAAAGTGCTCGTGTGTTTGATACACCATCATTATTTTCGTTTTTTTTTTTTACAAAATTTTCTGAGTTTTGTCTTGTGTGCATATCATCTCTATTTCAGTTTTTCATTATGACTTTTTACTTGCCACATTTTGTGGCATGTAGTATGTATTATAATGCTATTCTTGGAACTAATTAATCAACATACGAACAATTGAACCATAACTATGGAAATGTTTCTTTTAGAGTAGTAGAAGTTTATTGCCTTCATGGAAATTAAGTAATTTTTCATAATCACTACGATTACGAGAGTTCAACGCCAGACTTTGAGACTCAACCATGAAATTATTATGTGGGCTTTTGGATTGTTTCTAATAAAGTTATCATTATGTTACCAGCAGCGATGATTATTTACAAAAAAAGAAGAGTCTAAACAAATTAATTGAAATTGTCGAAATATGGGAAGTTCTGTTATTAATTTTAAAATTGGAAATAAATTGAATACACAAAAAATTTTATTAAAAAAGGCATTGTAAGAACAAATTGTTAAAATGCTAAAAAATTGTAAAAGGAGCTAGAGAAATTGAAGAAACTTTCGTTAATCATCTTGTAAAAGCAAAATTCTTTTTTTTTCTTACTAAGCCTAATAAAACTTTATCTTATAAAAATAATTTACCGAAAGTTCAAAAAACATTTTTTTAAGCACTTAAAGAAATTTATTTGAATTAGCAAAAAAAAAAACAAAATTCAAAATCTTAGTAATATAAATATAAAATATTTAATTGTAATGATTTTAACATTAAAAATTATTACTGCTGGGAATTGTTTAAATAACGTTTTATTAAATTGAAAAAAAATATATGATGAAACTAATATGAATTCTTCAACATAAATAAAGTAGTTAAATTAAATAATTTTTTGATAAGTTAAAAACAATTTTGTCATGTCATCAACTTTAAAGTTAATTAAACTAAAATTTCGTCATAAAGGAACCAATTAATAAACTTTTACCTCTGTACCCAATTTATCAAAATTAAAATTATTTTGTAATATTTACATCAAATTTATTAAAATAAAAAGTTATATCTAAAATTCTTGTTCAGTTGAATAAAAATTTGTTCAGTTAATTACTAATTAACTGTTCGGCAAATTTGTAATTTATGTTTTGATTATAGAAACGACAATGTTTCGATATAACAAACTTTTGTTAGCCTTGTTTTCCTCATTTCATCAAGTTAATGCCCTTTTTTATAACAAAATGCTTTTGCTTATTTGATATATAAAATAAATAAACAAATCTTGGATGTAAAAAATTTTATAAAATTGAAATGTTTAAGCCCAAAATTAAGTCGAATTGATATAATATTCGTTAGTTAATTAGTAACTAAATTTTCTTTAATTAAACAACTGAAATTTTGTGGAATGAACAAAACCATATAAATGAATAGCAAAATTATATAAGTCATGTTAAACAATGTTTCTCAACCACGATTACAAATTTTGCTAGTTAATTTTTAGTCGATTTTTGTGTAATTTTATCAAAAACTTTCATTAAATTAATTTAAATAAATAAGTAACAAGTACGAATGTAGAGTGGCCAAGTCCGAACAATTGATACCCTACACCGTACGGCCTACAGCACAGTATATAAAGATAAATTTTCGAGAATGTAACCTATTTGTAAATAAATAAAACTAAAATATGGTACGATTCCAATAAAATTTGGTTAGATGGTTTAGATTGCAATAATGTAAGTTTGGATGACTCTTAATACCAATATAATAATATTATTTATTTAAATTTGTAATATTAGTTTATGTGAATAAACACTACTCTGAAAAGAAAAATGTATGGCAATCATCTGAAATTATTAACCGATTTCCACTATTTTCAATAGGCTTCGTCCCTAGGGCAATTGAAACCGATGTACCGATTTACGACTCAGAAAGGGATTCTGAGTCGATCGGTATACTAAAAGTTGGGACTCAGAACCAGTGTTCGAAAATAATCCGAATATTTTTTAGAAAATGGGCACTCAATTTTTTTAAGACTTTCGTAGTGAACATAATTAATAGTGAGCGAATCATTAGATTCGTTATAAAACAGAACAATTGTAGCGATTTTGTAGGCATTAATTATATTTTAATGTTCCATTGTGTATTTTTTTACATTAATAACCGAATGATCAAACAAAACGCTTCTCACTAGTATTGTTGTTGCTTGGCAATTTGCCAACCGACGACACACAGTACGAATAGCCTGTGTGTGTATTTTCTACATGTTTTGTTTTTGTAAAAAAAATTGTTGGCTGTTTTTTTTTAAATCACATATGTCTGTATTTTGTTTTTGTAAAAAAATTGCGTTGTCCTTATCAGCCAAAAGGGGCGCTGAGGGCAATTAAAATGAACGATCATTAATGTGCTGAACCGAGCACAACGAAACGCAATGAAATGTTCTCATCTTTATTTTAAGTTGGATTAAAACAGTATATTTATAATGTACAAAGATATCGAATTGAGAAACCCTTTTTTAAAGTATTTTCTTCACAGGCACAATAAGCGTTTGTGTTTTCCATATTTTCACTGTTCCGAACGCTAAAGAACAGTATATAATGTTTATTTTCGAACACTGCTAGGAAAATTTTTTATAGTGTTACACACAACAGCACATTTCCTATATACCCTCTCCACTATTGTAGTGTGGGTATAATAATAACATTATATTCTCAAATTAAGCATTAGTTGTGCATTGTTTGAGTCACAATTCAGTTATTTACTTAATACATTCCATTAATTCAAACGAATTTTATCGAAATACCAAAACCGCTTTAATTAAATAAAATATTAATATTACCTCGGTAATTGTTCTGCGAAGATGGGCGAACTCATCCCTGAGACTCGAGTATGCCCATAGTACACGCCTTTCAAGCATATCCCATCCGTTCGCGGACGACTGCCCATGTTTTGGCACAACGCATTAAAGTGAAAACAACAAAATTTTCTAAAAAATAAACTCTACTTCAAAAATTTAATAGTATTAATTAAAAATTTTGCTATGTCGTTACAATTAAAATGTTCCTTAATTCTACAGCTTATTCTTTTTATTATTGGGTGATTCACAAGGTTGTCATAAAGTTGTAAAGTCATGTGTCTTAAAATAATTACAAGAAATATATATGACTGCTGTGGGCAACCGCTTATAATTTAGATTTCTACTGTATAGTTATGACAAATTAATGAACACAGCATTAAAATATTTATTTTGTTTAAAACACAACTATATTTTTTTTAAAACAATTGTTAAATATTATTTAGGACATTATGACGATATGACTTGACAGCACACCTTGTGATTCCCCATATATATCTTACATTTCAAGATCAGCGTAAAATCCCTGCCTTGAGGATATCCGCTTACGGCAAACACTGCTACCTGGTCCCCTTCGCCTTTATAAGGCTGAAGGAGAGCATTAAAGAACGTTTAAGAGGCCATTGCCCTTCTGTCGACATATTTTAATTGTTCCTTCGGTTTTCGGTCATGCCTCAACTTCTTTTTAAGTCTATTTGCTTAAGACAAACCCACTTCTATACTAATAATGCCGAAATCAGTCCCAGGGAATTTGTTCATCCTTAATTGCTTTTGGGCTGTTCAAATGTTTTTTTTTTTTAATTATTTTATTAAAATTCTCATGTCAGTCAGTTAAGTTAAACAAACTTTGGTTTTCATTTCATTCAATTTAACTTCTATACATATTTCTTAAGTTTTTTTCTTTCTCCAAAAATAATTGTCATTCAGCCGTTTACAAAGTTCATTATTTTTTTCCAACTACCACGTTTTACTTCTTAACCAAACGCGCTGTTTTAAAACTATTTCTTGTGAGCATTAAAACATTGCAATGGTTGATTTGTTCGAGACAAATATAAGACAAGAAGCCGCCACATTTTAACAATTGCATGTACAAGTTAAAACACAGGTAACTCACACTACGCTGACTTTAGTGTGTTCTTTGTTTAAACAACTGCCAACAACAACAACAACAAAAATGTTAACAAAAAAATCCATTAAACTTAAACAAAGATTGACTTAACATTTCATACTTTGCTTGGTTGAGTTGAATTGGCTGTTAATTCATTTCGTTTTGATTTCAAACCTTTTTATAGTTCTTTTTTAATTTTGTTAATCAGTTTCTTGTTAGCAGAGTGCTAACAATTGACTAGACTGTTAAGTCACATACTTTAGTTGCATCCGTTAAAAAAACTAGCTTTTAGCCGAAACTACTCTTTGAGTTGATTCTCTCAGCGATTGTTTAATTAGGCAACACATGAAAAATGTTTTTCCAAAATTTATATCTTTTTCAAAATCTTTAGAATCTCAGACATAGTTTCAAGATGCTCAAGGAACGAGAGCTAATATATTCTTTTTTCGAACTCGTGGTGTAAGAGGATATTAAAATTAACAGATCAATAAAAATTATTTTTCAATTGTGAATTTTTTGTTTCGGCGAAAAAATACGACCATCCACTTTGTAAACGAAGTCTAGAGAAAGGCCTATCTACTCCGCAACCCACAAAAATTTTATGTTTTGCCCCTTTTTCTAAGCAAAATAATTCATACATTCATACAAAATTTAAAGATTCTTTGATTAAATATTTTTTTGTAAATTTTTGAGCTCTTGTTCATGACAAAAAAAAACATTTTATATTTATATATAAAAACTTTATTTAATAAATATTTAATTAAACTTAAATAATTTTTATGAATAGAGGGGAAAACATTGTCCATCATATTGATTTCCCAAATGCATTAAAACTTTAAATTAATGAATTTTGTAGAAAATTGGTTTTATACCCACCACCACAACTATTTGTGAAGAGGGTATACTAAGTTTGTCAATCCGTGTGAAAATTACTTAATATTTATCTGCGACCCCATACATTATAAATATTCTGGCTTCTTGAGTAATTTTAAGTCGATCTAGCCATGTCCATCTGTCTATCCGCATGTTGAAATTACTCTCACTTCCGAACAACTCAGGAGAAAATAACAATATTGTTGTCAAATTGTTTCTAGTTCTCCTAGGCCAGCACAATTGGTTCAGTAGGATAAAAGTTATGAATCAGAATGTGGAACAAGTACCCTAAAAAATTAATAATTTTGTTACAAAAATTGGCACAAAAAATAGCGGAATACACACATTTATATAAGACTTAGCACAGGTACGTTCCAATTTTTAATATGTTTTGAAATCAAAACACAAATCACGTGAACATCGGTCCTTAATTAACCATAGGTCCAACATTAAGACCACACTCGATTGATTGATACGGTTTAAACCGTTACATGTGATGCTATTGTAATAAATGTTGGTCTGCCACAGTTTTATATGAGTAGAAATTACATTGTCGAATTTCATGAAGATCGGTCTATAACTTGCCATAGGCTCCACATAAAGCCCACTCTCTAAAAACACTTTAGTACGCCTTAAACCGTAACGAATAATGATGTTATAATAAAATTCAATATCTTACAGTTTAATAGAACAAGAAATCACACTGTCAACTTTTTTGAACATCGGCCCATAATTTACTTCGTAAATATTCTTACTGTAGTTGGAGGGTATCAAAGATTCGGCACAGCCGAATATAACACTCCTCCTTATTTTATCTTATTTTACATAATTTCATATGCACAAGTTAACCAAAAACAGAGCACCTGTTTGTCTTAAAAGTTCCTTACCTACATTATCTAAAAATCACAAGACAATTTCTTTAAATAAGCAATATAAAGTTTTTTAATTTTTGAGAAGTTATTATGTATTTTATAAAGTTCCCTTTAAGGTGAACTCAAAATAGATGGAATCTAATTTATATATAAGTGTTGGGTGTAGCTATAAAGGAATATGTTGGAGAGATGGAAAGTGTTTTATATATAAGTCAGAGGAAACATTTTGAAATATTAGAAATAATAATAAGCAAAAGCCTGAATTTACTTAAGTAAAACATTTTAGTAATGCTTTATTCATAATGGTACGATGGTTACTATTTATAATTGGAGCCTACAAAAGAAAGTACAGTGATTATTATCGAAAATAACATAAATGTTTTCAAAGTATTCAATAATTCGTTCTCCTAACATTATTCCGCTCCCATTGAAGGACCTCTAAAATAAGGTTTTGAAAATGCATAAACGAATTTTTCAGCTAACTTCTACTGTCTTTTTTCGGGTTCAAATGCATAGATGTTGTGAAGCAGCGCGATTATATTTATATTTCATCAATTCCCGAGCTTATTATTAAGGTTTTGTAAAATTATATGGAACTAGTCGTGAACAAATCCCTTTGGTAACTAAATGTTGATGAAATTAATTGTTGATTTCTGCAAAACATCGTTTGGCATGATGTTTCATTCTCGTGATATGCAACATGCCTATTTTGCGCAAAGCATCAATGCTTTTTTGGCACTGCAACTCACAACCTTCACGGCTTTCATCCCTAAAGGAAACTGACACTACGATTGTATTCGTTATGCCAGCGGATACACGGATGGGGTTTCATAGTTGATCGATGCACTGCCGTCTTAGTCATATGCACAATGTGCGATCTTTTACAAAAGAGCTTTGGCGACAACAATTCTTGCTGCTTACCTTCAAAAGAAAGAACAACAAATTGTAAGAGCTTTCAAAGCCGTTTAGCGCAAATGGCAATATCAAAGTATGTGCGTTTGAACGGCACTTTTGTAGCAGTAGAACCAAACGTTCGGGTTCGGTATCAGAGTTCAACAAAAAGCTATGTTTGGTTGATGTTTGTCATTCGGTAAAACTTTTGCCGAAGACAGAATTAAAAAAAGTTTTGTACATGTTGCTCGTTGTTACTGGTTTGTTGCATGGAATATTTTTGTATCAATTGGACATAAAAACAATTGTGTAATAATAATTTAATTACTTTGGAAACAAGCGATGATATGAAAATCATACAAATAAATTAAAAAAAACTTTCATATTTATGGAAGGAACTTCCTTAGCTGCACATTTAGACGATTCAGACGTGCATGAAAATGTTTTTAATGAAGAAACGGAAATTTTTTTCACTGAGCGGTTTAAGTTCGATTCGGAAACAATCTTCAAAATGTAACGAAATTTGGGTTCGTCTTCGGTCTGAAAAATGCGAATACTACATTTCTGTCTGGATAAAATTAAAATTATCGCACATAAGTGTTCACGATTTTATATCACTTTTTCGCTAAGACCGTCTAGAAACCAAGTTTTGCTCAAATGACAAAACGTTTTAAAAAAAGATTTACATGAACAGCAAGCAAGACGGTCATTGAAACGACTATAAAGGTTCTACTGAGTCGATCGGTATATACTAAGAGGTGGATCTAGGATAAATATTTGAGGATGTTGCAAACATCAGCACAAGTGCATACAACCCTCTTCTATAATGTGGTTTGATATCCTACATTGTGTAGACAATTTTTTAAGAGTGTATATGTATCTGGGACCATGAGTAATCACAAAGCCACCAAATCGAAGTTATTTTATGAGATTAAATATTTTATAAGACTAGTTTGTGCCAAATATTATCTTGATAACAACATCTATGTAAGATTTTGTCGTCTTTAAGCTATTTTAGAGAGGGGATTTAAAGGTCCCATATGGGCATTTCCATGTCATCGTACGTGAGATTTGTACGCCTGCAGCGGTATATAGATTTTGCAAAATTAGTAGGTAGTAACTGAAATTTTTTTTCATCATTATGTTTCATTTATAGGGTACTATATATGGAAAAGAAATTATTAAAGTCTGAACCTTTTTGTCCAAAATATCCAGCATAAAACGCAAGTGATTTTAGGGTAAATTTAAAAAAAAAAAAATAAGAAAATCTGCGAATTTTAGGAGGTTTTCCATATTTTATTAATGTTTCACATTAAACCAATATTTTTCCTTTATAATCCGTAATTATAAAAAAAACGTGATATCGCTCGTGACATACCGTACGTGACAGATTTTTCTCTTATAGCATTTACAAAGTACAAAATATTTTTTTTTGTAAATACATGTATATAAAAACTTATAACAAACAAATAAAAAAAGATTGCCAGTCAAGCCCGACCCGCTTGGCCTATCAAGGTCGCAAGAATTATGCTTATTAAGTTAAGAATTATATAAAAGTTATTTGTGCCGAATATTATTTAGCTATATTTGCCTCTAACCGATATAATGGGGATTTATATGGGAGCTATGGTTAATTTTGGATCTACCAGCATAACATTTTGTTATGACATAGTACCTATCGTAAAACTCATTTTTATGTAAATACCAACATTTATATAGAAGTTATGGCATCAAAAGCTATTTTCGGGAGTAGTACTAGTACGGGTGCTATGGTCAAATATGGACCGATTCCAATATATTTGGTAAGATGATTAAGATTGCAATCAAATAAGCGTAAACTAAATAACAACAGTTGCACCTTTGAAAGCTTATGGGCACAACGAATCTATTGCGGAGAGAAGGTTGTTTGGACACCATGTAAAATGATGGGCCGATTCTCTACACTTTTAATAGGCTTTCTCCGTAGGATTTAAATGTATTAACAAATTTTTTCAAATTATCATGAAAATTGCGACCTGTAATATGTACTAATGTTACATGGGCAACCTACAAGCCAGACGGATTGACATCGTGAGATCAACTCAAAAAGTGATTCTAAATCTTACGGTATCTAAAAGGTGTGGTGTTGTATAAATTGCTAATTCGTAGCTTCACTTTTTGTGATTTCATATCTTAAATCTTTACTGGGTTTTATTTGCTCTGCCAAGTTTTTAAGGAATTTGTCCCTTTATTTTAACCATTTATCCCATTAGACATACTAAAATTAAGTATAAAAAACATTTCCGTTCATATCTTCCTTTTTTTAGTTTAACATAGAAAGACTATGAGAGATGCAAACAAAAGACATACGGACATATTAGCTCTGTTTCTTTACTCTACTTTGGGATCCCTCGGGATCCCAATTTGCACGAAAAGCGTTCCCGTACTTTTAATTTGTGTAAATGAGAGCGGATTTGAGAGAATAAAATTCTTCTTCTTCTTGCACGAAACAGCCCAGACTTTTTCTTCGTGCAAATTGTGTAAATTGTCAAACAGCTGTAAAACATAAACAAAACCAAAAAAAAAAAAGGAAAAAAGTTCATAATCCAAATTCTGGAAAAAGTGTTCTGGAATAAAACAATGTACTTAAATAAAAAGTTTTGGACTGAAGTATTAGGGAAACATAATGTTAGTTATTGTAAAAGTGTTTGTTTTGTTTTATTTTTAGTAAAAGTTGTTTAATTCTAGAGCCAATATAAAATTTTTCAAAAGTGGCGCAATTTTTGTTGGCGTTGTAAAGACTGTCAAAACCACAGAATTTTTATTTCGTGCTTAAAATTTGGTTTTTTCTGTTCCCGTACTTTCGTGTAATGTTGTCTTTTTATGAGAGAAATTTATGCTTGCTCTCATTTGCACGAACTTTACCCAAAAAGTAAAGAAACAGAGCTATTGTATTATAAATTTAACGCTCATTTATTGCATTATTTATTAGAAAAAAGTACCAAACTGCCGGTAGAAAAAGTGAGAACTCCTATCACTCTTTAACAAATGGAAAAAAGGTAAAATATCAACAAACAATGTATTGCAAGCAGGAAAGTAAAACCAGAAAAGTGCAGATAGTAAAACTCAGATACAAATACAAGGTTAAAGAAAATGTTAAAATAATAAACAATAAGAGTTACACAGCAAACAATGGCAAACAATAAATAGTATTTTCTTACTTTTCCGGTGTTTTATATACAAACTAAACGAAGACTATAAAAGTCATTGGAAATACAATTTTGCTCACAGAGTTTAAAAGAAGCATTACAAATATAATGGAAAAATTTCTTTTTACTTCACAGTGGCCAATACCGTGGCATCATCACCTTCATCTTTTCTACCTTCGTTTCTTTTCAATTTGCTTTTTTTTCTTTTTCATTCAACTGCTGCATTTAACTGTTTATTGTTAGAAAATCTGCCATATAGACTGAATATGATTAATTGCAAGTCAATTGATATTTTATTAGTTTTAGAATCCCCATAAATTGCATTTAAACACAAGGTATAAACAATGAAATCATAGACATTCAGTATTTCAGGGAAACAAACCCGAAGTCATGGTGCAAATGTAATTGCTAGACAATTAAACCGGAAGCTAAATAAAAATTAGAAATTATATTTTTCTCTAGTTTCTATTTAATGGATGAAATAACAAAAATCTTTTAAATGGTTATAATTAATTGTCTTAACAATGATATGAGTAATTTCAAACAACCTTATCAACGAAATATTTATGAGATAAAAGAATTTTGTCAAAAATACGGAATGGCTTCTTTGTTGTTTGACAGATTTGTGTTAAAAAAAATTTTAAGTAAAAAATTTTAATTCCTTGTTAGGGACATTTTAACAGGATTAAGAAATAATTTGTCAATACATTATTTCATACTGCTATAAACAGGAAATATAATCACACATTAAAAGTCTACAGCATTTAATGAAATCTTAAACTAAATAAGAACAACTCTAACATACATATGTACGTAATCTAGATTATTGCAAATACCTTCCGCGATGGTTCCGCGATGGTTCCGCGATGGTAAAACTAATGTGTTATACAGCGCCAACAACCATGGAAGAATGCCACACCAATTTAACAGTATGCATTTCAGCGTGACTTCTGTCTACCTTTAGTGGTATGTGGGGATACATTCAAAATATATTCTACCTTTTGGTGTGACATCCTCCGGAGAAATCAGGTGCAGTCAGTGCCTGGAATTTGGTAGAGTTCAAAGTTGATAGATCTCCAGAGATCGGGGCTGTCCAGAGATCCTAACTGCTACCACGGGACTCAGAAACCTGTTGCCGCACGGCACCAGACTGACTTTTGGTTGAGGAGGAATGATACTTCTATCAAAAGAATGCATTTTTTCTTCACGAAAAGATTATTTTTGCAAAGAGGGTACTTTACTCACAAGGAGATAGATACTCTTTTTACAAGGAGATAATATTTCCACAAAAGATGCATATTTTAAGGCTGTCAAAATGGGTAATAATGACAAGGAGGATGAATAAAGGAACGAAGATGGTTAAGAGGAATAATATGGAGAATGGAATGTGAAAAAGAATAGGATTAGGAGTATATAGGATGAAGATAAGAGTTTTGATGTATTAGGAATGGAAAAGAGATCACCTGCAACCGTGAATGATGAATAAAAAAGGAGGGGACTCCCCCAAGAATGAGGAATAAACGATTTTAGGATACAGAAAAGAAAAGAAAAAGAGGAAGAAGAAGACTATCCTAAAAAAATTTTACTTTTCACAAAAGTAAACTTTTTAACGAAAGGATACTTTCGATGATCACGTGGTGGTTGTGGTTTTCATGAGGAATAAACGATTTTAGGATACAGAATAGAAAAGAAAAAGAGGAAGAAGAAGACTTTCCTAAAAAAAATTTACTTTTCACAAAAGTAAACTTTTTTACGAAAGGATACTTTCGATGATCACGTGGTGGTTGTGGTTTTCACCCAAAAAAGCGGTATCAAAAGATCAAAAGCCGATTTTGGTCCTCTTGTGGGAAAGTTCGGCTTTTAGGACGGATCAGCCCTAGATGCTTTTACCACCCACACACGTAGAGAAAAAACATGGTTGAAGAATGGTTAAAAAAACATATTATGGTCCCTGCAATGGCAACAAACTAACTTTTGTTGTCTTTAAAAAAATTTTTTTCACGATAGATAATATTTTGTTTCTTTTTAACAATAAAGTGTTTACCTCCCTTGAAACTTCAAATATGGTTGATTTTAACAATATAATGTTTAAATAAAATAAAACTACAACCATACACTTAAACATATTATGGTTACCTTAACCATATTATTATCACGGTAACCATATTATGGTTAAATTTATCCATCCAAAAGCTATAACCATATTATGGTTGCATCCAAACATGTTATGGTTAATATTTAATAACAATAATATTTTCGAAATTGTAATATTTAAAAACATTATATGATTAATTTTAAATTTAAAATAATGTGTTTAAAAAGCCACAACATTCTGGTCGTTTGCATTTAACATGGTTTGCTTAAAATTCTCATTCATTTTATTTTATTTATTGATTGAAACACATAAATTTACGTAGAAAAAACTAGTAGAACAGAAAAAATGGTAATATGAAGCTTGTCACAGGCTGGAATATGAACCAAATTAAATTTTTTATAAAAGTGGAACGTAACACTATCAAGTATATAAAATTAAATAAAATTATAATTTGACACTTAACAAACAAATTGATAAAATGGATTGGCCATAATATGATTAGCATTCACCATATTATTGTTAATCCTGACCATAATATGGTTACTTTTTTCAAAATTGTGGGAAATTTTGACTATATTATGGTTAATTTTGAACATAATATATTTAGTTTTGACAATTATTATGGTTAATATTGACTAAAATATGGTTAATTTTGACCATATTTTGGTTGATTTAGGGACAAATTTTGTTGATTTTAAACATACTATGGTCATGGTTTAATAATATGGTAACCTGCAAACATAAGCATTATTAAAAACCAACCATAGTATGTTGATCTTAGAATATGGTTACCTCTAACCATATTTTTTTTCTACGTGAAGATGATGTCGATTATTCTAATGCTAAGAAGGTGGGATAGCTTCAGCTCCTAAACAAGGGGCGAGTGTGAAAATTCTAAAACTCTTGCCGTGTTGAACGTCAGCAACTCTCTCGAAAATTTCAGCGTTTAAAAAACTGCAGTCAAAGAAGAACAACTGAAATTTTTTCCACATCGTTTGTCATTAAGGCGACCGTACACGACATGTATTTGTCATCTGACTTGTCAAATGTTTGAACGTTATTGAACGAACCTTGTATACAAAATTGTACACACTTGCCCTTTGTCGCCATCTGTTGGTTGTTTCCTCCAGGTAATTTAAGAGGCCTATTTATTATCCTTAACTTGCTATTTACCAAGTCAACGAAGAAATTGAAGCAAACATTGTTCTTTAGTTTTCAAAATTAAAAAGATATGTATTAAAAAAAGTCGCTATACACAGATCTTCTTTTAGTACTCCGAATAACGGCGCTTATTCGGACCTTACAGAATCTTTTAATCTTGTCTGAACGTCTGCGATTTAACATTTTCTCTGGTCAAATTTTATGTTTTTAAGGGCTAAAAAATCGGAGCAAGTTAAACTCTCTTTTTGGTTTAAAATGTGTTTAAACCAACAAATCTATAAATCACTAAACATATAAACCAACTTTAAACGCAGAAAATTGGGCGTTCAAACTATCAATACAGACCATATGAATTTGATAAGCTTTATCGAAGTGCTGACACATGTTATTTTTTTAACCACATATAATACATGGGACACTGATTTAAAGTTGTTGAGTTTAAAATACATATAAAATCAAGATAAGTTCAACTAAACCAGCGCTTAAACTATCAGTGATTTATTAGCCATAAGTATAATAAGTGTCCTAACTTAAAATTAAGAAAGTATGATGATTGCTTGTTTGCATTCCAACAACACACCATTAAATTCACACTATAAGAAGAAACAACAATAGAATCTTTTGTAGACGCTCGTAGAATGTCGGTAAATATCGTTTGTTTTTTGATTTTTTGTTCTCTCAACGTGTTTACAACAAGCACAATATAATTGCAGTAGTTCTCTTGCTACTTTTGGTGTAATTTCTACAAGCGAAACTTTTCTTCAAACATTTTTTCAAGTGTTTTTCTTTTTTTCTTATTAAATTTATTACACATCATACATTGTACCTCGACCAAAAGAATGTTTGAGGTGGTATAATTGAAATACAGTGGGTTGGGAGCAGAAATATACTATAAATACTATGCGATATAAACCTGGTGGGCTAGTTCTGGCTGTCGAGATGTTATACTTTTTCGATTCGAAAGCAACTTTCTTTATAATTCCTTCATTATTTTTCAGTATTGTGAAAACTAAATTAAATGCTTAATCGCATTTTCCATGACTTTTCACAAGATTTGTGTTGATAACTTTTCGCACTTGCGTCAAATATTGTCCTTAAGGACTGCGATAATTCTGGGATTGTTAAATCCGGCAAACTTGCCGACCATGTCAAATTGCCTGCTTTTCCTGCACGCGGACTTTAAACCACTAATGGCTTTAAGTGGATGTAACGGCTTTTCATACATCACAAATGTCAAATAAATATGATTTAAGTACGACGCCATTTGCAAAAATTATATCATCTTCCGATAGGATGATTAATTTTGGGTATAATTGTTGTTATTAAAACAGCTTATGATGGTTTATTAGACCACGCTCTAATTGAAATTTTGCTTTGACAAATTTGAGTCTGACATTTTCAGAAGCAATGTTTTAAAGTTAAAGCCTAGTACTATGTTTAAATTTGTGAAAAAACTTGAGCCACACACGAAAATTTTGACATGTATAAATGTTATTTATCTTGCGAGTTTGCAAGTTTTTACGTTCTTATTCCTTCAAAGTATGCGACATTGTTTTGCGTTTGTAAACAAACTCTACCTACATGTTTGTACTACCTACATGTTTTTACTACCTACATGTTTTTTAATTTTTGTTTTTTTATTTTTACCCACTTACAACTACAATTCGAGTCGGAAAGAACCCGACCAATTGTAGGGGAATGTAAGAAAAGATAAACTCACTGTTTATTGTTGGTGTTTTGTTTTGGCTTTGATATTGTTACAAGTAAGACTTTTAGTGTTTATAATTCTTATTCGCTTTAGGGTTTTATTTGTATAATATTTTTGGCCTTTCTAAAATCTTTGGAAAAGGTTTCTTGATGAGCTGGCCTAAGCAACCAGTGAAATGCGCATAGAAGCTAGCTTTCCCTCAACAATAAATTTCAGTGTATTTATCAAATATGAAAAACTGGGAATTTAGCACGTCATACGAAAATCGTATTAATAATGAATTTTGTATTCCCGAAAATAACTTTGATAATATAAAAATATTATTTTTAATAAAAAAATCAATTTAAAAATAAAGTACATATGGTTGAAAAACTGTTACCGTTTGTGTTATTTAAATTTCTTTTTTAGAGAGAATTTCACAAGTCAATTGTAAACATACATTGTATGGCAGGTTTAACTATATGAATTGAGCGAATTCGCTCTTAAAGTTTTTTTTATTACCAGGAATCAAAGGAATTTCATGAAGACTTTTGTACTTGACAGACATGACATTCGTTGACTAGGGGCGTATAAAAGCTTGCGGGGTAAATACACTTTTCCACACCTCCCACCTACAAAATTCAAGGTCAAAATAAAAGTCAAGTATTAAATGACAAGGATAGCGCTTATATTAATAGGTATTCTAAAATCTTAAGATTTTAACAAACCCACTTTGCCTTCTCCTAACTTAAACATTTTGTCAGAAAAGCGTTAGTTCTTTCCTTTTAATTCATTTTCCAGTTCAATCATTTTGCAAATATTGTTGTTATTTTATTTCTATTCTATTTGTTTCACAATGAAATTTTACATTAAAAATTCATTTGGTGGCATATGTTGTTGTAAAATTTCAACATATTTTATTTGATTGTACAAGATGTTAATATAACAATAAAGTTGTTGTTAATGCCTAAAGCTTTATGTGCGTCTGATATTTATTTTTTCTTTTTCGGAAAACAAAATTTTGTCGTGTTTTCCGTTGTTTTAGAACATTTTAATATTAAATACCCAGCGGGAAAAAGAAGGAGTACGAAGGCCTTCTAGAAGGCCTCTGTACCCCTTCTTTTGGATGTACAAGGCCTTCTTGCTCCATTCCATACTCATATCTTTTTTACACGCGTTGTCATTGCGGAGAAGGCCTTCCGCTTTCCTTTCTTTCGCCAGAGCTTCTTAAAGGCATTCAAATATATGGCTCTTAGAAGGCTTTCCCGAGAAGGACTGTTAAAAGGCTTTAGAATAAAGGTTATCTTAAAGGGTTTTTAAGAAAGGTATGTTAAAAGGCCTTTTAATTAATGGCCCTTAAAAGGCCTTTCGAACCATCCTTGTAAAAAGTGCATCGGTTCTAATGGAAATTGGCTGACCATTTTCATTTGCATCGCATCGAAAAAAACATCGATGTTTTTTTACAGTGTCCATCCCTACACAGAACCTTCTTCTTCAATGAACAAAACACAACTAAAAAGATTTACATTATTGTTTTCACTTGGTATTTTAATATGTATGTAACTTTATTTTTATAACGGGATCTGAATTCTTTCGCTTTTGCCTTGGCGAAAAAACAGAACAAAAAATTTTACTCTTTCTCTTTTTAACATCAACTAAACAGATTTACGTTATTGTTTTCATTTGGAAGTTATTTTATTATGTATGTTACTTTGTTTTTGTAAAGGAATCTGAACTCTTTTGCTTTTGCGTGTGCAAAAAAACAAAACAAAAAATGTTACTCCTTCTTTTATCGCTTCTCATAGAAGCGAGTGTGGAAGGTGTATCTTATCTTTTATACCAAAGAGCCGAGGCCTTCTATGAGGCATTCTTTAGCAGTTACATAAGAATAGTAATTAAATCAAAAAATTTTTTAAGCAGGCCTTTTAAAAGGCCTGAAGTAAGAAGGTCTTCTGAGTTTTACCGCTGGGTAGTTACGTAGTTGCTCAAGTGTTGTTTATGACTGTGTTTATGGTTGGTCACCCAACAGCTAGAAAACATAATAAGAATGACAACGACAACAACAACCGTAATACATATAAACTGTCCAAGTAAAAAATACAAGCACAATTTATTCTGACCAAACAAACTTTATGACTGACAATAACTAACATTCTGTCAGTGTCTCTCAAAATATGAATATACGAGGTTGTAATGACTGAATTCAAGTGAACAAGTGAGTGAGTTACACTCTATGAATACATGATTGTTGTTTTTAGGCGACATGAGACATCATAATTTAAAATTTTCTGACAAAAAGTACTTCTGTTCTTTTAGTTTTCTTTTATTGCTTTTACTTTTGTCGCTTAAAAAAATTTAGGGTTCTTTTCCGATGTTTTGAATTTGTTTTTGTTTTTTTTTATTGTTAATTTATGACTTAAACTCAGTTTTTAATATTACAAAATGAAAACAAAATTTATTGCAATAGGTTTTTTTTGGTGTTAGTACCGAACATTTCAATAATTGTTAGCACGAACATTTTGCTGTCTTTTGTATTAAAAGTGCCGTTTCCATATTTTAAATTTATAACTTTATTAGTACACAGAAAAAATCCTTAAATAAATGTTTCACCAATTAAAGCATTAATCAAAAATAAAATCAGTTTTAATTAAAAATTTAATCAAGTGAATTAAACATTTAATTGATACTATAAATTTATTTACTGGTGCAAATTTAATTAATATCAAAAATTTTTTGATTGAAATCAATTCGAGCCTTTGGTGCAATATCGTAGTAACTCAAAATTTGAATTTTTTGAGCTGGGTATGCAGAAATGATGTTTGGGGGAAATATCTATCTAAAGACAAAAAGATTATGATTCCATCTCTAACTGTTCAGATTTTACAGCTTAAAATGTGTTTATTGCCTCTAGCTATTTCCAACCACATTGATATTAATATAAAAAAAATTATTTAATATTATTAATAATTCTTCACCTTTTTTTAATTACAAAACATTCCTCTTTGTTTAAAAACTTGTAAAAACATAACTTTAGTAAACAAAAATGCTATCAAAAATATGGCTGAAAACTTCAAATGCATTTTTCTCAGTTCACGATTTTTTGAATTACTACGGTATTGCACCAAAGGCTCGAATTGTTTTTTCTGTGTACTATCAATTGCACGACGTTCTATAAAGCACTTCCGAAAATATGACAACTTTTAAAACTAACTGCTTGAAAAAGGGTAGTCTAAATTAAGATATATTTAAAACTAAATTCAGTTACATATTTGAAAATAAAGCACGGCAAATAGAATTTTATTTATTGAAGACTTTTATTATTAAAGAGAGATTCGTAACAAATTTGTGTATCTTATCCAATATTGATAAACGATTTGCAGCTGTAAATGTTATTTTTAAAAGTAAAAATTTTATTGAAACTACCAAAAAACCCTTCAAAAAGTTCTTACAGATACTTTTAAAACGACATCAGTGCGACATCAGTATTTTTAACAACATTAGTGATCAATTTAATAGAAAAAGTTGCCAAATCTAAAAGGAAAAATTAAGAACACTCGCTGTTAAATCAAAAATAAATTACTATCAAATTGTAACCTAGAAAGTTGAAAATAAACATTTTTTCAAATAAATAGTTTAAAAATAGTTTTAAACAAGTAAGATTGCAAAAAAAAAAATATATGTTGAATACTTTTTTGGCCTAAAACACATTTTTCTATTTAAGCGACAAATCATGTATGTATTTGTTATGTTATCAGCTCATTACTGGTTTGGCGGATATGCCAAAAAGTCGTAGTGAAGAAAAACGATAAAGAAGAATTACATGAAGTTTTCTTATAATTTTTTTTTAAATTTCACTCCTGCTTCTGGCATATGTTTTGAAAAAAATGTAAGTTTTTGATTCATGCACGTACTTAGAAGTATTTTATTGAAAGTAAAATCTATTATTTTGTGCCGCATACGCCACTTTCCTAAATATATTTCTAAAACGTAACTTACTGCTGTGTATTTAGTTGTTGACATTTTATTTTGCTTTTACACATTTTTTCTTACGGCAATAAAGCGAAGCTAGAGTAACATTTATTTTCTTGTCATTTTATTTGGCTTTCGCTTTAACTAATAGATTTTCTTACGGCAATGAAGCACAGCAAAAGTGAAATTTTATGTACATTTTTGTTTAACCAAGAATTGCTTTTTCTTAATGTGAATTTAAGCGAAGGGTTAATAATAAATTTTAAAAGTTATTTTATTTAAGTAAACAATAAATAAATAATTAAATTATTACTATATTGGCTAGCAAAAATTTATTTTTGAAATAAAAACATTACGTTATTAAAGTGACAAAACGATGTGCTGTCAAAACTTAGCTTCATCAGCTCATTGTTGGTTTGACGCATATCATGGAAATATTACCATGGTAATTTTTATGGAAATAAAAATGATTTGTTTAAAATTTAACAATCGTATGGGGGCTAAACAAAAGGTTGGAGGACCTCGAATATGCAGACGATATATCCCTTCTCTCTTACTGACATGGCCGCACAACTAAGAAAGAAAGCCGCGTTAAAAATCAATAACAAAAAGACCAAAGTAATCTGAATAAATTCTGGAAACTAGAATTCCTTTCTACAGGGTGTCGCAGAATGAGCTAAATGGTTTGAGTTCTTTCTAACTTTTTTAATTAGTGTACTTTTTAACCAGGTAGAGGATTTTTTTTTTTAATTCTTACGCGAATATAATTTCCTTGTATATCTAAATTGATTTAATTCCACATGGAGTAACAAACTTGTAAATATTTGCATTCTACAATTTATACAACAGTTTCCAATGATGGACTTTAAGCCCATGGCTTCTAAGCAAAGTACGACAAACAATTCTGTGGCCTTTTACAAAACATCTTAAGTCAAATTTAAAAAGTTAAAAATTGCAGTTTATTTAATTATTTGATAAAAATGATTTTCCACCAAGTTTTTTTTAAACTTTTTTTTTTCTATCTTATCTCGACTTAAGATGTTTTGTCAAAATGCAACAGAATTTTTTTGTAAAGTATATTTACACTGTAAAAAAACGATTTTTATATATCTTACACAATTTGAGTTTATAAGCGTAAACTTTACTTAACCTTTTTATTTAGTGTACATATTTTTAAAATCAAACGATATCGGTATTTGCGTTTGAAAGCTTTCTAGCTACTAGTTAACCCCCTTATTTAAAAAAAAAACGGGTTTTTTAAGCAAATTGTCATAGGAAATTAGTTTCATAAACATTTTTTAAACCTGTTTTATTGTTATGAATTATGGTATACAAATTGTGTCTCTCATTTTTCCATGGTTTTAAAAGAAATTTAGTGGTTTTTGTGAGGTGCAAGCGGTCAACTTCGTTATCGCAGCAAAATTGTTAAAGACAGCTATTTTAGAGATCAGATAATTTATGCTTGTGAAACATTTCCAAAAATTTTATTTGTTTTTGAAACAAAAGTATTACGAGATCCATAATTATCTTTCCTACCCTCTCCAGTTTTCCAACTGGCTCCAAGATAAATATCTTCATAGATTTTTTATCTCCTTAGAAAATATGATAACATTTTCATCAATCAAATTTCCATAGATATGACATTATTCTGATTGATGAACTAATAATTACCCCTTTTAAAATTAAATAAACAAAAACCAAGCAATAACATTGAAAACATTTGCCTTCCTGAGAAAATCACCTGCCAGATTTTGAAGCGAACCGAAAAATCTTTACAATTATAATAGATCTTATTAGATTTTCAACTAAATTAACAAAAAAAAAAAAAAAAGATGCAATTAAGAGATGAGATCAAATCTGTAATATAGAAAATTAAACAAAACCTAAAAGGTTTTATTAGAAAATGGCGCCAATACAAATTGTCTTCCAATGAAATTCTGGACGATGGTTACAGAAGCGTTATAAAATGTAGATAAGAAGAAACCATAACTGGGCAGTATAAAAACCTTTAATAAACTCTACACTTTCTAAGGAAAATAACAACGTTCTAATTAAAAAAACCACCAAAATTTATTTTCCTGTCGAATGACTACAAATGTCAAAAAATTATTAATTTTTTTCTCTTTCAAGACTTTTAAGTTTTGTTTTAATTGTAAATTGATAATGATTTTCCAAAAAAAAACAAGACTTCTAAAAACAAAATCCAAAGAAGAAAACCACACAAGCCAGCATGAAATTATCATGATCTTTACCATCATCAATTTAAGATAACCCATCATCAGTGTTTTCGTGTTTGTTTGTTCATTTGCTGCATGCAACGCATTCTTTGGAAACTTCAACGAAACGCAACTTTAGCTGTAAGCAGCTAGACATCTAGCCCAGCTTATAAAACTCAACTCAGTTCTTGTGCCATAAATTATAGTTTTTTGTATTTTTCATTATTTTAAACTCTATTTCGTACACTTCACCTTCAACTTCTTCTACTTACTCGGCTGTCTCTATCTGCCTTTGCAGTGCGTAAATGTTTAGAAATCTAGAAACATGGTTGTGTATGTGCTTAAGATGGCCAGGACAGTTATACAGTATTTTGTCTGGAACATGCCTTTAAGCGACAGGCATCTACAAGTTGCACTTGACTACCGATTACAATCAATCTTCTAAAATTTAATGAAAATCTAGTTTAAAGAAAAAAAAAGTTGTAGGAAAACACACAAAACATATTAAAAAAAACAAAATGATATGAAAAACATATTAACCATAAAATGTTTTGGCCATGTAAATTATAGAATCTTGTTAGAATTTGCTTACAATTATGTTTCTGTTGTTGTTAGACTAATAGACAGACGGACAGACAGCAGGCTGTAAAAAGTAGATAGAGAGAAACTTGACTTGCAACCAAACAAAAGTCGAAGATCTTTTCAAGTATAAAAATCGTGTTTTAAATAAATGATATTTAGTTAAATGAATAGTTGTGGTTTTAATTTAAGTCATGTGCTCTATAGTCGATTAAAAACGAAATAGAAAGTAGTTTCTTCAAAAGATAGTTTACTTTTTTAAGGAAAAAAATCAAGAAGTACATTTGGTTATTTAAAATACCTTTTCTTCAAAAAGGAAAATTTTGGCTTTAAAATAGTACTTTTTGCCACAAAAGTAGATATTTATGTCACAAAAAGTAGTATTTGTGTCACAAAAAGTAGTATTTTTGTTACTTAAGGTAGTCCTTTTCTACAAAAAGTAATCTTTTTGTGTCAAGTTGACCCCCTTTGCACACAAAATAATTGATTTTGTAATAAAAAAAAGTACCTTTTTAACAAAAAATAGTACCTTTTTCACAAAAAAAAAAGTATTTTTTTTACAAAAAGTAACCTTTATTTAAAATGGTTACTTTTTGTCGATTGAAAACGAACTAAAGAAGTATATTTTAAAGAAAAAGTAGTATTTTTGTCACTAAAAGTTGTATAAATTAGTACTTTTGTCACTAAAAGTCGTCTTTTTTGTACAAAAAGTAGTCTTCTTGTGTTAATTGAACCCCTTTTGCACAAAAAAGAATTGATTTTGTATTAAAATAAAATATAACCTTTTTCACAAAAAATAAATCTTTTGCCACAAGAAGTTATCTTTATTAAAAATGGTTACTTTTTATCAATTTTAAACAAACTAAAAAGTAGTTTTGCATTTTTAAAGAAGTTCATTTTGCTAATTAAAACACCTTTTCTAAAAAAGGCTAATTTTGGTCACAAATAAGAAGACGTTTTTAAAATTGGTACTTTTTTAACAAAATATAATTGTTTTTGCAATAAAACGAGAGCACCTTTTTCCAAAAAAAGGAGTTTATAAAAATACAGAGATGAAAAATTCAGTATTATGGTACTATTTTCAGTACTTTTTCCTTTAAAAAATACCACGGTACCCCCATGTCCGTTTTAGTACTCTTTTTGTTTTGCTTCTTCTTCAGAAATTTAGCGATGATATTTTTTTAGCATTAAGTCGTCAACAAAAACTACTAACTCTGACTTCAACCGCTAAAATATCAACTCCCACTCCTAATCTAACCTTAATGCTAAATGTATATGAGATTGGTCCTTATTTGACTTTAAACTCTTTTTTTTATGCAGTACCTTTTAAATGGTTAAATATAGCAAGAAAAGGGTTTAGTAAAAATTTCGAATCTTTTTTTTTAATATTGCATCGCAAATTTCGAAATATTTTTATTTTGGAAATTATTAGAATATTTTTTTCAAATTTGTTTGCCGAAAAATTTTGGAGTCGGAGTTGCGAATTTTTTGTGGGTACTACGGTTTAAAAGCCTATACTACAGCTTCGACTCCACAGGCCTGTTAACAGCATTGCCTACACAAAATTTATTATTATCAAAAGGTTATGGCAGCACTGCTTGTTGGTATATTTTAATTTTAGATATCCTCATCAGAATTTTGTTGTTCAAATTAAACCAGCTCAGTCCATAAATATGATATTTATGAGCAAAAATAAAATGTTTTAAAAAAAGTACCAAAATGTTGAAAAAAAATTATCTTTTCCTTGGTCTTCAGTACCATCTAAATAATTCAATTTTCCATCACTGTTACAGTAACTAAACTTGCTCTGAAAGCAAACAAATTTGGCAGTTAGAACACCTTTAATTGGGAAGTTTTTATGATAAAAAGGTATTTTTTTTTGTCTTGCTCGTGTACTTTTTTCTTAAAAAGTGGTGTTTTTGTAATTAATAAAAAAATAATTTGCGTCATAATAAGAAATTTCTTAGTTACCTTTAGTTCTGAGCAATTACTTGGACTTTTGCCAAGGAAAATAATACATTTTGATTTTAAAAAAGTTAATTTTTGTCACAAAAAGAGAATTCAATAGTTTGCTAACAAAATAGTAGGAGTCCTTAAACGAGTAGGCTACTCCGCTAAGTAAAAATATTAATATTTCTGTAAAAGCTGTCATTGTATTTGTTTTTTTAAAAGCCTCCTGAAAACCTTCTCAATATCGTTCAAAACTCGGTATATAGCGTTTAAGTTCTGGTTAAATATTTTCTACGCCCTTTAAACTCTCTATATTTTGTGGCAGTTCACTTCCAAATATCTCTTAAAAGTGGAACTTTGTGTCAAAAAAGTACCTGTGGTAAAAAAAAAGAATAAAACTGCTAGATGTGATAGAGCCAAATGCACTTTTTGCCGAAACAAAAATCCTCTTTTTGTTTGCGAGTGACAAAAAAAAATTGTGACTTTTGGGCATAGCATAAAAAGGTATATGAAACTTGCTTTTGAAACTAAACTTGAACTAAACAACAAACAAGAAGTCAAACCTTTGATATGAAATCCAATTTATCATTATTTGATTTTAACATTTGAATTCAAATTGATAATGAATTGAATAGAAGCATATGACATACAATGCTTTATCAATTTGATATCAAATTGTTTATCAAATGCTATTATCAAATCAAAAAATAACTTGGCAGCATAATAGCGAAATTAATTAAGTAAACACTAAGAAATGGTGATTAAACTACTTAAAGGGAATTCGCCTTTTAAAAACCTTGGCGCATATTCATAAATTATCACTAAGTGTTAACTTATTGTTTTTAAGTACCTACTTAAGTTATTCACAGTTGGTTACTTTCAGCATGAATAGTTTACACTTAATTTGGGTAAAGCTGCAACTAAATGTCAACTAATTAATACATACAAAGAACAGCTGATTAATATAATCTTTTTTGAGTAGCAAAACGATTCTGGCGACCAACTTGTGGCACTCTTAAATACAGAAAACAATAAATACTTTTACAATTTCGTAATTAAAAAACTTGTCTTATTACATTTGCGTCCAAAAACATCCTTGCAAAAAATAAAATAAACTACACTCACAATATTATTACAGTAACGGACTGTAGTTTATTTAAATATTCCGTTCAGTAATTTTTAAATAAATAAACATTTAAAATTCCAAGAAAATTTATTTTTAACTGATTCTAACAGTTATTAATTAAAAAAACTAAGTGCATATTAATACGGATTTTCAGTTGCAGTTAATATTGTCCGTTGATTGAGTTAAATTCTTCTTTATGTTAAAGTAAATAAAAATGTAATTTAAAGCAACGAAAAGTACATTTAATTTTTGCTGTCAAAAATTCAACCGCGAATTCCGTAAAAACAAATCAATATTCAGTTATCTTTTATAAATTAATTGTCAAAAAATTAACTACATATTCCGTAAAAACAAATAAATATGCATTTATTTTATAAAATTTTACTATCAAAAATTCAACACCATATTAAGTAAAAACAATTAAATATTCAGTTATTTTATATAATTTTACTACCAAAAATTAATTTTTGCTTATCTATAAAAAATGAATTGCTTGTTTTGTGTAAGCAATTCCCAATTTCTATTTGTTAAAATAATTTAGTTAAAAACATCAAATTTTAAAAGTAAAATAATTGCGAAGCCATATCGGTCATGCTGCTGGTGTCTTATAATTGAGAGTTCTTCTGTAAACAACGTGGTCAGTACAACAAAAGTAAAACAAACCTGTGTAACTGGGTAAGTAAATAAAAATATTCTCCCTCTCTCGCTTATAAGAAAAACAAGCGGACAGGTGTCTATCTGGTATTTTTTAGAAATTCGGCTCTGGAGTAAACGAAAATTTAATAAAATAACTGAATATTGAATTGTTTTTACTGAATATGGGGTCAATTTGACAGTAAAAAATTGACAGTAAAATTTTAATAAATAACTGAATATTAAATCGTTTTTACTGAATATGGTGTTGAATTTTTGACAGTAAAATTTTACAAAATAACTGAATATTTATTTGATTTTACGGAATATTGTGTTGAATTTTCGACAGTAAAAATTAAATGAACTTTTTGTTAAAAATAAATGAAAAATAGGTAGACCGGTTTTTAATTGAACTTTCATTTATTTTATATTACAATTTCAGTTAATTTTACGTACAGAATATTGTGAGTGTAGAGATGTGTGTTTAGTCACCAAATTTTGTTGAAACATTATCTACAGTGTATATCTTTCAAAATATTATCGACATTTTGTTTTCTCTACATGTTAATATGTATGGCTGCATTTCTTTAATCAGCTGAAAGCAGTTGATAAGCCAGATGTGAACTATTTTTTAGTTTTTGTTTTGTTAGTTGCGACTTTAGTTGTGATTTCTGAATTTGCGCCCTTTATTTTTTGTTAAAAAATATTAATTATTTGTAAATATAATTCAAAAATTATTTCAAAGTGAAAGAATTTGAATAAAAATAAAACGTGAAAGTGAAGAAAATATAAGTTTGTTGTACGAACGCGGTAATACGTCATGAATATCCTCAAAGCAAGAAGGAGCCAAACATTTTGTTTTTTCAAGAATTAGAGCTCGGAAAGAAAACCATTTCATATTTAAGCCAATTGGCGCTGGAGATCCACAAGGCAGCATCCTGGGCCCTCTATTATACTTAATTTATACTTCGGACATGCCAACAAACAACTACACCCAAACTTCGACATTTGAAGACGATACAGGTTTTCTTAGCGTCCACGAAAACCATTATGAAGCATCTCGTTATTTATAGGATCATATATTTCAACAAGAAATATGGCTAAGACAATGAAGGATAATGGTAAATGAGCAAAAATGCGTTCATACAACATTCACCTTGCGCCGGGAATCTTGCCCCCCTATTACAATCAATAATCAAATAATTCCTCAATATTCGCATGTAAAATATCTCGGTATACATCTGGATCAGCGATTAACATGGAAATGCCATATAGAGGCAAAATTAACTCACATGAAACTAAAAGCTATTCAAATTCATTGGCTTATTGGAAGCAATTCTGTCCTTTGTTCCGATTGCACTCATCTACATTACAACTCTATCTTAAAGCCTATCTGTTGCTACGGTATTCAACTATGGGGTACCGCCTCGGCCTTTAATATCGAAAAAATTCAAAGGCGTCAACATAAACTTCTTCGAATAATCACAGCCGCTCCCTGATTTTATTAATTGTTGTTAGTTCATATTTAATATATGAATATATATTTAATATTTAATACATCTCACAGTTTATTAAAATAAATAATGGATTTAAATTAAAAAAAAAATATTTTAATATGTGTTCAACATTGTATTAATATAAACATTTGAAAAACATTTGAGAATAAAGTTTGAAAGCAAGTTTATAATAAATGCATTTCTCGATTTTAAAATAATTTCTCCTTTTTCTTCAGAAGGCTATGATTTTCAATGTTTGTTGTTTGAGAAAGCAATTTGAAATCAAACCACCGTGTTTATTAGGTATGTATATATTATTGGTTATTAAAAATGTTTAACCCCGCTAAGTTGTCTGTTTGTAGTGCTTAAAAAAGTCGTTTACACCCATTCTTACCAAAATCCTTTAACATCCATAACTTTTGCGTAATTTTAATTGAAGTTTCGCAATTTTTCCATTGTATGTTAAATATGACCAGTCGCAGCGTGTTATAAACAATTTTGTAGTTCTGTGTTAAATATCTGCGTTTTTGTCTGGTAATCTAAGATACATCATATTTTTGTTGCTATGAATTGCTTCTGCTGCATTTTTGTGTTGCCTGTTAAAGACTTTGGCAAATGGCTTAAAACAAAAAGTGTAAAAGAAAAAATTTCGCACATGTGTAATCTAAATCACTACGATGTTATTTGAATAATGTTTACGAGACGCATTTGTTAAATGAATTATATGGATGTATGGATGTGTGAGTGTGTATTAACTAGCAGGCTTAAGGACATTGGTAGGCTTTTATACTAGTTAGGTGACGAAATTAACGAGCTATTTCAAAAAAAAAAATTGTTAAAAGGCTAAAATTTACTTCCCAAATCTGAATGATAAATTTCTGTCGTGTTTGACTTTTGTATTTTTTTAGAACTCTTTTTGCCGGCCCCTGATTTTTTGAATATGTGTAAGCATAAAATCGAGAATGTGCCTTAGTATGTGTACTTAATGGTAGTTGTACTAAAATATAGTTAGTGCGTGCAAATATTCACAGCACGGTTGAGATTTTTTTTTTTAAATTTTGCAAAAAAATACTTCATGTTTCTATTTACGTTTTAACGTTTTACATGGCGGTTTAAATAGAGTTTTGTTGTTCAGATTTTTTTTTTTTATTTTATAATTTTCTCATTGCACAGTTTAGCGCAGACTTATCAAGTTTTTAGTTAGTTTCAATGTTTAGCTATTTGCAGGCTGGTTGGTTGGCTGACTAAATGGCTGGTTTGCTTGTTGGGGTTACATGGAATGTCTGCATGTTTGGCATTTGTAGCATGTCCTTAAAAGTGACAAATGTTCAACATGCCTGTGACGCATGATTAAAAATTATGAATATAATGCAATTTTTTTTTTGTGCAAAATGCAAAACAAGAAAAAAGTATTTTAATCGAAATTTTTTAAAGATACGAGTGCTATGGGAACTGAAGACTAGTAGGATTGTTGTAGTTTTGAGTTGAAAAATGTACTCTATATATGTTTTTTTGCTATATTTGTAATTTTGGATGATTTGTATTCATATTTGGGGTACCTGTAAAATTTCTAGCCGAAACAGCCATTATTTAATGCTGTTGATTTAATCATTGGGTTTTGCCAAACATAAGTTTCATATAGTCCCAATGATGTCTAATTCTAGAAGCCAATAATTTTTACTTGGATCAACCATTTTTTTTTAGACCTAATCGGGCTTTAGTCGTCGGTATTTGTACATATAATATTTACTTAACATCAACGGCTGATTTTTATATAATCATAGTATAAATAGTCTTAATCCAGTTTAATCCATCGGCCTTTACTGCAAATTAACCACAGGTCCTTATATGGTAGAAATTAAGTCCAAGTCAAGATTAAATGCAGTTCCACGTACAACCACAAGTCTTTAATTAAACCTTAAATTTAGTTCTTATATCGTTCAAGTTAAGTCACTATCGGAAGACTTTAAATTATACACAGAAAAAATTATAAATTGTTTCTAATCACCAATTTTATACTGAATTCATAGAATCAAGCAATCCATTTGTTGATTTTGCACCTATTACCAAAATGATTATACTGATTACTTAAAATTGTAAAAATTTTATAGTTTGAATATTTTTTTTCAATAAATTATATTTTGAATTTTAATTAAAAAAATGATTAAAAAAACTATGCCATTTCAAACAATGTGTTGTACGATTTTGACAATTTCCAACAACAATTTCACAGGTTTAAATTATTTTATTTTAAACTAAATAATTTTTTGTTATTTGATTATTATTTTAAATCAAAATTTATTTCAAAACAACTAAAGTGTTAATTAAATAAAAATTATATTTTTAATTTTCGTTCAACAAAAAAAATAATTAATTCAATTATTACATTAATTGAGTTTAAATACTTTTTAAATCATTTTTTTTAATTGATAAAAAACTACTAATAATTTTTTCTGTGTAGGTCTTTATAACATCAGACGTTTTTCTTAATAAATTACCAATCTTGATGTCAGTGAACTGATTAAATGAAATGTAGTCTTTTGTGTTAGCGGCAATTTCGAAGAATTTTCAGTCGAGAAATTGTCAGCTTTTCCTTCTACAACACAAATGCACCCACAACAACCAAGTTTAAAAGTACAACCAACGAATTAAATGACCAAATTAGTTGAACTATTTTGATTCTGAATTGTTGTACCATTCTTGATTAATAACTTAACAGTTGAAAAATTTAAACCAACTGAAATATAGAAAAAATAGTTTTTATTTTAGAACAAAAGAGTTTTCTACGAAGTTTCGAAAGAAAGAAACGAATTTTGCTACAATTCATATGGAATCAAGCTAGATTTGCAACACACTATAGAACACCAGGAAAATTATTCATTGAGTTTAAGTATATTTTGAAAGTTACATTAATTTATTAAAACTATGCAAACAGTGCTAAAAAATGTAACAATAGTTCTGTAGGGGAGGGATAAACGACACCAATTCACATCTTTTACTAAATACGTTTTGCATACTGTTGGAATCAGAATTTTTCCTCTATGGATGTGTAAATTCCCATTAGTCTTATCTAATGTTGTTTTCGAGATAGAAAGGTTGAAAACAGCGCCGAGTCCAACTCGCTTGGACGTAAATTGCATCAAATTTATTTAGTGTGGTTTACCACTGAATTTGTACACAATTTTTATTTAAACATGCAGATGCGCCTTCAGTTTTTACTTGAATAATTTGTATAACACATTTCGAAGAGAAAATTAAGGTTAAATAAATTGTTGTAAGCCTTGTATTATTTTTGGGAAATCGCAAACCTTTTGTTGTTGGACTTGGTACTGTTTGTCTCAAGGGATTGAACAGTACCTATACCATCATGGGTGGTAAAGAAAACCCATTTCAATTTAATAAGTAAAGGTATGTTACATTATATGACGTATTTTTATTAGGAATATCATCGACATGAAAAAAACATATTAGAGTCATATAAAATATTCGAACAAAGGCAACATTTTAAATACATAAATATAAGTATTTGTGATTTTCAACATGTTTTTGCGGTCTGCTCTAAAGTTTTCAAAGTGTGGCTTGGTGTAGTTTATCTCCCACCTGTAGAGTAAAAAAAATATTAATTTTTTAACAAATAAATTGAAATCTTTTTCTTCAGTGTACTCACGATAGTTTTGTTCGTCCCATATTTAATCAATATTATTATCGTCCAAAAACAAAATATAATATTACACGTCTTTATTTTCTCTCCGATTTTCCCCAAAGTGAGTAGTTAAAAGTATTTTCTAATAATTTTTCTGGTTAACCCCCACATTGATGGGAGTTATATCTAGAACAATTTTATACATTTTTCCGAGTTCCTTTATCTTTTATTTCTATTATCATTCACTTTAAAAGTTGTAATTAAAAATGTAGTTCTTTAAGTGTTTTCACCACAGAATCTACAGCAGTCATATATGTATATGAACATCGCTACAAAAACATTTTTCAATATAAGATTTATAAAAAAAAAATATATCCAACGAACTTGTTTACAAATTTGCATTTTTAAATTCCCTAATTCGGCTCTATTTCATCAACAATACCTTGGCGCACTTCAAGCAGAACGGTTAAAATAGGGAACCAGTGAGTTTTGTTACAGAAAATGCAGAGATATTTTTGAAAATGTCTGCTGAGTGAATCGAACCAGTTTTGTTACCACCTTCACTCATAAAAACAAAGGCAAGTATATGCTTTGATACAATCTATATATTTATTCTCATAAAGTGTTAAAAGATTTGTCAAATCAATTGTTATCTCAATTTTGAAACTAACCTACTCATAACTTCAATATTTTTTTTTATTTTAAAAAATATCAAGGCCCATTGAAAAGGTCTGCGCAAGAAGCCTGATGATCATTGTTAATGTTCTTTTAAGTTGTCAAAAGTTGTTTACATTTTGCTTACATGTGCATGTATACGTTTATGGTATCCCAGCAAATAAAATTGGACCACCTGACCCATTTTGATAAAATGGACTACTCCATGGACTGGTCCGATGTAATGCAAGCATGGACCATGTCATTGTTAAAAAGTGTTTGTAGTGAGACGACATGTCTTCGTTTTTTAACGACGTGCTTTCGTTTTTAAACGACTTCAAAACTAATCCTCTTGAGTATACCATGGAGTAGTTTTAAAACTACTCCTTAGTGGTCCAAAGGTGGGTTATATGATCCTCTCCTAGGACATCGTAATGTTAAATAGACCAGGTTTTTTCCATACGTTTGGGTTACTTTTGGACTAGTCCTGGTCCTTTGTGGACTACTCTTTACACGCGTGTTTGGACTGGTCCTATTATTTGCAGGGATGCCACACATACACGTTTTTTTCCTTTTGCTTTGTATATGTGGTAGTAAATTTTTGACAACTAAAAATAATCGTTTTTTGTATTTGTACAAGTAAGCAGACGTGATAGATGGGCCTTGAAAAATATTAGAAAAATTTGTTATGCCGAAAAATTTTGTCCGACTCCAAAAGTTTTTGATTTTTTTGTACTAACAAACACAATAATGTAGAACGCGTAACGTGTGTATATTGAACATATTTCTCAGAAAGTCATAACCATATTTTAAACCTGTGCCCGTGTTCTGTAACTCTCGCGTAGAGAAACTTTTCGATTGAAATGTGTGAAATGAAACAAAAATGCCATATATGAAAACAAGCTGCTGTTTTTCTCACTAAACTGTGTCTGTAATTTTATTGGCGAGTTCTAGCTGTCACGTAAGGAATTTACTCGCCAATTTACAGAAAAATTGTGTCTGTAAAGTTTTTGTGAGAAAAGTTCCCGCTTTGAACTGTCAAACAAACTCACGAATAAAAATTGGCGAGAAAAAATTGTAACACTAAAAAAAAATTAAAAATGCAAAACACAAAGAATAATAATAATAATAATAATAATATTTTGTTCTTGGCACATTTTTATTGTTTAATTCTTTTACTTTTCACATTTTTATAAAATATACGAATATTTTCAAAACTCGTTTGCAAACAACAAACATTAAAGTCGCACTTTACATTATTTGGTATAGCCGACGGTTGTATTTTCACCACCGTCGTTGAAAAACTTTTCACTTTAGTAAATTTTAGTCGCCGTTAAATATATGTGTTACTGGCGTTCTCACCGTCTGCAATGTCACATCGGCTTCGAGTGCAATGTTATGACATTTATAACGTAACGACGTAATCTCTTTTGATAGTTTTCGACATGAGTTACAGACACACTTTTTTCTCACTTTTCGAGAAACGATGGAATATTTTGTTTCACTTCTTTGCGATGCGGGAAGTTCTCACTATAGTTACAGAACATGGGCACTGGTTTCAATTGTACACAGAAAAAATAGAAAATCGACTTTAATTAAACAATTCGTTCAGACAATTAAATATTTAACTAATTTTGCCCCTGCAAAGGAATTGGTCATATCAATTAAAGGATTTGTATTTTCGAATCATGCGACACAAATTTAGTCAATTAAAAAATTAATTGCATAAACAAAAAATACACCACATATACACAAACATTTATTTTATGGGTTTTGATTGAAAAAGTTAATTGCAGCAAACAAAAAATTAATTGAATAATTAATGTACACCAATTAAATGTTTAAATGAATAATTTTTTGCACAAATTTTTTCTGTGTACGTCTTTATAGAGCCCAAGTCGAGCTTCAATCATAGATTTTTCATATTTTTTAATGTAGGGATTCAAAGAATCGTTAGTGCCTTCTGTTCTTACTTGTTATTAGTAGTTTTAATCAAAATATAAAAACGTCACATGTAGTAATTGTCGATTTAAATTAGAATTTTGCTACAGCTTGTAGAAAAACAAGCAGGAAATAACGTTTTACTTCTAACAAAAATAATTAAATAATGTAAAGGAGAATTTAATGATTTGAACAGATTTACAACACAAAAATAACATAATTATACGAAAAATGGATAAACTTGGCGAGATTTCATAGAGGAAAACATAAAAATACATGCTGTTTTGCTTAAGCCAAATAAGTATTTTACTAATGAATGATATAGAAAGCCAGGAAGTTATTAAGAATAACATTTTCATTTAGTATAAGCTTAAACAAAAGCCTTATTTTCTAAAAAACAAAAACTATTCGCAACATTTCTCACAACATTTTTTAGTTTGATTTTTAAAATACTTTTTGCTTTATTTATTTTACATAAACATTTCTTTCTCATATCCAGCTTTTACTTTTAAAAAAAAAATTCTCATCCAGCATTTGCGTTTTTTTTTTCTTTTTAAAATTTAAACTTGGCCGGCAATTAAAATCTATAGCAAATTGTAAATCTACGAATACAATAGAGAACATAAAAATTATACAAATTCAAACCAAACAAACATCAAACTCTGGAAAACAAAGAACTTGCAACATAAAAGCGGATGAAAAAAATAGCAAAAATTAAGCAAGAATCTCTCAAAGCTGATGATGATGCAGTTGTAAATTATAGATGTTGGTTGGCTGGTTGGCTGGTTGCTTCTTTTGCCCAGCCAACATTGTATGGAAATTAGAGTAATTGCATGTTACAACTCTATACAGGCAAATGGAATTGCAGTACATTTTTCCTAGATAAGTTAGAAAAAAAGCATGCAGATATTTGTGCAGGAAAAAACGCCAAATTACTACCAGACTACAATTATTAAAAAAAGGAGTACTTCATGAGTAAAATGCCTTAGTCTTAACAAATAGAGAGAATAATTTAATAATTGTTGGGAATTATTTGTGCAGAAAAGCTAAAAAATATTTTTCAAATTACAAATTATAAGAAGCGTTGAATGATTTTAAAAGAACAAAAAAATATCTAAGAAATGGGTTAACACACTATTTAAAGCCGATGGACGTTAAAAGACGATTTTGCATATCCGGCATGATGACTTTTGAACATCGATTTATTACTATCAATCAAAAATTTATTGATGACGAAAAAATGAAGCGCAATAAAATCGAGAGCCGATTTTTTTCCTTATTATAATTCCGCGAAGCTCTTTGCTTGTCTGGCGGGAATCGAACCCGCAACCCCCGCTATGATAGACTACCAACTAGCCAACCGGGGCACCACAAAGTCACGATCATACGGTATATGAATATAGATTTGTAAGATTATTACTTTGATACCTGTCCGATATGCGGGCTAAACCACTGGGTGACAATGTCTTGACCAGCCGCCCCTGTGTGTGAGGTTGCAACTTTGAGTATATAACCCGAGAGAATTATTCAATCGCCTCTTGCTTAGGAGCTGGAGCTTTCTTATATCCGCAGGCCGAACTTTTCCATAATTGGCCAAAAATAAGCCGTTGAAGCTTACTTTTGGATCCCATTTTCCGCAACTTTAAATCCAATCCTCAAACACTAATTGATCTCCGAAGGGCCACAACCAATAGGCAGATGGGACAAAAGTTGCAGTGGTTACTGACTCCGTGGAACCAGATAGGATCTCTCATCAGCCGCGATCTCAAAAGGTCTTCCAATGTTGAGCTATGCCGAAGCTATGAGCTATGGAGAAGATATAACTGCAAGCAAAGAATATCCTTTAAATATTTCCCTACATTCGCGTGGGGGTGTACTAAATTCAATTGATTTGTCCGATTTGTCCATTGGCCGAAACATTTCCTAAATATAAAATCAGCTATAAAGCTCTCATATGCCTTCTTGACAACACTCGGTCAGAGGATGCAAGACCAATTAAAAACATTTTTTTGTAATAAGTTTTCGTCTCTGCCCTTTAAAGGGTGACCAAAAATTGTGGTATCATTTTTATTTTATTAAAGAATAAGAATTTTTTCTGTTTTTTTCTGTAAATAATTATGACTGTCAAGTGAGCCCCCAATTGGCTCGGCAGGCTCCAAATCTTTTACCAAAATTCTTAATTACGTTTTTCACCAAAATGTTGTCAGTGGTTGATATCTGCTTGATAATGCTCTTGAACTGTTGTGGTATTATTGCTGTAGACTTTCAATTTCAAAAACTCCAAAAAAAAAAAAAATCGTACGATCTTGGTGGCCATTTCACTTCTCCTCAAAGAGAAATAATGCAATTTTTGAACTTTGCTTTCAACAGATTCATTGTTACTCTTGCTATGTAGTAAGTTGCATCGTCCTGTTGAAACCGAATGTTCTCCATGTCTAAATCATAAATTTTCCATTGACCAATGATACCACAAATTTCGTCACTCTATAGTTCGACCTTGCCGCATTCGACTAATATTTCATTCCGTCGGTGTAGAAATTCAAATGATTATTTAATCGCGGCTTCATTAAAAATACAATATGAATCATGAAAAGATACGCAATCGAGCCACGCGTTAAAGATGTTCAGGCTTATTATAAAAAGGGCGTTGAAATCAAAATGCATATCGTGCACCTCGTAATTTTTTTCGTTCAATTTAATCGTCCAAATCGGAAAAATCGTGCAAAAATTTGAGCAAACCGGGTCTGTAGAAGATGTGAAAACACCAGTGCATGCTCGTACAGCCATAAACCTCAACTCGTCGTCGTGTCCAACAATTGCACCTCTCATGCTCGTCGTTGATGAACATTATGCATAAAGGCTTGCATTAACACTCTTACAAGGTGCAATTGCCTCAAGAACTTAAGCTTCTTGACCATTCTAAACGTCGTCAAAATAGTCAGAATGGTGGCAAGAAATGGGAACAGTGGATGATAAATTTTCGAAGAAAATCATCTTCAGCGATGAGGCACATTTTCTCCTCAGAGGATTCCTTAGTCAGCAGAATTGCTGATAATCCAAGAATGACTGTCGAAAAACCAATGTAACCACAAAGAGTGACTATTTGGTGCAGTTTATGGGCTGGCGGCATCATCGGGCCGTATTTTTCCCAAAATGAGGTCTGCTAGGCAGTTACTGTGAATGGTGTTCGCTATCGTGAGTTTATAACGAACTCTTTATGGCCCGAATTGGAAGATATGGATGTGGACGGTATGTGGTTTCAACAGGACGTTGCCACTTGCCGTACAGCTAACGAAACAATGGCTCTGTTAAAAAATTGCCGTGTTATCTCACGTGGTGGCGATGTCAACTGGCCGCCAAGATCATGTAAAATGACACCATTGGACTTCTTTCTTTGAGGTTATTTGGAAGAATAGGAAGAATGAAGATAAGCCAGCGATAATTCAAGAGCTAATGGACGAGATAATTCGGCACATTAACCATTTGATGGAGGTGTGCCGCCGAGGTCGCGGCGTCCATTTGGCCAATATTTTGTTCCCTACATAATTGAACCATACCAATATTATTATAATAAAAAGAAATTACAATAATTTTCTTAATAGTTTGTGTTTTATTCAAAATCAACATCGCCCCTGAAAAGTTAACCGCCCTATACCATTCAAATTTTATTTTCTATTGCAATATATTAGACATAACTCTGCGGCGTTAGTTTATCTCCTGCTAAGTTAAATTTCGCAGTAACTCCTTCTTAACTTTTATATAAAGAAACATTCATTTCAATTTACCAAACCCGTCAACACAATATAAAACACCAAAAACACCTTGTCCATCTTTTACATATTTGTTTCTGCTTTACTCCAATACTTGTTGCATTTAAACTATTTTATATTCAAAAACAAGCATCTTGGTGGCATTTGTCTGCCCTAGAACATGGTCTCTAAAACTAAAACCACAACTTAAACTACAACAAAAACAGCAACAACAACCAATAAACAAAATCTCCATAAACATACAGGAAAACGACACAATTAAAAAGGAAGCAGTGATGCCACAACACATACCACAACTATACAAAAACAATTTAAAAAAAAGAAACACATCTTTTGTTTTCTAAAACCAACCAAGAAGATGGAGAAAGATCATGTGAATGATAATGCTCGAGGGACCATAATCGAGGAGACGAGTGCAAACAAAAAAAAAAACAGCAAAAAAATATCTAAAGCCAAAGCCTGGAGGTTCTTGGCAGTGTGAATTCCAGTATAATGTTATTTTAAGCTAAACACCGGCCTTAGTTTTTATTGTTGCTATGATGCCAATGCTGCTGTTGGTGCAATTGTAGGAACCACATGTGGCTTTTTCGTTTTGCTTAGTAAGAATGTTGCCAGTAAAACAAAGAAATATTGCAGAGGAACAAGGAATCTGTACAGACCTATGGTTTTGATGGTGAGTAACTGGCCTTCTGTTGTTCAAAAAGCTTTAAATTCGGTTTTTGTAACAATAAAATTGTAATATTGCACCATAACCTGTACAACAACATACACTCACCTTAACAACAATAACAACAAAATCCACACATTTAACTCAAACACAATTTAAGCAAGAGCCACACGAACAAAAAAAGAAGCAATGCAGCAGCATACAGTGCGTCAGAAAAAAAATGGTACACAATATGGGGCTGTCTATCCATAATTTTACTTAAATTGTCGGTTTTTATATGTATGTTCAAAATTTTGCATCTAGCGTAGGTCTATATACATATATAAATATCTTAAATTGGGCTTTAATTGTTGTGGTCTGCATATATTTTTCTGGATATTAACCCGCCGCCGGGGGGTGGATTTTAGCTACACGGACATGGGTTGATTCATTTTTTTTTGCTACATTTATGAAAATATATATACAATTTAGATTCAGTCTAACCTTCTTAAATAAAACATGACTTTGTTAAAAAATAACATTTTATTTTTATTTTATGCACAAAAAACATTTCATATTAAAAAAGTTAACAAAGGAGGCTTATTCTATGGATTTTTGCTTTATAGCAAGGCGAATTCATAAAATCTATTTAAATGTTATAGAACAAAAAAAGTGAAAATACAATTTAAACACAAGGATTTTAAAAGGCGAAATAAGTGTAGCCACAATATTGCAAATTTATTTATTTATGAAAAAAAATTTAACTTCTAAAGCAATTGTGTATATTTTATAAACAAATAATTTTGACAATCACTCTAACTTTTTACAATAACAAAATACATAGTATGTATTTAAAAAAAGAGATAGCTAGCATAGCTCTATCTCATGATGCGGTCACCTTTATGAATTCGCCTTGCTTTATAGTCAACGGAATATTATGTAATCTCTAGACACTTTCAGTTTTCTAAGCACTTCCTTCAAAACTTGTAATTCCTTAAAAAAAAGTATTTCCTTTGAATCGAATAAGTTTTTTTTTTTATTAATTGCTTTTGTCATCATCTCTTACAGAATATAATCCGAAAAATCTTTTATGCAGCTGCTCTGCATATAAAATCATTAAATTTTTGAAGCAAGTGGGTACAACCTTTTTTTGTTTTTATAAAATAAATCTGTGTCTTTAAATAAATGAAAATTCTGTACATTTTTTTTCTTCTTTCAAAATTTGAGAGCATGAACATTAAACATGGCCTTTCTTATCAGATATGAACTGACATATCTTTGGCGTTTGGCAAAACTGTCTTAAATTAGAAACTGTAGTTGTTCGTTATGTTAAATTGAAAAATATTTATTTGGTGTATTTCATAGACTTTTTTCCTAGGAGTAGATTGTAAGTAACTATTAGAAGGCTTTGCGCTAGACTAAAGTGATTTAAACCAAAGAAAAGAGAAGTAAAATTTAATTAAAGCCAATCCAAAACTCAAAATGCGGTTTTTACTAAAGTCCTTTTTGCCTAACGGCTAAGATGTATTTCATGACACAACTAACAGTTACATCAGCAGTAAAGTTGCCATCATTAAATTTAACAAAATGCCGGGAATTCCCGCAAAAATTTTTCCCGATAATTGCGAGGTATCCCGGGATATTTGTCCCGGTAAATCCTGTATGAAAAACACTATCACTGCAATATCATTTAAACAGGTTGCAGCCCAGATGTATGCAACAGATTTTATGACAAACCGGAAATATTCGGGACATTTTTTAGAAAATTCATAAGTTAGTTCAGCGATAGTTGCAAGTCGGTAGTTATATATCATCCCCTTAATATAACAATAGCGTATGTGCTCATACGCTATTATTTTTATTGCATATTTAGAATCTCCATCATTAATTTTATGTCTGGTCAAAATTTCGTCAATTTCTACTTCCAAAAAGTGGCTCATAATGTCGTTGGAAAAAATAGTGTATAATTTCTTGTTCAAAATTATCCTTCAATAAGTGTGTAAGCTCATATGCGCTATTTTACTTGAAATTGCCACTCCAAAATTGTTAAAAGAATAAATTTGTATGCGCATTATACTCCATTTTAGTCTATAGAAAATAAATTCAATTTATGAAAACTTTAACTCATAAAATAGCTTATGATAAGATACACTATTGTTTGAGAAATAGTTGCATTCCGACCATCGAAAGCTGCATGATCTCCAAAATTTGTGCAAGATGAATTTAATTCGTAGTGGCGTACAAGGTGGAAAGAAGCGAAATTGTTTAGATGAGCCAGATGACGCAGAGGAAGAAAAAGAAGACGAATGAACTTCTAGTTCTTTTTGATTTACGCAATGTATACCTTAATTTGTCATAATTTTTTGTTTTTAATAATCCAAATTGAAAAGTAATGAATATATGCCACTGAATTAACAAAACTATGAATTAATCACTGTTTTATAATGTTACAAATTGATATTTTTGAGATCAAATATTTTAATAAAAACATCGTATAATTATTGAATAAAACAGCGTAGACCATACAAAATAAAATAGTGTATCAGGTTTATCATACGAATTCCTTAAAAAATAAAATAGCCTATATGGAGGACTTGCACTTTGAATGACATATGGATGGTCTTAAAGGATGCGTATAATAAAAAAATTGGTCAATTTAAAGACAAGAAACGGTATTATGTATTCGTCGAAAAATCCAATATGAACAATTTTTATTTACTGCGATATTGAGGTTTTAATAGACATCCGATTTGACAAAAACTTTAAACACGACTTCCTCAAAACTCCAAAAAAAATTTACGCTATTGTTATATTGAGGGGACGATATTTTTGAGGAAATTCAAAGAATACACCATCATCCTTTATTTGTTTCCAGTAAGAAGACAGAAATATCCGGAGTAATCTATTGAAGGAAAACTGCAAACGATAAATTGTATTAGGCCATTTTAATTCGCTCTTTTCTATTCACCTTAATATGCATTTTAAAAAAATAAAAAAGAAGGTACGGTATTTCAATAAAAACGTATTTCAATTAAAATGTTACCAGTAAAAATGTCTTACATGCATAAGCTACTGAGTTGCATGCAAATTTTAGTTAGTTTTTGTGGTAAGATATTTGAGTTACTAGCACAAAATATGGCTTTTTACGAAAACCAATAATGGATTTTTTTTAGTGAAACAGTGCTCTTTAGAACTGTATTATTAAATTTTTAAAAAGAGATACATAGTAATAAGAATTCGTTTACTTACCGTACTGTATCTGTGTATGGAGCTTACTTTTTAAAATGTTCCACTAGTTCTTTGCAAAAATGAGAAATTTCTTATTGGTATTTTTTTTCAAATTCAAAGCACTGTGCCTTGTCACCATCGTCATCACTATCAGGTGAAGCATTTACAAACCCCAACAAACAGAATTCACCTTAAAATCCCAGTTCAACTGTTTGTTTGTTTCTTTGTTTGCTTTGTAATCTTTCTATTCTAGATAGATGGATGAATGAATGGTTGGATGGATAGATGGTTACCAAATTGGCCCACAGGCAAATGGCTATAAACTCAACTCCAAATCTTAAACATAACTCACAAAAGCTATTCAGGAAGGCCTCATCTCGCTCTTCCGACCAAATTCATTTAAACAAAAAATTCTGTGCTTAATAATGAACTAGAGATGTTTAAATTGAGAAAAGAAGACATATAGCTTCCAAGCTTAGCCGTTTGTTTAGCTTTCTTGAGACTAAAGGCAGCAAGAACATCGACAAAAAAAATTGTTACATATACTTAAATCTTACTTTGAACATTGTCTACCCGTTCAACCGCCTGGCAAAATGACTGAAGCTAACAACGTGGCTTAAGTTTGGCTAAAAGTGCAAGATGAAAAGTAGTAGAAGAAAGAAAAAACATCGCCTTCCTAACAGAACGATAACAACAATAACAGCAACAATTGCAACACAAAATGCAACAACTGTAATAAAAAACTGCGTGAGAAACACACCTGCCGGATGGACAGACAATCGTTTTTAGTTGGAGCCGCTTGGTCAGCTTTGGTTTTTTTTTTTTTTTTTTTTTTTTTTTTTTTTTTGTTAAGCCCCATAAGCTAAACACTGACACCAGGGACAGATAACTAAGTGGGCATAATGGATGAGTGGTCATCTATAGTTTTACCCCTCTTAAGAATGATTGATCGTTTTTTTCGTAGTTAAATGTTTTAAAGATCTTGAAGGAAATGTCATTTAAGATTGATAGATTTTTCTCACCAAAAAGCTAACAAAAGTATTTCTTGAACTGGCAAAGACAGGATTTAAATTTTAAAATAAAATTTAAGGCCAAAAGTTCATTGTATATATACAGCCTTTTAAAAAGTAAGGCAGATAAAAGGCTAAAAAGTACTATTAATTAATGTGGGGATATGTATTGGCCTTTTTGCACAATTGAGCATCCCAAATCTTTTAATCTCTATTATTGATGCCCTAATATGGCAAAAATATATTGGTTAGATACGTTTTATATAAAGACAATTATGTTTCTGTATGTCTGGAGAACGAAAAAAAAAATACAAATATTAGTTGTAGCCCCACCTTTTAGTATATTGGTCGAATTACAACCACATTCTGAATAGATTTAACACGGTCCTTCTGTCCATCCGGCGAATAGTACGGGTCGCAACTCAACTCAGTTGAGTTGTCAATAAAACAACCGGTTGTGTTGAGTGAAAATTTTGTTATGTTTCTGTTCGCCACAATATAGCAAAGTTGTCAACCATAATATTAAAATTAAAAAATTGTAAGTTTGAGAATAAATGTGGTCAAAAATTTTATTACGTTTCGTTGTTTATTTTCAAACTATCAGTTGGCATTTTAAGAACGCCTTTTGTATGCTTTGTATTTTGAGTAAATTTGGAAAAAGCCTATTATTTTGTTATGACGTTTACAAAGTCTACCGTGTAGGCCTCTTAAAGATGTCAGTATTAAGACAACTGCAAATTATATTTCAATAGCTTCAAGATCTCTACCGAAATTTTTTTTTTAATAAACCTTTTTTTAAATAATGATAATGGTCAAGTCAGGCAGGGTTGTCAGATTTGCCGATTTTACGCCTCACGGCGATTTTAAACTTGTTTGGCGTCCTAATCTTTGTTTTGGCGACATGGCGATTTATAAAAAGTTGGCAATTTTGTTGGCTATTTTTAATGCGCCATGAATTTGTTTTGAGAATCTGGAACAAATTTACCGTTTGTTATGGTATTCTACTTTTTTTTTAATTTGTTTTGGCCAAATTTAAAGTTATCTAGATAGGCAGGTACGCACCATTTAAAAGAACTTTCTTAGCTTTATATGCACATGCCTGCGTTGAAGGAGAGCTTTCAAAAATTAACTCAATTTAAATCCGCCTTCGAAATAGAATGAACTTCTGATGCGTTATTACGAGTATGTTCAACGATATGTTGAATTAATTTAATTCCTTTTTATACAAGTATTCCAAAAAAGAAGACAATCATGGGTACTTTTTCTAATTTTGGCGCATTTTAGCGATTTGGAAAAAATTTGTTTTTAGGATTCATAAAAAAAAATTTACAGTGACCAAAGAAAAATATATTTTATTGCCAAAAACTATGCGATTTATGACAAGGAACTTGGCCAAAAAGGTCAAAACAAATCTGACAAAACTGGTCATAGGTTGTAATATTTTTTGTAATCGTCTTTATTTTGAAAGAGAGTGAGGTTTTTTGAAGGGCCTGGCTGCTTTGTTATTGTTCAAAGTAAAAAGCATTTCTAGCCTTAAGAATACTAAAATTTTCTCAAGAGCGAAAGATAGTAGAACTGAGGAGATATCTTTTTTATATCTTGTATTTACTTAACCCTACGTTTCCACATGCAAGTATTAACTTGCAAGTTGTTTATGCATACGTATTATCAACGAAAAATCAAGGAAACGCCGATTGGCTGAAAGTACAAAAATTTTGTGAATGTTAGTGAAAAAGTGTGTGTGTATTGAGTTTTTCGAACTTGCACTAGCTTGTGGAAACGGAGGCTAAGATAAGATAATTATTCAAATTAGTGTTCGAAAATAAACACTTTGTATCGCTCCTTAGTGTTCGGTTCGGAAGATTTGTGGAAACCACAATCGCTAATAGTGTTTGTGTAGTAAATCATTAAAAAAATAACGTTTCCCTGTTTGTCATCTTTCGAACTGAAAAATTCGTTCGGTTTTTTTTAAACCACAAACTTCATTGTGTACGGTTCCGCACATTAATGTTCATTCGTTTCTGTTGTGCTTAGCGACTTTTTGGCTGGTTAAAAAAACCAAACATATTTTACAAAAACAAAATACACATACGAAAAAAGAAACATTATAGAAAATTAAAATAAAATGTTTGTCTACAGTACCACTCCAATTATTCTGTTTTTTAATGAAGAACAGAACACTATATAATGTTCGGCTTTTTCTTGAAAACACTTAAATAATAGATATCGTTCCTATGTGTGTGTGTGAGCCGAACGCTAAATAATGTTTTGTTTATTTTCGGACACTGATTCAAATACATTAATTTTTTTAATTTAAAGGATACCTTCCCTTTATTTGCTTTAAATTTAGGCGCACTTTTCTTTCATTTTTGGTTTACAAGTCTTATCCCCTCATACAATTCTTTTTGAACTTATTTTAACTGACAAGGCTGCTGCTGCTGTTAGTGCTCTGGACTCAAACATTTTTTTTTTTTAATAAAACATATCTGCATCAGAATACGATTTTACGCGTATGTACCAGTATCTGTATCTGGACACCAGTCGTATGTAGTTAAACATTCAGACGTTTGTATCTAGAAAGTGTGTGTATATTTTAGTTATGTATACATTTCATATACAATCTTTGTGTACGTATCGTCGTGAATTGTGAATTTGTGCATGGCTTTAGGCCTCCACTGTATGGACTCACTGAGTATGCCACATGTGGACACATAGCCATACACAAGCCATGTTTGTTTATATGTTCATGTGCATTGTGGCAGCTCAATTGTTGGTTGTATCCTGAGTGTGTGTATGTGCCTTTATGGGTTTGTGTTTGTTACCAATGTTTACACACGCATCGCTGCTGCCTCTGCTGTTGATGATGTTTACTGGTTGTCGTACCATCTCTCATTCTATCAGGCAATTCACATGGAGGCTTTTACGACGTCGCTTTGTCGACGTCTCTTTTGGTTTGATGGTAAGCGGTGTAGAGACGAAAGAGGGGTAAACAAAACGACTCGGTTTGTGTTTTCATGTCGTTTTTTATATTTCTCTTTTAACTTTTTCTTTTTACGCTTTATTCTTTTTCTTACTTTGAAGTGTGTGGTTGAAAATACAGAGAGTCCTCGATTATCGATAACATACGGGACCGGCAGCATTCTTGATTATTAATTTTTTTTTGGTGTGTTTCATATTTTATATAAATATGTAATGTATTATTATGTAAACGTAGGGAAAAAAGTAATTGGCAGAATATGCTTCCAGTACGTTGGGAAATTCTCTTTCTTCGTTTATTTAAATTTGGTTTGATTGTTCTAATTTAAAGGAAAAATATAATTTGTTTATAATTTCGGATAACAGAGGTGATTTTAATCAATGCAAAAACAAATTATATTTTCCAGTCAATTGATGCTGCCGGTTAATCGAATGACGGATAATCAAGGCCATACTGTAAATAAAAAAAAGACATGCAACCAAAAATCATCGTATAAACGCAAAGAGATTTTGGAAGTTGCTTTAAAAGGGAATCAAGATAAAACGACGTCGTAAAAGCCCTCATGTGAATTGAGTGTATTTCTTAACTTGGGCAATGACGTTTTCGGTTTTATTTCGTTACGGTTACGACAAAAAGTCTTAAGGCAATTTTGTACAAATGCAACAAGGTTTTGGGTTTTTTTTGCAATATTTAAAAAGATTTTTTTTTCTTTAAAGCTCCTGAGGAATTTACTTCTTTTTTGCTTTTGCCTTCTTGGTATTTGTTTAGTTAAGGTTTGTAAAAGTGCAAAAAAAAAACAAAAATTGGTAGGATTTTTTCTTTTAGTATAAAAATTATTACGGAATTTGCTTGTTTATGTTAACTGAAGATGACATAAATTGGAGAGAAGTTATGACAGTTTGTTGTTTTGCTCATATTCCTTTATTGGTATCAATTAAATCAAATCTGAAAGATTTGTAAAATGTTTAAGGGCTTTTTGTTAAGGCGGCGAATAATGTTTTGCAAAGTCCTATTTTTTGAGAGGGAGATATTTTGTCAACGACGGCTGCAACTAATTTGTGGCAGTTAAAACAAATTCTTAAAAGAATTTTTTTTTATAAAAGTTTTGTTTTTGATTTTAACTGCCTGTTTTTAGAGAATGAAAAGAAGTGATTGAGTGAGAAGTTATATTGAAAACAAAAACAAATTTTCGTTTTTTTATTGTTGTTTTCAATATAATTTCCCACTCACTCACTTGATATCATTTTCTAAAAACAGGCAGTAAAGCAATCTCGAAACTATAGTATTTCGCAGAGTTAAATATAAAAAAAAATACTTAAAAAAAAACAATTACAACTAATCTATCTACATTAATAAAATAGAAGAAATGTTTGTATTTCCTCTATAGACTCTGGTTTCATTAGAAATCTTATTTCCTAGGGATAGTTTTAGCCTTCACTTTTTTCAAAATTCGGACCACAAGGGAAGCTTGGAAGCAATTTCTGCCCGAAATCTCCTCACAGATTTTAATGAAATTTAAAACATAAATAGATCTTTAAAAAATAAGACCACAAGGGGAATTGAAGATGGATTTAGGCTATACATTTTTCCAAAACTACCTCAGAGATTGCAATGAAATTTAAAACAGAGATAGATTCCTACTAACACCATAAACAACACGTATTTCTTTTTTAGGCGTAGTAACACACGCCGGGCCATTCGCTAATAATGCAATAAATCATATTAAAATGGGAATACTAAAGAAATATTCGAGGTATTGATGATAACTTATGTGATAGTTACGATGTCATGGCAAAATTTTGAACTGCTTACTGCAGAACTGACCATAGTTTCATTTAACGATCTCTCTCAAATCGCTTTAAGGCGAACAAATCTCATATAGATGTTAATATCTAGATAATATTTGCCGCAAGAATTTTTATAGGAATCCTTAATTGTTTTTCCTAGGTCCATAAGCTAAATAGATAAATAGAGAACACGTTTGACTTAAAGGGGCGTGCGGTTAGTCTAGGTTCACACTATGAAAGTTTGCTTGCAGAAAGTCTGAGTTTATTGATGAGAGTGAAAGATAATATGCTGCTATTCTCTCCCCTCTTAACAATAAGCTTAGACTTTCTGAAGGAAAACGTTCATAGTTTGAACTCAGACTTAGTTATTGTTAAAAAAAAAAGATGTACATTGTACATATAGATGTGCATACCAGTTTTGCAAAGCAAATAATATTAGTTGAAGTCAGTAGAATGTATTTTTTTTTTAACTTGCAGTTTTTCCAGTTAAAGTTGCACTCTTTCCACCATAAGTGTAATTTTTATTTCACCAAAACGTAACAATTTTCTCATCAAAAAGTAACACCTCTTCCAAAAAAGAATGACACTTTTTTAAACAAACAGTTAAACTTTCTTCACATAAAAGTTTCTTTGTTCACTAAAATCTTACACTTTTGTACCAAAAGGTAACACTGTTTTGCACAAATGAGGCACTTTTACAATTTTTGGACAAAAAGTTACACTTTTTTGGACAAAACGATGTATTTTTGTCAACAAAAGTTTCGGTTTTTTTTTAAACATTTGAATTATTTAAAAAAAAATTAGTTTACTAAAGTTTAACTTTTAACAAAAATGTATAAATAATTTTTCACTATTAAGCTGATATACAGAAAAAGTTTGGCTCTATTAACGAAAAGCTTGGCATTTTTCCCACAAAAATTTAAGATTTTTTTTTTACAGAAGAAACTGTATTTTTTGAAAAAAAGCTTGAGTCTTTTTAAAAAAAATTATTATAAAATATTTTTCTTTTTCTATTTATTTTAAACATTTTTTTTTAATGTGCTTCTTTGAAAATGAATTTCAGTTTGTAATAAGAAAGAATAATTCCCGCATTTGATTTTCTTTTCTCATAATTTTTTTTTTATTTTTCATAAAAACTAGATTTTTAAATGAAAGCAGTTTTTCAAATAGTTGGATATTGTAAACTCAAAAAAGTTTGTCTCTATATACGAAAAGCTTGGCACTTTTCCCACAAAAATTGAAGATTTTTTTTACAGAAGAACCTGTATTTTTTTTAAAAAATATTTAAGTATTTTTAAAAAAAAATTATTATAAAATATTTTCCTTTTTCTATTTATTTAAAAATTTTTTTTTTTAATTTCAGTTTGTAATAAGAAAGAAAAATTCCCGCATTTGATTTTCTTTTCTCATAATTTTTTTTTAATTTTTCATAAAAACTAGATTTTTAAATAAAAGCAGTTTTTCAAATAGTTGGATATTGTAAACTCAAAGTAAATTTATTCGATTATCAACTTTCTTGAAATATTTCAGCAAATGAGCGATATTTACTTATAATTTTGTTACCCCTCACTACTCACTAGCATTATGAAGTATGTAGTTTATTCACAGATGTGGAATTGTTTGATTGTAATCTGAATTATTATATTTGTTATTGTAAAAGTATATTTATTTTGACATTTGGAAAGTTTTATAACAATTAATAAAAAAAAAATGTGGAATTGTTTCTATGTATTTGCTATGGAGCTCTTCAGTTAATTTTACTGTATTTTGAACAAAAAATTTTTACTATAATTCAGAAATGGATTTTAAGATCGCTTAAAATATATCATGCCTTTTAAAAGCGATCATTTGGAAACGATTGATTTTCATCACATATTTAAATAACAAATATTTCTGCAAAAAAAAAAAACAGATTTTTAAGCAAAATTATCAAAATGCTGTTTATAACATTTTCTTTCCTGTTTTTTTCCTTTAAAAAATAAAAATAGTTATTTACGGTTCCTAAAACTAAGAAAAGCTTTGTGATCAGGATTAATAGGTATTTCAGAGTTTTGGAGAAATAATATTTTTAAAATTTTTCCTGCTTCTTAGGTAATTAGGAACTCGTTTACAAAGACTTACTTTTAAACAAGTATTTTAAATTTCTTGTTTTTTGAATTATACGGTAATGTTTTTGTTTTCCTTTTTTAAGTTTTTCTTGAACCTTTTGCACCTAAAACTTGCCCTGATAGTTACCCTTGTAATGAATTATTAACCTGATATTAATTTTTCCTGAAATTCTACTAATTAATTTAAATTTCTTTTCAGCGTTTTTATTACAGCTTTAACATCTTTCACAAATAAACTAGTGGGTGAAACAATAAATTCTGTTTCAGTCATATACTTGTATTTCAAATCACTTCTATTCTATTATTTTAACAAGAAATTCCCACCACAAAAAAATCTCCTCTTATAAAAATTATTAGTCATCCAACTTGTTTTATCTGTGAATTGTTTAATATTAATTTGTGTTTTATTTTTATAACTTGGTTAAGAGGAATCAAAACGATATAAAATTCGAGATTGTGGTTTTATTTTAATGGTGGCCATATAAAGTTTATCTCTAATTAAAATTGATACTCCCCACCACCACTAAATAAACATTGTGTTAGAAGAAAAAACCTTAAGATTTTCTAATGTAATTTTCAAAAATCAGTCCAATAAAAGAGATTTTGTTATTAAAGTATACAATTTAACTTTATGGAAAAATAAACAAACACTTAAGAATTGAAAAACCTAAAAACTAAATATCAATCCTTTCAATATCTAAAGAAATAAATCTATAAGTTTCCCAATAAATTTGATATAAAATAAAAATGTAGGTGATGCTGATGATGATAAAAAGATACAGCTCGAAAAACCAAAACAATTCAAGATACTGATACAGATACGAATACGAATACAACTGCAGATATTTCAAATGCCTTTTCAAATACATCTTTTAAATCTCTCTCAGTTTCATGACTTTTCAACTTGAAATTGTTGAAATGTTATTGTTTCTTTCTGTAACATAAACCTTCTTTAACTTCCACTGAAATTCTTTATATGTTTTTTTTGTTGTTTTAAAATGAACCTTTTTCATCTTCGGTTGCGTTAGAAATGGGTGCCTAAAAATTCCAAAGAAAGAGTTTTTTTTTTATTGCTGAATTATTAGATCTTGATAGAAGCAATCAAAATAAGTTGTTGTGTTTTTCTAAAAGATTTACAAAACCTTTTCTAAATGAATACGATTTAATTTATAACAGTGTTTGTTTCCCTGATCTCCGGTTAGAAAAAACAAGTGTTTTTTTGAGATTTTGTGTTTTCCAAAACAAGAACCCTTAAATGGAACAAGTGGCCTATATAGAGTTTTTGTATTAGAAGGTCTGTACATGGATTTGATTTTATAGCAAGTTAAATTCCAAGACACACGCACATAAGACATAATTTGTTAGAATAAGAAAATTTAGATGAAGATTAAAAAATAAACTCAAAAAAATTTTAAAGAAAAATTTGTTATTCATTGATAGCATTTTTTCTACAAGCTGCCTATTAATAGGACAATTTTTTTGGATATTTCTTATTACTATGATTTGCATAGTGGTCGAAATTCGGCCATAATTATTTATGTAAAAATTCGGAGAAAACATTCGAATAAGAATATATGAATTTATATGTTTCGAACATTGTTTTTTTTTCGTCTAAGTAAATTATGAACCGATCTTCACGAAATTTAACAAGGTGGTTTCTAGTCCTAACAAATTGCGAAGCATTAAATTTTGTTCTGATAGCATTAATTATTACGGTTTAAGGCGTACTAAACAGTTTTCCGGGAGTATGGATTACATGGGTGTTATAGGAAATTATGGACTGAGCTTCACGAAATTTCACAGTGTTATTTCTAGTTCTATAAAACTGCGACGTGCCAAGTTTAGTTACGAAAGCATTATTAAATTTGGTTTAAGGTGTGGTTCCACATTTTGATTCAAAGCTCTGATCGTACTAAACCGATTTTGATAGATTTCAATCCAAAAATGTTTAGGATATCTAGAACCAATTTGACACCAAGTCTGCGCCTTTCTTTTGAGTTTTGCGAAAGTGAGCGTGTTTTTTTAACAGACGGACATTGCTAAATCGACTTAGAATTATTCAAGGCACCAGAATACACATATCTACTTTTTGGCGTCTGAGATGAATAATAATAAAGTTTCACATGGAATGACAAACTTTGTATACCCTCTTCGCAACTAATTGTGGTGGAGGTTATAAAAAGGACCAACATCTCACCTTATAGTTTCTCAATCTCTCTGGACTTATGTTTCTATGTTATATATAAATAAAAATTCCAAAAGTACCAGTTAAATAACGAAAAAGTACTAAAAATATCCCTCTTACAGATTCGCATTTACGCAGGACTAATGGAAATTCAAAATACCCGTTGAAGAAAAAAAGGTATCAAAATATTCCCTTTAATAGATTTTCACCCACTCAGGACATTGTATGTTTAATATTATGTTTCTAGTCCCAATATTAACGAATATTCGAAAAGTACCAGTCGAAGAACAAACAAGTTCGAACAGGTTTATTCTTGTAGATTCTCATTTACGCAGGACTATAATAATTTTATTTATATGTATTAAATTTTATAGATATTTCTAAAACTACCACATGCATAACCACTGAAGGGAAGGAAGGACTTTTAATTTCCCGTATTTCCCATTTTTAAAACTTTTTTCCCCTCCATGGAAACTCAAAAGTTTCCATATTCTAGTTGGATCCAATAATTTAATGCCAATATGTGAAAAAATGGAGAACAATTTTTTGGAAAAAAGTACCAAAAATACCAAATTTATATTTGTTACGAATTTTTATTAGTTATGAATTCTGTACACTGAAAAAACAAATGAATCCATCCTTACTTAAATCAAGCCGAAGCGGTGTCAGTAGTACGTTAAATACGGATTTCCTTAAATCAAGAATCTTTAATTCAAGTACGGATTATTCAAGTGTGGAATACTTAACTTATCCATATTTAATCCCGAATTCGCACTTAAAATAATCCGAAACCAGGATTGACTTAATTAAAAGTGAGATAAAATTAATCTCAAACTGTGCTTGATGCAAGAATTTCTAAGACGTTCTTAATCTTGATTCGTACTTGAAATAACACTTAACGGAGCGAATATTTTTATTTCACTTACTCGTTACACATGTTTATTTCACTTTTGTTATATGCCGGCCTTTGTTTACAGAAAAATTCTCAATTATAACACACAAGCAGCATGTCCACTTTGGTCTTAATAATCATTCTACCTAACAAATTTGATGTACATATTTTACTAAATAATTTAAAAAAATAGAATATGGGAATTATTGCTTCTAATTCAACTTTTTAAACATGAATTTAATCTATATTTTTCTCCTTGTAGTGTTGTTCTTAGTCTACAACAATTTTTAAAAACAAAATTCTAAATTTTGTTTTTGTTTTAAATGTTATTATCTATGCGAACGTTAACTTTCGAAATTGTTGAACAGGCTGTTAAATTTAGTTTTTCTTTTTATGTATGATCTTTATTTCTATGTTTATTGGCTTAAAAGATAGATGGGGTGACAAAGAAGTCGCAAAAGGCCGAATTTTAAAAAAAATACCAGACACCTGTCAACTTATTTGTCTAAGGAACAACGATAAGTATTAATTTCGTTTTGTATCGCTTAAGGTTACCGATTTGACCCATTTTTTCTTTTTTTTACCACCTCAGAATTTAATAAAACTTATATTGTGCACTGCCGTAGGTAAATAGTGCCTTTGAAATTGTGTATTTTTTGATTTATATGTAGATAAGGAACACAATTGTTCCTTACTTTGATTGAACTTGGACATAATGCAGTGAAATATTTTGTAAAAGCTTAATAAATAGAAAAATGTTTACAAAAATATTTTTCTCTTATTTATTTGTAATTTTTATTTATTGTTTTTGCCACTTGATAGTTTTACAATTTGTAAACGAAAAATTTTAGGATCATAAATGACAAAATTGATAAAGGGGATGACTGTGGCGAGCATGATGATACTGCTGATTTTATTGATTATGTTACATGATACATCAAATGATGAATTTAATATAAATAGTTTTTGTATTTAGTTCAAAAGATGCCCAGTCACAAATGAAGTCCCTATTGAGAGTTGACATTTTTTTTTTATTTTTTTTTTTAACATTTTGTCTGAACTATTTGTTTAGCCATTATCTTCTACGTCATTAAACTCTTTTTCTGAAACATAATTTTTTTGTTTGTCTTAGAGTTTTAACTAAAGTATCCTACTGGGAAAAAATGATGTGTAAGCGTTTTACATTTCGAATTCCTAACTTTTACAGGTGAATTTTTGTAACAATTTCCCTTTAAATGAAAACATTTTTTTTTCTTTCAATATTTTATTAGATGTTGTGATTGAAAGTTTTATTCATCATTTTTTTGTGGACTTATTTATTCATGTTAAACAATAGAGAAAATCATTATAAAATATGAATTTTATTATGATCTTTTATATAAATGTCATACCAGAAAAAAGAGAGTATCATGGAGTATCAAAAAATCATTGACAATTAACAGCAGGTCACCAACATCATCGTTATAATGAACTTCATAATCATCAGCGTGATGAATATTTTGGTTTATATATTTAGATAAAAAAAAACTTTCTTAAAAAAATATTGATTTACAGCATATTTTTTTTTTTTTTTTTATTAATATCATTTTTATTAAACACATAAATAATACAGTTTTCTGTTTTTTTTTATTATTATTTCCATAAAGTTATTAAATTTTATGTGCATATTTTGTTTAATATTTTTTTTCTACAAAAGAAATTGATTTAAATTTTAATATTTTGATTAAATTTGTAGAGATTTTTAATTAAATTTTATTAATGTTACCAAATAAATTTATAATCTGGTTTTTCTGTATTTAAGAAAAAAAATTATCCCATGATTTTTTTGAAAATAAAATTTGTTTTCAAATTAATGCCAATTTTTGTGTTTATTTATGAGTAGATAACAGTTACAGCTTTTTTTTTTTTTGTTTATGAAAAAAGTTTGAACTTAAATTTTATAGCACGTTATAAATATTTGGTTAAATAAATCAATGGGATATTATAAAAAGTTGGGTTTTTTTTCCTGAATAAACTGTTTTTAATTTAAGACATGAAATGAATGAAAATCGAAAACAAAAAAAAAAGTAAAGTCATATCTAATGTAATGAAAAAGTAATTAAAAAATTCTTTGCATTTATAAAAGAGGAAAATTTCATTTAATAATCAAGGAAGTATGGAAGTTTTAATACATTTTTAAGTGTTTTAGCCCATTTTTGCACCGAAAATTTGCAGATTTGATTTGAAATCTTTTTAAGCATTTATATAATTGGGCTGATAATGGAATAACCCATTCTGCAATATAATAAACTAGCAATATCGCCAAATAACCCCATATAAGAAAATAGGAAGATACTGACAAATTACCATTAGGATGATAAAAATACGATTTTACATTTTGAAAAATTTTGTATAAGCAAAGATTTTTATAAAAAATATTTTACAACCGGTTTTTTTCCTTTATTTTTAATAGTTTTTTTATAATAAATTTAAAATCACATAAAACTAAGAAGAAAAACTAAGGAAAAATAATATTAGCCTTTACTCTATTGTGTTGTCTCCTTTAAAAGACACATTGTGTAAAACAATTTAGATTTATGTCCTTCTACAATAAAATTATCCTTTTATATTCTTCATATCTTTCTTGTTGTTTTTTATACTTTTCTATAAATCTGTAACTTTTTGACTTGCATTCATTTAGTTGACATTGTATTGTCTAAATGGGATTTAGTTATAAGAGTAAAGATTTAGGGTATAAAAAAGGAGTATTTTTCTTCTTTAGTTTGAATATAATTTGATTATAAAGAAAATATCTAATAAAAAAAAAAAAAAAAAAAAAAAAAAAAAAAAAAAACTCCGTGGCTTTCCGCACTTACACATTTAATGGGTTGCCTATTGTTGTCTTTATTATTTTTCTTTTAAAAGGATCTTTCTCAATTCTTGGATTTGAAAAGTTGTGGGAGGTCTGTTACCAAAAATGTAAAATATTGCTTAAATGTTTTTCTAAATTAACACTTTATCTGAACAACTTAATCATAATCGTAAAGTTAATAAAAGGAAAGGAAAAATGTTTTATCGTTTATTTTTATTAAGGTATAAGATCAAAAGTATCCTGTAATGGTAGATGAATGAGCCATTTGATCCATTTGTTTCTTTAAACAAAAATTTCGTTGTTAATTTTTTATTAAAGAAAAAAATTAAAAAGAAATGGTTATTTTAAGATATTTTTCAAAATTTTTTTTTTCAATTAAAACACCCCACTGTTGTTGCATTTTAGCACAGATAAAAAAATTATTCATACAAATAATGAATCTTTCGTATCGCGATTACTTAAATTGACAACAAATTTTTAATAGCGTTTAAGTCCGGAGATATCGGAGGCATAAGGCATAAGCTGTGGGCACCTCTATATCAACCATGAGGGCACAATCCGTGACTTTTGTCTTTTATGCTGTTCAAAGTGATATTTTAGTTCATTGTGCCAAAAATGACAGTAATGTTGACAACTCTAGACCCAACCATATAATTAAACCTTAAAAAAATGTATATCAAGGCAAGAAGTCTTTTAAAGGTTTTACAAAGACAGCATTGTTTTCTCGATAAAGAGCACTTTTGAAATAGTTTCGATTACTTGCCTGCCTTTTTCGTATCCCCAAGTCCAAAATGGACCAACAAATTTTAATTATGTTTAAGTCGGGAGATAATAATATGTTTAACTGATCAGGAGCTTAAGATTTCTTTTCTTTTTTTTCTGCGCTATTTAGACAAACTAAAAGGAAATAATCTGTGGCAAGTTGCTGGCAGTGACTACGGGTCATTGGCTGATAGAAATTCATGTGACAATCTTCAGAAATAAAAACAAGTGTTTAAGTTTCTCCGTAAATGTCTGACACACAAAAACATTATTTTGCTTTTAACATTTTTATTAATTATACGAAAATATTGCTCGTTTGCAAGCAACAAACATTAAAGTCGCACTTTACATTATTTTTTACAGCCGACGTTGAAAAATTTTAAATTTTTGTAAATTTTGGTCACATCGGCTTCGAGTGCAATATTTTGACATTTATAACGTAACGACGTAATCTATTTTGATAATTTTCGTCATGAGTTACTGACACATTTTTCTCACTTTTCGAGGAACGATGGAATGTGAATATTTTCGATGCGAGAAGTTCTTACTACAGTTACAGAACATGGATACATTTCTTCACAATTGATTCTTATCGAGACTGATATTAGAGGAACTTGGGCTAAAATTTTAAACCATACATTTAGAAATTTTAATAAAATCTGTTTACCATAAATTTAATTTATAATTTTTTATGATCCATTTGTCTTAATATTGGTTACGTCTACTAACAAATCAATAATTAAGTACATTTTCTGCTTTATTAGTCCTGCTTTTAATTCTTCCATATATAACACTTGGAGGCATAAATTAACGTACTTAAATTAAAAATTCTTAAAATAAAACTAATTCTTAAAATTCCATAATTATGTATATTCCATATGTAAATGACACTTATGCCAGCACCTCATAAAACCCATTAAACAACAAAAAAAAAAACAAAATAGAAAAATCTAGCGTGTTAACAAGAAATTCTTCACAGCAAATGACAACAGAATGCAGCGCAACTCTTTGCCGAAGGGGGCAAACAAGCAAAACATATAGATCCCCAAAAGACACACCTTATATTTATAGAGAAACGCAGCCCTTTTTATGGTTTGAGTTATGAGAGAAGAGCTGTGAGTTTTACTTACTGAAACAAATGTGAAGGTATTACACTCGTTTAGGTAGAGATTCGTTACAAACAATTGCATCATTTTATATCACACATTCAAATACAATTTTACATTTTTATGACACTGCTGCACAGCGGTGCATGTCATAAGTTGGATTATTAAGTGTCGGGGGAGAATTACTATACAATTTCTTCAATATAACAAAAATATTAACGACTTGCTTAAGTAAATTAACAAAAGATTTTGATTAAATTTATAGGCAAAACACACATACATACATATTTTTTTAAAAAGTTTTTTTTTCGGAAAATTTTACGTTTTTAAGGTGTGAGTTATTTTACTACAAATGACCGTGGAAAATCGATTAAAATAAAGATAATTTTATTGTATTTTAATTAAACTCTATAGAGATTTTTATATTTTCTTAATAAAACTAATTAATCTTTACTCAAATAAGTAAAACTGCTTCAATCGGCTAAGCCGAATATTTAATGACCCCCGCCAGGAATTACATTTTTCAAGACTTGACTTAATGTGGGAGCTGTGTTATAGTATGAATCGATTAGTAGAAAATCTGACCTTTCTTCTTACATTTAACTTAAGAGTGTTCCAAAAGTGAGCTTAATATCGGACCAAATGGTACTTAGACTTTCTACAGTGGCGCAAATGGTGCAGAACGTTTTTGGGAGTGACTAGAAATGATTTCTCTGCCTGATTGTCATACACCAAGAAGTTAAGGAACATTGGAATTCCAGCTTCTGCTGACAACGAATGATCAACGTATATCATGACGTCTAAGGCAAGTAGGTAAGTGATAAATAATTGTTTGCTGAAGCATGACTGCAACGTGAGCGTGGTAACACAGATAGCAGGCCTATTACCCATCTAAAAAAGGGGGCTAGTAACCCACATTTTTAAAATTAACAATACTAACAAATCGCTCAATAATCAGCGTTTAATGCCGACAGCATATTCTCTTAATCTCGATTTCCTATCGGATAAATCCAGCGCTTCGCTTCTTTAAAAAAAATATATATTTATATTTTGTTTTAAAGTTTGTCTATATTTTGGTCTAAAACTCCTTTATTTTAAATTGATTGTGCTGGATTTTAAACCCAAAGTGCTAAGAAGAGCTAAGAATGAGATAATAGCAGATACATTATTTTCTGCTGAATCTTTTGGAAGTAAGTGTGGTTGTAATAGACAGATGGACATGGCAAAATCTACTTAAAATTACTCAAGGATGCAGAATGCATATACTTTTTGGGATCATAGATGAAGTTTTAAAGGTGTGGCACATGAAATGACACGCTTAATATATATCCTCATTTACCACTCGCGCTGGTGAAAGTTATAATAAACAATTGGTTCAAACAATTAAACTGTTTTCCAAAACTCTAAACATAAACAGTTTTCCTTTCTTCATTAATTTTCTTTTAAAGGATTTTCCAATTTTCTTAAGATTCCTTTTTAAAAATCCTTTATTAATACTTTGATTGTATTTAACATAAACAATTGATTTGCAGACAATAAAAATATTTTGAGTGGCCATCAATTGTTAAAATGTATAGCACTTAAGCTGAGCTAATACCCTTCTTATTGGTGGCCATTATAGATACTTAGACATTAAAATCTTTTATAATTTATTTTAAGAATTAAAAAAAAAAAAATTAAAATAACACAAACTATTGCTTAATACAAAGCCAATATAAAAATGGCAAATACAATAAATCTTCCTTTTAACAATAAAAATCAAAAAAATTTAAAAATATTGCTCTAATGGCTTCCATTCAGGGTGGCCTCTCTTGAAAGGAAAATATTTACTTTGTGTATGGCTGTTTGAATTAAGGGAAAATATTTCTATTCTTTTATATGAAAGTGCATAAGTTGGGTAAACATATCCACAAACATTCGCTACTGAGTTCTTTTTAAAATCCAAAGAAAAACACAATAGTTAGAAGAACCATTAACTTTTTTTAAATTGATGAATATATAAAATGACAATTAAGTTACAGAGACAAACGAGATTGTCGCAAATTTTCATGTATAACCGTACCAATAAGCCAATATCGAGACTTATACCGAATTAAACGTATGTTCTTTAGATAAACAAATTTTACTATGGATTTTACCCAATTACTATAAGTGAATATCACATTAATACTTGTATGATCTACATAGGTCAACAATCAGATAACGAATTTAAAATTAGACTCTCATGAAACTCAACTTATACTCAATATGAAACGTACACCATGCATTGTTATCAGAGTAATGTCTTATACACAGAACTACATTCTGTACTAATACCGTTCTAATCGCAGAATTTAATCGTATAAAACAATGAAAATATTCTACAACTTTACACATTGAGCAATGCCTTTTAGCCTGTAAGAGAAATACATACGATGCTTGCTTAGAAAACAGTTATTAGACCGCTTTTTCTTCTTAGACCACCGAGAGTTTTATATACTATTACATACTCTTATATTAAGCATATCACGTAGCGCTGAGAGCACTGGCTAGTACTTAGACTACATTCGTATACTCAGATTAAAGTCTTACATACATATTAGCCTAAAATGTGGCGTACAATATAGTGAAAATATCTGCGTTCCCTGCAGGGTTATGAACACGAAAATCTTAAACTGGAAAATTGATCACACCTCGCCAGTTTATTTTCACGAACGTCGTAACAAAACGCTGATATCAAGGCGGAATGCGTGGAGAAATGGTGTTTGAGGCAGAAGTATAGGTGCGAACTTCTTCACGGATAACTCTAACTTCTGAGAAGAAGTGTTAATTAATCGCGAAGACTTCCGGATACTGTTGCTTTTTCCAGGTGGAGATATTTGTGCTCAAGGAAGCTATAGATTAGCTCACACAAACTGTTGTTTCGATGAATTCTATTTATATTTACACTGATAGCCTTGGATCCCTCTCCATGAGAACGAGAACAGCAATTGACTGACCCAATTTCTAAACGAGATAGCTGAGCAGTTTGACATTAGCATCATATGGGTCCTAGACAGCGATGCCAGGAGAAATTTAAGAAAATCCCTACGTGTCTAAACAAAAAATCCCTTTTTTCCCTACAAACATAAAAAAAATTCCCTACAATTTTCCCTACGTTAAAAATCTATTGTTTTTAGCAACATTTTGTAAATATTATAATAAAATATTAAAATAAAATCATTGACACAGGTTTGTCTCAGCTAATGAATGGAGTTATTAAATTATTTATTAACAACAAGAAAAAACACACTTATAAAAATTTATTTTCAAAAATAACACTGTGTGACAAATTTACTTTTGTTCTTTTATATATGTGTCCTTTAACCTAGAGACAAAACATAGTCAAACTTCGTATTTGATTTTTCATTTCTTCATCTTTTGTCCTTTTAAAAGAGCTTAATAATTTCCAAGAATACTTATTTTGAATATTGTTTTTTTAACACATATGTATAAGAATCTAATAATGTTTAGCAAACTTGGTACCAAATCAAAGAGAAGGCTCTGTAAAATTTCGAAATTGTATATTTTTATTTCTCTTAGCTTAGAAGGTGTGATTGTTTTTTTACAAATAATTTCCATGTAGAAATTTCAATTATTATATATTCGCTTTTAATATTCGCATTCATTTTAGCGAATGCAAATATAAGAGAATAGTTCGCAAATGTGAATAAAGGTCCCCCGTAATTACATATATGTATATTATGACAAATATTCGGAAGCATGGTTTTAATACATGGATTGCCAGGCTGTTAGGGCTCATAGTATATGCATTCTTTTAAAAAATACTACATTTGTACTTTAATTTTTTTTTTTTTTTAATTTTCCTAAGCAAATCCCGCGAAGCTTTATGCTTGTCTGCAGGAAAGAAACCAGAGTCTCTGGCGGGAATCGAACCCGCAACCCCGGCGCTGATAGACTAGCTCGCTACCAGCTAGCCTACCGGGGCACTCATGCTATTGTATATGAAAAATTTAAATTTATAAATTAAAATAAGTCGAATATTACGTATTTTAGACAATTAAATATTGAAAATCAGATATTATTTTGAAAATTCCCTACATTTGCCTTTAAATAAAAAATCTGTCCTTTTTCCCCTACGCTTGAATTTTTCCGAAAAATCCCTACAAAAAGGGAAAATTCCCTACTGTTAGCATCACTGGTCCTAGAGCACAGGTATATACTGGGAAACATTAGGCGGTTCCACAGGACTTAGAAGGTGTAGTGGTACCTGTTCTACTCTGCAAACTCCAACTATGGCAATCGACTATCGATATTGATACTGTCAGATGGATCGCAAATCCGAAGAGCCCTTTTTTCTAATATTATTTGGTATCTGTTTTGTTTGTAACACATATCCACACCACAAGACAAGTTAACATATTTTAAGTACTACCAACGAAGTCGGCCGCAAGGTTTGCCTGTCCGTAACGAGACCTTAACACTTATTTCGGCAAAGGCTCTCGACTGGTTAGCTTGAAATTTATATTTTAACAAAACAATTTGTTATATACTGTACCATAGATGACGCTAAATTTTGGAAACTGTAAGAGTACAAATCCTTAACATCTCAACAGGACAGACAACAATAAATATCGGAGGCTATTCGGTAAAAATATCAAATAATTTTTCTAGTCTGTAAATGCTGGTCATATCTTAATCAGACTGAGCGACATTTTAACCTGGGATTCCAGGGCATGCGAATTTTTTAGAAAATATTTTGGTGTATTGAATAAAAATTGTATTTTTTTAGAATTCTAAGCTGCAAAATTTAGTTTCAGGAGCCAATGTATCATGCAAGAAATTTTCAGTATAGCGAAAGTCTGCGGAGTATTTCGAATATTATTTTTGGAATTGGAAATTTTGGGTGTAAGACCTGTTCTGTTTTAATTTTAAACAAGATAAGAGTGTTTATTATAATTTTCGAATAGATAATTTGGCAAATAAGTAGAATGTGGATAGGAACGAAACCAAGTAATTTAATCTTATTAACTATGATCACATGGCCTTTTAAGCTCAGAACTTACTACAGCAGTCTTTTATAAAACCAATTATAATCCAACATATTAAAATATGCTGTGTAACATAAATTATATTTATAAATTTTGCCAAAATAACAAAAAAAAAATTTAATATTATTTTAATCTAAAGCCCATTCATTTCGCTTCGCATACTTCGCATATACATACATACATACATAATTTTGGCTTTGAGAAAAAAAATTTAAATTAAAATTGTTTATGCTTCTCTTGTTTAACAGAGCATTGAAAACAAACAAACACCAACAGCGATTGTTGTTTGGTAGAAACAGCAGAAGTTTGAAAACAACTGCAACCACATCAATAGATTGTATTCAATTGTTTGGAAGATGTGCTAAACTGAAAAGTCACGATTACTAGACGATAGATATTGAAAACATTTTATATGTAAATTATATTAAAACAAAAACTAAAAGAAAAAGTTAAAAACAAACACTAACAAGTAAAAATGCAATATTTAGCCATACCGAATCTTTGCCACCTTTCACGAAGTACAAAAATTTTTCGTAAGTGGACTTTATATGGGCAGGTTGAGGTATAGACTTGTTCAATTGGGGTGGACATCTGCATCAACCAGCATCGTATCCAGGGCAGTGTGACCTGGCTATGATGAACGGCATGACAAGCTTTCTATTTAGGTTTAATAGGGAGCAGACTATACACTTATAAAATTATTACAGTAACTGATTGTGGGTTATTAAATTCGTTTTCCGTACTGTTAAAATTGAATAAAAATATAGTTATTTTACGAATAATTTTATTTTTCAACATTTGTGTTTGTTATTCAAAAAACAAACTACCAAAAAATAATGTTTTTCCGTATTTATTTTGTTATGTAGTTTGATTTTTTTCGGTTAAAATATATTTTTTAAATGTAAAAACTATTCAATTTTACGGAATATGCTGTTTAATAAATAAAAAAATTAAAAATTAATGTAAAAATCATTTGTTTTAAATGAAATATAAATGATCCGTTTTTTAAATGAATTTTAAGTTGTTTCTAATGAATTTTCGTTTGAATTTAACTACATAATTTTTTGAGTGTACCAGTGATAACTGGGCACTGGCCTGTGGGGACTCATGCGAGGAGATAGGTCTGGTCAATGGCAACTGCATGAGTTGTCATGAGGAGAGTCCAATCTATAATGAGCTTTCGCTATCAGGCTAGGCGATCATAAGAGACCAGTACCGAAAACAATTAATTCATCTGAAGTAAGCATTGACTGGAAAACGCCTATAATATACGACCAGATATGAAGCAGTAATATAATATCATGACAACACTTGGCAAGTATGTTTCAAGAGCAGTAAAAAATCTATTGAGTGTTCGGTTCGGCAGATGTGTGGAAAGCACAAACGTGTTTGTGTTTGTGTTTGTGTAGTAAATCATTAAAAAAAATAACGTTTCCCTGCTTGTCATCTTTCCAACACAAAAAAAATACTCAATAAAACTCAACAAAAAGATGAGAACATTTAATTCTGTTCAGTTTTTTGTTTAACCTCAAACTTCAGTGAGTTCGGTTCAGCTCATTAATGTTCGTTCGTTTCTGTGGTGCTTAGCGCCCTTTGGGCTGGTTTAAAAAACCAAACATGTGTTTCAAAAACAAAATACACATACGAAAAAAAAACAAAAAGCAAAATAATCTTACACAAGCAAAACATATACACAAAACACACACAAGCTGTTCGTGCTGCGGTCGTCAAGGTAAAAAAGAAACATTATAGAACATTAAAATAAAATGTTTTTCTACGGTATCACTATAATTGTTCTGGGTTTTACGAAGAACAGAACACTATATAAAGTTAGGCTCTTTCTTGCAAATATTTACGAACTGTATGAAGGGTTGTGTTCGTCTATACAAACACTAAAAAAATTGATATCGTTCCTAGGTGTGTGAGTCGAACGCTAAATAATGTTCACTTCATCACTGGATATCTGAAATTACCGCGATTGGTTACTGGCCTCAAAAAAAATTAACTTTTTAGGGCCCCATTTGTTAGAATTGCATACAGAATAAAAAACTTAATATATTTCCATGCACCACTTGTTATGGTGAAGGGTTTAATAATATTTGCAATACAGGGATGGGAAATATAATTTTTAAAAGTGTCTGTTTAAAAAGGTATTATTATTATTTCAAAATCAATTTGGAAAATAAGGTAAAGTTAAAATTATTAAAGTCATTTTTGGGAATACAAAATTTTTGGTAATTAATAAGATTTTGTTTGTCGTACTTAATTCCCAAGTTATATTCTTGAAATAACACTGAAACTTATTATTGGAGGATAAGCTAGTTTCTATGCGCATTTCACTGGTTTGCTTAGGCCAGATCGTCAGGAAACATTCTCCCAAGCAATTTTAGGAAAGTCAAAGATGTTAACATGTGATTGAGAATTGCAATCACACAACAAGTCTTATTTGCAACGATATTAAAGCTTCAACAAAAAACCAACAATAAACATTGAGTTTATCTTTTCTTACATTCCCCACTACAATTGGTTGGAATTCTCCCAACATTAATTTAGTTGTAAGTGAGTTAAAGGCTCAGCTAGACGGGAGTATCAGTAATGTTGCAAATTAGCTGCTTTATTTTGTTGTATGTAAAGGAATTAGATCAATTATAGTTAGCAGTAAGATGTTACGTCTCAATCTGTAAGAAATAGATTGGTCTTACTTTTTTATGGTGAGGTTAAGTTAAGTTAAAAAAAAAATCAAAAATAAAAACAAATTGCTTTATTGTTTACGCAGGAAAATAAAAAACAATAGGAAAATAAAATGAACTTGCCAATTTAGTTTTTTTTATGCTGTGCACTTGCAAATAAATTACCAAAGTAATTTTTGGGAATACAAAATTTCGTTTGTCGTTCTTAATTCCCAATTTTGATTCTTGATTAAACCACTTAAATTTATTGTTACATGTTAAGCTAGTTTCTTTCTTAGCGCATTTCAGTGTTTTTATCAAGAATTAAAATTGGGAATTAAGCAGTACAATCAAAATCTTATTAATGTTAAAATTTAAGACGTTTCGCTATGAGGATTTAATTGGTTTTTTTTTTGTGTAATTAAAAGTTGATTTTTGTGAATAAAATTAATTTCACTATGCAACAAATGAGGAAACATTTTTTTTTATTAAATAACCACTATATTTTTGATCGGCTATTGTTATCAAACGTCAAAACTTTGGAAGGACAGACTCGATATTGTTATGCAATACGTCAACAAATTTTAAGTTACATCAGATTGAAGTCTTTCTTTTATCATCTTTGGATTTCGTCATTAGTTTTGGAGTTATTGAGGCATAACTTGAAAAAATTTTTATTATATTTTGTTTAATTATAAAATTTTTAAATACTTAAAAATCTCATAAAAATTTTAAATCAACAAATACTTCACTGTCTTGGTACTAAGTCGTAAAGTTGCATCTTTTAAAAATAAAATTAATTTTTTTTTCATGAAAATCCATGGACAAATTCCAGTTTTATTCCCGATAAACTGAAAGTATCTAGTTTTGACTTTTTTTAGTGGGATTTTTATATAATGCTCCACATTGTCAAGCTTTATAACAAATTGCAAACACTTTTAAAGCTTATGCTTCAGAAACTTAATCTACATATTTGCATTAAAGTTGTTTGTTCCTCTTAAGCTGCAAAATCATTCAATTATTATATTAATAATCCCCAATTCCACTTAATTTGAAAAAGGTTGCCCATCCTTTTGCAAAATTTTATGTGAAAAAACTTAGCTACAACAACAATATAAACCAACTAGCCAGCCAACATCAAACAAAACGATAACAACTCTTAAAAGTCAGTTGTGTATTGTGGCTGTTGTTTGTTAAACTTTACTGTCTAGTAAGCAGCCAGTCAATACAAAAAGTTCACAGCCAAACATGTAGAGTTGTAACAAGAACACGAAACCGAAGAATCAGAATCACTATCAAAAGAATTGTGTGTGGATAAAAGTCTGTTGGTGGGGAGGAGGGAGTGTATTATTCGTACGTATAGAGTTGTATGTTTATTTACAACATACCACCGTCAGTGATTGCATACATGCGATTTGCACCTGCCGATTTTGATCATGACCAAGGTTCAACTGACACTTAGGATTTTTTTTATTCGCCCGTTTCCTTTTTCCTTTTATTGTGTTCTTATGTTTGGTCGGGTGTAGAATAGTTTAGGTGGTATGTAGGGGTTTAGTGTGAACTTTGTATTATTATTGTATTATTTTAAAAACTGAATATGGCCTCATATTATATACTTATATAAGTTGACTGCGTACAAAATAATGCAATGAATATCACTCTTATACTAAGTATAAGAAAAGCATTCAGATGATTTTACTAAAACCTCGAAAAAGTAAAGAAGTTAAATTTTAATGTATTTATTCGTTTAGAGGTATATTGAAATCGTTTTCGGGTCAACTAAACACAATGTAACAATAATTTATTGCGGTGCGATTTTTCATACGATTTTGCAGCAAAAATTTCTTAATCTCACCTTAAAATCTTCATCTATAAAAGTACACATGGGCAAAATTTCCATTATTTTGTAGGATTTCTGAAATCTTCCGATCTGTGACATTAGGAGTGTTTAAAGTTGAAAATTGTTCTCCTTTAAAACTTAACAAATAGACTTAAGCACTTATTGCCACAGAATAAATTTAAAGCCAACTGCAATAATATAAAACCCAACAAGTTAAATTATTCAAACAAATTATTATAAAATATTTCTGTTAAAATAGGATTTTAGTTCAGAATAAGCAAGAATTAGAATTACAGAATCGTTTGAAAGTCAATTTCTAAATTTTATCAAGAAGATTTCAATGATAAAACACGTTTCCTTTCTACGGATGTTTGTCTTTATATCCAAAGGAACATTATATAATCTTTAGATAATTTTAGTTGTCTTAGCACTTCCTTCAAAACTTGTAATTCCTTTTAAAAAAAAGTTGTTTTCTTCGAATCGAACACGCGTTTTCTCTATTAATAACTTTTGTCATCATCTCTTACTGCTCTGCTTATAAAATCGTTACATTTTTTGAAGCAAGTGGGTACAACTTTTTTATAAAATAAATCTAGATCTTTCAATAAATTGAATATTCTTTTCATTTTTACTCTTCTTCCTTCGAAATTTCAGAGCATCTAACAGTGCCTTACTTATCGGATATGAATTGGCATCTCTTTGGCGTTTGGCAAAAATGTTTTAAGTCAGAAACTGTAGTTTTTCGTTATGTTAAATTGAAAACTGTTGATTTGGTGTATTTCATAGACTTTTCTTAAGAGCAGATTGTGCTTGACCAATTGTTCTACTCTAAAGTGATCAACACCAAACAAAAAAAAAAAAAAAATTAACTAATGCCAATCAAAGACTCAAAATGCGTTTTTTTTAACCCCTTTTTGCCTAACGGCTAAGATCTATTTCATGACACAACTTATTTGCAATTATACATATCAGCAGTAAAGTTGCTATGATTAAATAAAAAAAACCCGGGAATTCATGCACAATTTTCCCGGTATTTTTTTCTCGAAAAATGTGCGGGATCCCGGGACAAAAATCCCGTATAGCAATAGGAGACTGATATAAGGCTCAATTTCTGATAGCAGTCTCCCAATAAAATTTGGTTTATGATGTATTTTTGAGTATAAGGCCATGGTCTAAATATAGATTAGTCTGTTTAATAGTAGAGTAGTATAGATTTAAGTCTACTTGTCCTGCTTGTCCAATTTGAAAACTCACTGTTCTTTATTGGTTTCTTTTTTTTTTTGTCTTTCTGTTTTTTTTTTACTTGTATTGTTTTAGTTGAAGGATTATTTATCTGCATAGCCGGACATCACTTGGGGTAAAATAATTGTTTCTCTTTTTTCCAAAGTTCTGTGTTTGTTTTATCGTGCTGTTGTCAGCGTTGTTGACTTGCAACCATATTTAGGCATATTTAAATGTTAAAAGGGTTTCAATTGTTAAGTATGTTCTCATACGTATTGACTACTTTTACTACAAAGTGTAAATATTAAAACGTGTCTATAGCTTAAATCGTTACATCCTCTAAGACGGCGGACAATGCTAAAAAGATACACGTTACAGATTATAGTACTCGTCTATAAACCTTGAAAAAGATACATAACTTATTTTTTACTATAGTGTTGGTCCTTAACAATTTTTGGGAAACCTTTAACGAAATGTGTTTGCAAAGGTGCAAGCATAGTTTAGTGTAAATATTCTTAAATAAACATTTTTTTTATTCGTTGAGATTTTCAAGTATCTTGAGTCCATCTTGTTAAGCTTCTTTCCCAAGAATGCTGCAAGTATTTTAAATGAGTTGTTTACGCTTTTGTTAAGAAGACAAAGTACTTCTTAAGCAGACTTATTGGTATTGTTTATTATTTCAGTTACTATTTATAGAATTTATGTTTTTTTTTGTTTGTTTAAAATTTATAAAGATGTAGGGAGCCAAGTTAAAATTAAGCGGCATGTTTTATTTACAAAAGTTAATTGGCTAGTTTTGTTTACACCTTGGGTCAGAAACTAATTAAGTTTTGTTAAAGAAGAAACCGTTTTTAATAATAACAATAATTAGAATTGTAATCTCAAAAAATTCTTAAAATCATTCTACCATCCGTATGCAAGCAAGTTTTGGTATTCCGTCTAATTTTGTGAATGAAACACTGTGGTATACTGACGCTTTTTAAACTACCATTATATATACTACTATTTTATACTCAAACTACAGTCTTTCACTCAGACTATCTATCATCTTTTATTCAGACTTTTACTTTGACTACAGTATTTTTCTGACACTATCGTCTTTAACTTATACTACTTAATACGTCTTATGTTTAAACCACCATTTTGGCAGATTTGTGCACACTAAGGTATTATACTCAGCAAAGCAATTTAACTGAGACTATAGTTTCACACTATATTTTTGAACTTACACTACACTACAATGTTTTGTTCAGACTGCCGTATTAGAGTCGGACTAAAGTCTTATACTTATATTTACTCATTTACTCAAAATACCCTGCGGGAAATATGTGTCAATTGGTTTTAAAGCACTTATCCCGTGACCAGAGAAAACAGTTTTATAATAAAAAGGAAAGAATTGTGATAGTTGAAAACAGAACATATTACTTAACTGGTGATAATGTGTTTAAAGAGTACTTACTCCAGAAGGTAATGGCAAACAACTCGTCATCTAACCGAATTTTGTGTGGGTAATGACTAATTATACCTGGTTATATTACTTAAAATGAAGGAGATCAGTCCTTTTGACATGGTTCATTTGGGACAATATCTGCGACAGGCATTATTCTAACCGAAATTGAAGGTGTCCATTTAGGTTGTTTCTGTGACCTGTTACAAAGCGTCAAAAAGGTGTCAAATAACCCCTTCGTAGGACACCACCATGTTAAGGTGACAAGTCCCCTTCATATACAGCGTTATAACTCTAACTTTTCCAGTATTTTGACAAAATTAACCATATTATGGTCAAAATTAACAATAATATGATCAATGTTAACCATATTATGGTTATTTATTTCATTCATTTTTTTTTTAATTTGTTTGTGTCAAATTATAATTTTATATAATTTTTTATTCCTGATTGGTGTTATGTTCCACTTTAAAAAAAAAATTCCCTTTGATTCATATTCCAGCCTGTGACGACCTTTATTACCATTTTTACTGGTCTACTAGTTTATTTTACGTAAATTTTTGGATTTTAGTCAATAATTAAAATAAAATGAATGAGAATTTTAAGCAAACCAAGCAACTATTGTTAAATTCAAGCAACCAGAATGTTGTTGCTTTTTAAACATATTATTTTAAATTTAAAATTAAACATACACCCCCGTATTTTTAAGAACGATTATTAAATTTAACAAACGTTTATTAAGGAGAATTTTCATACAAAATTTGTTTTGTAAACCTTTACAAAATTTAAAATTTGTTTATAAATACAGGCGTATATGTTTTAAAATATTATAATTTCGACCATATTATTGTTATTGAATATTAACCATAACATGGTTGGAGGCAACCATAATATGGTTATAGCTTTTGGATGGATGAATTTAACCATAATTTGGGTACCGTGATAATAATATAGTTAAGGTAATCATAATATGTTTAAGTGTATAGTTTATTTAAACATTATATTGTTAAAATCAACCATATTTGAAGTTTTAAGGGAGGTAAACACTTTATTGTTAAATAGAAACAAAATATCATCAATTTTGATAAAAGTTTTGCTAAAAACAACAAAAGTTTGATTGTTCCCATTGCAGGAACCATAATATGTTTTTTTAAACATACTTTAACCATGTTTTTTCTCTGCGTGATATTCAACTTTTATATTGTTTAAATTTTGTCGTTTTATAATCGAACTACAATTTACCTTTTAATATTCAGATTATTTTATTTAACTCTCTTATACATTATTGTCCTCAAATGAACTTTTTTTTGAATTGATTACACATTTATATCTTTGTTATCATTCTTGTAAAGCCTTCTAAAACTTTCAAATAAAGACTTTTTGTCCTAATAAAACCATCATTAAACAGATAATAAAACTATATTTATTCAAGTCGAAGCTAATAATTTTATTATTAACCAAAAGAAGATTTTCATATTGAGTCTCTTTTAAACAATACAAATATAAGACATAACAATAGACTACAAGTAAATTATGTATGTATGTTTTTTGTTGTATGACTGACGCCAAAGAAAAACAACAAAATATTGTTTTAAACAATCATACAACTGACAGACTGAATAATAAAAACAATATAAACAGACAAACAAAATTTAATAATAATTCGGAAGTGCTGACAAGGTATGTCTCTATTTACAATTTCTGGAGTAGAATACAAAAACATTTGACTTTGAAATAATGCCGCAATCAAATAAAAATACTTGCGACAAAAAGACAAGAATCATCTACCGATTTATGGATTTACCCTTTTTTCTTGTGCCTGGCTGGAATAAGGCAAAATATGCAGAAAAAAAACAAAGAAATATAAATTTAAAAAAGAATATTTGTAGTTGAAACTAGCACATACATGTGTAACAGCTTCTAATTGCATTGGACCTTTATCTGAGCAAATAAGATGGGGTTTTAAACACCATTTGCAAAAAGAAAAAATCTTTCCTACTGTCCACCCAGATCCAAGTCTTACACTTAAGTCATTGATTTATCACGAGACTGCCATGTCAAACTCATGCTACTGTACTCAGACAACCGATTTAAATTAAAGCTACTGCCTTATTCTTAGACTAACACTTGTCCCACAATTGTCATATATAGTCAGACCACCGACCTATACTCTATATCGACTTATACTCAAACTGCTGTTTTATACTCAGACTACCCTAATAAACTCAGACTCTCAGGCTAACGTTTTATACTAACGTCTTATACTGAAACCATCATTTCGTTTAAATTTTAAGATGGTTTCCAAATATATTTGTTTCCCACAGAAACAGTGTTTAACTCATGTTTAATTATGACTATGTATTTTTAGACAATTGTTGACTATTCAATACCCCTTGTCAAAAATAACAGGAAGCTTAGAGCAAACATTCTACATACAACCAAAGACACAACATGCAACAAAAACTAAACCGTAAGAATAAGAAATCAATGGAAAATGTTTAGCAACAAAAAAAAAACTATATTGAAATTTATGATACATTTGACTGTTCCTTGTTGCCTTTGCTGCATCTATACTATCATGTGCAGCAGTAATTGCAGTGCTACGCACATGAAACAGAACAACGCTCAAACTCAAACTGTGTGCAACGGCATAATGTGGAAATATTGAATATATGTATAATAAATTCTTGTTAATCCGTTGAAAATGATGTCATAATAAATCGTTATTTATGTTTCTGCTCTCAACATATTCTATTTATTTCTTATTGTCTTAAATTTTTTTTCTTTTTCTAAACATTTTTGACAAGTGTCTTTGTAAGTAAAAAAATATCCATAGCTGACACTAGGACATTGATCTGAAACATTCTCTTTGCTCTGTTATAGATTTATATCATGTATCTTAGAACATCTGTATTTGGCTTTTTATGATCTCTAGACCATAAATTTTAATGTTGTGTTTAAAAGCATCTGATTAACATGACAAATTTGTCGAAAATTTATTTAAAAATTTTGGAATAAGAAAACTAGTTTTTTCTAATTTAAAAAAAAATAAATAAATAAAAGTATAAATTGTCTGTCAGTGAAATAAATCAAGATTAAGGGAATACTGAAGAGATGAAAAGTTGCAGATGGAAGTAGATTAATAAGGATTTAAAAAGTTTATTGAGTAACGCACAAACTAGTTCATACCATGTTATACGCACACTATGAATTGAACAGGGTCCGTCAAATAATTTTTTTTTTGAAAATGCTATAAAAAAAACTACCAAATATTTTCTCAAATTTCTTTTTTTATTTGAAAGTACAATCCTTCCGGTTAATAATGGAAAATAATTTTATTCAAATGGCTGCTTACAAGATCGGTCCAATTTTTAAGCACATTATCGATTGTGTGCACCTGTATTTCACCAATGGCTTCACGAATATTGTTTTTTAAAGCGAGTAATATCTATACTTCCATCGGTCTTACACGTATGACACAAACTAACACTCTGAACATATTATTGTAGTCAGACCGCCGAAGCGCGCCGTCATATACTAAGACTACGTCTACCTACCGTTTATAAAAAGACTACCGTCTTCGTCCTAAAATTTTTCTTATACTAAGACTTCCGTTTTCGACCCGGACTGCATACAGGCTTATACTCAGACTATTGCGTATATCTACATAAAGTCTTATACTTAGGGCCATTATTACAACTTGACAATAGTTAAAAGTCGGATTTTGTTGGACCGATAAATAGCTTTGCATTTATTTCCATTTATTAAAATATTTTGTTTATTTATTGGTCGTTTTAAATGGCACAAACAATTTTTACAATTTTTTTTTTTTTGGCAGCCTTCGATAAAAATTAGTGATGACAATGTTTGTAGTTGGCATAGTAATTTAAAATAAATTGCCTACAACTGATATAATTCGCTCTCCAAATTGTGTGTGACGAATTACGTAATTTGAATCACGGGAACGGGAAATACACTGTATTAATGTGAGTGATAAGGGATTTCAGAAAGACATCTCTACGTTACCCACAGCTATTGAAGGGTAAGACAAGGTATTCTCAGACAATAACGAGAGTCATAGAGATCATGCGATAACAAGGCACAAACGAGAAGCACCTTTGAAGTTAAAATAGTGCATGTCAGTGCTTTAAGTGAACTACGTTAAATAAAAAATGGAAAGTTTTATTTTACACTTAAACATATTGTTAAGAGCCTTGTCAATATGCTAAATATTTTCTTAGTACTTGTTCTATTTTAATTCCCAGTATTTTGAGAAACCACTCAGGCTTTTCAACGTTTTGGAAAAATCTATTAGCCGACTATAGTAGTTTCACTACTATCATTTATTCACTATGACTTTTTCTTTGGCGGTTTTCTTTTCTTAAGTGTCATTTATTGCTGTCAACCTTTGACATTATACATGTTTTTTGCGGCAAATATTTAATATACCTACAGCTAACTCTTTAGAATTTCTTAACAAATCTCTATTCCCAGCCTAAATAATAACTGAACTTTAGTTGACACTCACATACCACAACGGAAAGAACAACATACAACAACATAAAGACAGACAGATAGACATGCACTTGTATGTCAAAACAAACGATTATAACATTTCCGGTTTCAATGCAATTCTTCTTAAACAGTTGATTTTGTTTTTAAAGAAAATACAAAAAAAAATTAACAACTCAAAATAACGTTAATGTCGACATTTTATTAACACTTATAAATAAAACGTTGTAGTACGTACTCTTTTTCTGTAAAGTATGTAGTTCAGATATTGAAATGGGTTTGCTCGTGTATTCTTAATCGTTTTGAGCTTTTAAGACAAAGATTAAATACTTGTGCATCAAATTCATGTACCAAAACATTGTAAGAGTATGTGATGTAAAGTGTTAACGACTTCAAAAGTATAAGAATATGTGAAGAAAATAGCCTCATACACATGTTGATAGTATGACTGAAAGTAAAGTACTCAGAAAATATGAAAAGCAAATTTCAGACTACCGATTTATACCAAGACTTAGGCCTGTTTTCAAAACTTACCGATAGCTAAAGCTAGGATTTTATCGGCCGTTTAAAAGCTTTAGGTAAAAGAAAAGTTTGAACAATGGAACACTTTTTACAAGGCCATTTAAAGTCTACTTTGAGCTATCGGTAAGTTGGGAAAACGGGCCTTAGGAGTTTTAAAAACGTACTACCCTCTTATACTTAGACTTGTGACTAAAATTTAGAAGAGGCTAGAGCGCCAAACCAGAAAATCATCTTATACATCCTTCAACTAAGTCTATCATTTCATTCTCTTATACTTCTTATACTTCTACTCAGTCTTCCATCTTTTCCATTCTCCGTTTTTTAAAACAAACAATTTTTTCATTTTGGATCTATCATCTATGCAGAATGTTGTTTTCTTTTCTGTCTGATACTTTATCATAACTTTTCTAATTTAATCATTCTTTAAACTCCATTTAATATTATGTACCATCGATACTACCGATAGTCTTAAAATATCGAAAATATCGATAGCAAAAATATTAATATCGGTAGTACTATTTTTTAATACAGCTATGAAAACATGTCGAGCCCTGCTTTCGATTATATCGTAAGCGATACTATTCAAGCTATCGTAAACGACAGGTACTATGATCAATTGAATCTCAGCATGCTCTTAAAAACAATCGAATGCGCTATAACAATTTTAAAAATAATTAAATTCATAATATGAAACCAAATAAAGCGCTGCACGACTTAAGTTAAAATAAATAAAAACCCTCTCCTGTTGAATTTGGCTTTTGTCGCTCTTGATATCATCGCAAAAAGGGCTCCATGTAACAGCAGCTATAATCACAGAAATATCAAATGTTTTTGTAATGTTGTAAAATCATTACCACTTTTATAAAAACGCGTTGAAAAACTCATTAATTTTTACACTTCAAACTTTGCGATAGCCAAATTATAAAAATTTAAAAAAAAATTTTAAAAGTTTAAAATATTTGCAAATTTGCACAATTTTTTGTAAACATTGGTACGGAAAGTTTCTGGAACAAAAATGCAAATACAATAGCGGTATAAGGACCAAAATACACGTATCAAAATACTCGTCAAGCATTGTAAATTTAGAAAATTATCTAAAGTTACAATAAAATTACAAAAAAGTCTATTTCATATCAAATAGTTAATGTCTTTTGTTTTTTTTTCAGTATTTAAAAGTATGTAGTTTTAATTGTTAAAAAACTTAATACTAGAAAAAAATAATTTTTAACTGAAACCAGCACAATTTTTCAAAAACTATCATCTAAAATAAAGTGCGTACAAGCAGGGCTTTGGAGTCGTCCGAAAAATGTACTAACTCCAACTCCGACTCCAAACGCTGAAATTTTTTAAGTGCGGCTCCGACTCCGACTCATGACTCCGCCTACTACTATAATCTTGACTCCTCTAAATGTATATGAGACTCAGTGATGTTAACTTTGATTTTTTCATTACCGTACGGCTTTCTAAAGAGTTTTTGAGATGAAATTACCGTACGCAAACATTAATGTGCTGTTTCCAAATGACAGGCGATTGATTATGCAGTAAAATTTATATGAAAAGCACTCAGTCCATCGCCTTTCATTTGGAAACAGCGCATAAGAGCAGTATTCATAAACCATTTATTTAAATTTTAAATGTGTATTAAGAAGATAATTTTTATTTTGGAAAATTTTTTTAAAATTTTTTATGCCGAAAAACTTTGGAGTCAGAGTCGCGAGTTTTTGTGGGTACTACCTCAACTCCGACTCCACAGTTCTGCACACACGTCTCTTACATACTTTAAATATTTAAGATTATATACTTTCAATAAAGTGATAAAAACTACGAACTATAGCCTGATAACAAATTAGTTAAAGTTTTCCTACTCAAGTACAAACATTCAGTCGATAGTAATATCGATAAATCGATTGTGAAATTTATACTATCGATAAATATCTATCGTCAATAGTATCCCAGCACTACCTTATACTTTAACTATTATGGTTTATTTAAAAATAAATCTCATACATATTTAATCATTTAATACTGAGTTCACTATCTTTTACTCAGACTATCATTATATTCTGATACTACCGAGATATATTCGATTCAACGTTATCCTTACAGATATTTAAATTTTCTCGAAATTTTGTTAGTTAAATTTCCCGTCACACTCTTCTCGTTAACATGTTATTTCGATAACAAGTTTTCCCATACATTCAAGACAAGTTTCCTTGAATATTTATTTATTTTGCATTTAATTTATAAACCACAAAACAATGTTGCAAATGTCCACACTCAGAAGTAACTATGTTCATTTATCTGTAACTCCAAGTACTTGTATCTGTATAAGAGTCCAAGTACAATTAAAGTAACTAGGAAATATGCCTTTTTTTCCTGAGAATATTTTTGCACCCAAATGGATTTGTTGTTTATATCCAGAGGAATATATTAACTTTGATGATGATGTTGATGACAACGACGGACAAAATGGAGAAGAATCTGCTTAAGAGACAACCGCCACTAAATGGGTTAAAATGTCGTTCAAATGTCAAGTCAACAACATTATGACTTTGACTTGTTAAACAAACTTATAAAATACACACATACATTTATATTTCTACTAAGTTGCAGATAGACAAGAGCTGTGTTATATTTGACGTTTGTTTTAAAGAAAGATTGTTTTAGATAGAAATTCTCATAGATTTAGTTAGAGTGTGACTGCTGCCAATGACTTTATGAATATAATATACGTGTGTGTGTGTGTGTTTGGTTGTTCTTAATGTTAAACAAGCCGAAAATGTTTGCAATGCTTTTAGCATGTTAAAACGAAAATTACTTGTAGTAAGTGTAAGAAAAAAAATCTTAGCCTTAGCAGCGCAGTAGGCGATATAGTGTTTAAAAGGGAAAAAATTGTATTAGAATTTACTAAGCTTTCGATCTTATAAATAAACCATATTCTTGATAAAATTCCAAGTTATTATTACAATCGAATTTGATTTTTTAAGAGAATGTAGTGCCCATTTAAAGTCTTATACACAGAAGACTAAGTCTTAAATCGAGACAAATGTCTTAACATTAAAGAACCTTATAACCATATTGATGTCTTAAACTTAAAATAAAAGGTTGTAGCTTGGGACAAGCTAATTCAGTAATTAACTTATACCATCCCTTTACATTCAAACTAAAGTCTTATGCACTGATACTTAGACCATGTTCTTATACTAGAAATACAGTGTGAAAACCACAAAATGCAGATTAATTAAAACAATTGTATTTTACGCGGAAAGACCTGGAAAACTTACTTATAAATTTTAAGGGCCGATGTTGAATGTGAACCACACCTAAACGCCAAGCTTATTTCAGCATTTCATTTGACATTTCTCAATTTCAGACTAACACAATCGAGCAACGCCTTAAAGTTATTCAGGCTTATTATGAAAATAGGCGTTCAAAACAAAATGCATATCGTGCACTTCGTGATTCGGTGATGAGGTTAGAATCACCATAGTGGATTCGTCAATAAGCAGCATTGCCGCATTTGGGTCTTTGATTATCCAAGAGTGATTGTCAAAAAACCAATGCACCCACAAAGATTGATTGTTTGGTGCGATTTATGGGCTGGCTGTATCATCGGGCCGTATTTTTTCCGTGGTGGCGATGTCAATTAGCCGCTAAATCATGTGATTTGACACCGTTTGACATCTGTCGTTTAGGTTATTTGAAGGAAATGGTGAACTTCGATAAGCCAGCAACAATTCAAGGGCTAAAGGATGAGATAATTCTGCACATTTACGGCATAGAATTATGTCTCAGTGACATCGAACCTGTGGAGGTGTGCCGCCGAGTTCGCGCTGGCCATTTGTCCGATATTTTGTTCCTTACATAATTGAACCATACCAATATTATCATAATAAAAAGAAATGACAATTATTTCCTAAATAAACTACCCTTTACTTAAATGGTTTTCGCAAAACGAAGCCATTTATGTTAAATTAAAACTTTTGCCTCGTATTCAGAGAACCTTAAATTAAGGCTAATGTCTTATAATCAAGACCCGGATTTTTATGCATATATGTTGTCGTCAGTCTGAGATCAACATAAACTTAATATCTTTTCGAATCAAGAAATTTTAAATTAAATGGCATTTATTTGTTAGTGCATATTTTTGCATATTATGCTTTAAATGCATATTTTTGCATATATGGGAAAAAATGGGGAACTAATATTTTGCAAAGCACATCGCGTTTTGTCGCATATTAGGAGAAGTATCCAATCCAACATTGCGGCGAAAGTGGTTGAAATCAGTTGTGTATTATACTGAAAATTTTGAATTCAAGGATGTGATGGAACGATGGTAATGCATTACCAAAAAACAAATTTACCAAATATAAAATTTCGGATAATTTTTAAGTCTTCAAATTACGGATTTATCTCTGAGACTATTGTAAAATTAGAGAAATCAAATCCATTGAAAATGCAAATTTAATTAATTGATAATGTCATAAATAGAATGTATGCAGATAAGGGTAACTTAAGCAACTTAAGCATCAAACTTTATAAAGTTTTTAGCAATATGAAGGACACAAAACAATAACACGAACTGCTGGCATATTTAATTTACGAAAACAGCGTAGTGGAAAATTAATGTATATGAAGTTATGAGTTTTGTTCTTAATTAATTTTATATGAAGGTTCACATTTCTATCTAACAAGTGACTTAATTTACATTATTGTTTTATTTTATATTTTGTGTTTTACTATATTTTTACTTTTGCTTTTTTGGTGTACCTTATTTTCGTTAACGAGACTGAATTTTTAGGGGTTTTATGTTATTTTAATGTTTTGTTTATGATTAAAAAATGTGTTAGGAATAATTTAAAGTGCATATTTTTCAATTTATAGCGCATATTTTTCTATTTTAAGTGTATGTTTTATGCGCATAAAACTCGATTTAAGCTGCATAAAAATCCGGTCCCTACTTATAATCCAACAATGCTTTTTTTTTCTCAGATAACTATCTTAATTTTAGAAAACCATCAGTTAAAAGTAGTATCCCAGTAAAAAAAATTGGATTTTTTGAAGCACTTAGAGAAAAAGCGCATAATCCAGCGCTTCAATAAGAGAGCTCTCATAAAGCAGTAAATGATAAAGAATGGAATATACAAAAAGCTACTACTTTAGTGCTGACAACGAAGCAGGTTTTAAAGAGAAAAAAATTAAAATATATTATGGTTTACGAAAATTATTGAAAAAATGTATTTAAACCAGTAAAAGAAAAACATTAATGAATATGTTAATGTATGTCACTTTAGGAGTGCTTTGTTTGCATGTTAAATGCACCGCTTATTGTCAGCAGAAAATAGTCCTCCAAACCGGGAACATCCCATACAAAAATCATTCATCTTATCAGCAGGTTTGAAGCGATTTGAGGTATGAATTCATACATAAAACCTGCTTCTGTCGGAGCACATTTTTAACTGGGATATTTTAACAACAAACATATACAAAGACTTATACAAGTTAAGATACCCAGCGGTAAATATAAAAAGGACCGCTAGTGGCACGGATTTTTGAAGGTCTCTTTACTCCTTTCTAAAACATTTGTTTCTTGTGCTATGCTGCCTTCAGAAATATGCCTTCTAGGAGGTATAAAGGGCATCCTTGGCGCTGCTGGGGCCAAATGAAAGAATTTAATTTAAAAGATAATGCATAAGTACTAAAATTTGGACCCTGCAGCGCCTAGGATGCCCCTAGATGGGTCAAATGTATGAACGACCCCACATTACTTTTCATCTCAATCGTTTATTTCTAACACACCTACCCGCTATCTCCATTCCTTAAGAGCGCTCCTATACAAAATGTTCAATGCAGACTAGAAATATATTGCAGAAAAGTCCCACAACAAGGAGTCGCCCCTTGTGCGATATAATGTATGACCGCCCTCAATTAGTTTTTTGCCTTTTATCTCCTCTTCTTAGGTGGACTCCCATACAAATATTGGTTTTTATGAAATTCTTAAAATAATTTAAATGATTCGTCTTTTGTGAATAAAATCATAAGTTGCTAGCAGATTTTAATCATTCAAGGCTTGTTTTGTTTGCAATTGGAAAAAAATTAGAAGCATAACTGCATTTTCAAATTTTTATAACTTTTTAACCAACAAAATTTCGAAATGTTGCTAAAAAATTTCTAAAACGACTAAGCATATTAGAAAAGAGTTTAACTTGACTTAAAGGAAATTTAATTGCGCAATTTCGGTTTTTATAGTAATTTTAATAAACTAAGCCATTATTAGTTACGCGAATATATGTATGTTGTGCAACCTCCTCTATATTCAAATTAACGGTATATCTCGAAAACCAGAGCTTACCTTGGATTCAGCGTACCCAAATTAGGTTAAGACGCCAGGTGCCCGGCTTGTCTGTTTTTTTCAACTAGCACAGTGTAGTAAGTCTACTTAAACTACCCAATAAAAAATGGAGTTTTGTAGGGGATAAAAGCACAATACCCCCATAGAGGCACTACTTTTTCCTCTCTGCAAAAGAACAATTTGATAACAAATTGCGTTATAAAAACGGGATTTACAGAAGCACATTGTTACAGAATTTTGATTTTAATTATTCACTAACAACCTGCTCACTTATAAGGAAAAATGCGAAATTATTCAATCATTTTTATTAACTTAAATAAAATATTCACTTTAAAGGTATTCGCTTCTCTGCTCTTTCTGGGTAGCGTGTAATAGCCAACGCATATAACAGCGTTCATGAAGTTTTCTTGCTTCCAGAAACCTAAAAAATGTTTTACTGGAAAATTTCTTTATCCAAAATACCAACACTAAGTCTCATATTAAAACTATGCTCCTATACATGGAATTTAAGTTTTTATAGATAATCTAAGCACCGATATTATGGTCCATATTACACTAATCTCTCTGTAATATTCAGTTCTAGTCTAAAGAAAATTTTATTACCCCTTACCAATCCCTTCTTTACCCCTTCTCTGATTAAACTTAAGAAACGTCCACGCACACGTTGACGCCAAAGAAGATGTCGTCCATGTTAAAGTATAAATGAATAAAGTGTAGTAAATGTTTACACAAGTATATGAGTACAACCAAAAATCAAACTATTGCAACAGAGTACAAGTACTAAACAATTCGATTAAAGTTTTATTTATTCAAGTCTTAACATGCAACAAAGTGATGTGAATAAGCTTAGCAAAACTCAGCTTAGCAGATGCTGCTGCTGCATCATGATTTCGTTAAGAATTGCACAAAACATGGCCACAATTTTGAAAGTTACTGCACACAAAATAATGTAACCAGCAACTCAACAAGTCTGTTCAACTATTCGAGCATCCATCCATCTGTCCATCTAAACAGGCATTCGTCTATTTATCTAACCGTATGTTTGACTGTTCGGTAGTCTTAACGACATTTTACTTTTGGAATATTCGACACCTTCTTCTTTAACCGTCCCACCCCCTAAAACAAGTCTTGTTGGTTCTCGTGTAGGTCCTTAATAAACAAGCAGGCTTAATATCTTTTTTTTTTTTTTTTGCTACAAAGAATGGTTATTGTATGGCAAAGCTTATTTTTTTTTTTTGGCTAAAGTGATGTAATTCTTAGAAATATGTAGCTTTAAATTCACATTCTAGGTTTTTTTCTATTCACATGAAAACGTCTGCATGAACCCCTTCTCTGTTGATATTTTTTTTTTGCCTGTATTTAAGTGCAAGTACTTGTTACTCGAGTGTTGTTCATAGACATATGGCAACACGATATATTGCTGTTAGAAGTTTCGTTAGTATTTGGTTAAGTTGCATGTATGTTTTCTTTGCACTTGAATGTATCAAAATCATACCAAACAATACTAGGCCACACAGTTTACATCTTGAAAAATTAAAATGATGTTCTAAGGTTTAAGGTTTTCTAGTCGTGTGTTGTTGCTCTCGAAATTTATGTATGGGGTGTTGCATAAGACTTCAGCAAAAAAAAATTTTAGTATCAAAACATTTTTCTAGACTAAGAAATTTATTCTTCGTAAACACAGTGAGCTGACTAAGCTATACTTAGGAAATTGATTGTCTTGTAACCAGACTAAAATTTGTAAGTCTTTCACTAAGACTAGGAATTCATTTTGTGATAATACTTTTGTTTTATGCTGATAATAACGTTGTTTCCTTGACTAACCTTTTAATTTTTTTAAAACTCATATACATGATGCCAATTTTCTTGTGCTAAGGTCTTGCTTCATACAATAATGGTAAACTAAAGTCTCTAATAAAGGCAACCATCTTCAACTATTCTAACCGTTTTGTACTCTAAAAATCGCCCTATACTCTTGGGACCTTCTTTTATGAAACTATTGGTTTATACATCAGTTACCATCTTGTACTCAGCAAACTATTTTATACTCATGCTACGGTCATATACTTAGACAACCACTCTTAAAATTTACCTTTTTTTAAACTATCGTTTTACTCTCTGTCAACTGTAAACTACTCATACTGCCGTGTAATATTTACTGTCTTTTATTGTGCTTTAATATTAATCATATACTCGGATTGCAAAGTTATACCAAGAATACGTATTTTTTACACTAAAACTTATACATACAGCCTTCCAGCTTAAACCTATGGCTAACAAATCAATGAATATTTAAAAGTTGGTTAAGTTGAACTAAACTTTAATTTATGTGTAGTTTGATTTTAAGAGCTGTAAATCAGTGCCCCATATATTGTAGTGCAAAAAAAAAATAATGTGGCAGCACTACGATAAATCCTGTAAAATTCATATGATTTGTATTGGCAGTTTAAATGCCCAATTTTATGCGTTTATAGATGGTTTAAATATTTACTGAATTATAGATTTGCTGTTTTAAACATATCTTAAACCAAGAAGAGAGTTTAACTTGTACGGATTTATTATCTGCGGATTGTCATAAACCATTTAATGCTAACAACATCTTACACTCGAACTTTATTTCATACTCACACTGCTTCCATCTTATACTTCAACTACCGTCTTCTACTTTCGTCCTATATGCATTGAATGTATCACATCATACTCTCACTGACATATGCTTCTTCAAATATTTAGAGTACTATTTCATGCTTCAATTTTGTGCTCATAATGCCGCATTGTGCTCGAAAATATATTAATTTAAATCAGCGTTTAAAAAACTAGAGTCAAAGTAGAAAAGCTGCAATTTCTTTTACTTCTTTATTTCATTTGTCATTGGCAAAAATAAACTGCTACTTTTACGTCCTTTTCATTAAATGAAAACAGTCGCTGTCAAACCAACTCAAAAAGCGAAAAATTGTACACGAATTTTCGTTTTTTATTCGACAGTTTTTACTTTCGACTGCAGTTTTTTTCAACCCTGGTTCAAATACATACCATAAAATATTATCTTCTTAATTCAGATATTTCTGTATCTCAAGGAATGACCCATATTTCTCTCTTTACAAAATTGTTCCTTAACAACATTGCAGCTTTAAGATTTGACGCGACTTTGATGTTTCGGCAATTGGGATTGAAGTTTAAGGTGTGAGACTCTGGCACTCTAAATAATGCTGCACTTTACTCAAATCATGCTGACAGGTGAAAGAAGATCTTGTTGTTGTCGTCATTATCATCTTCATCATTATCATTAAAACAAAAACATCATTATCATCATGAACGTTGAACAAGAGCGACCGCAACTTAAAAATAAAACAGAAACACATTTGAAGGAACATGCAAGTATGTTGTGGCTGGTTGTTGAAGTGTCTCATCAAGCCTTTAAAGCGCTAAGAATAACATCGACAATCGTCAAAGAATAACAATGACGTAGCGTTGAAAGCCGGCACCTTCCTTCAAGAAAACAAACACACACACAAACACAAGAGGACCACTTAAAGCATAGTTACTTACAGGTTGCAGAATTTAGGAGAAATATACAGATGGATGGATAGGACGGGACGAATGGCTGATGGCTTGTTGGCTAGTGGAAGTGTGGTAGAAAGGTATGCACGCTTATTATAAAGATACCAAATAGTAACACATAGTGGTTACATTCTTTTTGATACTTGGATTAAAATGTGTATATTTAAAGGAGTTACGCTACATCAAGTAGATGGAGGTTTAAGATTCAAAGGTTGTTTGTTTTTTACTTGAATTTTTATTAATTTGACTGACTTATACTATTATATTACTTAATCAAAAAATTATCTACACTAGTAGCATTAAGATACTGAGATTCAAGAGCCTTTCACTTATACTATCGATGGTTTTAAAGTAATTTGTATTAATAATCTCTATACCAAAACAACAAGTAGTCTTATACTAAACTTTCAACAGTAAAACTTATGAGATATCATTAAAATCATATTCATTAATGACAGTCTTCTACATAATTAACAGATAATTTTATATGAAAACCGTGCACCAACTTATTTTCAGGTAAGAGATCCTCTTATATTACTTCCAACATTTTTCAGATATCCCTTATATCCGTACTATCGACTGTGTAATATAAAAAATACTTCTATTACGAATTGACTTAAATTAGTTAAATTTAAAAATTTGGACAAAAAACTCATTTTACGTTTAAGATATTATAAGTCTTATACTTAGCCTTCTAATTATTTAATAACTTAACTAAAGCATTTATGTCTTATAATCCTATCACATCTTATACTTAAGCTTATTAAAATTAGGTAAGACCCTTCGTCTTAGTTTTTGGACTGTCTTATACTTTAACTACTAAGATTAACGTTTGCCTTATTCTGAAACAATTAAAACTACAGGCTTAAGTATTGTTGTAATACTGATCGTCTTAAAACCAGGGCTGTGGAGTCGTCCGAAAAAAGTACTAACTCCGACTCCGACTCCAAATGCTGATATTTTTTAAGTGCGACTCTGACTCCGACTCCTGCTATAATCTTGATGCTAAATGTATATGAGACTCAGTGATGTTAACTTTTTTTTTCATTACAGTTTTTGAGAAGAAGTAACCGTACGCAAACATTAATGTGCTGTTTCCAAATGACAGGCGATTGATTATGTAGCAAAATCAGGGTGTGCTGGAAATCGCAAACGCAAAACGCTAGAATTTGGAAGTGGTTTTTAATAAACTTTAAACCTAAATCTTATAATTTTTGGTTTAAAATCCTGTTTAATAGGAAAATATTTGTAAAAAATATATGTCATAAAATTATTTTATTACAAAAATCTTATTTAAAACCGACTTTTAAAATTCTTGCGTTTTACGTTTGCGATTTCCAGCACACCCCTGTATATGAAAAGCACTCAGTCTATCGCCTGCCATTTGGAAACAGCACATAAGAGCAGTATTCATAAACCATTTATTGACATTTTAAATGTGTTTTAAGAAGATAATTTTTATTTTGGAAATTTTTTTTTAATTTTTTATGCCGAAAAACTTTGGAGTCGGAGTCGCGAGCTTTTGTGGGTACTTCGACTCCAACTCCGACTCCGGCACAAAAACATCAACTCCGACTCCAAAGCCCTGCTTAAAACCATACCACTAAGAGTTGTATATTTATACTAGCTGACCCGGCAAACGTTGTTTTGCATATAACACCGTCCGACACTCAATATTAGACACGAACCGGTTGACATAAGTCTGAAACTAGAGATTAAATGGAGCAAAACTGCGTTCACAGTTTTTTATTTTCTGATCCTGTTTCCTTTTAAAAGGTCTTCAAAATTTCAAAGGACTATATTTTTAAAAAAATATTTTAAAATACTTCTGCTCATCCTACTATGCCAAATTTGGTGTCAAATGATCAAGAAGAGTTGTAAAATATTTTACATTATTTTGTTATTATTCTTTTAGGATTAGAAGATGTCAAAAATGTCTTTTCAAATTTCTATCCTTTAATGTCCTTTTAGATTTCCAATAATTTTTTTTAAAACAAATAGTGCGTTGAAGGACCAAATATTGAATACCACATGCAATCTTAAAGGATATTAAAGGATAAATATTTTAAAGGACATTTTTGACAACTTTTGATCCTGACAGGATAAAATAAAAATAATACAAAATATTTTACAGCTCTTCTTGTTCTTTTGACATCAAATTTGGCATTGTTGGATCCGCGGAAGTATTTTAAAATATTTTTTGAAAAGTGTTCTTCTTTGAAAGTTTGAAGTCCTTTAAAAAGGACACAGGATCACGAAATGAAAAACTGAAAACGTTGTTTTTCTCCATTTAATGTATAGTTTCACAATTTTATCATCCGGTTCGTGTCTCACAATTTTTTTCTTTTTTTGTCGGACGGTGCAACTTATTTCTTTCAGATGCTACAGTGTCTGCATGCCAAATTTTCAGAAAATCGGTTGATTAGTTGAGAAGATAATAAAAATGATAGGCTATAGTTCGTTCCAGATGTTGCACTACTTGCCTGCCAAATTTCAAGAAAATCAGTTCATTAGTTAAGAAAATATAGGGAAGGGGAGCTTTTACCACTCTTGCTTTATTTCACACCCCAAATAATAAAAACTATAGGTGTGAAGTACTTTCCAGCTGTAACACTATTTGTCTGCGAAATTTTAAGAAAATCGGTCGATTAGTTAGGAAGATAATGGGAGCTTTTACCCTTCTTGCCCTATTTCACATCCTATTCCTTATTTCCTTTCAGATGTTACAGTGTCTGCATGCCCAATTTAAAGAACCCCGGTTGATTAGTTTAACAAATTGGGGAGGGGAGCTTTTACCACTCTTGCTTTATTTCACACCCCAAATAATAAAAACTATAGGTGTGAAGTACTTTCCGGCTGTAACACTATTTTCCTGCGAAATTTTAAGAAAATCGGTCGATTAGTTAGGAAGATAATGGGAGCTTTTACCCTTTTTGCCCTATTTCACATCCTATTCCTTATTTCCTTTCAGATGTTACAGTTTCTGCATGCCCAATTTAAAGAAACCCGGTTGATTAGTTTAAAAAATTGGGGAGGGGAAGTTCTTACCCCTATTGCCCTATTTCACGCCCTTAATAATAACAATTTTAGGCTAAAGTTCTTTCCAGATGTTACACTATTTTCTTGCAAAATTTCAAGAAAAACCGGCCGATTAGTTAAGCAGATATAGGGAGGGAGAGCTTTTACCCTTCTTGCCCTATTTCACACCCTACTCCCCATTTTCTTTTAGATGTTACAGTGCATGCATGCCAAACTTTAAGAAAGCCGGTTGTTTAGCTAAGAAGATATAGGGAGGGAGAGCATATGTCCTATTTTGCTCCCTCCAGCGATATAAAATATACTTTTCGACCTAATACACTTACAAATTTTCACAAAAATAAGTCAAGCCGTTTCGGAGGAGTTCAAAATGGAGGGCATTTTGCTGATATTTGTATGGGAATATATAGGAAAATCGTAATGCCATATCTGCGGAACCCCTAAGCCAATTTCGTACCAACGTACCCTGAAATTTTGGTTGAAATCGGTCGACCCGTTTTCGCAGTGTACATCAAAGTGTACACTTCTTTTTATATAAATGACTTATACTTAGACAAATAAATGTCTTATACTGATAGTATGTTTCAGAAAAAACCTAGACTTTTTCTATATTTAGAAAAGATTTTAAACGAAAAACTATGGTCTATTATGATTTAGCTGCTCTTGGAAAATATTACAGATTTTACAACTACAAAATTTGTAACCACTAGAATTCGTATTCTTGCAATATTTTTCGTAAAAGTATACATCATCTCCCAGTCTACTTTGCGGTTCATATTTTGTTCTGAATCTTCTTGCATGATTTTTTAAAAAATATTTCGATTTTTTTTGCCACCAAATTTTTTTTGGGTTCTAATTTTATATAGATTGATGGAATGAGTAGGCAAAAATTTGGACAAGAACCAACCATCCAGACTAGCAAGTAAAAAAGGTGTTTTTTATGTTTTAAACAACAACAATTGTGTGTTTTTGCTTTTAATGTTACATTCGAACAACGATGATCTTTAACTTTTTCTCTGTAAGCTGAACGTGTATTATCACTTTTTTCGTACGACTTGATTGAATGTTTTTTTTTTAGAATTGCTCTTCATTACACGCCTTTTTCCATTTTTATACAAAACATCTTCCATAGTTCTATTGTGAAAATTTAAGAAGAGAATTCCGTTGAAAAGAACGAATCTATCCATTTGATGTGTTAGTAATGATGCAGCCAATGTTTATTTAATGAACTTGCAATAATTTATTTATATGGTAACGTAAACTTCTTGTCTACAGCCGTAAGTATTTGAAATACTTACATCGATACTCGTACATGGAAGAATACAATATTTTTCTTTTTTTTACGTTACCTTTAGTGTGTGTTTATTGCTCATTATATTGATATTACGAGATTAAAAAGGAAACAAAAAGTAAATAAAAGCTTAAGGCAACTAAAGGCACTGATGATGTGGAAGGGCTTTTAAGTACTAAGAAAGTGTTATGACGGAAATATATAAATAAATATTGACGTTAACAACAAGTCAATACTGTTGGATTGAGGAAAAAATCAATATCCGCATAATTTTCTCATAAGCACTAACGTTCTATACTCATGAAATTTGCAGACATTCTTCTTTTATACTTAAAAAAAAAAGATTTTATAATAAAAATATTGGCTTAAAGTGCTCATTTACAGTCTGATCATCGATTTCGAACATTCAAAACAAAAACAGATTTTAGAATTTTGTTTTAAATATAATTTTTTATGCGAATGTAGACGTTCGAAATCGTTTAACAGGCAGTTAATGTATGGTTTTGGTCTGTGACAACAAACTTATAATGAAATTCCAAACATATACATTTATGTTGTTTTTCAGATAAGGTATTTAGTATACTTCGACTGTAATTTGGGCTACTTTCTTATACTATAAGTAAAACTGTATATATATTCTTTCAGTTTAATTTCGAACAACTGTCTTATACTAGAAATACCACTGCATACTCAGGAAATCTGCCTATACTAAGAACAAAGGAGCTGACCATTTGTATCCTTATGATTGTTCCAAGGTTCTTGTTTTGATTTGAAATATTATTCGAGCCTGCTGCTATTTCGGCTGTAAAATTTTCGAAATATACCCTTTTAACAGCCTGGGCAGACCTCTTTACAATCTTCGTCACGGCTACGTTTAGCGCTTTGAGGTTTGGATTATCTAACTTTCATTGTGCTTCATTATTTGGCTTCAGTCTTTAACTTGAGCTGCGGGTTTTTGACAAATCTTCCTTCGAAATAATTATTTTCTTTAACCAATCTTTATAATTGTAGAATGTTATGGTTGTATTTTTCTAGGATTTCTTTTTCACATATCATCACCAAATCACATTGATAAAGAAGGTAATAATTTGATTGTAAAAAAAAAAGAAAAAAATTGTGAAGATGATGATGACGGATGTTTTTAACAAAAATTAAACATTATCGTATAATTAATTTGAATTATGATTGACAGTATATTTTATCCCTTCTACAAACAAAAAATAAATATGTATACAAATAACAACAACAAAACTATGAATGACACAATATACCGTACACTTCATACACTATCAAGCAATCAATCTGTCATGCACGCAATAACACACACTCTCTTTCTTTTCATCAAAGTCAAATCATTTCACCTTTTTAAGAAGGTAAAGGAAAAGAGAAGCATAAAGAAGAGGAACATTGGTTGGACAATGAAAGAAGTTAAATTGTATTCAATCAACAACTTAAGCAATCAATAATAAATTAATGGACGCTTTATTATTTTTTAATCACATTTTCTTTACGTGTATTTATTAATATTTTATAATCTTTCGTATATTTTTTTTGTGTGAATTATTTTGCTGTCTGTTTTTATTTCTCGTTTAATATTTTATTATTTTTCAATTAAAATTAAGAACAGAAAAATATATTTTGTATTCATTTGTCATGTCCTGGTTGCTTTTGTTGCAAGCTGTCATTGTTTGTTTTAATTTTTATGACAATTGCCTTTTTGTGCATTAAGTGAGCATATAACGGTAACTGTTATCACACTTATAAACACACACACACATACACACATATTTTATTATCCTTAAATTAAATAACAGTAGACTCAGGTTTTCTATTTATCTTCCATTTTATATCGTAGTTTCTTATTCTTGGTCATAAATTATATGTTTTTAATAATAAATTAAAAACGTTAAAAACTATTCAAATAGAATTTTACATTACTGAAGGTAACAGTAGTTGTTTTATTGCATTATTCTTAATTATGTTAATTTTGTTTGTGTTTTAAATTTGCAGGATTTCATAGGTGTCTGCCAACAAGCAATGTGATAATCATGTGTTGACAAGGGTGGTGCCAGCCTTAAGTTCAGCGGTGGGGTTTCATAGTGATGATTTAAAAGGGACAGCCACCAAGCCCATTTTATGATTTAAGAACTCCAGTGCTCGATTAGACGAAAGTGGGGAAGTCACGACCCCTCCTTAGAATCTGCACAGCATTTATTAAAAACTTTTTTTATTAAATATACATCCTAATTAATAATTCTTGGCATTTTTATCTCGTAGCTGTAAAAAAAAGTTTTGCAATTTTAACAATTTAAAGCGGTAGTGTCAATTTAATAACTTTTATTTGCAGTAGAAACCATTCGACTGAAAGTTTTGGTTTAACTTTCTCTTACCTGCCCCTTTGAGAAACTGGTTTCAATCAAAATTATTTACAATTTTGTGAATTGTAGTTTTCATAGATCCATAATTTTCGTAGTGAATTCAATATATTTTTATGCGGTTCCTAAAAAAAAATTAAATTTATTTTGTCATAAAAATTATTAAACAATGCCTAACCGGAAATAAGCAACTTCAACGAAAATAACTATCAAGTTTTCTTTTCTGAATATTTCACTATTTGGCCGGAACTTTAATGTCAATAAAAAATAAATTTTAAAATTTCTTGTAAATTAGACAGTAAAGTTGTCTCAATTAAAATATTTACAACTCTTTAAGAAAGGTTTGACTACTAGCTGAATTTGTTAGCCCTTATTTTTATTATTTAAACCAGTAGTGAGCGCTGTTTTGTTGAAAAAAAACTTGATTTTAATTTATTTATTTCAAAATTCAATGAAACCCGTTAAATCTAAATAAACTCCGTAAGATCTAAATAAAAACTTATTTTTTAACAACTTTATTGTTTTTAATGAGAATTTTTAATGTCTTCATAAAAAGTTAATCTTCTTTTTTTTTTTGTTAAATGACGCTTTAATTATTTAATTAACACATTTCCGAAAAAAATTTCCCACATTAGTACGTACTTAAAACTAAACAAAATACTATGAAATGCTTTTAAACAAGAAGAAGCAACAACAATAAAAACTCTTATTTTTTAATATTGACAACCCAATAGAGAAGTGCAACTGAATTTGAAGAAATAAAGGTAAAAAAAAATTGCCGTACAATACGACTTAACAAAAACCACTTACAACAAAATGTAATTAAAACAGGTGTTTCAATTTAACTGAAATTTTCCTTTGCTCTTACAACTACAACAATTACGGCGGCAAACAAACTCTCACACCATGTCAAAATTGTTTATAGGTGTTGTTGTTTAATTTTAACAGCTCATTAACTGTGGCGTTTCATACACTGACGATCTTTTAAAACATTCTACTTAGTACTTGGAATCGTTAGTTGGATAAGCATATGTTTGTAAATTTGCTCGGATTCAACTGCTTAGAGTCAAACAAATCATAGGAAGTATTTAAAGGAATGAAAACATTCGTTTCCATTATAGCCTAGAACAAGTGTTTTGAAGTGGGGATTCGCTAAGCTCGTTAGGTCTGTGACTGATTTCCGGGGGTTGCGCAAGGGGAAAATGTTGTCTTTAAAATTAAAAAAAAAAACATTTTATTAGAACATCGAAAATTTTAAAAAATATATCGAACATTTTTATGGCTTCAAAAGACAAAGAAAAAGTATTGTGCACGTTTATTTGAACGGATATTTCATCATACCTTTTGTTAGCAAATTGCATGAGGAGGACCACGGAAAATATGTGTTTTCAAAGCGTCCGCGATGCAAAAAAGGGTGGAAACCCCATGCTCTACATAGCCATATGTGGAAAGAGTTATATGATTTTGTATTAATGCTTATAGCGACAATAAATAAACGGTTGATAACCATCCGGTCAAGGTTGTTGTCAAGAATCAGGTCGCAATTCTAGCGAAAATTCAATGAACTTTGGCACATATGAAGTTTCATTATTTTACTTAGTCCATAAAAAAAAACCTCCGGAATTGGACTCTGTTGCTTATGAATTGTTCAAAAAAACGTGCAAATATTCACTATTGCTAATGAATTGTTGAAATATGAAAATATTTGAATGAAAATCGACACAAAAAACTTTCTGATGGTAGGTTTCTAGCAGACCAAAGCTCTCACACAAGCCTTAAATTCAGAAAATCACTATCTGCTATAATCTGAAGAATCTGAATTTCCTTTACAAAATGTTGCTTTAGAACAAATGTAATTCAATTAATTAATCCTCCAATTCTACTTCAGTTCAAGTTCAGCTCTGGTTAAGTTCTAGGTAGGTTTTAGATCAACTTTAGTTCGGCCAAAGTTACACGGGCTGCCTACCAGCCAGCTAGCCAGACGGATGGACATCGTAAGATCGATTCAGAAAGTGAATGTTAAAATATTTTAAGGTATTTCAAACATTTTTGATCTGGTTACAAACATCCAGAGGTGTGTAATCATACGATCTATGCGGCTATTTAACAGGTCCGAAACACGAAATTAGCTGCTCTATATTGCTGGAAATAGATGTTGCCGTCTTTACGACCTTGAATTTCAGGCAATAAAAATTTAAAATCATGTCACCGATTATGATTTGTCATGGTATTTACCTACACTCTGCGCTTTAGCTTCAATATTGTCCTCACTAGAGGCTAGATGTTGTCTAATGGGTTGCTTATCATCCAATAACGTACGATGAGCCTCAAATTTTTATGGATGGTATTTGCAATAGCTGTCTCAATAGGTCGATAATGCAAACCATATGCTAATCGAAGTGCATGAAATAATTTTATTTTAAAGACGCCAATTTTCATAAGATAGTTGAACAATTGGTAGACGTTGTCCCGGTGTAAGCATTTCCATGATGAATTGTTAAATACAAGAATGATAAAATACACAAAAAAAAATGATTTTCGGTTAGATGATGTAGTTTGTGCGTGAAAAGGGCTGCTAAGTATAAAAGTCCATAAGATTTACGAATTTTTTTTTTTTAATGTATGCACTTACTTTACCAGCTTGAATTTATTAGCCAATAGGAATGCAGTTTGCAGAAGATTTCAACTTAGTTTTTGGGATGGCGTAATCAGTATTTCTAACATTCTTGGATAAACAATATCTGTGGCATTTTGACAAAACATCTTAAGTCAAATTTAGAAAGTTAAAAAAATGCTGTTAGATATACGAATTTGAAAATTTTTAATAATAAACGAAATTTTTCTTTAATTTCGGTTTATTTTATTATTTGATAAAAATTATTTTTTCACCGAGTTTTTTTAAACTTTTTTTGCTATCTTATCTCGACTTAAGATGTTTTGTCAAAATGTATGCGCTGGACCGATTGACAATAAATTATTTTAGTCGGGAGCCAGCTTTCTCTTAAGTTTAATCCCGATAGGTGGCTCTGTTGTCGTGATATTTAAATTTTTATTTATGTCACAAAATATATTTATTAACAAAATTCGCTAGTATTTAGTTGTTTATTTAGAAAATCCCGAGTAGCGTCGGGACCAAACGGTTCATGCATGTAATCGCATCAGGTGAGAAGTTGGCTGAGGCGAATTGGCTGATTTTTTTATGCGATTCAAAATTTTCGGGAAATGCTTTGTAAAGAATAAAATTCCTGGTAAAACTCGGAAAATTCAAGTTTAAATACCGCGTGATCTTTAAAAAAATCATAAAAAGATCTAATAGGATCACCCTTTACATAGTTGCAGATTTTATACGATTTTTAAAAACCAATTTATTTAGATGTTTCCATTTTTTTAAAGAGCTGCATTACAATTTTAATTTCATTAGCATTTTGCGCTCCAGATACGAAAGATAAAATATTTTTATTACCTCATTAAAACCACAAAAAAAAATTCAAGTTGTTGTATCTGTAAGTTACAAGTACATTTTTATTTTATGATCTTCATTTGAAAATCCTCATGTGTTCTTTTAAAATGGGTACCCATCATACGGTAACGATTTACGAGCATTACCCAACCAAACTTTCCAAAAAAAAAAAAAACCCCCAAAAACCAACTGCACAGCAACAAAGTGCGTATAGAAAATAGCAAAATTCTCTAAAATACTCACAATAGCTTAAAAGTAACTAAAAGGAAAACTTAGTGGCGGTTATGATTATAACTTTATTTCGATTTCTCGTTTTGGTGTAGTTTTTGGTGCAAATGGGAGTGTTCGTTTTTGTGTTGCACATTGTGTTGATTTCTTTGAAAAATTCACATAAAAATTCCATGTTAATTGTTTCATGTTCATTTAATTAAAATTTTTGAATAAAAAGTTTGCTGAGGCGAAGCGAAAAAGTGTACGGTATTAATTATGGAAATTTAGAGAGTTTTAGTTTTCTTTTGGGAAAATTGTTTTGTGTTTTTTTTTTACTTTTGTTTTAATTAAATGCATTTTTTAGAAAAATGTATTATGATAAGTGGATTAAAAAATTTATGAACCATGTTGAATGGATTAAAAAAAATTATGCTTGAGAAAAGCAGATTTCTAAGAACTTGTCAAAAGTTTATTATTCTTTTTTTAGATAATTTAATATTAAAAAAAAAACTTTAATTTTTTTTTATTTAAAAAATACCAGCGATTTCAAATTTCTTATTTAAACGTACTATACAATATTATTTTAAATTAATTAAAAATTTAAATTATTAAATAATTGAAAGTTTGATTAAAAATAAAAATACAAATTCAAAAATGTAAAAATGTAAAATAATTGATTGCAAATAAATTTAAAACAAGTGTTTCTCCACAAGGTTAAGACTCATGATAAATTTGCTTGCGCCAATAACATTTTAGATTTCTTCATTTTAATGAGAATTGTTTGCTTTATGTGATTTTATGAAAGGGGTTTACATGGTACCTAAGAGTCATTTTGGACCTACCAGCACAATATTTTGTCCTTACAAAGTAGCTATCTTTTAAGTGATTGTCGACAATTTCTCATCTTTATAAAATCTATTTTCGGGAGCAGTAATTGTATCAAGAAATTAGAAGCAACATAATTAGATGGTTTATGCTAAGAAAACCTATTCCGGAAAGAAGTTTATGTGGGGGCCATGCGAATTTTTCGACCGGTAGTCAACATTTTCAATAATCTTCCTTCTTATGACAATTAAACTGTATGTACTAAAATTCATTACAGTTATCTTAAAAATCGCTACCTGTACTTTGCGGACGGTCGGACAAAGTTAGATCGATTCAGAGGGAGTGGGTCTAGGAACAATATTTTTTAGGGTCTTACACATCAGCAAAAGCGCATAATACCCTACAAAGAAAAAATAACAATTGATTTCAATTAAAAAATTTGTGATATTTATAAAAAAAATTTATTAAATTTGCACCAGTAAACAAATTTTAATATCAATTAAACGTTTAATTCACTTGATTACACGTTTAATTCACTTGATTAAATTTTTAATTAAAACTAATTTTAGTTTTGATTAATGCTTTGATTAGTGAAAAATGTTGGAGAATTTTTTCTGTGTAACCACTATTATGATGTAGGTATTATTAGCTTAAAACGCTTATCCCTTTAAGAAAGAACGCTTTTAAGTATATAGGGTCCCCTTGAAAGAGCCTTATGGGTTAAGACAGAAAATAATGTCAAAATGGTTGTCGAGAACTTTAAAATGTATAACGTGCAGTTTACTTCACTGTCAATTATAAAGTTGAGCTTATGAAAGTGGAACAAAGCATGATGTCTATAAATCGAAATGAAGTGGAATTGAAATCGAATGAGATTTTGATATCAATTATTTACAAAACGACTCTAGTTTTTCTAGATTACAACAACTTAAAACGCACTTTGAAACCATAGTATGGTTAGCATTGCATAAAATGCGAAATTACGTAGCTTTTATCAACTTTTTTTACATTATATTTTTTGCGTTAATGAAACATTACATCTCAGTAATGAAAATAAGCGTAGCGTTGTAGAATTTATGTCATTAGCGGCTCATACACTTGCAATAAAATTGTTCAAATTTACGAATTGTACAACTATATCGCCAATGTGTATGTGATATTTGAAGGTGGCACAATATATTGCCAACAATCAAAAGCCATTTGATTTTTATTACACAACGAAAAGAAAGTGATGTGTGTTGGCAACATTGTACAGTGCTTTTTATGTTATTCCTATAGGTTATGTTCACCTTTTTATTGAATAAATGAAATCATTGTGCGACTTATTGCATAATATAGGACAAAATAGAAATAATACGGCGAATCTCATATACAATAATATTACAAGTGTATGGGCCACTATAGAATTAATAACAATATAGTATTGTGTTTATGACGATATCGATCTTAATGAAACGATTTGCGAAGCGGAAATGGTGTACTACTTTGACTCAAAAATTATAACAAAATTTATTGCAGGAATGTAAAAAATTGTTACATATACGAATATTTTTTTCTTAGTGTAAGGGATCATGGTAAATCATAGGTAAATATGAACCACTTTCAAATAAGATTTGTAATCAAAATCATTCTGCCATCGATATCTTTTTTTTTTCTAAGGTCCCCAAGAAAACGGTGTACGTCCACTTTGAACCCGCACGTGTAATGAATTTTGCGAATTATTTGTTGCTCCTCTTTGTTTTTTTTTTCAAAATGTCAATCATTAAAAACTCTTCTTAAATCATTCAAACTGAAATTCAAATAATTGTTAACAAAACCAAATTACTTTATATCCTTTTAAATACATACATACGTATGTATGTCTATCCTTCAAACAATCCTTTATGTTCTGAACACAACTTTTCCAATAAAAATATTTTATGTAATTGCAATACATTATTCAAAATTTTGATTTAATTAAACTCTTCAAACATTTCCGTTCCTTTCGTACGAAACATTTCCGTTTAAAATTTTGAATACAAATTTATGTTTATTACATTACGAATATTGTACATTAAATCTATGAACAGCCATGTTTCCATTCATAAACACACTCAAAGCAAAAACAAATGAACTACAAAAGGAGGCATATTATTGAAAACATGTGCTGTTCGTTCCCTGTGTAACTAAAACCGATGGGCCGGGGAAAGGGGAGAGGATAAAAATGAAGACAGAAACAGCCTACGACTACAGCAAGAATAAGAAAGAACAAAATAGAAACGTGTAGAAGATGTAGTAGATATACATGACATAAGGAAACAACTCAATTTGAAAGTTATTCAATGTTGGCAGCATTTAAGCATGAAATCGGTTTCGGTTAAACACTTTGGAATTATAATGGAATCACAGTGAGATGTTGGTGTTTCTGTTGTTATTGTTGTTTTCTTATATGTTGTTCTATTTGTGGTTGTTGTTGTAGTTATTGCTGTTTTCATTGTTTGATGTTTATGAGGTTGACATTAATGTAAATAGGAGACCATTGTTACAATCAACCAAGAAAAATAGAGACGAATATTTCGTTGAGTGAACTGAAACGATGAATGTAAAGTAATAAAGGCGTAAACCACCAATATGTATGAAAATCACAAGTATGTACGAGTATGTGTGTGAGAGTGTGTTTTTTTATGTATTTGACAAGTTGAGAAACCTTAAAATATATTTAAAACATCCTTTTTAATGCATTCAAATGCATTTAATAATGTGTGCGAGTGTGAGTGTCTTAAAACTGCCTGTGGTTTTTGTGGCAGGGACTTAAAGGATTCCTTTTTTATTTTTCTTTCAAATTGTAATATCCTTTAAAACAAAATCTTATTTTTAAAGCGCTCGAAATTCTAAAAATTACTTATGGATTTCAATGCAGGAATTAAAAATGAGGGAGCAAAATATTAGGATTACACATTTAGAAAAAAAGGCTCAAGGGAATTGTTTTGTAAAAAGTGTTTTTTTTTTTGGAGTTGTAGTTGGCAACACTTCTTTTGTTGACCACCCATTTAACAGCTGATAGTTGCTTTTTGTTTAGTTAACTTTGACATTTCATTATGGATCGACTACCACCAGAGCAACGCGTGCAAATAATTGAAATTTTTAATCAAAATAATTCGGCGAATGGGATGAAGCACAAATTGTTATTGATTTTGAATTTCCATTCAGACTTTTATTTCCGGATGAAGCCCATTTCTGGTTGAATGGGTACTTAAATAAGCAGAATTTAGGAGAATCCACAAGTTTTGTCGAAACACCATTATGACCACAGAAAAGTACTGTTTGGTGTGCTTTTTGGGCTGGCGGAGTCATTGGCCAATATGTCTTCAAAAACGGTGATGGTCAGAATGCAAAAATTCTTGAAAATTTGTGTTTCAAATTGTGCCTTTTATGCACCAGCACTTGGTGGCGACATAGCAGAAATCACATTTATCACTTTATGTAGATAATCCAAATTTTCTTGATATTTTATCCATAAAATAGAAGGTAAAATTTTTAAGAAAAAAAATAATAAATACCATAATGTTTGTTAAAAACAGATGCTAGATTTCTCACTTAATCTCTTTTTGTAAAAAATTCCCCCTTTTCTTAAAGCAAGGCTAAAAAAATTTAACCTGTTGTGAAAAGTGCAACCTTTTGAAAAAAATGTAACCTTTTGAAAAAAAAGTCAACCTCTTGAAACAAATTTAACCTTTTGAAAAAAACAACCTTTTTAAAAAAATGCTTCCTTTTGCAAAAAAGACATCTTTTGTAAAAAAAATGCACTATTCTCTAAAAAAAAATGCAATATTTTGAAAAAAAAAAAAAAAAGTGCAACTTTTTGTAAAAATTAAATGTTTTCTAAATAGGCAGAGATAAAAGTGCAAAACAAAACCAGTCCACAGAGATAAAGAATATTTAACGATTGGGTTTCTATTGGGCCTGTGGATCATAATAGACCAATATTAGTAAAATTTAATTGTGTAAATTTTACTACAACAACATTATTCGCTAAAGTTTTAGGCGTTCGAAAGAGTTTTCCTCAAGTGGACTTTATATGGCTCCTGTGGTAAATTGTAGAGCGATCATAAAAAAACTTAGCAATGTGATTTCTAGTCATTTAAACAGAATTTGTGCAAAATCCTATGCCAATCCGTTCGCTGTGCTATTTACATATGTTAGTTGTTTCAACAAAATTATAAACTTCTTAGTGAGATTGTTCCACAGAGATTCATAACTCTTTTCTACTGAACCGATTGTGCTTGATTTCAATTCTAACTGCTTAGGAGAACTAGAACCAATACTGTTCTGTTCATTTGAGTCGTTCGAAAGTGAGTGGCATTTCAACAGCTGGACAGGTAGACGAAGATGACTAAATCAATTTTTGTAAAAAGTGCAACATCTGTTTAAAAAAGTGTAAACTTGATAAAAAAAAAGTGCAACTCTTCGGGAAATAAGTAACCTTTAGAAAAAGGTGCAAGTTTTTGTTAAAGAAATTAAAGTTTTTGTAAAAAAGTACACGTTTGTGCAAAAATTAAGGTTTAGGCCCACGATGTCGGCAAGAACATTTCTTTCGTATATTTGTACAAAAACAAATTTTAGTATTTTGTTTTCAATATAATTATGCGAAAGAATTCTTCTTGTTGACATAGTGGGCCTGGCAGTAAATTTTTTTTAGTTATTTTTTTTATGGAAAAAATACATGTGTGCAAATAACACTTTATTTTAAGAAAACGGTAAATTGCAGATTTTAGTGAACTTTGTTTAAATATTGAAAAAAGAGCAAATTTTGGCAAACAAACTAAAAATCATTTTAAGAAATTATAATTTTTTTTAAAAAAGGTTAAAGTTTATGTAAATGTATTTTCGCATTTGTATATTTTTTAAATAATTTTTAATAATAATATTAGGGTCGTTCACGAAAGGCGGATTAGTTGGCTATATGGTTATGTTGTTATTAACAGCAACAAAATATATTTAAAACCAAATTTAAATAAATGTGTTTTGTTGCTGGGAATTTAACTAACAAACATGATAACCAGCATTCCGTATTTTCGTCTAGACGAATTCATTACAGGTATACTCGGTAGTACAACTCATACAAAAACCACAAGCAATTTGTTTTTGTAAAATCATTCTACAATGTCAAAAACAGAAACAGCGATAAAAAAAAACAAAATTTTGATATTCAACAATTATAAAGTTAAAAAAAAACGTATAAGCAGGGCTTTTAAGACCACCTGTAATGAATTCGCCTTGATTTTTGTAAAAATATCACTTTTGTCAGAAATTTATTATCGCTTTTTAAAATAAACTTTATTATCAAGAAACAACTACGATTTTTGTGAAAAAAACTATGATTTTTAAAAAATTCTATATTTTTGGAGAAAAAAAAACAAATTTTTGTGGTACAACAACGGTTTTGTAAAATATTTTTCTTATTTTGTTTTTCTGCAAAAAAATTAAAGGTTTTAAGAAAAAACTTAAAAATAAACCACCTCTTCGTGAAATTGTAGTAGATTTCAACAAAATCATAATTTTTAAAATTTTTTTTTCTTTATTTCTTTAAGTGTATACAATAAAAAACAATTTCTTAAAGGATTTTTATATTCAGTAGAATTACATGCAATTATTTTGTTTTTCTCCGTACATCAGTACAATTTTGTCATTATCTAAATCCCATTTAAAATATTGTTTAAGGGGTGAGTTAAGAAGCATCTTTAAGAACTCCTCTGCTGACTCCTTTTGTGCAATGGCTTGGAAACTGCATTTCAATGTTAAACCAAAGAGAATAGAAAAATACACAATAATTTCAAGGTGTGCTAAGATTGTTTTTATAAACAATAAAGTCTTTTTCATTTTTTTCACGGTACTTCTTTCAACTCTAAAAAAAACCCCCTTTTTTCTAAAAATAAAAAAATAAACGGTTAAAATCCTTTTTCTTTTGTTTTCTACTCCGAAGCATTAAAAGGGGAGTTGCCAAAGGCTTGAGCTACTGTTTTTCTTTCTGACAATTAATATCTAGTATAATACTCGTTTTTAGCCTTCTGTTTTTTGTTTTGTTTACCACCTCAACTGCAGCACTTAAGTCAGTTTTGAATATCAAGGCTACAATAGCAAAGAACTAAAACTCCAAAGAATTAAAATAGCTGGAAGAAAAAGGATTTCGTTTTAAGTTGAAATCTTCTGTCATAACAGAATAAGAATTTTTTATAAATTAAAAGATATTTATAAAGAAAATATACCTAAGGGTATAATGAAGATCTCAAATAGAGACATGGGTTAGTTTTTAAAAAAGGGTGAACGACGTATGGGAAATCTGTAAAGAAAAAATAATTCTGATTGATATTGAAATGTTTAGAAATCATAGCAGGAAATCAATGTCTTAAAATTTGATTACAAAAATTGATGGAAATCGTAGTATTTTGAATTGTAATAGAATGTAAATGTTATTGACATCAGTATAGATTGTAAGAAAGACATACATATATATTATGAATTGATAAGGACGACAAAAGACAAGGGAACAATTGACTGAATCAAAATAATTAAACATTTGTCTTATTATATCAATATAAATATTAAACAGATTTTTTTTTAAATTATATTAATTTTAAATTTCAATATTATTTATTAAGCTTGAGGTTTTTCTTTTTTTATAAAAAATTATATAACATTTATTTTATAAAAATTCCAATATTTCGATACAGCAATGTGTATCATCGACAATAAAAATAACAAAATAATGAAAAAATAATAACAATTGTCACAATAGAAAAAATTATTTACAATTAGAAAAATTTTTAAACAAATAATCTATTACATTCTAAAAAATTTTTTAATTTCCTGTTTTGTTTTTATACACCAAATGTCTATAATTTTGTGCTACATTTTCCGTGTCCGATTTAAAATTAATTCTTAACAATTCTGGTACTTTAATGATTTGCAACATTTCTAGCATTCAACGTAGTTTATAATTTTTTTCTGTGTTTAAAACTGATACATTCTCAAAGTCCGGAGAATGATTTAAGCTGGCACAGTGGGCTGTTAATGCTGTTTTTTGTGATGAAATATCCCTAAGCTTTTGATTTGATTTGTGACCCGAGATTCTAGTTTTCAGTTTGTTCTTTGTCTTACCTACATATACTTTGTTGCATTGTCCATTATCGTTTCCCTTACAAGGTATTTTATAAACTACATTCGACATTTCTTACTTATGTACTTTATCCTTAGTCCTAGTGAATAATTTACCAACTGTATTATATGATTTATGTGCTATTTTACATGTCCTTGTGTCGAATATTCTGGACTTTTCCAAACGTCCCGATATTTTAGGAATATATGTAAGTGATTTGTAAATTTTTGGTTCTGCAATTATATGCAAGTTGTTTGCCCTATGGTTACTGCATTGTCCTATTAAACTTGATATCAGTTCCATTGGAAAACAATTATCCCTCAAAATATCCCTAATTATTCTTAAATTCCTGTTATGAAGTTCCATGTCACTTATTCTCAGTATTCTTTCTATAAGATTTTTTGCCGTTTTAATTATAACCCTCTTTGGATGTTTGGAGAAATAAATTATAATTCTACCAGAAGAAGTTGGTTTTTGGTACCAATCCATTAATAATTTATCCCCTTTTCTTATCAACAAAGTATCTAAATATGAAAGTTTTAAGTTACACTCTTTCTCAATAGTAAATCTTATGTCCGGATGAAATGAGTTGAAAGTTTCCAAAACATTTTCTATTTCCGATTCCTCAATAATGCAAAATAAATCGTCAACATATTTTGTCATAATCCTTGGTTTAATAGTCAATTTTGCAATGCAAGTATCTAATAATTTCTCCATAACTATATCCGCTATAATTGGTGATGCTGGTGATCCCATTGGAAGTCCCTTTTGTTGTACATATATGCTATTATCTAATTGAAAATATTTATTATCTATTATACAGAATCTAAGAATACGTAAAAACATTTCCCTTTCAATTTTCGTAAATTCTTTAATTATATTCCATTTTTCCTATAGCAAGATCTATTGGTATACTCGGAAATAATGAAACACATTTGTCCATAGCTACTGTAGTATTACCCTTATCAGCATATAAAATAAGAATGTCCTTATTAAGTTTTAAAAATTTGTTCGTATCTTTTACTTTTTCCAGAATGAATTTGTCTCTATTGTTTAGTCTAATTCCATTCATATAATTATCAACATTTGTTGTAAGTTTCGTTCTGGCCCTTTCCTGTTCTTCTTTACTATTCAATGTCTGTACTAAGTCTTCTCCCTCAGTTATAATTTTCAAAGTCGGAAATTGCCCCTTTTTAATTGGTAGTGAATGTTTGTGTCCTAATGAAAGAACCCACTGTGTGTCTATTGGAATATTAACACTAGATTTGTTTACAAACCATTTTTTGTTCAATCTTATTCCTAGTTCCTTCCTTTGTATATTCCTAAGTTCTTCAAACTTGTTCCTATGTCTATGCTTGACCCTTTCATTGAAATTTGTCGCCAGTTTGTTTTCGTGCTCCAAAAAGTTTTCAATCTCTTCTTCATTAAAAAATATTCTCAAATTATTAACTGTCATCATTAATTCATTTTGAACATCCTTCATCGATTCATGTTTCTGTTTGATTGTAATCCCCAAAATTTTATTGTGTAGTTCTTCCCTATAATTGGATATTCTTCGTTGAGATGATTGAAGATGCTTATTTTTATGAAAAATATTAAATATATTTTTAGTAGAATTTCGTATAAATTTTGGTATGATACCTACATTTCTGCAACGAATTAAAAAGGTAATTGTAGCCTTAATTTTTATTAACTTATCCCTAACAGTCTTGTATCTGTTAATAATTCTTCTCACTTCCTGTCTTCTCTTTAGGTGATTATAATTGTTTCTTGATGTGCTCTTCATTTTGTATAAATTTTATTTTATTTAACCTTTATTTATTAAATTTCAATATTATTTATTAAGCTTGAGGTTTTTCTTTTTTTATAAAAAATTATATAACATTTATTTTATAAAAATTCCAATATTTCGATACAGCAATGTGTATCATCGTCCGGGAAATAATTAAACAATAAAAATAACAAAATAATGAAAAAATAATAACAATTGTCACAATAGAAAAAATTATTTACAATTAGAAATTTTATAAAGAGATAACAAGTTTTTTTTTTAAAAAACTTAGAAATTACGTGAAAAATGTTCAACTTTTCGAAAAATGCAATATTTTGTGGAAAAAAATTTAACTTTTAGGGTAAGAGTGAAATTTTTTTTTGGCAAAAAAAGTGCAACCGTTTGTAATACTTAAATCCAACTCTTTGGAAAATAAATTCAAATTTTGTGAGAAAAGTTATCTTCTTATATGTTAAGCTTTACTTTAAAAAAACAACGAACATATTTTTTTGAAAAATGTGTAACTTTTTGTATAAGAAGTGTCACTTTTTGTAGAAAAAAGTATAACTTTTTGTAGAAAAAAATGAAACTTTTTGTAGAAAAAAATGTTACTTTTTGTATAAAAAAATTTAACTTTTTGTATAAAAAAATTTAACTTTTTTAGAAAAAATTTAATTTTTTGTATAATAAAGTTCAACTGGTTGCAGAAAAAAGTGTTGGTTTTTTTATAGAAAAAAGTGTAAGTTTTGATGAAAGTGTAACTTATTGTAGAAAAAAGGTTATTTTGTTTGGAAAAAATGTTATTTTGTGTAGCAGAAAGTTAAGCTTTTTTTTTTAGAAAAAAGTGTTGATTTTTGTCGAAAAAAGTGTAGATTTTTGTAGAAAAAAGTGTAACTTTATAAAGAAAAAAGAATTACTTTTTGTAGTAAAAGGTGTAACTTTTTGTAGAAAAAAGTGTAACTTTTTGTAGAAAAAAGTGTAACTTTTTGTAGAAAAAAGTGTAACTTTTTTAGAAAAAATGGTAACTTTTTTAGAAAAAATGGTAACTTTTTTTAGAAAAAAGTGTAACTTTATGTAGAAAAAAGTTTAACTTTTTGTAGAAAAAAGTGTAACTTTATGAAGAAAAAAGTGTTACTTTTTGTAGAAAAAAGTGTTGATTTTTGTAGAAAAAAGTGTTGATTTTTGTAGAAAAAAGTGTAACTTTTTGTAGAACAAAGTGTAACTTTATGAAGAAAAAAAGTTACTTTTTGTAGAAAAAGGTGCAACTTTTTGTAGAAAAAGGTCTAACTTTTTGTAGAAAAAAGTGTAACTTTTTTAGAAAAAATGGTAACTTTTTAAGAAAAAATGGTAACTTTTTTTAGAAAAAAGTGTAACTTTATGTAGAAAAAAGTTTAACTTTTTGTAGAAAAAAGTGTGACTTTATGAAGAAAAAAGTGTTACTTTTTGTAGAAAAAAGTGTTGATTTTTGTAGAAAAAAGTGTAACTTTTTGTAGAAAAAAGTGTAACTTTATGAAGAAAAAAAGTTACTTTTTGTAGAAAAAGGTGCAACTTTTTGAAGAAAAAGGTGTAACTTTTTGTAGAAAAAGGTGTAACTTTTTGTAGAAAAAAGTGTTACTTTTTGTAGAAAAAAGTGTAACTTTTTGTAGAAAAAAATGTTACTTTTTGTAGAAAAAAGTGTTATTTTTTGTAGAAAAAAGTGTTACCTTTTGTAGAAAAAAGTGTTACTCTTTGTAGAAAAAAGTGTTACTTTTTGTAGAAAAAAGTGTAACTTTTTGTAGAAAAAAGTGTAACTTTTTGTAGAAAAAAGTGTTACTTTTTGTAGAAAAAAGTGTAACTTTTTGTAGAAAAAAGTGTAACTTTTTGTAGAAAAAAGTCTAACTTTTTGTAGAAGTATTGTAAAATTTTTTTAAAAAAAGTTCAACATTTCAAAATGTTTTCTTGAACAATACTTTATCAAAATTCCTATATTATATTAATTTTTAACAACTTTTAAACTCTATCTAAATAAATAAAAAATTTAATCGTTTTTATGCACATTTGAACAAGCCAGCTCTATTTTTTATAACAAAAACAAACCCAAAGAATACATTTTAGAACTTCTTTTGTTGCAAATTATTGTTATCAAGTTATTTTTAGATTTTACTACAATTGCGGTTGTAACTTCACATATAACCAACAAATACAGTCTTTTTAAATCACTTTTTATGACAGTAAAAAGGACAGAAGCAGATCGCAAGAATAATATAAAACAAAAAAAAAAATAACAAAAGACAATATGAAATCGTAAAAATGTAAATATATTATACGATTTTATGAAAAATAGTTCGTGGCAAGTAGGAGAGAAGCAAAAAAAAGTTAATTATACAGTGGAGGACAAAGCGAAGATATAGTTTAAAGGAAGTATTGCAACCTAACATTTGAAAAGTAGAATAAATCGCTACATATATAATAGTTACTGGGAAGAGATTTTTTTAGTTCAATTTTTTTTTAAATAAGCTAAACAGCTTTTATCTACCACTGCACAAGAAAATTCGTTTTATTTTGTCTTATTTTCTTTCCCACTGTACTCTTATGCAGCTGGTGCATTTATAATAGTAAATTATTAAGAACACACCATAGAGCACTAAGTTCAGCTCAATTCAGACCAGTTACATTTTTTTTTTTTATTTTTACCCCAACGCATGCCAAAAACCACAAAATGTTAAAAGAGTGTCGGTGTTTATTTGTATGTGTCGTGTTGTATAATAGTTTTTGTTTATTTTTTTCCAAGTTTAATTTTCTATAAAAATGAGGATTTAATGTAAAAAGTTAAACTGAAAAAATCATATGAAACCAGCACTAAAGAAGAAAACAGCCAACGAAGCAGGAAAAAGGAAATTGTGGTAAACACCAAAACTTCCCGGGTGTCCAGAAGGAGAATTCAAATAGCAAAAAAAAAAAACAACAGAATCAAAAACAAACGTAAAAGACCACAGCAAATAACTGAAAGCGAAAATACCAAAAACAAAAAAAAGCAAACAGCGACATGTCTTAAAAAAAAAACAATAAAATACTAAAGCCCCCCTGTAAAACCCGCTGATAACATCATCATTGTCACATAAAAAAACAAGTGGCCAGTGTGGATATAAATGATGCTGCCACCTTATATTTTTACTGCCTTAAAACTAAATTGCCATTAAAACGACAATATGCAAAGCCAAATGAAATTCAGTTTTATAAGCCGTCTCTGCAGTAAACGAAAGTTTTATAACCTCCCCAGTTTAGTTCTAAGACTGACGTTGTTGGCTGCTCTAAATATTGCGCACTTTAGTGCAGTGGGGCGTTGCAAATTTTGAAATTGTCTTGCTTTTCCTTTTAACGCTGAGCATATGCACGTTTTTATTGCCATTTTATTAGTCGTTGTGTTGTGCTAACCTTAACCTCAACATTTAGTTTACAAAAAGCTTAAGTTAAGGATTAATGGCTGAATCGCTTAAATTGCCTTCTATAGTTAAAAACATTTATTTCCGTACGCTTAAAATGGGTATAATTAGCTTAGGAAAATGTTTGTAGCAGAAAAATATGTTGCCTTTAAACTTTAATTTCGGTCGTGCAGTGTGGCTCGTGGCATTGTCTTGTTTAAACCACATATTGTCCAGATCATAATCTTCAATTCCAATTCCAGGCCATAACAAGTCGGTTATCATGCGGGCATAGCCGTAATCGAGAAATTATACTTTACTTAACAGATGCGACATTTTCGGTAGTGCGCACATTCCGGTGATGCACAGGCCTGATCAAATCTGTAAGGCTTCCAGTCTCCTTAAATTTCTTCATAATCTGCACAGTAGGTCGATTATGACGACCATAACCACCCCTTAAAGCTCGAAAAGTGATCACGTTTGAACAACCACTATTGCAGTAAGTTTTAACTATTTTTATGAGTTAAACGGTTGTTAAACGATCCATATTCCTTATGGCAAAGGTAAAGTCGGTCGTATAATCGCTCAAATCCATGCGTATCACTTACTTGCTTATTTATAATGTTATAACTCAATAATCACAAAGTATGTATATCAAAATATGCGCAATATGATGATTTTGTGTTAACAATTCTTCCTAAATCGTTGCGAATTTGCTGTTTATGATAAAAATGTGTCGTTGTTAAATTTGTTTTCTTTCTAATTTCAATAATGACACATCTCAGTTTTGCGATCTTTACATTATCGTCAAAAGGTTAAGAGCGATATACTAAAAATTTTGAGTTCTAGTGATTTTTTTGATCAAAAACTTTTTACGGCTCTAATGACGTTTAGATATGCATACATATAAATAAGATAAGAAAACAAATGTTTACTAACTCAAAGGTAAATGTTTCCAAAAAAAAACTTTGTGATATTTATTAAAAATCTAATTAATTTTGCACCATTAAAAAAATTAATAGTATCAATTTAACGATTAATTCTCTTGATTAAAAGTTTAATTCACTTGATTAAAAGTTTAATTCACTTGATTAAACTTTTAATTAAAACTGATTTTATATTTGATTAATGCTTTATTTGGTCAAAAATTTTTGGGAATTTTTTCTGTGCGGGAACGAAAAAATCAAACTTTGAGAAAGAAGTAAAAATAAATTTCGCTCATGAAAAGACAAAGCGATGACAACACAAAAATTTAAATTGTTAACACAAAGTAGAACGTCCGAGCGTTTTGGCCTTTTATTTTATTAGATATACTCTTTTTATACAGCACTATTTTAAAAAATTTCTTACCACTAATCATGCTATGCTATGGAAACTGTATATTGGGCCTTGAATAATATTTCATTAATTTTATAAATGAAATACCTGGTAGTGTCCATTTAGATTTAAATGCGTCCTAAGGAGAAAATATTACAAGGATCAATACAAAATATTTAAGGCTTACGTGTGCAATAGCCGATTTTATTTTGGACTATTTTCTAGCTCATTCTCTAGCCGTTCTTCTCCTCCCAACAGTTTATCATCTACTTGCACTTTTTCAGTTATTGTTCATTCATGCCACTCTGCAAAACCACACAGTGGGTGATGACGCCTTTTTTAGTTGGTAATACAGTTCTTTTTTTTTTTTGATTCTCTATTCTTGTCTGGTTGCTATTATTTCTTATTCGCATTCTTATGGAAAACTAGGAATATTCTGTAGCATTTCGTTTAGATTACCATTTTCATTGTATTTTGTTGAAGCGAATCGTGTGGTTAGAGCAACAATAAAAAAGTATAGCTTTTTTTAGAAAGCATTTATTTTGATCGGAAGTTTTTCGCAGCTGAATATTGATGTAGAGGTCTTCTTTTACTTTGTCATGTTTGCTCTTTTATTTTCATTTGTTGCAATTTGCGTGAAATAACAACAATTTGCAATAATTTCTTTGCTATGAAACATTAAACAGTGGGGCAAAATCAATTTACACAGAAAGCATTCCAGCCAATTTTTTTCAATTACACTATTAATCAAAAATAAAAAAAAACATTTATTTATATGTATGTAACAAAAATTGTACTGAAAAAAATGTTGTAAATATCACCAAATATTTAATTGATTCGATTAATGTGCTTAGTGGTGCAAATGTAAATTATCTTTTTAATTAATATCACAAATTTTTTAATTGAAATTAATTTTTATTTGTTTGTGTGTATTTTTTATTTGGCGTTTAATCATGACCTACTAATTGGACCATGATATAAAATATAGAGAAAAACGTAAACGACGAAGCAGGTTAATAATCGAAAAAGGACGAATGTATTCTTAAGCTCTCTTATAGCATTTCTTTGTCCTTTGACAGCTACGTGTCTCTCAGTATGTTAAACAAAAATAGAAAATTGCACAGTGTGTAAATTCAAATTTCTTTCTTTATTTTTGTCATGGATTTTTTTTTTCTTTATAAAAAAATCCATAAAAATTGGTAGAAGTTTAATCTACTACCGCAGGGGAAACAAATACTTTAAAAAACATCAGCAAAGGCTAAAAGACTCTACTGATGTTGTTGCAATAATCCATATACTTGTAGTTTCTGGTGTCATCTGTATTGGCATCTACGATGACAGAGAAAAACTGCACTATGGCTCTTAGTTTTCCTTTCCCTTACACCAATGTTGCATATTATTTTGCATACCACAACACTGCTAGAGCCAGCAGTAACTTTTATTGTCTTTTTTTTTTTTTTTTTGTTGGTATATTTATTGCAAATAGTTTTAGATTAATGTTATCAACTTTGAAGACAAATTTACACTGTTTATGGCTTGAAAGTGCCAAATTGTTACTGCAAAATGGGATGAAAAGAAAAAGTATTGCTTATAAATTCGCATAAAATATTTATTCATTGCAAAATATTGAATGTTTTTTTCGTTCGTTGGCTTGTGGTATTCAGTGCAGAACTGTTTAATGCTGTATTTTTTTTTTTTGTTTTTTTGAATTCACTATGCTAATTTTTCATTTTGTTATAAATAAAATTTGGATTTTATAGTTTTAAAATTTCGCTTTTTCGTATTATTCTTTGTGGTTAGTCTTCAAAATGTTGTTGTAAGAGTAACAATATTTTAAAGATTAGGAGCAGATGAAAGAGCTTAAGTTTTTAGGGTTATATTTTTTCTTTAAGTTAGCAGAGGGCAAAAAAGAGTGGCAATTGGGATCAAGTGTTATATGTGTTTTTTGCATAATCTTTAAACTGTTAAAGGAATTTAAGAATATGATAATATAACTAACTATTCCATACAACTAACGATATATAAATCTATTAGTACAAATATTTAAAAAATGATAGATAACAAATTTGGAAACGTTATTTTGATTAAATTGTTTGTCATTGCCTAAAACCATTACGAAAAAGATTTTCTGAAATGGAGTGGGCTTTACATGGGACTTACGGACCGATCTTCACGAAATTTGACAGTGTTATTTCTAGCCACATAAAACTGTGACAATTCGAAATTCAAAACAATAGAATTTTTGTTATCGTTTAAGAAGTACTAAGGTGTATACGGCAATGTGGTAAATTTTGAACCGATCTTCTTCAAATTATGTGGTATGAGCCTATTTGTGCAAAATCCTTTAGCAATGTGTGTATACCGCCACTTTTTATGTTTAAACTTTATTTTCTTTTCCTCTTCTTTTTAAAATAAATGTGTTCTTTTTAATTAATTTAAATTTAATTCTTTTTTTATATTAAAACTCACGAATATGCTTAATTTAAAGGCTTACTACAATGTGCTTAAGCTTACATACGCAAATGTGCAAATGCATATAATCAAAAGTACACAACTATAATGTACTTAAGCAACTTTTCGTTAAGTTTCGTCAAGTGTCATTAGCTTAACTTGGTGGCCACACGATCAAGTTTTGCCTTTCAATTCAATTCAACTTGCAATACACTCTCACTTTTTTACTAAGTGCCCATTCACATTATACGATTTTTGTCGTTGCGATTCTTACTTAATAGGAAAGAGGGGTGAGAGGAATTAAAAGGGGTACACAAGCGAGTGTACTCTTCGATTCGTTTTGTTCGCTCATTCGTTCTCTCATTGTTCTCTCATTTGACGAAAAATGTATTGAAGTTCGGTTGCACAGAAAAAGTCGTAACGACAAAAATCGTACAATGTAAACATCAGACCGACTTCAAAGAGGAAACGACAATAATCGCAACGACAAAAATCGTATAATGTGAATTGGGACTAACACACCCACATTTTTTAAATTGACCACGAGATGGCTTTCAATTTCACCTTTCCATTTGTTTGGCAATTTTACTTTCAATTTAACAGCTGGTTACATGTTTGTCTTTATAAGTTGTTTTTTTGATGACATCTTGACAGTAAATTGCTTACAAATTGAGTGCAGCCTAAGTCACAGCTTTCAATTTATGTAAATTTTGACAAGCAGTATATGTAAAAGACTATTGAGAACAACTTGATCGTGTGGCCGCAGGGTAAGTTGCAATTTTAAACATTTCAAGCCGATATTTAAGCCTCGGCCGATTCATTGACGCAAACGCCGCCACCGCCGCCGATCAATTATATCCGCGCCGCCGCCCCCGATCAAACGCCTTCGGCTTGGTTCACTGTGCGTAAGTCGGTGATGGGGTTTGTGGCACATTTTGGCCATTTTTGGCACTATTGAAAGTAGCTTCAGGGATGCCAGGTTTGGGGGTTCGACCCCAAATTAGGGGCTTTCTTGTTGCCAAAAGGAACCACAATTTTTACTTGGGGCTTGCGTTGGGGATATTTAAAGAAAAAATTAGGTTTTTTGAGGAAATAAAAAATATGACCTTAATTTTTTTATAAAAGACAACTTAGTTGTATGCACACATATACATAAGGGTAGCAACATCACTTTATAGCAATGAGCACATGGCAAAAAAAAAGTCATTTAAAAAATAGCTGAAAAGTTTGAAGCTAATCTGTCAATAATTCGATCATGTATAATAAGTCATGTATAGTAGAGGTGTTCCAAAAATTACATAGTATACCCTAATTTATATTATTATTATTATGTATTATTATTATTATTATTATTATTATTATTATTATTATTATTATTATTATTATTATTATTATTATTATTATTATTATTATTATTATTATTATTATTATTATTATTATTATTATTATTATTATTATTATTATTATTATTATGTATTATTATTATTATTATTATTATTATTATTATTATTATTATTACGTACATACATATAATTAAATAATTATTTAAATGCGAAGCCAAAAACCGGCTATAAATACCTACTTATGCGTTGTTTCCAGGGGAAAAGCAATTGATTGTGTAGTAAAATTTATATGAGAAGCACTAAAAAAATGAGTGATTTTCATATAAATTTTTCTACACAATCAATTGCTTGTCACCTGGGAACAGCACAATAATTTTCATTAAAAAAATTACTATTCGCACCAGTGATGTTAACTTTTATTTTTTAATTACCTTACGGCCCTCTAAAAATTACCGTTTTTGAGAAGAAATTACCGTACGCAAAGATTTTTAAAACATTAATGTTCTGTTTCCAAATGACAGTCGATTGATTGTTTCATTTGTAAACAGCACATAAGAACATTATTTATAAACCATTAATTTAAATTTAAAATTTGTTTTAAGAAAAATTTGAATGTAAATTTTTGTCTTAAAATACATTTTTTACCAAAATTATTGTATTTTTTATGGATAAGGTAGTAAAACAATTTTGTATTTGATCCCTACTTGAAATAATCCGAAAATTATAGTTAAATTAAACATATGTATGTTTAAGAATTGTTGATTTTTACAAACAAACAGTTAAATAAAAATTTAATAATATACCTACAAGAGTAATTTAATTTGTCTTATTTTGCACTTATCGGTGTTACGAAAACATTTATAGAAACATAATGTTGTTAATTTTTTTGTTATAATATTTATCATGTATTTTTAAATTGAAAATCACCTCTCAAAAGTTGAAACTTTAAACCCTACATACATATGTTAGTACGTATATTTATACCAAAACTCCAAATTTCTTTAAATTACCGTATTTGAAAGAAAATTACCTTGCTACCTTTTGCGGCCCAAAATGACTCTTAAAAAGGGTAATTACCCTACGGTTAACATCACTGATTCGCACTTAACCATCCCCGTTATCAATAAAAAAAATCTATGTTATAGTCTTTTTCTACACACCTTCAATCAACTAAAAACAAAACATAGAAAATGTTCTTAACCATCTATCTTTATTGTTCTAAAAGCTCTTTTTCTTCCTATTTTAGCACTATCTGTCTCTTTCGCGCTCATACTCAACAACAGGTTGATTTCTTTATTGCTTTGTGCCTAATTGTCTTTTCCTTTTCCTCTTCGTTTTAGTTTCTTAAAATAAACAAAGTGCTTGAACGTATTAAAATAAATACTCCATTAAATCAATTAAAAATAGAGTAAAAAGTGTTAGAACATTTGTAATTTTTATAAATAAATAAAATTAAAACGGGATTGTATTATTTTATTAAAAAATCTAAGCTAAAACTTATAAACGCAACTGAGTAAAAAGGGTGCTAGAAAATTTCTTCATAAAAAGCAGAGCTAACGGCAGCGCAGTCTTTGTTGTTTTAAAGTTGTTAAAATCCCCGCGGTTTTTTTCATAAAAAGCAGTGCTAACGACAGCGCAGTCTCTGTGGATTTTAAGTTGTTAAAATCTCTGCAGTTTTTTCATAAAAAGCAAAGCTAACTACAGCGCAGTATACGTTACTTTTAAGTTGTTAAATTCGCCGCGGTTGTAGGCAACATCGAGTGAATTGTGTTGTGTGGTTTTTTTAGGGTAGATTTGTTTGTGTAGTATTTTAGGAAATACAAGCAAAGTCATAACAAGAAGAAAAGTGTCTTTGCTAAAAGTATTTTATATGAAAGAGAAAAGGGTTTGTTGTGGTTTTTTTTGCTGATAATTAAAAAAAAAGTAAATAATTAAAGATGGTAAAGTTCCACAAAATATGGCCTGTTTTAATAAAAAATGTAAAAAAAATTAAATTAAATTAAAAGAAAGTCAAAATTACATGAAACAAAAACCGAAAAATAAAATAAGATTTAATAAAAGTTTTAAGAATTTGTAAGCAGTTTTAAAGAAAGTTATTGATTTATAAGGTAAGTTTTTCAATTTCTACAAAATTTAAAAAGAATTAGGTGGCAAAAATAAATTTTTGTGAAATGTTTTTTTATTTTTGAAGAAAAATATTTAACAAAATGTTTGAAGGAATTTATCTATGTGATTTTTAGTCTTATAGAAGAAAGCAATAAATTTATTTCTAAGAGTTTTAAGGTTTACTTACTTACTTTTAGGTTTACTAACACTTATCAAGTGCCAGCTAAAAACTTAAACTGCATTTAAATACAAGTTAGAATGCTATAATCAGCTATGTCGAGTCTTTGACACCCTCCAATGATAGTGAATATTTCAGAAGCTGATTCTTAATATAAATTAATAACACATGGTTTTTAAAATTTTACGCCCGTATCATAATTTTTGTGTTTTAGACTTTTGTTAAATAATTGGCTGACCCTCAGAAAGTTTAATGTTTTTATTTTTAGTCATGTAAAACTTATAATAAAATGTGATCATTCGAAACCAGTGTTCGAAAATAAACACTAAATATCGCTTCTTGGTGTTCCGTTCGGTAGATTAATGGAAAACACAAACGCTAATAGTTTTTGTGTAGTTAATCATTAAAAAAAATAACGTTTTCCGGTTTGTCATCTTTCGAACACGAAAATAATACTGTTCTTGTACAACTCACAAAAGAGAACATGAAGAAACACTTAATTTCGTTCGGGGTTTTTTAAACCACAAACTTCATTATGTTCGCTTCAGCTTATGAGGGTTCGTTCGTTTCTGTTGTGCTTAACTCCCTTTTGTCTAGTAAAAAACCAATTTGTTTTCAAAAACAAAGTACACATACGAAAAAAACAAAAAGCCAGCAAAATAATTTTACACAAACAAAACACACACATGCCGTTCGTGCTGCGGTCTTAGATAAAATTTTTTGCTTGTTCATTTCTTTATCAATGTAAAAAAAGAAGCATTATAGAACATTCAAATATAACAGCCACAATATAATGTTCGGCTCTTTTCTGAAAATAATTACGAACGATATTAAGGGTTGTGTTCGTCAACACAAACAATAAAACAAAATAGATATCGTTCTTGGGTGTGTAAGCCAAACGCTTAATAACGTTGCTTATTTTCGAACACTGTTCGTAACAGTCTTAACCGCACTAAAAACATTTTTAGGACCCGAGTTTACATTGGACCTTTTGTAAATTATAAATCATTTATTACAATATTATGCAGGGTGATTTCTAGTACCTATGAAAAAAACCAAAATAAGACTGAATTTCAATACAGTAGTGAAATTTGTTTAAGCATTTTATACGTTTTAAAGTAGTTTTCAGGGGGCTGTTCGATAGGAGACCTATTATGGACCGATTATCACATAATTGCATGGTTTTATTTTTACCCATGTACCGAAAAATTTAACCAATCTTAATCTTAATTGGACTGTGCATGTTTTGTAAAAATAAATCTTTATATCTACAAATGTACATATGTATGTAGTATATTCGAATCTATTTCCAAATTACGGCTACTAAAATTTAAGAAAAACAGCAAATGGCATTTCCTGCACATATCTTCATATATAGAGAATATTTGATTATGCTCTTAACCCATCTTGTTTTGTAGGGCCCAACATTCTTAATTCGGAAGAACACATATATTGGGACTAGGGATGCCAAATGGGACCAGTTTTTTTTAAAACCCGGGATTCGGAATTTTTTATTCAAAAAAACGGGATCCCGGGACGGATCGGAATTTCATATATAAAGGCCAATTTTTAAATGCATATACATATTTATAATAAAATGTTTACGTATAATAGGGTGTCCCAAAAATTTTTTTTGTCAGAGGCTCGTGCATAATTTGAAAGCTTATAGGGTCCAGTATTTTTGAATTTTTTTTTAGATTTTTAGGAAGAGGTTTAGAGGTCGCGCAATTCAAGTCTTTGTTGAAAATCTGGGGTTTCGGGCTTTTTTCAAACTTGACTCATAACTTTGTCAATAACCACGTTCATTTAATTTTTTGACCGAATATTTCTAAAGAAAATTTCCCAAACTTTATTTCCATATGCAAAAACTTTAAGTTCTGGCAATATTTTTGTCCATTACGATTCCACATATTAAGTATTTTTGTAATTTTTTAACAAATTCTGTAAAAAACGGTTTATTACTTTCCAAATTTATATGAAAGGTATAAAAACTAGTGACGCGATTTTAAATACCGATAAGTTCTAAACAATTAAGAAAAACAAAAATGGAATTTTGTCCTACAGTTTCCGAGTTACACTATTTTTATAGTTTGTACCTTAAAAATGGTGATACTTTTTTCGTTATAATTATTGTATATTTCCATAAATTTTTATAGTTGGGTTTTAATTGTCATTAACTTCTGACATTTATTGATCTAAATCGTTACACGCTGTCATTTTCACTTTCTATTTTATGTGTATTCTCCGCTATAATATTGTCGTTATACGATTTTACATAACACAATTTTTTGTTTTAGCTGACCGACGAATCAAATAGAAAAGTTTTTTGTGTATGTGGCAGCGCATTGAGAAAGGGACCTAAGGGTAAAAAAAATTAATTTTTACTTTTTTTTTTGATGGGGACAACATCTGAGCATCGAATGAGACCGATCCCATGCCCCAAAAGTGTTCCCTCCCAGAGATATGCGCGTTTTATGAAGTGATGGCACACCAAAATGGCTCTCCTGAACAAAACCGGGGTTTTCCCTTAGGTCCCTTTATATTTAAGCGTCACATAAATGTATAAAAGTTTTTGTCGACGTACCGGTAAGAATTTTTTTATTTTATTATTTTTTTTTTGTTAGTTCAAAAATGTGTAATTTTATTCAAAATATATATGAATTTTGTGACAACAAGAAATGTGTGGCTTGTGGGAAAAATTATAGATGCCCTTGATCCCTCCAAACCGCCGACAAAAATGCAAATGCTGCAAAGATTTTTTAATAACTTATACTGGGTATAAAGATAAAAACGGGTATAACTCAGGAACGGTAAGAATATATTTAAAAATTGTTTATTCATATTATTTAGAATTAATTTGTCTTTCAAACTGCATCATTAGTTTTTTTCGTTTTCATTTAAATTTAAAAAGTTGTAAAGCGTTATTAAAAAATTTTTGAAAAAACTACGACAAATTGCAATTAAGGGTATCTAAATGAGTAACCTCATCACCAAAACTTATAAGTTTTTCACACAGGAATAAAGCTTGGATAATTTTCTTTAAAACTGTTTCCTCAGGAGTGCAGAAACTCGTGGTATTAACCAAGTTATCAGTAAAGTTAAAAAAAAAGGCCGAAAACTCCGGTTTTTTATGAAAACTCCATTTGCGCGACCTCTAAACCTATTCCGAAAATTCTTAAAAAAAACCAAAAATACTTTACCCTATAAGCTTTTAAATTTTGATTGAGCACCAATGAAAATCATAAATAAATAATTTTTTGGGACACCCTAATGTATAAGTATTTAAACAAATAAATTCCTCAATAAAATTAAACTCATTACAAAATAGAACAGTTTAATGTATTCTTTAAAAGTAATATGGAAGTATTAAAACTTATATTTTAAAAAGCTTCTAAAACAAATTTATGACGTTGCAAACATATGCTGCCGAAGAAATCAATGTTCGCATTCAACACTTCTTGGTGGTATCGTAAATAAATAGCTACATACGAGTATATGGCTATTTCCAAAAAAACGTCAACCACAAATATGGAAAAAAAAAATTTTCTTTTCAAGATTTATTTAGAGAATTGCTTATATTTTTTTAATATATGCGTATAAATTAATTGATTCGAAAAAAAAAGATAAATGGTAAACGAAGTACAGCAACTTTTAGCACACACTTGTGTATATTAGAAAATATGCATTTGGAACAACAATACTCTAATCTAAGGCATATTTATGATCTGAAAAACATTTTTTATTAAGTTTCTTATATAAAGGATTATAAATAGCAACATAAAAAAATTTTAAATCATGGTGGAAAAATTGTCCCGTTTACAATTTCTTTAACAATTTATTTAAAAAAATGTAATTCATATTTTATTTTGAAATCGAAACCATTTTTAGGGCACATTAGTACGCAACATTTTAAAATTATTCCCAATAAAATATTGTGTCAGGTTTCGCAGAAATCACTGTTTAAACGGTTACCCCTTAAAACCCACTTTCGTTTTTTGTCCCGTTTACAATCACTGGTTTTTTGCAATTATCTCGGAAACCACGACAGTAACGGTGTTATGATACTTGCTATTTTTTGTATTGGATTTTTTTAGGATTGACTGAATGAAACAACAAATGCGAGAAAGAACAAGAAATACAATTTGATAAAATGTAAACAAAACAAACAATACTGCCCACGTTTTTTCCCCACAAGAAAACCGTCATTAAAGTTAAAAATCGCAAAAAAAAGTTAAAAACCGTTTCTTTCGATCAAAAACTAAAAAAATTGGCAACAGTGCTAACAATTAATCTGGAAATGTCAATTTTAAGTTGAAACATTTTATATTTTTTTTGACAGTCTTAGATTATTTATCGATAACACATGTATATTTGTTTGACATTTCAAGATTTTTTATGATATAATCATACTCTTTACACTTAGTCAGTTTTCCTATGCAAATATATTTGCACTGTTCTCCAATATAGAAAAAATACAAAAAATAGCAAGTATCATAACAGCTTTAAGCGAAAATTTTCATTTGCGGAAATTAAAAAGCTAATTGAGAGTTAAAAGAATCATTAATTTAAAAAATTAAAATCAGGTTGTTTTTTACAGTTTTGTCAATAAAAACGTGTGCGAATGTCCCGTTTACAATCTTGGAAGTGCCCATATGCTATATGATAATATTTAATTTATTTTATCTCAATCTACATATGCAAGTATTTATCTAATAAAATAAACTTAAGCGAATGTGTCAAAAGACCTTTGGTAGTATCTCCAAGAGTTTTAACACCTTTTTGCACAACTTGCATTGTGCGTGCGCAGTTCTATTATCATCAGTGTAGCCATATCCAAAAATATTTTACAGCTAAATCGGCTTAAAAATAATGCTAAAAAATGCTAACAAAAATCGTAAACTGCCAAAAAATAATGCTAAAGATTAAATTGTTTTATTTTTTTGTTATTTTAGTTACAATACCTATAATATAATCTCACATCGTATCAATAAATCAAACTGATTACAGAATAACAATATAATATTTATAAAACATAAAAAGTCTTAAAACTATAAAAGAAATATATTTCAGTCTTTATATACGTACAAAAAAAGTTACCAAAGGTACCATACCATAACAAAAAATCAAAGGAACTTGACCCATAAATGGGAATTATTTAGTATTTTAATAAAATTTATATAACATGTTTAATAAAATATTTCATTTTATAAATTAAATACGTCATCAAATGAATATTCTTCTTCAGCTTTTGAAGAATCGATCAAGATATCATTATAATACATTAACGTCATTCTGTTTCGAATTTTCGTTTTTTAGATATTTATCCAGAAATCAACTGTCATATGAATTGGGTTTCAGCCACTGATGTTCCAAAGTTGTAATTTCTTCTACAGTGAAATCAATATTTTCTTCTTTCGTTTGCTTGATTTGCATTTATTAGTTTTTAAACGGTTTTCTAAGATGACATATAAATTGAGCTATAAAATCTCGGCATGTAATTCATATTTGTTTTTTTCTATTTCAAAAGCTATGCTATCTCCAAGTCGAATTTATAATAGATAGTCTTAAAAGCCCTGATGTCAAAAATTTTTTTTTTAATATCTTTGTTTCTGTGAAATAAAACCATTTCTGTTTATGGCACTTTACAATGATTGTACATAAACAAATTGCTTGTAGTTTTTGTACGAGTTGTAGTACCGAGATTACCTGGAATGAATTCGCCGTGGGTATCTCTTTTCGATTCCAAAAAATTCAAAATCGTAATTGAGGGAAAAAATCGTCTTAACATGAATTTAATGGGTCAAACTGATCAAATTTTTAAACCATTTGATATGAAAGGTCCTTTAAAAGATTGTACAGTTTCTAAAGCAAAAAGTAGGGGTTTGTATTTGCATTCAACAAAAGTGTGTGGTAGTTTTTCAAAAAAAGATTACTTTAATATTCTTAAATTAAATAATACTAAAAAATGCTAAATATGTAGTTGAAAAATGCTAAACAAAATGCTAACTGCTAAATGAAAAATTTGCAGCTAAATCAGACAAAAAAATGCTAAATCTAGCTGCAAAAATGCCAAAATGGCCACGCTGATTATCATTCACTTAGAAAAAAGGCCACACCGAACTTTATCTTCTGATTTTATTTTCTGTGGTACAAAATGCAAATTTTTGAAGTTATTTTTAACACGGTGACTCACGTTTATTTAAATATGTATAGTTGTATTTAATAAAAAAAATACCACATTTTTACTAAATCCAAAATCTCGGGATTGGCATTCCTAATTGGGACCAGTTAAAATAATGAAACGATTTGGCTGGTTTTTAATATTTACATTTAAGAAATATTTTCTCCGAATTCGGTCCTCCTCGCTGTATCGTATAAGTTCTATTGTGCCAAAACCATTTTTTTTTTTTTTTTGAAAAATAGTAGTTATATGTTTGTCTATAATTCGGTCATTTGTAAACAGATTTTGCTTTACTTCTACTATTCAACTATGTTAATAAGGCTCTGACTACAATGATTTTTTCTCCCACACTATCTATTTTATTAAATTTTATATTGATTTAATATTTTTGCATTGTAACAGCGTGAAGTATAGATTTTGTTTAATACTTATTTTTTCTGATGACCGTTTGTAGGCGGTCTTAGGTGTTTAAGGGTTAAGATGAAAGGGGAAAAATATAGTTAATATGTAGATTATCACATACCCAAATAGTTAAGGTTTTTGGATAAAAATTAAAGATTCGTGGTTTTTTACTAATAGCTTAGCCATTTGTTGACCGATCTAGTCAAATTATCCACCTTCATTTCTATGCTCTGCGAAAACCCCCATTTGCAGATAGATAGACGGACATCGATAAATTAAATTTGCTTTTAATAAGTAAATAAAATTTGTTTGCAGTATTTGTATGGCAGCTATGGCCAAATAGGGACCGATTCTAAATTTATTTGGACCAAATCTAATCATCATCCTAACAGAATACGATGGTTTATGATCACAAAGACCCTTTTCCGGAAAGAAGCTTATATGCGTTCTATGTAGAATTATAGACTGTTTGTCACCATTTTGGTCATTGTGACAGTTAGAACCTTTGTACCTAATTTCGTCAAATTATCTACAAAACTGTGACCCATACTTTGCGCACAGAACTTACATGACCAGACGGACGGACTTACATCGTTAGATCGAGAAAAAGAGTGATTCTAATTCGATCGGTAGATAGGTCAAGGTGCAATATTTTAAAGTGTTACAAACATCTGCACAAGCACATAGTACCCATTCCAATATTGTGGTGTGGAATATTTTACAGAATGGACCTGTTTCTTGGCCTCCAAAATCGTACATTTTAAAGCCTTTGGAATACTTGCTTTATTGGTTAGCTATACCCACGTTTTATGCTGACAAAAAACATTTTTTTTGGCATTTGGCGGTCAACAAAATTCAAGACATTAATAAAAGAAATATGAAATAATATCGAGGCAAGGCAATGAATTTTATACCTCTAGACCCTAAATTTAAACACCTGCATTTGAGCTTAAGTTTAATAAAACAGACATTTTTTCTTTTTTTTTTAATTCTAACTAAATCTAACCATAAATTGCGCATACAATAAATAATTTTTACAACTACAATTAACCATTTGGCAACATTTTTGGCAAAAATACTGATCAAATTGCCAATGATTCTTATCTAAATTAAGCTACAACAAAAGACTCTTATCAATAGGCAGCGTTTTAAATTGCAAACATTAAGGATTGCTCATTTACAGAAACTGTAAATGGAAATTAATGAATAAAAAAAATACAAAAAAGAAAATTATTGGGAAATAATAAACCCAACAAAATAATTTTTCTATTGATTGGTGGTGGTCGTGTAATAATTACAAAAATAAAGGAAAACTTCAACATATGAAAACAATTACCTTTATCACAACATTTCAATCAGAAATCAAAGTCAGCAAGCACAAGGATTTAGGAAAAAAAGGGACAATGAACAAACGCCAATAATATTGTACAATCGAATTTAAATCAAACGCAACCATATGGTCTTATAATAATCATAATAACACATATTGGATGATATAAACTAAAGTGAAACTAAAAGAAAATATATAAGCAAGGACATTATAAGGACAACTAAGTAATAATGCTGGCGCTGACAATAGTGCACTTACAACCATCATCATCGACATCAGGACAATTGAACAGTTGCAAAAAGCCATGAAGAACAAAAATGAAAAAATAAAAAGCAAATAAAGATGAATAGAATAGAATGTATGTTTGTATGTATATACGCAATAAGTTTTGATTGTGGTAATAAAAACATAATTTTAACACTTGAATTGCCAACAGAGAAATAAAAATGAAAACAAACAATGGCAGCTTAATTATCGCACATAAACAGCAGCATCAGCATCTACAAAAATTCAATTAGAAAAAGGGATGATTTTTTTATTTATCCTTTTAACAAAAAAAAAATGTCATACTTTGGAAAAGCATAGTGAAATTGAGTTCTAAACAAACTGCATTTTTCAATATTTAATGAGTTTTTTTTTTTTTTTTTTTTTGTTATAAATTATAAAATGCTGCAGCTAAAATAAATCCCATTACTACTTAACACATAACCAATCAATATTTCAAATTATTTTGAAAAATCTTTATACAATATCGCTACCTACTTTTCCAATTCTTGTCAAATGTTTTAAAGCGGAATAAGCCTCATAATATCATTGTACATTCATATTTGGCCCCTAAATAAAGGAAGCCAATTTCTGCATATATTGACGTTTATGTTTTTGTATATTAGGATTTTTTTTTTTTTTGTTTAGGAGGGAATCCTATGAAAGATTTATATTTTTGTATAGAGATTTTTTATACCCTACACCACCATTGTATATGATATTATGCCTTTGTAATGATGTTTATAACGACAATAAATAATGGGCTTAGACTGACATTTGGAAGATTCAGAGGTGAACCATCTATCCATATCAAAACTGGTGCATAATTCACCGCAAAGTCTCTGTCCAGTTCTGTAACGGACTAAATTAAAAATTGATTCGTTCCTAAGATGACGGTAATAAACCCAAGGCAATGGCTCCAGAATTTAATGGCAGTTCACTAACTTATGGTGTTTTCTTTTCTACAAAAAAAATGTGCCTTTTTTTTAAAAAAATTAAATTTTTTGTCTTTTTCTTAAAAATGTTGCTCCCGAAAAGGGTGGCATGTTTTATTCTAAAAAACTCATGCTTTTCGGGAGCAACATTTTTAAGAAACAGACACCAAATTGCATTTTTTTTTTAAAAAAAAGGCACATTTTTTTGTAGAAAAGAAAACACCATTAAACTCAAGATAGTTTCGCATTTTTTTTTGACTTGGTTCGCTACAGGTCTGATCCCTCGCTTTAAGTATTCCAATCGGCTTGAAAGGCGATTAGAGTATGTACGCCCGTCCTTCCAAAAATGTCGCATTTTTTAAGATAATTCAATCATTTTTTTTGTATTTTTGACTTTCTTGGGATGTTGATGAAGCTAATGAAAGCCGTTCCGTTACATTTGAGATGATTAAGACTACAGTTTATTGAAAAAACACAACAAACTAATTTATATTTCTTTAAAGTATTAAAAGTGGATAAAAATACTTTAGATTAGTTATCAGCAGATTATTTTAAACATTTAAATGATGAAATTGTGATGAAGAAAACAATCGTGGTCGGTTGTACACGTGAGATGGACGCTTATTGTGGCCGATTCTACACTATACTCAGTTTGAGTTATTTTCAGAGGATTCTTTGTGATGATGAGATGATTTAGTTATTATCATGTCAATTTGAAGTGATTAACAAATCACTTCAATGTATGGTTAATCATCTTGGTTTTTGATGTGATTAGAGCTTAATGTCACGCCCACTTCTCCAATCCCGCCCATATTTTTAAATAGAATGAGTATAGATAGATATATGATTCGGAAAATTTTTCCTTACTGTACTTAAGGTATAAAAAAATTCTATTTTGCCACGCCTACTTATCCACTCCCGACTAGATTTTATTTAGATCATTGATAACCAAGTTCCTTGTACCTAGTTCGAGAACTTTAGCTTTTGCCGTTCTCCAGACATACAGAAATCTATAATGTCTTTGTATGGGAAGAGCTACGCCCATTTCATCAGCCCAGCCCACATTTTGTCGGATTCTGTGTATTGATAATCAAGATATTTGTTACTATTTAAGACCTTAAAATAAATCTCTCCTTTATTGCAACATTGCAAAATGAGATTAAAGTTTTCAAAATAAACCTTTATATACAGATTTAATAAAATCTAAAATATTCCTTTAACTCTTCGACGATAAACATTGAATTTAGACATTTCTATTTAGTAAGAATTCCCTCAGTCTTATAAATAATTTTCACAATGACGATAAAACTTTTCTCATAACGTGTCAAATGTACGATTTAATTTTCCCCCCCGTTTTATGAATATTTGTTTAGTTATAACAGTAAAAATCATGTGTAATAAACATAATCATTAACGTTACCATCATTCGCATAAACAAAAATGGCAAAGAGCATAATTGTATTTGAAAAGGCCATGTTTTCCAAGGATATTAAATAACAACAAATAAAAATAAACAAAACAACAAATATAATAAGTAAACAAAAAAACAACAAGCTGCAACAGAATTTACTTTATCTATATTTTTTCCAAAAAAAAAAATATTACGTGTATGAAAATGTAAAAAAAAAAACAACATAAATGTTTTAGTGCAAACAATAATATAAACAATAGAAAATACACACGCATAAAATCTAATACAATTCCCGGACAATGCCAAACAACAATCCTGTTTAGATTTCACAGGATTCATTATAAAAGAAACCAGATCATGGATGGATTAAATAAATACAAGCCAAAATAAAATATGGAATAAGTAAATATTTACATTCGGTCATGCTGAATCTTGTATATACTCTACCAGAAAATTTAATTTGTAGGGGTGTGAAAGTTATATTGTCAGCTCATTGTTGGTTTGGCGCATTTGACAAAAAGTCATAGTTGGGAAAAACGGCAAGGAAGGTTAACATGAAGTTTTCTAAAAAAAAAATAACCGGTAGAATTTTTTTTTGTATTTTCACCACTGCTTCTGGCATATGTCTTAAAGAAAAATGTACATTTTTGTGAACGTTCATTAACGAACTTTAAAGATAAAAGTATTTTATTGAAAGTGAAAATTATTGTTTTGTGCAGCATACGCCACCTTCCCAAATTTATTTCTAAAATGAAGCGTTTAGAGCTGCAAACTTAAAAAGACTCCTGTCTATTTAGTTGTTGACTATTTATTTTTACTACTTTTTCTCTTACGGCAATAAAGCGAAGCTAGAGTAAAATCGTACTTGATCAACAAGAGGGTATTAACTAAAAAATTTTATTTTTTCAATACACGTTGTTAAAATATCGTACTATTTTGTCAACTTTTTGGTAATTCAACGCTTAAATTTTTAGTTAATACACTCATGTTGATCAAGCGCGAAATGTATTTTCTTGTTGTAATTTTATTTTACTTTTGCTTTTGCTTTAACTACTTACTGCAATGAAGCAAAGCACTTTTTTATATAAGGAACTTGCAGCATTCGCCAAATAGTGGTGTCTAGAGCAAAACAATACTTAAAAAACTTTAAAATAGTTGATATGGAGCAAAATTAATGCTTAATATCTCAGAAAATTTCGTGAAACAGGTTCTGGATTCAGGAAGGGTGTATTTAAAACACATATACAACATACCTAACACAATTTTTTTAAAAAATGGTCGGTAGGTCAAACCAATAATTAGCTGACGATATGTCAACTGTGATAAATTTCATGGCAGTATTGGAATTCGTTACGGTTTTAGCCGTATATCGTTTGCTCATGTAGAAAGACCCTAATTGACATAAAAATTTGCTGCTTTACAGGAGAAGGTAAGACCAAAATTGAAACTGTGTGCATCAAAATGTAAAATGGCTTGTACAATTGCTTGTTAACCCGCTATTTTGATACTTTCGCTATAAATTTTTTTCACGAGGCAAATAAACCTCTTGTGCAATATTTTGAAATCTCTAAAAGACTTATATACTGTTTGCAAATGACAGTCAAGTGATAGTGTAGTCCAATTTTTATGTGAAGCACTCAGTTTTTTGACTGATTTTCATATACATTTTACTGCAGGCAAGTTACTGTTTTTTAGAAACAACACATTAAGTACGAAAAAAAACAACGATATGAAATCCATTCATATATGTAGGGATAAATCCCCATTTATCCATTCTTGTAAAAGAGAGTTTTACAAATTTACCTTTAAATCAAAGTTGAAATAGCGGAAATCAAGGGGGTCACATAGTGGAAATAATGTCTTGACAGCCTCCAAAATACTAGTGCTCAACTAACCCAGGGGCTTTAAGTATCCCCCTTGCCCCTTAAGCGAGCTTTGCGTGAAAGTCGTGAAAGCGACTTAGAATTACTTTAGAGCTTAAAACTCATATACTTGGATGCGTCATAGATTAATACTTCTTAGAGTTGTACACGATACGATAAACTAAATATATCCTCTTTTTTAAATATATCCTTGCTTATCACTTGTGGTGGTGAAGGGTAGACCAATGAATTAAAATGAGACTGCTACAATAAAAATTATTCAGAGTCATAAACATACCACTATTCTGCTATTTTAACTACCATTTCGCATTTCGCATGTCATTTATGCCTTCTTTTATTTCTGTTCTCTGCCTTTTCCAGCTGATGTGAATTTTGTGTTTCGTATTTCTTTTTTTAATGATATGTCTCCTAATGGATGTCTAACATCAAACCGCCTATAAAACGTAACTGTTTTGAGCCTAAGCTGGCTTAAGGTTTATAGCCCAGTACCCATTTAAAGCGTATATTTTTGTCTGAAAGATACATTTTGCAAATAAATTACAGTTAGGTAGAAAATAAGAGGAATATTTGCATTACAATCAATAATATTTGTAATATTTTGCTCACAACTGCAAAACCGAAAAAGCCCCAGCATTAATTTTGTTTTTCTAATGACCGTTTTTCACGATTATCTTTTTTCGCAACATTAAAGAAATTCGGTTTTCTCAATGTCGCATTTGCTTCTATTCTGTCGCAAAGCTAACCAGCACTCATCTGCCAATTATTTATGTTCCTTTTATTTGCCATACAGATAAATACAATCAGCTGACTCTCAACTTTTACATGTATTTTGAGAGGTGTTGCCAACTGAAAACAATTTTTTTGTCGGTATATTGAGAAACCCAAAATCGGACAGTTTATAATAAATTTATGTTGATATTAAATAACAGACAGTTTGTCGATACATTGGCAAAATGGCCGCAAAGTTTGCAAATGTATTGTATTTTGGCTTTATCTATTTATGTGTGAATTTATGTCTGCTTGAATTTGCGTATTTTCTATACAGTTTTATTTCGTCGTTGCTCGTGGCTAATAGAAACTTGGTTAACAACTCTTTAAATACTTTTATTACCGGTTGTTGGCCAACGGACCCAGGGCTACCAGGTACTTTTTTCTCCTTGTCCCCAAAAAAATAAAAAATATATTCTCAATGATCCCCAAATTAAAAAACAAAACCTTAAAAAGTTAATATATTTTTGTTTTGTTTTTGTTTCTGATGAAATTTTTTTTGTATTTGTTTTTGTTTCTGATGAAATTTATTTTTTTTAGTACGAAATCCCCAAATTAAAATATTTAGAAATGAAAAATATTTTATTTGGTTTGAAGCGACTGGCTTCGGCGTGTTTTTTTTAATCCTTTTTATGCGATTCCAGTGAGGAATTACAAGCAGAGCAATATGCTGTTTTTGAAGACGAATAAGCCAATTTATAAGAATTTGGATATTTTTCAATCGGTTTTAGCCTTCCTTTATGTAAATCAACAATAAAAATACATTTATATGGCATTTATTTAATACTTCGATGCATCTTATGGTGTTTTCTTTTCTACAAAAAAAAATTTGCCTTTTTTTTAAAAAAATGCAATTTGGTGTCTGTTTCTTAAAAATTTTGCTCCCGAAAAGCATGATTTTTTTAGAATATAACAAGCCACCCTTTTCGGGAGCAAAATTTTTAAGAAAAAGACACCAAATTTAATTTTTTTTTAAAAAAAGGCATATTTTTTTGTAGAAAAGAAAACACCATTAGTACTTATAAGTAGCCCAGCATTCTTTGTCCCAAGCTTTATTATATTGTATTTCGCATTTACTTATTTTTGGGGAAGACATATTTGCTTGAAAATTGTATTTAAAAATCAAAAATTTTGTATGTATTGTCAACGTTTTTTTTAATTCTTCTTTTTTAAAACACTCACTCAAAAATAAAAACATAAGTTACTTTTAAACACTCATCAAAAATGGTAATATTAATTTGGACCGTTTACACCGTATTAATTTCTGATAAAAGTTTTGCTCCTCTTTTTGATAATTAATATACGAAACAAATAAAAATATGTATTAATAATAAAAAAAATCCCCAAAAAATCCACGAATTTTTTTAAATTCCCAAAAAATGCCCAATCCCCAAATGAATTTCTTTGTCTTTTTTGCTAGCATGAAATCCCCAAGTCTGGCAGCCCTGATCGGATCTACTGAATTATTTAGGTGTTTATGCAGCGTTGCCAACTTAGTACTTTTGGCACTATTTATGGTGCTTTTTGATGTCTCAAAACGCCAAAATGTTATCCTTAGTGCCAAACCTAGAAAAAGCACTAACTTGGTGCTTTTTCAATTTTTGGTTAGTGCCTTTAGTGCTTTTTACAATTTTTATTTTTTTTCTACCATTTTTTAAAACTTCAATTATGAAGAGGATGATTTAGATGAGCTTTGCTATTTGGATTACAATTTTGAGAAAGCCTGTAAAGATTTTAAGATTTTAAATGATAAAAAAAAAGTGATCAAAGAAAGTTGCATTCGTTTTGCCAAAAACTTTATTTACGAGGTTAGAGCTAGGCTTCCTAGCGATGACAACATGTTTAGTAATCGTAATAAAAACGATGTATTTGATTGCGATAAACATTTTTTTAAAGACACTGTGTCAAAAATTGAAAATGGCTTGGAAAATATTAAGAATTGTGAATGGAAAAATAAACACTATTTTGAGTCATGTAGAAAAGTTAACAAACAAGCAGTAGGAAACCGTACAAGAGAACGCAAAGACTTTAAAAACAAAAAAAGAGTCGTAACTTAGTATAAGCAAAGTGTTAAATAAATTTAAAACAGCTGACAGAAAATGCTTTTATAACGAGCGTTGTGTAACCTGCCATTTTTCATGCGCTTTACTTTTCAAACGCACAACACTCGGCTCCAAATAACCGGGTGTTGTGCACTTCTACCTCAAGAGCTATTTTACAAAGGTTTGACTAAGTATCAGAATGCAAACATACATGTTTTTCTATTTTACACCTTATGTATGTTTTTTTACTCAGAAGCGTACATAGGTTAAAATAATTGGATAATATCATACGCCAATCGTTTTATTAAAATTTACACGATTTTAATTTAGATTAATTTAAACGATAAAAAATAAAGTTTTTTATTAAAATATAGGCTGTCATTAAGTTTTATAAACAATGGTCGGTTATTGTAAATTTTCGGTAATTGCAAGAGGCAAGATTTTTCGAGTTCGCTCTGTATTACTTATAAACGGTTTTATGGTCAATTCAAACATAGCTGATGGATTTGGATGATATAATTTTTATTGAAGATAATAATAGTTCAATAAAAAATGTTTTTATACAAATGTAAATAAATAATAAATTTAATCTTAAAAAAATGGTCCCCATAAACGCCATCGCCTTTTTTTAAATTTTGAAGGTATATAATATTCGGCATAGCCGAATGCAACTTGTTTTGTGTTTAATTAAATTGTAAAAATAGCTTAGTGTTTTGTTACGCTTTTTTTGCTCGAAATAGTGCTTTTTTAAATTATAAAGTCCTTTTTGCTCTCAAAAAGCTGGCATCACTGTGTGTATGGGCAAAGCAGCCGAACATTTGCTTTACTGCCCGTCTATACCAGAGATAATTATTGCGACATATATTGCATTAGTAAATGTCAAAATTATGTTATCTTTAATGTAGGCAGCAATTTTTTTTACATATTTATTGGCAATTTATGTTGCAATAATTGTTAGTCCATACATAAAACGTCAAATTTGGTTGTCAATTGAAAAAAGAAGCAAGAAAGAAAAAAAGAAGCAAATTGTGTAGGAAAGAAATAAATTTTTTGAAATTGTAGCAAATTTTTATTGTAGTAAAATAATTAAATTAAAGAATTAAATAAACACTAATATAAAATTACAAAATTTATTTTTATTAATATAATTTTTTCTAATTTGATCCTTATTATTTAAATTTATATTAATTTGTTTAAGTTTGTGTTTTTTTTTTACATAAAATATTAATTTTACTTTAACAAAAAAAAATTTTATAAAATTAATATTTTTATATAAAAAAAGACCTCTTGCTTATGCAAATTAATATACATTTAAATAATAAAGCCGAATAGGTAAGAATGTATATAAAAAAAAATAATTTTTGCAAGATGGCGGGAGTTTTTACACTGCACGTTCTTCCTTGATTTTTTTCAAAGTATGAGTTAACATAAATACGTTTTCCCATGCCTTTAACATAAGCTAAGCAATAAGAAATATTGCTCTGTTATTCTGCCGACGTTATCGCCAACTTGCTGAGATAATTATCTTTAGTGTAGAAATAGGGTTAAGGAAGTGGTCAGCAATAAATATACATACTAGGCTATTTACGTTTTTACCCGGCAGACAAAGTAATTAGTATGTGTTGAAAATAATACTAGTTGCTTTGAAGTTTTGACTAGATGTACATCGACTTTTTAAATACATTAAACCATCGATTGGATTCCAACTTTTTTTTATAGTGTAATACTATGTTCACACTTGGGTTCTTAAACGCGTTTAAGCAACTCGAACGTGATTAAGATCTAATCACATCAAAATCGAGATGATTTCCCATACATTGAAGTTATTTGTTAACATTGTATAAGTACGGCGTTCATTAATTCTATGGAAAAATAGTGTACACATATTATACATTTAAATATATCACAAAATTATTAGTATTGTGGTTATTTTGTTGAACTGTTCTATGGTTTTTAATCCAAATTTTGATATTTTAACTAGGCTTAAGTTCATCTAATTTAATTTTCATTAAATTATTTTTATTTATGAAGAAAGGAATTTTACAACATGAAATTAATTAAAATTTATTGATAATTTTTCATTCTTGACTGACCTGAGGCTAGAAACTAGGCGTTTTACGGACAGGTTACACTTACATGTTTCAATTTTAACCACTCAATCTCTTCAGAGGGGTTTGCCGTTTTATACTCGCAGCCATCGACGACTGATGACAGTCAATAGTCAAACATCAATCTTTAAACCAAATTGTGTTTAACCTTGGGTAGATCGAAATTAGCTTTGAATGATTATCTATTTTAATTGATTTTACAGGTTCTTCCATACTTCTGTATTTTATCACAAATCAATTGTAATGTGGCCACTTAATCTAAGTCATTTCAGTCGATTCAGCTATATCCTTCTGTCTGTCCACCGGTCAAAAATTTGATTTAAACCTTTTCCCGGAAAAAATTTGATTTTAACATTTTTATAAATATAAATCAAAATACACGAAGATAAAAATTAAATAAAAAATATTTAATACTAATTTTAACCTTGTAATTTTCCACTCCAATTAAATTTTACTGCTAGCATAACACTTAATATTATTATGTTATTTTTAACTGCCAACAAAATTACTCCCTATTTCGTAGTGGGTTCGTTTTTTTTTAACATTTAATATCCTGACAATTTTGGTTTTAAAGTAATCGCTGTAAGTGTGAGTTACAAACAACAACAATAACAACAAGGTTCCTTGATGGTTATTTCCCGCAAAGGACCTCTCAAATGACACAATGCGAAAATGAAAAATAAAGCACAATACAAAAAAAAAAAAACAAGTAAATATTACGAAAATATCATAATTTCTGAAAATGTTTATTTCGGTTTTTCAGTTCAAGTTTTATTGAAAAAATAAAAATGGAATAAAGAATTTCAACGAAAACAAGTAAAATAATATGGTCGGTCAAGCCCGCCAGATGGTAACCTACACCATTTTAATGCTTATAGATAAATCCATAAACATCAAAGTAATTCGGCCAAAAACAAAATTTAAAAGATTTGTCCAATATTGTTAGCAGTTAGGACCAGCGACACGGCACGTCCATAATTTTTTAACAATATTAAAGATTACACAAACTAATTATGTACTAAGTTGTATTTCGTGTGGAATATTATTTATCTTTAGACTAATGGCGAATAGTATGATTTCTGAAATTGTGGCTTATACGCAGGGCTGTGAAGTCGTTTAAAAAAAAACCTCCAACCTTTAAAATGTCTTAAGTTCGACTCCGTTTCCTACTCTAACTCTTATGCTAAATGTTTATGAGACTTATTTGACTTAAAACCATTTTTTTGATGCAGTATCTTTCAAATGGTTATATTAAGCAAGAAAATGATTCTAATGATTTAAAATTGATTAGGTATGTAATTCTAAAACGTGCCGTAGAAAATAGTTATTTACATACATATGTAAAGGGACTGGTCCTTATTTTCTGACTTAAAACTTTAGTAAGCAGACCCTCTTAAAATTTTTTTTTTTTTTTTTTTTTGAAAATATTAGAAATTTTTTATAACAAAAGGTTTTAGAGTCGGAGTCGGAACTTTTTGTGGGTACTTCGACTCTGGTTGTTGATGGTTGAAAATAATGTTATAATAAAATTTTGCTACAACCATACAATTTAAAACAGATATGGGGCTTTAAACATTTTATTGCCACTGACAATCATATTATGGTTAAATTCCTCCATCCAAAAGCCAAAATGACATTATGGGTTTCTCCAAACATAAAAACGATAATACGTTTGAATATATAATTGGGGGATTCACAAGGTGTCATAAAGTCATAAGTCTTAAAAAAATAACATGAAAATAAACGACTGTTGTGAACAACCCCGCATAATTTAGTGTGCTATTTTGAATTTAACAGAAATAAAATTATTTTTTAATTCTAATCCATGAAATAATAAATTAAATTAGATCTTTCCTGACTTTTTTCCATTTTTCATACGCAAACCACAAATAAATTTTATTTTGTTTGTTTACCAAACATCAGAGTTCTAAGCCGATCTAATTTGATGCCGCAAGCGTTTTGTTGCAAAAATTGCTAGCCGCAGGTCAAACTCGGATATTAGCCGGATAAAACTACCATTAACGGCGACGGCTACAAAAACGAAGCCGCTCGGCGCAGGCGCTCAGCAGGTATCTTCTGATTAATTACGACTGCATAATAAACACACCAAGCAAAGTAGTATTAATTGAAGACACTTTTTGTTTACAAAGCAACAACAAAAGCTAAAGCGTTTTTAAGTTACGCGAACATATGTTGTGCAACCTCCTCCATTTTCAAAGTAACGGTATATCTCGAAAACCAGAGCTAACCTAAAAAAAACAAATTGGGCTAAAACAATTTGTAGCACAGTGTAATATTAGAGCATTAAACAGTTTTTTTTTTTTTTTTTTTGGCAATGACAATTGAAGTAGTGGAAGAAATGGAAGAAATGGCAGTTTTTCTACTTAGACTACATTTTTTTAAACTCTGGTTTTTCATTTAAAATAAGATTTGTTTTTTTTTTAAATTTTTTTAAATTTGTTTCAAAATTGCCAAAATTGATATTAAAACTTTACTGGACGGAAGAACATGTTTTGCTTCTGAGTCAATTTTATTGCGATTTCTAGCATCAGCACAAGTGCATATTGTCCTCTCCATCTATGGGAGTGTAGGGTATAAATGTTAAAGCTGTCTTGTAAAACGTTGCTACATCACACAATCCACCAGTTAAAAGTTAATGGCATCTCACAATTAATAATTTAAGGAAACAAGTATACAGAAATTTTTATTATTAAACTTAAACTCCAGCAAGGACAATGCAAAATGGTTTTACTTTTGGTCATATTTTTGGGCGAAAAGAACGATGATTATGTTGTTACTGCCAGATAAAATATGAAATTATTGTTTATTATTCAATCTTGCGGGCAAAAGTGACGATGAGGATAATGATGAGAATATTGTCGTAATAGTAAAGAGGGATGGGAGAGGGGAATTAGGTTAAAAAGTTTTATCTTTAAAGTTGTCTCTATTGAAACACCCTTGTGCCTTTTTCAACTTTTTGTTGACCCCTTGAACTTAAATAAATGTTAACGATGATAATGATCATTACAATTACTGTAATACAACATCTTTGCTTGTTCGTTGGTTGTTTGGTGTTAATGGTCAAAGTTATAACAAGAAGAAAAACCAACGGCAACAACATTTAACGACACTAACAACAACAGGACCAAAATATTGTTTTCAAAATGTTGCTTCAACGATTTGTGCTTGTCCAAGCTACTGCTGATGTTTTTTTGTTCATCATCAATTTTAAAGGATTTCAAATCTATGACGATGTTGAGGTTTCTACTGTCTAAACTAACTACACTAAAAATAATAATAAAAATAATAAAAATGTTACTCAACATGATAAATAAATTCCCAGATTCTATTTGTTAAAATTCTTTATATTGATAATTTCTTTTAACGAGTATTAATTTGAACAATTTTTAATAAAATATAAAAAAACAATTGAAAAACACTCGTATACCAGTATTTTTTTACTTTCCAATCACTATTTTTTAAATAGTTTTTAAGTAGTCTTGCAACATGCGGACAAGCGTTGTTTTAATCGAATTTTACGGCTTTGTTGCATATTTCGGAAGATTTTCGGCCTAAACTCGCTTCAAATTAAACTATAGATCTCTGTACGGGCCCAGCTTTTTATAGAAGCCGCTTTTGACATTCGGCTTTGCCTTCTTGGCAGGGTCTCACACACAATTTTTTGCACTTCGGGTTAGCGTAATGTTTTATTTTTCCCCAACAGTAGTAATTTGAAGCAAAAATTACTTCTTTTTATTGTGTTCAAGCAGCAGTTTGGACATGCAAAATCTTCTGAAAATGGGTTTAGCTCGTGTGGTACCAGACTCTGTTTCATTTGGTTGAACACCGCTGCTTGCAAACGGCTTGAAACTGCTATTTTAGTTAACAAGTTCTTCTACTCATATTCTTTGAACTGTTTTGGTTAACCTGGGCGATTTTTGTCATCCGTAATAAAATTTTCACTTCCGAACTATAGCAACCATATAAAAATCATAGGACCCCATCCGAAATTGCATTTACGGAGGATAACTGGGGGCAGCCAATACTTCGAACACCAGAAACTTTTATCTGGTACCACCAGAGTCAGGAGCGCCAAAAACCCCGCATCCAGCCTGTCTATTGGTTGGGTCATTTAGAAGGTAATGTAGTGGTTGTGGCTTAAAAGGGAACAAAGATCTTATAAGGTTGGCTTCAAGGTCTGATATTCCACCCACTGTGGAAAAGTTTGACCTACTAGTGGATCTTCCAAAGTGCTGTTGCTACCCAACAGATGGTGCATGATTTTTGCAGCGTAAATTTAAAAAAGGTCCAGCGCTTAAGCAAGGATAAATTTATACTGCTGCGGGTGAAACATTAAAATTACCTAAATTTTACATTTTCGTTTAGTGACTAAGTGAGAAAAAATGGCAAATATTTACTGTACACAAGGCTATGAAATTTATTAAGGACACAAACCATGTGCATTTTTTTAGTAAAATATTATAAAATAATTCTCTTTTCCTTAGGGAATCTTAATGGCCTAATCTGCTAAATACATACATGAGTCTTGTCACTGGATCGGGGTATCACAAAGGGACCAATATATTGACCCAGGAAAGCCGTCCTGAAGCCGTATTATGTTATTGGCTAAAGCATAATCTCTATCGCTAAATATCTATAAAGTTGATTTAGCGATTTTTGGCTACGACAACAATATTGTGACGTACTTTACTAAATTTAGCAATGCCATAAAAATTTAATTCGCCGCAATTTTAGCTTTGAATGCCTTCGTTAAAACTTTTAAATTTTGTGTTCTCTAAGGTATTTTAGAGATCGAGATTTAGCTTTAGCTAAGCGAATTATAGAATACGGCTGCTGGTGTCAGCTACCCATTGAACCTTTCCTTATCTTATGATATATTTAAAGTTAAAAAACATCTGTTGATTATACTATTTTGTTCGTAAATCTTAATGCTACAAATTGTTTTTCATTAATACTGCCTTAAAGATTTGCTTCAGTGTCTTTTTCTCGTCACTGATGTTGCTGTTATTTTTTTATATGCTGCCCGGTTCATATTCTTTGCCAGTAATATTTCAAAATTTGTATTTTTATTGACACTTTGTGTTCATCATTCATTCGTTTAGTTTGTGTTTCTTGTACATATTTTGCTACGTTCTTTAGCATCCTTCCAACAATCATATGTCTTGATAAACCAACTGATGTTGTTGTTTTTGTTTTTTTTTTTTTTGTGATGAGATGAACTGGTACAATCTTTCGAAAAAGAAGTTGATGGATGATGGTTAAATGTTAAATATTATGGATTTAACAAAGGAAAATGTTAGAAGAAACATATAATCCTTGCAGGAAACATGAGCTGGTTTGAGAAATTACGGACGATTTAAGGGGAATTGGAAAAAATAGTTGTGTGTTGAAACAAGCAAGTAGAAAAATATAGTCGTATGTTTTTAGCCAAGCGATACCCGTTAATAATAATAAAACCTTAAATGGGCTCTATGGTTAATTGTGAACCTACCAAGACTTTCGATTACTCTAAAAACCCACCAAATAAAAACGTTATGCTGAAATTTAAGATATTCCAACATAAAAGTTTGTGTGTGGCAAACTTTATGACAGGAGCTCCATAACAAAATGGAACAATTTTATTTTTACAATTTTTGGATAAATAAACAAAAAAATAAATTTAAGGCAGTACGATGTATGCGAAATTGTTGCGTTTTGATGCGATTCAAAGTAAATAAATTCGTTAAAACAATGACTACAAGAATTTTAGTATGCACAATATTGTTTAGTCAAAAAAGCTTTAAAATTAAAAAACTGGAATTGTTTTGGTTTGTTACCTCTTCAATTGAGTTACTATATCATATTTAATCGTAATATCGATATTTTTTTTGTCCTATGGCCTAAATAAGAGTCCGTAGCAGACTAACTGCCATAAACAAATTTTTAAAAGGTTAACTTGATCAATTTCCTTTTACTTACCCAAATAACATTTTTTCTTTTATTTTCAACTGTACCGTAGTTATTCAAATTCTTGTGGCGATACATTTTTTTATGCAAAATTATTTCTATTTTTTATTTTAAAAATTCATTAAAAAAAAATTATGACTTACATTTTAAATTTTGTATCATTTATCAGAAAGAAATTCAGTGGAGAAATGTAATTTTTGTTCACGATTTCTAAATATCTCTGAAATTTTTGAAAGTTTAAAAATTTATTGTGTAGATGACTTAAAGGGAATTTATTCCAAATCATTTGCTGGTAATTTTATTCGAATCACACAAAAGTTGTTCTTAAGTAATGATCAAATGTATTTCGTGCGACATCTTAGTCCTGCCCAAAAACGAAAAACTTGACATTAAATTCACAATCTTCGCCAACTTTAATAAGGACCTTACGCCATAGAAATCTTTTTTCGGAAGTGACATTTATATCTCAAAAATATCAAAAGATATTTAGTAATTAAGAAAATTTGTTAAAACTTTTCTTAAATTTTTAACAATTTTCTTAATTAACATGTTTGTAAATTGTCATATTAACAATTTGTATCATTTGTACAAAATAAATATCATATAAAAAAATAATTTTGTGTCAAAAAATTAAAAATACAAAATAAAGAAATCTAGATTTTTGATCTAAAATCTTTTAAAGAATAAGCGATATGATGATTATTGCGAAATTTAATCAATCTATACGGTAAGTAACGTTATTATCTTATGATCTATTAAGCAATTTTAACCATTCTCTTATAAATTATAGATTTTGAAATATTTATGATAATGATGGCAAGATTCCGTTTTGTGCTGATGTATGAACCCCAGTGCATCCAGGTCTTTATTTGTGGCTTAAATAAATTATAATTTAAATTTTCTAAAAATAAATAATTAAAAATAATAAAAACAACATTTAATTGCATCTTTTTTTTCCAAATTAGTTAGCAACAAAATATTTTGTTAATAAAAAATTATATTTGTTAACAAATAATTTTTTGTATTTACAAATTTAGTTGTTGGTGCCTTTTCAATTAAAAATTTAATTGTATTGACGAATATGGTATTCAATATGACAATTGATTTGTCGTAATTTTTTTCTGTGTACATGGCTGAATATGGAACGATTGCATTAAAAAAAATAAATATGTGCCTGCAATTTTTTCTTAATGTGCAAAATAATTAGAGTTCTCTCTCTATCTATATACTATTGGGGGATTCACAAGGTGTGCGATCAAGTCATATCGTCATAATGTACTAAAAAGCTTTTTTACAATTGTTTAAAAAAATATTGTTGTGTTTCAAACAAAATAAAAATTTTAATGCTGTGTTCATTGATTCGCCATAACTGTACAGTAGAAATCTAAATTATAAGCGGCTGCCCACAGCAGTCATATATATTCCTTGTAAATATTTTAAAACATGTGACTTTACAACTTTATGACTACCTTGTGAATCCCCCATATATAAAAACAAGTAAGAGTGCTATATTCGGTTATGGCGAAACTTATATACCCTTCATCATGATGGGATAAGAACAGAAAGTTATATTAATACGGTTCTTTTTATATAAATAAATCTATTCTGTGCCACGCCCATTTCTTCAACCCCGCCCTGATTTTTTCGGATGTTGTGTATTGATAAGCAAGATGCTTGTAACTAATTTGAATACTTTGGCTGTTTACGAAATTTGTTATTGCTTTGTATGAGAAGTGCCAAACCCACTTGGAAACTTTGGCTCTTGGCATTCTCCAGCTATACAGAAAAAAAAATAAAACAAGTTAGAGCGCAATATTCGGCTATGCCGAATCTTTGATCCCATTCACCGATTGTTCGAATATTTCAGGAGTGATATTTATTTATTATTTACAAAACAGACGTCAGCATTAAAATTGATTGCGGTTAAGACCTAGATATATGAAATAAAACAACCGACAATCAGAATGTTGTTTGCTTTCTTTTTTAGCAATTTTAGCTAGCTCGAGTAAAATATCATGATTCGTAACAGTTTAAGCCGAACTTAAATGATTTTCAGGAGAGGTTTTTTATTGGAGCCATGGAAAGTTATGAACCAATTATCCTAAAATTATGCAGAGTCATTTCTGTTATTAAAAAACATAAAGAAGAAAAAAAGGAGTTGATTGGGATGCAGTGCACGTACTTATCGCTTTCAAATCTTAAAAAATGTTAGCTGGTAGGCTACACTTTTCGAAAAGATAGACAGACAGACATGGCTAACAAAATTACAAACTTAATATGCCCTCATTTTACTTATGTAGTTGTGAAGAATACAACTATTCTTTTGTTTAAGGTAAATTTCGGCTGTTAATATACCAACAAAAAGTCCTAATTAACAAAAATCCACAATTTAACGAGTTTTCCCCAATTAAGACCTTTTGCCTTATTAAAGACCTTTCCATAATTTATTTCACTATTTTATTGATTTTTCTTAATTTCTGCTAAATAAAATTTACCATTATGATATTTTAATTAAAATGAAACATAAAAAAACCCTTGAACAACCCCTTTTAATTAAAAATAGAAGCAAAAAACTGGTAAAAAAAACTACTTTTTTATAACCCCACCATAAAAAATAAATCATACTCTTGACTCTACGGGTGATAAATGTAATAATGAAGTGATAGAAAAAAATTCCTAAAATAGATTCTACGGAAAGTTGTAGTATTTTTAGTTTTTTTTTTATAAAAAAAAATATCAAAAACTTTATAAAAAAACATAAAAACAAAATCAACCACCATTATCCCAACTAATGTTGAATGCAACATTCGTTGTATACTTGGTAAATATATATTTTTTTCAAGTTTTATACTTTTTTAAATAGTTATAGCACCCCTGGCTTAATTTTTCACAATATTCACTGCCATATCTACGACATATGCAGAGATATTTTAAAGTCCCTCGGTGAAGTATGATGTAACTAGTGTGTTTTTTGAGAAATTAAAGTGGGTGACAAAAGTAAGTACTTTCTTTAAATGTCATTCAAACTTTGTGAAAATCCTCTATAGCTATACCAGTGCAGCTATACCAGTACAGACTTTAAAACAGTTTGGAAATTTACTGAAAAGTAAATTATTATAACGGGTATCCACATTTTAGGTATAATCGGTCAACGGAAATCCCTACAGGGAATATCTCCCGAAGCTTTTTGTGGAGGTAAATTGATGATTTAGACCTAGAAAATATGTGGTCCCTACAGGATGGTGCTACTTGCCACACAGCAAAAGAAACAATGGATCTTTTGAAAAAACAGTTCACAAATTGAATTATTTCTCGTACAGTAGGAGTGAATTGGCCACCAAGATCGAGCGATTTGATATCTTTAGACTATTTTTTATGAGTTTTTTGAAACCGAATGTGTATTGAAATAATCCAAAAACAGTTCAAGGGCTTAAAAACTAAATTATCGAGAGATTGGAAAACGTGATTAAGAATTTTCGTAAAAGATTGGGAGCTTGCCGAGCCCATAGGGGGTTTACTTGAACGACATAGTTTTTCATTTTTAACCGAAACCTATTTGTAATTAACAGAAATAAAAATATTTTAATACCTAAAAAAACTTTTTTTTATTAAAATTAAAATGGTACCTAAATTTTTGGGCAAATTATACATACACCACCATATGTGAAGGGGTATTATAAGTCTGTGCTGATATGTATAGTACCTTTTGGTACGCCGATCATCTCAAAATCACTTTCTGAATCGACTTAATGAGACCTGTACATCCTTTCCGAGTTGCTAGCTGGCTGTCCATCCTTGTGCGTTAATAGGTCGTCACTTTTCTGAAACGCCATTCAAAAAATATTTTATTAATAAGACAATGGAAGCCATTTAAAAGTGCGATCCTGTGTAAATGTGTGTTGCAGTGCAATCAAACGCGAGCTATATTAAAAGCAGAAATTGAGAAGTGCGCTGCAAAATCTTATCTTCAGTTGGCAAATAAATACAGTATTAAAGATAAATCGGTAAAGAAATACGTAGCAGATATGGGAGCTGTCAAATGTGCAAAGAAACCCGTTCTAGCTGCCTCAAAACACCTGTCATTTCTCATCAAACATAGAATACAGCCTTTGCTAAAAAAAATTTTCCCGGCAAGCTCGCCTTACATTATGGATGATGGGAACTATTTTACAGTAGAAGTTCATCATAAATGGCCAACAATTGAAACTTTTTTGGACGAATTTGAAAATAAATGACTCTAAAAAGGAATAGGATCAAAAAAAAAACCTAGACGGTTTTATCTTGCAAACAAAAAGGGAGCTTAAGAAAATAGACACAAAAAAGATTCAGCAGGTTATGCGTAAGATGCCTCAAATTTAAAAAACCTTCCTTGTGGCTATTTTTAAACAATATTTTCAAGTTGTATTCAACACAAATAACTTTATATATCGCACTTGTTCATAGGATATTAGGAAGTGTTTTCTGTGTGTCTGTGGTGTAGGGTATTATATGTATGGGTTTGACCATATATACTTTCAATAAATTAAAGAAGTTTCCTCATACCAGAAAAAACTAAGAAAGAACCAATGAATTTTACAAAGGCTGTCCCAAAATGACCCAGCAGAAACTTACATTGCAAAGTAATGAGTTAAAAAGCTAATATAACGGCTCTACACTACTTAAACATTGGCATTTTAACTCATTATTTTAACACGGTGATGTCATTGGAGGCAGGTACTTACCACCCTCGCTTACAAATAGGGAGTTAAATAAGTCATTACCACATTCTCTTACAAATAGGGAGTAAAAAATTCTTTTGGTGTTGCATTGCAATACTGCGTTTATGAAGTCAGCCATTTTCATACCCAAAAACCTAAAGAACGATATGAATTCAAAGTCGATATGCAGGGGTGTTCTGGAAATCGAAAACGCAAAATGCAAAAATTTGGAAGTTGGGTTTAATACACTTTTAATAAAATTTTTTTAATTTTTGTTATAAAATTCTATTTAATAAAGAAATATTTCTATAATATTTGTCATAAAATTCTAATATTACAGAAATCTTATTAAAAACTGACTTAAAATTCTTGTGTTTTACGTTTCCGATTTCCAGCACACCCCTGTAAATTTTTCATATTCAAATTTATTACAAATTTTTTTTAATTTATAACAAAAAAAAAAAAAAAACAAATTGTAAGAACAAATATTTAAAATCAATTTGTATTATATTTGAAAGTATTTTATTATGACTGACTTAATTATAAATTTCGTGAATCAACTTCTACACAAGTACTTATGTATCAGATTATATGTCAGTCATAACTAAACTACTTATGAAGTATGAAATTGAAAAGTAAGTTGTTTAGAAATTGCAAGTCATTACCAAGTTTTTGCTGGGGAACGCATTTAATTGTAAGTCATTATTGTTTACCTACATACATTTGATAAATAAGTGGTTATAGAAGTAGTTAAGAAGAACGCTACTAAATAATGAGTGAAAGAAGCTATTCATTTAAAAAAGCAGGAGAGGTTTTTACTGGATAGTAGATGCAGTAAATCAAAAGGTTCTTTGCGAAGTTTTTGGCCAGGTTTATTTAATAAACTTGACACTTTAGAAGATTTTCTACCCTCTTTTATTTCGATGTAGTTGTAATACATCTTCTGTTATAATTGACTCGCAGTAAAGCATAGAGCCTTTATACACCGGACTCTATTGCAAGATGTTTCCATGAGTAGTTTGCTGCTTCCAGTTCTGCACATATCCACTTTCTCTACCATTTAGCAGGTGCACTAACACACATGCCCATGTAACCTTGTGCGTCGCAATTTTGGAAATAATTTGATAAAATTTGGCACAAGGAGCAAGCCTATTGAAAAAGGGCCAAAACGTCGGACCACGAGGATAGATAGGTGGAATTTATTTCTCTCACAAACTATCAAACCGTTTTTAATGAAATTTAAATCATAGATAGAAACATTTATATAGTGACACATAAGCTATTCAGTTTTTCAAAAATAGGACCAGAAGGTTAAGTTGGGGAAAATTTCTTCCTCTCAAAAACTTTCAAACCGATTTTAATGAAGTTTATAAACTAATGTGGGCACATAAGCATGCTGTGTTTTTGAATACTTTTTAAATTTGCACTACAGACACCAGGCATTGTCTTAGCTTTGGAAATATTGTTTTCCAGCCTATTGCATTGTATGACACATAGTGTAAATAAATTGTATACCTGCAAACATGATTGACTACTAAGATTTTAAAGATTTGTTTCGAACTTAAGTTTTATAAAGTTGAATACAAATAAAGCCTTGCAAATTATTTTTGTTAACTTCTTTTATCACCCACTGTCTTTGGCATATCTGAAATTGCTTCATTGTCCAAGTATGCGTGTGTAAATGGAAAAAAGTGTAAGTGCGTGCGAATGCTTACAAAGCATATCCTTTTCCTTTAAAGCATGACTTTCGAAACAACACCAACAGCTATAACAGCTACAATGACAAACATATGAGTTTGAAGTTTAAAAAAAAAAACAACAATATTTTTATTCGGGTTTCCATTTTTTATTTATGAACATCAAACCTCTTATCAAAATCGATCTAATAAAAAACAAAAGCAGGCGTCCACAAAAGGACATGAAAATAAAAATTAAAAAAAATACTAAAACAATATAGATAAACAAACAAGTCACCACCCGGAAATTGCTTAAACAAAATTTAATTTTTTTTCGTTTAACATCTAATAATAAAGGGAAAGTTTGGGAAAAAGAACGAAACACAAAAAATGTTGCATTTTTAAAACAAGGACATTTTGTATTTATAAAGTAAAAAGACAAGCTAAAGTATGATTAATCATTGTGGTAAATTGAAAGAAGGAAAACCTTTAAAAAAACGCATCAGCAATGTAAGTTTTTTTAGTTTTAACAAATAGGGGCTGTCCTGTTTTTTTTCTTTGCCTGCCTTAACCGACCTCCTTAAATATACAAAAATGATCGATTCATTTAAATTTATGTTTGACATTAATGTCATACACAATGTCATCACTTTAAAGATAAAAAAAAAATTAAATGTCACCCTTAAGCATCCGGTTTTCCTTTAGCTTTATTTTAATAAAGTGTTTGTAGATTTTTTATTTTATTTCATATTTTCACGCTTTTCATCAATGTAATAAAAATAGACAAAACAAAGAAGAAAAAATACCTTTAATCAGGTAATTGGAAAATAAAAAGTGAGAAAAAAAAATAACAGCGGAAGCAACTGTTTAATGAGTGTCACTCCAACAGAGAAAAAAGAAGAAATGGGTTGTCTTACTTTTTGTTAATTAATAAAATGCAACCATCCCTCCCTGTATGTCTATTTAGTGGATGTGTCATTTTCTTAACAAAATGGCTGTTAGAAGATTTATTAAATTTTGTCATGGTTTTTGGTTCAGCATAACGAAAAACAACGACGAAAAGTGAAAATGCATTAATTATGTTATGAAATTTTTAAAAGGAATATAAAAGTATTCAAAACTGTCAAATGGCTTTTTGAAAACTTTTTGTTATCAAAGAAATTAAAATTGATTAATCAATCATAAAAAATGTCTTAGAAAAGTGAATGTTTAATCATCTGCTAATATTAAAAGTATTTCTTTTCACCTTTGAATAAATTTAAAAAAAAATACATATGAGTAAAAAGAAAAAAAAGATACAAAAATAAAATCTCAAACAATTTATTTCAAGTTTCAAACTTTAGTCTTAATAAAACACGCAGAGAAACCAGATTTTTCGATCTGATCACCGCCAACATAACTTTGTTTAACGAAAATGTTTAAAACATATTATGGTTAAATTTGTTCTTCATCCAGAAGACACAACCATCTTAATAAAGCCACTAAACGCTTTTCCTTACACTTGCCACCCCTCCAGGAAATTCATTACACAGGGTGGCGCATAAGTAACGTTATAATTTATTAAGTTAAAAAATGTTTTGTTTAGGTTTGTTTTGTTTTTTGACTCAGCACAGACAAGACAACCAAAGTTGTATTTTATTTTGGAAGTTAACATTCAATTATTCAGTCATTAAGAAAATAACGAATAATAAGTGAGTGACCATGTGTATAAGAAGTAAAATCGGACAGTTTGGTGAAAATATTTTTTGATTTTCTTAAATATTTACTGTGTTGATGTCCCTTCTCAACACCACATTTCAGGAAGATATCGAATATTTAAAAAAAATCGGGTTATAAGAAAACTAAATACTCATTACTTTTTCAATATTAGTCTAAATAGAATAATTTTTTTTTTTTTTTTGTATATTTCCTCTTTTGTCTGCACAGTGGGGTTGGATGCGATTTTTGTGATTTAATATTTTAAATAAATTTTTTGCATTGTTTTTACTCTTTGATTTTTTTGAATTTAACTACGATTTTTTTCCACAAATTTTAAGACCCATTTGGTTGTGGGGTTCAAATAACTACAATTTATTCTGATTTTTAGAAATTTGTAAAAAAAAAATGTTGCAAGATATAATTGCAATACTCATTCATTTATTTTATTATTTGCTTTGGCTATGTCTAAATAAAGAATTATTTCCATACGGGTTTACCTAAGCAAAATATATTACTGATCATAGCACACTTTACCCTAATTTTACTTCATGATAGGTGCTAACTTAGCAGTAATAACAAATAACGAAACAGTACCTCTAGTGCAACATAGTAACTGCTTCAAATTCAAGAAAATTAAAGAGTACAAACAGTGAAAAAAATTAATTAATTAATTAATATTAAATCCCGAAAATCGCATCCAACCCCACTGTCCAATTTTTTTTTCTATTTTTTATTGGATATAAGAAAAGAAAATAACAAAATAAAATTATGCTATTTGAACTAATATTGACAAAGTTACGAGTATAATCTTTTAAGGCGATTTTTTTATAATTCGATATCTCTGTAAGTAACCATTAGCCAAAATATTTTGAAAATTTCATAAAATGTGCTATTGAGAAGAAACATAAACACAGTAATAAATAAAGGATATCAAAAAATATTTTTCTCCAAACTGTCCGATTTGACTTGGATTGAACTATAAGCAAAATTGCAGAATATGTGGCACATATTTTTTTTACTTTGTTTTTTCGACAACGGCGCGCTAGTTGCTGTAAATGTGAATGGAAATCAATGTCGACGAATGATTGACAATCCAGCATTTCAGTTCCAACAAGATGGAGCTACAGCCCACACAGCTTGTCCAACTTTGGCTCTCTCGCGCGAAATTTTTGGCGATCGAATAATATAGCGTTTTTCTAATTTTAACTGGTCACTAAGTTTGCCCGATTTAACCGCTCCCGATTTTTTTCCTTGTGTTAGGGTATATGCCAGGAAGCCAAGAACCATCCAAGGTTAATATTCGAGAAGAAGTAAGGATCCAGGAACCTCACGTTCTAAGAAAATTTATGGAAAATGCTCTGGAAAGGCACGTCAGGTCAAAGCAAGCAACGAGCACCATTTGAAAGACATTATCTTCAAATCATAATGTGAACATACATAGTTCCAAACTATAACCTCAATTTTAATAAATGCCAACGTTAAATAAAATCAGAAAACAAAAGTTATTCATTAAATAAATCATAACGTTAATTATGCGCCGCTCTTTTTGAACAAATTGGAATCTTTAAGTAATCGAAGAGTTGTGTGGTATAAAAACATAGTCACCGTCGACTCTGCTTAGAGCACGTTTACTTCTGGTTTACTTCTACCACGTTAGCCAAACAAGTAATAGTCTCTGATTATTTCATCTGTTTCATAGTGAGATCTATGGTTTATAATCGATCTATCGCCACTAGGGTTTAACATTTTCCAGACTTTTTCATTCCGGAAAGCTTGTATACCCGATTATTTTTTTTATTTTAATAACAATATACTTAAGCTTAAGTTTCAATGGGAGCCGCAATTAGGCGTTGCTCACGTGTGCCTTGTAATAAGTTCCCAGTGTGTTACCATGTAACACTGTTTCACAGACATCCTAAATTTTTTTTGTCGGCCATCATTATCCCTCCGCCAACTCATCTATTGAAAAAAAGGAATTAATCCAAATAACTTAGAGAAAATGGTTTTGTCTATAATGCTAGTCTCAAGTCCTTCAAGCCTGGACAACGATAGAGAAGATGTTCTGCTGGATCTTTTTCTTGTTCATCATTTCTACAAAGTTCATAGTAAGTGAGCCCTAGCCGCTAGGCATATTTCGTAAAAAGCCAATGGCAAGTAAATTAAATTAAGGCGCTGAGGGCAAGTATAGACAGCTTTAACGCTCTTCTCTATAAGGGGATAGATGGTTTCTGAAATCCATCTCTAGCTAGCGATAAGATGAAATTTATATGCAGTTAGTTGCTTGGTCTTCCAGAGAAAAAACTGTATTACATATTGAATCGTTAAAATTCAAGGTAGTGCCTGTACGGGCCAACGAGTCAGCTATACGGTTTCCATTTATACTTTACTTGAAGTATAAAACTCTTAACTAGAGCTGCTTAAAGTCTGTTTTGCAATAATTTCCATTGCCATAAATTAACAAAACATTGCTGAACATCTGCCTTAATTTTGAAAATTTTCCAAATGATGTTGAAAACTAAATCCTGTCCTAACAATTGACAACAAACTTCAGCTCCTGAAATTGCTGCTAAAGGTCATGTAGTTTTCTCAGGTCGAAAAAGATTCAGTTTTTGACATTGATAAAGTAGCAATTAGTGGCATTTAATGCCATACAAAAAAATTAAATTAAATCGAAAACTTCATAAGGAATTTTCCGGAAATTTCACGTCTTAAATTCTCGGGAATAAAAAAATATTATTTTCGCAATTGTTCGAAAATATTTTCCGAATACAAAACCCTCAGTAACGTTACACTAAAAACAATAAAAGCAGACACGAAGACGGTTCATTTGGTTCCTTAGAGAGGCCTTTTTGTAATTTCCTGAGCCAATGAACTGTGTTAAAGCTAGATTCTTCCATAGGCATAAGTTTAGCCGCCGTCAGTCATACCTCAGACCTAACATCCATATTCACGCATCCTATTGTATTCATTGAAACTAAGGCCCAGACTAATTGCATAGTTCCTATTAATCAGTGAGCCGTGTTAAAAAAAGCCGGCGTTCTTCCCTTGAGCCAGAAACCCTAATTACCATTAAATATTCTTTTGTATTTACATACATATACATATGTATGTATAACTTTAAACTTATTAAATAGTACATATTGTGGCATATCGAGGGATGCTAGTGTGGGAGCGTGTTACTTGCACAATTTGAAATCGGTTTCGCACCCATGACAATATTTAATACACAAATCTTAACATCTTAAAATTTTTGTTATTTTTTCCTGCACTTATTTTACTTTTAAACATATTATTTTTATGAATGCTGACATAATCCTGTTTACCACTAAAATGTAACTCCTCCAAAGAAAAAAAAAACAAGTCAATAAATAAAAAGGTGTAACAGTCATCGGCTTAATAATATGCCTTCTACTTCTATTGTCTGTGCATAATATTCATTTCTTGGCATGTTAAACAGACTTTTCAAAGAAAACAGCCGTCTTTCAAGGATTTATAAAACCAAAACCAAAATTCTAACACAAAGATATAAATATTTCTGGATTATTAGACAGGACAATATAAAACACACATAAAAGAAGAGGGTTTATTCACATGTATGGAAAAAAGAGACATAAAGACGGGATTAAGTCTAAAGAAATAAAAATATACAAAATGATGTGATGATTTGTCTGAAGAAATATGTAAAAAGAATAAAGACAGAGTGAAAGAGATTTAATGATACACTATCAGCTATCATAGGCACATCAGGGAGTTTATATTCGAAAGGACAAAGTAGCCAGATTTAAATATCTAACCTGTAGTAGATACACCCAAGCTTACTTCTGGAAATGAGAAGAAGTAGATGTCATCACAGAACATTGCTCTTTCAGGTATATGTTGAATCAATTTAATAGAGGTATCCTAAACTTCTGCGGATTTTGCGATGATGTGGAACAATTCAAAACCACTGAGCATAACTAATGTCTACCACAAGCGTAGGTTAATGGCTGAAAGTCTATGCAGCTCATTCTTTGATTATCTAAGAAATGTCTCACGGTGCAAATTTAAACCCATCATCATAGTTTTAAGTTGGCCAAACTACAGGCAATTTGGAAGGGGCATGTGCTAACGAGGACATTTTTCTCCCACTTTTTTTAACTTTATTTGCATTTTGGGGTAACTTTTCTTTCTATCTCTCATTTATTTGTCCACAATGAGGGCCTTTATCGTAAACAGTTTTTAACTTAATTTTCCAATTTTGGAAATGCATTTTCAATCTTTCTAGCTCTTCTTTTTCGTTACTATGAAGAGCTTCACATTGGACCACATCGGTCTTCGAGTGGACGTGATATACACAAGTGTATTATAAACTTGTCCTAACCTTATCTAACCATGCAAAAAAGAGCAAAGGGGACGAATATTTCCCAAGCCAAACCTGATCCCAAAAACAATTTCGAGTTTAGTTTTCTAAATTTAATTCGAAAAACCAATTGTGGAAATGCATTTTCAATCTTTCTAGCTCTTCTTTTTCGTTACTATGAAGAGCTTCACATTGGACCACATCGGTCTTCGAGTGGACGTGATATACACAAGCGTATTATAAACTTGTCCTAACCTTATCTAACCATGCAAAAAAGAGCAAAGGGGACGAATATTTCACAAGCCAAACTGTATCCCAAAAACAATTTCGAGTTTAGTTTTTTAAATTTAATTCGAAAAACCTTTCGAAAGTCAGTGCTTTTGTATCTTCCTATATTTGTCACCCTGATCTCATATGAGACAAGCATAAAATATTATGTTGTGAAAATATTTTCTGTGTTCTGTTTTGTTTTGTATAACTGAATAAAGAAAATACCGACAGACAGAAAACCAAACATTTTTCTTTCGTTTTGGGTAAATTAAGCCAATTTAATATGTTGAAGAAAAATCGCACAAATAAGCAAGAGAAAAATTACGAAAACAATAATAAAAATCAAACAATATGATTACAGTTCTACATACATATGTATATACTTATGTGCATGAATGTATAGTATACTTTAATCGTAATTTACACATGTCTTTACGTGTTTGTTAAAGTGTGTCTTGTTGTCAGGATATTTGTTTAGCTGACTATGTGTGTTTTATTATTTTCGGCGGCAGGATTACAAAAAAAATGTTAACGAAGTTACAAGAAAACATCATAAAACAATAGCGAAAATAACAAAAAATATATTATTATCTTAAGTTGTCAAAAGTATCAAGTTAATATGTTTAAAATTTTGTTTGTTTATTTACTTTTTTTCCTCTTCGATCACACAAAGAACAAAACCCGTATAAAATTAGTTATTATGGCATCCTTTTGGTTTTTATGGCTTAAAAGTGGTTAAAAAGAAATTTCATATGGATAATTTTGAACAATAATAATAATAATAGCGGTTTTCACCCTTGCTAGTAAAGGCCCTTGTAGTCCTTGCGAATCTTATTAATTTAGTTAAAGTACTAAGATTTACAACACTGAAACAACAAAATATATTAGACTTAAATTTACTACGCTGTGGTTGAAAAGTCCAACAAAATGCTGTAGTAAACACGTTTGTTAAATAACCCTGAATAAAACAGTTGAAGAAACTATATCTGTCTCTTTCCCTCACTCAGCAACTTCATTAATTTACAATACTAACGAAAAAGACACTCATACTTTGCAAATATGTAGTATAAAATCGTATTAAGAAAAGCAGAGTTGTACACTTAATACAAAGGATGAAAACAGATAATATTGTATTAATAATTTTATTTATTTTTTTTTTTTTAGTTTTATGAAACAAAAACAAAACCACATAAATATAATATTCCGTTCGCTAAACGATAATTTCAAGCAAAGACGAATTTTACAATTTTGTTTTTGATCTTAATGTTAGCTAAACGACTGAAGTTTTCGCAAGTCAGCTATGAACAGACAGTAGTTGAATAAAAATAAATACTTAGGCTTTACATCGTTCATCGTTTTACATCGTTCCTATAATGAGCATAGGGACTCCCTAAATTGATAAAATATATTCAGGTTTTGTGCTAAAATATTAACTTCGCTCCAACCTTTTCTCATTGCTGCAGTCTTTAGTTCTCACTTCACTCTCCACGTATAAGCTGGAAGTCCATTTTTAACAGATTCCTTGCGATTTCCATTCTTTAGCGTTATTTGTAATTCCATTATTCGGCCTTCGTACAGCAAGTCCTATGGGCTATGGGCTTTTGATTGGACTCCAATAAAATTATACGGAGGCTTTGATTTATTAACATTTGGAACTTTTGGATATGCCTGTGAGCGGCATTCTAAGTTTCAGCCATTAAGGAGCGCCGACTTTACATTTGAGTTAGAAATTTACACTCTTGAACTGGTGTTTTTTTATGTTAGTCTCGCAAAGCCCTACGCTTGTCCCCAGGAGACCAGAGTCTCTCGCAAAAAAAAGTAGAGGTGCCTTGGGAGCGTAATAACTAAAACTGGAGACAAAAAACCGTAATCACAACTCCCTACAAGCTGATCTTGCCAAACAAGATCAGCAACCATCAGTTATTCATACAGAAATAAAGAGGAGTAGAGCAGACCTTACGACGACATTAACTAGAAGCTGCATTGAGTAGAATCCACAAGGCAGCCGAAGAAGAGCATGACCTAGCGCCAAGTACTGTAACCCAGGATATGTTTTAGATACATCATATATTAAGGATATTTCCTACTAAATGTAGTAAATAAGATTTTGGCATATAACTGCACTTTTTCAGATTATTTGGTAGCAAAAGGTACAATGTTAGCAAACTTTTTCCACCTTGGTAAAGACAATTTTAAGATCCATTTATAATCTTAATTTAGTTAGAATGTTTTACACTTAACTAGGGCGTACTATCAATACGGGGAAAATTAAAAGTCCTACTTAGGTTAAAATATATATTAAAATTATCTATATTTCAAAAATAACTACATGCAAAAGTGTGCCTAGAGTTAACCACACGCGTTTCCCATGATCCTCCCATAAAATTATCATGATAATTTTCAAATCAATTATTATTAGAAATATTTTTGAATGTGCAAAAGATGCACACATAGTACATCCCCATATAATCACTTTTTATTGTTAGATAGATTTGGTGAGTACCAAAAAAAATATACAATATGCCTGTGGGTTGTGTATATTTAGTCCGTGTTAATCCTTTAACACATACCCACTCTAACGAGCCTGTAGTTTTATTATTATCTATGCTCAACGTCAACATGTATTCGTGCCATACGGGAGGCAGTATAGGCAAACTAGTGAACGAATGGATGAATGGTTGCATGAATGACTATATGTGTCTTTAAGCATTTTATCAAACAACCACTAAATTATAAAGTAATATATTTCATTGCAGTTGCTTGTTGAAATTTGTGGCTAAAATTCTATTCGAATATTCATATGATGATATTTTGAATACAAATGGAATACAAACATTAATGAACGCATAAGTAAAGAGTAAAGGCACACAAATTTTCTACTTTCAACAAACAATAGCATGTGTTGCACAAATGCTCCCTGTCAAATAGCCTGGCCTGCCTGCCTGCTTGCGCTACATTAATAGACAGACACAAGGACGTGCTTTGGAAAAACGCATATTGAAAAGAAAAAATTAACACATTTTGCGTGCAACAAAAACAGGCAACAGCCAACTCGATTACAATTTTTTTTTCTTTTTTTTGTTGTTTCAATAATGTTGTTGCCGTTAATCAATAATAAGGGTTCACTTGGGTGGATGAATATTTGGACTCATGCTTGAATGACTGTTCAAATTGAAAATGGAAAATAATCGACATCGAGGCTAAAAATTCTATTATATTGAATATGTATGTATATCTGTGGCAAGTTTACACAGTTATAGATGTGTTACATTATTTCTGAAGTATCTCGTACTCGTACTTCGTAATTAAGTTGCATGGCTTTAGAGAAAATAGAAATTCGTTTTTTGAAAAATTGGTGGGCGCCTGATTAATATTAGTGACAATTTCGTTTGTTATTTTCAAAATGATTAAACGATTGGATGTTGGGTGCTTTGTGTGTTTGTGTAGAAAATGCATGACCAACAATCAGTAACCGAATTCGTAAAACCGAGAAAAAGAAAATCATTGCAGCTGTGCTGGAAAATGCATTTTGTACTTGAAATGTTTACGCTTGAGTAGATATGCTTATTTGGAAATGCATTGTAAATTAAAGGGCTTCAAAAAATTATTGCAACTTGTAGCTGAAAAAAAGGTGGGTAATTTAACGTTTGTCCATTTGTCTATCAAATATTGGTAGAAAGAAAGACAAAAAGAGGGTGTGGTTTCGTCTAATAAGTAGCCAGGTTGCAAAAGTTTCAGGTAATTTTTATTAATATTTTTTTATTTTTATTACTGGATGAAAACTGTACTTGTTAAAGTTATCACTATTTAAATACCTGCAATGGATAAACCCCGACGTCCTTAAAGGCATTGCTTTAAAATCAGCATCACTCCTATATGTTTAAGGGCGCCTTTATAATTCTAAGGCGGCTAAAAACTCCACTATTTTTATCAACATTATGCTTCTTTTTGTCCTCTAAAACTTAGTCTGCTTTATGTTTCAAATAAATGATGACCTTCGTTAATATAGTCATAACTGTCTAGGCCTCTTTTTAAGAGCATCGCCAATCATTCTAAGTTTTAACCACTCCAATCATTTAATTAAATTATGATCATAATAAATTTTACTTTCAATGGATTACCAGCGTTATTCTCCGAGCCGGATAAGGTAACTTATGTGCACACCTCGGTTCCCGGGTACCTTTGGCGTTTGCAGCTAAAAAAATTTTCATTATAATTGATAACACAAAGGACAAAATTGGAATTTTTTGTGCGGTCTGAAATTTGATTACAAATTCTTACTAATTTGAGGTCGCTGATTTTAAATCTAATCTCCATTTTTCTCTATCAGCTCTAGTTTTCGAGATATACCTAATTAAGTCGCTTTCACTACATATATTCGAATAACTTGAAAACGGTTGACCATATTCAGTTAAAACAAATTCGAAAGTCGGCAACAATATTATCTCTAAGCTGTGCTTACATTGTTTTTAAATATGCCCTGTAGTTTCAGAGATCTCGTTGAGTTTTTTAAGAAAAAATAGGAAAATTATGAAAAAAAATATATTTTTGTTCTTAAAAAATTCATTAAAAATCATAGAAGACTGATAGAAGACGCATCATAACGCTGAAGTATTTTGGCATTAGTAATATGACAAGTGTCTTCCTTTTTGACCCCATGACACTTGTCATAATTGCGATGTCAGCCTTAAAATTGTAATCAGGTTAAATTATGTCATAAATAGGATGACACATCGGCATGGCAAAAATTATGAATCGGAGTCTGTTTAATGTCATCAGTGCATTGGCTCAGGAGCGTCGAAAAAGTACTCATTGGGTTCAATTAAATGACAAACTGTCTTTAAATTGAGAATCCCAAAGTTACTTAAGTCAAAGTGAGAGAATATTATTATTAACTTACCCTTTACACATGTTTGCTTAACTTTTGTTACATTACGCCCCCCAATCGTTTATTAAAGAAGGATTCTCAATTAAAAAACACCAGCAGCATGCCCGATATGGTTTTAGTAATAATTCTACATTGAAAATTTGATATATTTAACTAAATAATTTAAACAAATTGAATATGGGAATTTCTGCTTCTTATGTTACTTTCAAAGCATAAAAATAATATACAAAATGTGGCATTGAATTGATGACGTTCGTCATTGAGTTAATGTCACTTTTTGTGTCCTTGGCGCCAATTCTTATGGTAGGGCATCATCAATACGGAGATGCATCTTTCAATGAGAGTGTACGTGTTTTATATGGGAATGAGTATATTGATTAATCGAATAATCATTTATATCGAATATTTATTAATATCAAGAGGGACAAGGACACAAAAAACGGAAAATGATCTTTGGTCTTCAAGAACAATTCTTAGCAAAAAGTACGACAAAACAGAAGTAAGGAAGAATATGTAAATTATTTAAGGCAAATTTCGATCTACCAAAGGTTAAATACCATTTCGTGTAAGGATTGATGTACGGGTAATCTGTCGGTGAAAGCCTGGGTTCGATTCCCGCGGCAGTCAAGATTGAAAAATCGTCAATAAATTTTAATTGATTTCATGTTGTAAAATTCCTTTCTTCATGAAAATAATTTAATAAAAATTTAATTTAATGAACTTTAGCGTGATTAAAATACCAAAATTTGGATTTACTAAAAATGGTTTCCATTTAATATTGCTTGAAGAATTCTTTGGACGACTTATCACTGCATGTTTTTGAAATGTTTATAGTTTTAATTTTATAAAGTTTTCGCTTCTCCTGTAAAATTATATTGTTGTTAGTTACGCCTGTTTGCATTTTAGCTAACTATATATAGATTTTATTTTATTTTTACTTACAAAAAACACAAAATTATATTAAAACAAAACCAAAACAAGCTGATAGCTTTCAATTATTCAACTTACGTTAAAATTAAAAGTTTTCCAACTTTAGTGCTTTGCGTTAGCGGAAACACAAGATATGGAACAACTCTCATAAGAAACCCTGTATAAAAACTTAGCTGTCATTTTAAAACGTATAAGTTGACGACGTATAAATTGCAAAGTTTTCTATGTTACTCGGCCATTACAATGGACTTGACAAACGTTTCAGAAGTAAGGCCAACTCTAGGAAATCGGAAGCCATGCTCTAAGACTAAACATGGATATAGATTTTAGAAAGAAAAATACTTCGTAAAATGTTAATGTCTTTACGCGTTAACGGAAAGTTTAATCGTCGAATGTACCATAATCTGTGTTCTGATGTGAACTTAATGAAACGCTACAAAGATTGCGCTGGCTGGTACATATCGGAGGAATGGACACGGATAGTTAAGCACGGAAGACATTTAAAGATCTACATGGGGGAAAGCGTAAATGGGGATGGCCGAGACTCCGGTGAAAAGAGCTAAAAATCCTATGTGAATCGAACTTTTAGTAAAAATTCATATTACAATACCGATAGAAAGGTAGTGTAAAATTGAAATTAGTTTTTACCAATTAGGTACTTTTAAAACATAATGTTATAATTTTAGTAAGGCTAGCTGGTAGTGAGCTAATCTATCAGCGCCGGGGTCGCCTGCCCGTTACTCTGGTTTCTTTCTCGAGATTAGCTTGGGGAACTTAAAAAAAAATACTTATTATTGTCTCCAGTACCTTTACTGACCAACAAATTATTTTCTTTTTTTTTTTTCTTGAAAATTACATACATCAGAGCTAAGAAATAATTGTTTTTCCAAGTATTTTTTATGATAAATCAATGATTAGAATAATAAAAGAAAACAGCCAATTTCCTTGTAAAATGTCCTTGGTTAAAAGGAAGAATCCTAAATTTCAAAGAGACAATGAATTTTTAATGACTAAACGATAAAACTTTGTTAAATAAAATAATATTTACAAAAAAAAATTTACAAATATTCCCCATAAAAATACACAAGGGATGAATAATCATTTCCATTCTAAGGAACATTAAATCCTTATGACCTTCACCAATAAATTTATACATAAATCAAAAAGCATGTCTTAATTTTAACTCTAGGCAATTTTAACATATAAAATTGTCATACTTTAAAAGATGGGAACAAAAAAAAATACTAAAAAGTATGAAGAAAAACCACCAGCTAGTCAGCCAGTCATCGTAAAAATACGGCCTTGAATTAAAAAAGAAAGAATTAAGAATTTTGCTTATAAATTTTTTATTATAAAACAAGCAAGAAAAGCAAAGAAAGTAGCAGAGAAAAATCGTAAAGTCAAATACATAAATGTAAAATATTTTTATATTAATTCATGCACAGTGGGATAACTTGACAGCAACAAGGACAAGGCGTCGTCATCAGCTTTTAAAATGTGTAATTGTGTCTGAACAGTAAGATCTATAGGGACTGTGTGGCCTCGTAATTTTTTTTTCCTAAATAAAAGTAACAAACATGAAATTGACAACACAAGTGCCACGTGTTATTTTCAACGCTTTCGTTGAGCTAAAAGGAATTATAACATTCAAAAAGAAAACACGTTCATACTCGCACACACATACACACTGCAGCCCAAACAAAAAGGATGTTAACATAAATATCCTTTAAGGAGAAAAAAAAAAGTCAGCATGTTTACAATTAAAGGAAATACTTAAGAAAACATTTGCAACAAAAAAAACGGTAAAGCACATTTTATTTTCTTTAATTATTGTATGTAATTACAGTTAATTGTTCCAAAAGTACTTCTTACTTAGCAATAAAAGTTACATTATGAACTAATTACAAGAGGCCTTCAAGCCGAACATACACGCGATCTTAAGCGTTCTTGTGCTGTTCTTAAGCCAACAACATTGACAGGTTTGTTTAAGGGGCAATGCATTAAATTGCGTACTATTTTTTTATATATTTAACAAATGATAGACATTATTTTCTGACAAGTGCTGCCATTAGTAGGCACACATTGCAAAATATAGTCTTTTTTCCTTATCTAAAATAGTTAAGTTAGAAAAACAGGGTTTTCAATAAAAAGTACTTTTTAAAGCTATGTACTTTTTAACGGGATGCATAATATATTTTTTTATTAAAGGTAAAAAGGTATTTTTTATAAAACGGGTTAAAAAGAGAAAAAACGGTCGAATTCGGTTACCTCATATCTCCAAAACTAAAGGAGATTCAAAAAAATGTTATACTTATCGTAGTTCTTTAGAAAAATAAGCGCACAGGTGTTGCTAGATCTTGAAATTTGGCTTTTTGGGGTGAAAACGGGTATGGCCTGTTTTTCGGAACTTCTGTGTGACCCAAAAAAATAAAGATTATACCAAATTTGTAACTTATCTAAAAAAAAATGCAAATACAAGTACCATAATTAGTACTTTTTCGAAATTCGAACGCTTAAAGGGAAAAACGTAACTAGTTTTGGTACTTTTTTACAAAACATTTTTCTCCGTTCATCGACATATACGTATTAAATTATGGGCTTTCACAATATTATTGAAATTATTGATACTTTAATGGGAAGAAAAAAGTAACAAAAAGGGTTAATACACAAAATAAAATATCTTTCTTTTCTAGTTTTTGAATTTTCTATAATATTGAACTGAGAAACATAAAATGATAGGTGCAGGATCTCCTGAATGATCGAGAGCCTATAAGATAAAAAATGTTGGTACTTTTTTTGTTCTGTAACAGGTCCTTTTTGAATTTTCTTTCGTATTGGAACTAAAAACCTTAAATTTAACATGCATGTTTCTGACTCAATAAGAATCTGTAAGGGAATGCTTTCGGTATTTTTTCATTATAAAACTGGTACTTTTTAATATTCGTTAAAATTAAGCGTGCAATGTTCTGAGTGGATGAGAATCAGTTAGAGGGTACTTTTGGTACTTTTTCGATCTACAGCTGGTACTTTTTTAAATTTCGTTAATATTGGACCTAGACCTAGACGCAATATCCTGAGTGGATGAAAATCTGTAAGAGGGAACTTTTTGGAACCTTTTTCTTCTTCAATTGGTACTTTTTAAATTATCGTAAGTATTGGGCCTAGATATGTAAAGTTAAACATGTTATGTCCTGAGTGAATGAGAATCTGTAAACAGGATCTTTTTGGTACTGTTTCGTTCATTAGCACGTTCTTTTTACATTTTTATTTACGTTCGACATGAAATAAAACATGCAATGTCCTGAGTGGATAAGAATCTATGAGGAAGCTGTTTGGTACGTTTTTGTTTTTTTTTTAAATTTTCGTTAGTATTTTACCTAGAAACAAAAATTAAACATGCCAGGTAATGGGTAAATGGATTAAAAAATATATTTTTTGGTACTTTTTCGTTCTTTATCTGGTACTTTGTAAATTTTTATTAATACTAAACATAGAAACATAAAATTCAACATGCAGAGTCCAAAGTGATTGAGAAACTATAAGAGGAGACTTCTTGGTACTTTTTTTGTTTTTCAATTGGTACTTTCTGATTTTTAATATTACTGAAAAACTTACAAAATTAAATTAAACATTCATGAATTTGAGTGGAATACCCTAAACATGCAAATTTGGGCATGCTTTGCTCATCTTGGCATAAATAATTATAGTTGAATTTCGAGTTCTGTAAACCTCAAAGCTTATTGCGTTTGGTTTCGGTAGTGATTTCTCTTGATTTTTATCGAGCTTTCTCAAGGACCGCTCTATACGTGTGTTCACTTCACTTTTTCTTAACGACCTTCTGGGTCTGACTTCCAATCCAATCTATTCTTTCGACAGCAGAATTTTTCATTAATTTTCCTTTGATCATAGACCAAGCTTTACTGAGGTTGAAGCTATGAGAAATATGAATGACACACTCAATCTTGACCTTACGACAATCTCCGAGTGGGGTCTTGTGAATAAAGTCAATTTTAATGCTTTGTTGGAACCAACATATATTTCAAGTGTCGAAAGAAGCATAAAAGTGTCTTGGTTTCTTGAAACGGTGCAAGAACTAACGACCGAAAATGGAAAACAACTCCCATATCTGGGCAGGTGCTTCAAGGTCTATATTGAAGCTTGTGGATCGGGTGCAAAGGAGTGCGTTGAAGCTCATCAATGCCAGTAGGGTATCCACCTTTATTGGCTCTTTGGAGCATCGTCGGAATGTGGGTTGTGCGACATTGTTCTATCGATATTACCACGGAAGATGTTCAGCTAAAATGGGCGAACTCATCCCTGAGACGCGGTTGCATGCACGTAGTACTCGCCTTTCCAGCAGATCACATCCGTTTGTTGTCGACTGTCCAATGTATCGCACAACGCATTACAGAGAAAATTCGTTTCTTGTTCGAACTAGCCGTATATGGAATAGACTTCCGGCGGAAGTCATCCCAATCGGCTACAATTTGGGAAAATTCAAATTAAATGTCCCCAAACACTACTCCCTCTTTCCTTCTCCCCATAACCTATTTTCCTAATACCAACTCAATGCATTGCATTCGTAAGGGGCATCCCCTGAGTGTTGGCTCTAAGTAAAAAAAATGACTTTATGGGCAACACTTGCATGATTTCCAAAAATTTCATGGTCGCATGGAAAAACTATTTTGTCGTAAGTGACAACCTTCATACAATATTTATATGAAATAAAAAACAAACAAAACCTTCTCCTATGAAATTTTTTTTCGCTTAAGCTTTTTTGCGGTAATGACTTTATATATGAAAAAATTAAGGTAAAAGCAATTATACTTTTGTGCTGATGTGTTGAATACAATAGAAATCTAGAGCTATCTCTTAATACACCTATTGACTCAAAATCACTTTTTAAAGTGATCTAACGATGTCCAACCGCTTGTCTGGCTGGTTGTCTGTCCATATAAACCAAAGTACAAGATGCAATTTTATTGATAGTTTAATAAAATGTGGTTAAAACGTTTTTATTGTCATAAGGACGAAGCCTTTGTAAATAGTTAGAATCGGTGTATATCAAGCACATTCAAGCGACGAGCTGTATCTCGGTCGTATGGTCCTCTGAGCCGTAATCTCGGGGATTATGCGTATTCTAGCTTACTTAGCTGCAGACTGGTGGATTTACCAGCAGCCCCAGTACCCCGTACTAGGCCTAAGACTAATCATCAACTCATACGAAGATCAAAAGATTTCTGAAACCAGCGACTGGCCCTAGGTTGCACTGAGAATTAGAAGACTTATATCCCATTATAAAAGATTGGCTAAGCATTCAAATATTTAATTTATTTTGAGTTTTTCAATGACGAAAATTTAAAAAAAAATATTAACTGTACCGTTTTATTTGTAAAGGTGATAAAATAAGAACATATTTCCAAGGATAATAACTTAAAAGCCTTTTTAAATGCAAAAGATTTCTGCATTAAATAATTTACAAAAATAACCATAAATTTTCCTCAATTGAATCTGTATGAAATGAAATAAATAAGCATAGTCCTTGAACCAGTAATTAGTTGGCAACATGTAAATAAATTTCTATTATACTCCTTTTTACCTGTTAATATTGGCACTTTCAATGTCAATTGATAAAATATAAATCACCCAAGGACATCGAGCAATTGTCAAAATAAAATAAATTGTTAATGGAAATCATGTATGGATGTATGCGTGTATTTGTGTGTCTGAATATTGAAGGTAATTTGTTTTCATTATTTCATGTCCTCTGTGTTGTAAAATTTTTTTCTAGTTTTATCCATTATGTCCATTGTCTAACCTTGAGTCTCCAGAGTTTAATTTATGTCTATAAAAACTGACATTTGCAACCATTCCTTAGCCATAATTATTATATTTGTTTTTTTCCATGTGTTTTCGTCCGTTTGGTCATTGTTTGTATTTATGTATTTTAACAAAATGTTTTCACGCGTGTGTTCCATCAAAACAACAAAATTGACACACGCAAACATCTTTTGAAACAACAACTACAAAAACAAACACACTAACTTTTGAATGATGAAGGCTTCTAGTAAAACTCATCTACCTTAACAAAAACAACAACAAAACAATACACATGTGAATTATTGCTGTCTCCTTGTTAAGACGATAGTGTGAAATTCTTACACTCTTAGCAAAGGAAAGGAAAAAAAAGGACCCACACCGTAAATATTGAAACACACACTCAGATTGCGTTCAAATATTCTCATATTGCAAAATTAGTAAGAAACTAATAAATATTTTAATTTATTCTTGTTTTCATTTTAGTCTTTTTGATTTTAATTTTGTTTTGTTTTCCAAAATTTTACACTCCAGTTGGTCCCATGCTGTGTCCAAGTGTTATTTCTGTGGTGTTTGGTGTGAACAAGATCTTGAGGATAATAAACAAATTAAAAATTTTTTTGGTTGGACACCAACATTGACAATTTAATAATTATTATGTAATAAATTAACTTTGATATTTATATCGGGGGGAGACAACCCAAACATAATTCAAGGACTTTCTGAAATAATACCGAGCCCTATCCGCGAAAATAACGTAAGCGACATAAAACTTATTGGCAGCACTTGCATCATCTCCTAAAATGGCATGGTCACAAAGGGTACCGTTACGATTTTATAGCAACAACAATTTTATCGTAAGCGACAAATTTCATACAAAATTTATATGAAATCAAATAAAATAACTCTCTCCAGTAAAATTTGATTTTTGGCGCTTACGTTATTTTCGCGGTTAGGGCTCGATATCTTTGTGCGTTCTTAATTTTAAAAATAAGTACTTTTTGCAAGCAGTTTTTTTTAACAATAATGCCCTACATTAAAAGAAAGCCTTTCAAAACAAATCTGTTTTTACCACTTTGTTCACAAAAATAACATTTGCAATTTTCCCCAACGAATTTTTTTAGAAAAAGTTGTACATTATTAAATGGAACTTTTTTTTATGGAAATAGTCACATTTGCTTTATTAAAAAAGTTAAATTTTTTTAAAATGTTGCACTTTTTTCTAAAAAGTTGCTTTTTTAAAAATGTTGCACTTTTTCTAAAATTTTGCATTTTTTTCGAAAAAACTTCCACAAAACTTTTTACTTTTTTCGAAGATCTATCGCTTTTTCTACACAAATTTTCTAAACAAATTTTTTAAAAAACAAAATGCCACTTTTCAACAAAATTTTTAACCAAATTAGTAAATACAACTCTCAACTTTTCCACTAAAGCATGCTCTTTACAAAAAAAAGCATTGCACAAAAAGGTTTTCTTTTTGTACCCTCCACCGTTAGTGATGAGCGTGGGCATTTATGTCCGTCTGTTTTAGAGACGCTCACTTTTAAACAAATCAAAGAACAAAATTGTTGTCAAATTGTTTATCGGTATCCTAAGAAGTATGCTACTGAAATTCAATAAACTCCCCTTTAAAAAAATTGTAATTTCGTTACAAAAATTAACATAAAGAGGTTACACAATCCTCTGATGGGCCATTTTCCTACCTTTTGAATAATAATGTTCCAGATTTTGCTACTAATCCTCAGGAAACAAAAATCGAAATAAAACAAATAAAACAAATAAAACAAATTATAGTAACTATAATATCTCTATTTAAGTTTACAAAAATTTTCACTTTCAAAATTGCACTTTTTAGTTGTAATTTTCTAGAAAAAGTTGTAATTTTTTTTAAACGATGCAATCCTTTTTGTTGTTAGAAAAATTCAACTTTCTATTTTGAAGAAGTTGTACTTTTTTAAAAAGTTGCACCTTTTTTATCTTAAAAACAATTGCATTTATGCATTGCACTTTTTTTAAAAAAAAAATTTGCACTATTTTCCTGAAAACGTTGCACTTTTTTGTAGAGAAATCTGTAATTATTCTAGCAAAATATGGCAGTCTTTATACAAAGTCTTGTATTTTTTTTTACAAAATCGTGCACTTTTTTCTATAAAAAATTTTGCATTTTTTTTTAAATCTTGCCCTTTTTCCTACACAAATTGTATAAATAAATGTTTACTTGTGTTTACAAACAATTTATTTTTTCTAAAAAAAAATATTGCAGTTTTTCACAAAATGTTGCACTTGTACTACACCCAATTTTTCCACTAAATGTAGCCCTTTAAGTAAAATTGTCAAAACAGTTTTACATTTATTACAAACAGTTATACTTTATCTACAATAAGGAGCACTTTATTCTACAAAAAAATTGCTTTATAAAAACTTTTTTCTACAAAAAGTAGCTCTGTTACTACACTTTTTATACAAGAACTTGCATATTTTTCTAAAACAACTTTTACAAAATAAGAAATGTCCACCTTTTGTTTCTATATTATTATCATTAAGGTCATTTTACGGTATCCTTCCTCGTTTTTTCAGAATCAAGTACAATTCTTCGAACACTTTCAATTGTATTTCAAATAAAATATGTTGGCATTTGTTTTTATTTTTTAGTGCGTCTTTGACACCCTTAAGAAAAATAGCTGCAAGAAATAAAAAGAAATAAGACTAAAGCTGTAGCCAGGGTCAATTATGATTCCTTTATGGTCACTGATCATGGTCTTTTGTGTGGTCATTACAAATGTTTTACAATATTGTAAAGAAAGGCAATTGAATTTACGAAATTCAATTACAATTTACAAAGAAATAAAAAAATAGTGGATAAAAAACAAAGAAGCCATAGAAAATCAAAGTGATTTATAGCTAATGAAAATGTCCTTGTAAATGCAATTTCACAGAACAAGGACACACAAACCAAAATAACAGACCCAGACGCATAAATAAAGAAAAAATTGCATACAAAAGTGCATGGTTTTTTATTTTATTACCTTTGGGATCAAACAATGTTTAGAAAAGGGAAAAAATTACGATAAAATGTACTTTTTTCATAAAACTGCTCAATGCCAAATCTGTTTTGGGTTCTATTTGTAACATTTTATAATTATCTGTGGGTGCTAATGCTGGTTGTATTATCTTTAGCTAAATTGTATAGTTTTTCAATTGTTTCTAAATTTATTTTCAATGTCCTTACAAAAAATTTATTTTATATTATAACTTTCTTAATACAAAAAGACTTTACGAATAAAAGGAAAATGCTGGCCAAAGGGAAATTTATTGCATGCATTTCTTTTTCTAATACATCTGCCCTGGCTTCGTTTTCGTTTATTGGTTGTTTGGACATGTGTCAGTCTGTGTTTTTATTGCTAGGAAAATTTTTAATTTATTTACCAAAAATATGCGGGAATAGAATGTCTTTTTTTTTTTTTGTCTAGTCTTTTAATGTAATAACAACAATAAAATAGCTTATAAAACTTGTAGGGAACTTAGGAGAGAAAAAGGTGTTTTATTTTATAATTATAACCACTTATCTAGTTGGATCATAAGAATATTAACTGTATAACCCATTAAAGTTCATATTTGATGAAGGTTGTAACCACCATTATAATGTATGTATCTTTTAATATATTAAAATTCTTTAACTTTTTTAAAAATTATTTTAATTTACACAGCAGGATGGTGGAATTAGACACGTGCTAAATTGAATTACGTACTCACTTTCTGAAAAGCGTGTTACATTTTTATAAAAACAAACAGATCCGAAAGATCAGGCATCACAGTTGAAATAAAACATCTGAAACGGGCAAAAAATTACTTCGTTAAACCGCAAAATAAGTTTAGACTTGAGTTTTGGAATTTTGCACCACAATGTTTGAAAGGGCTTATATAATAAATTTGTATCTAGATAAACAAAAAGTATATTTAAAAAAATACAACTTTAAAAAATAAATAATATTTCTTAAAAAAGCGGATATTAGAAATTTTTAATATGAGTAATTTGCGCTACTTTTTAGGCCCAAAATTTATTTTACCCAAAGTCTTGGACCAACACGGCTGATATATGGAATTTATTGCAAATTCAACTTTTACTGTACAACTTTTATTGAAAAAATGCAACTTTTACTGAAAAAGTGCAACTTTTACTGAAAAAGTGCAACTTTCTTAATAAAATGGTGCATTTTATTCACATAATTTTCCAATTTCAAAGCATTTAATTTTTTAACAAAACGTGGCAATTGCTTACCAAAAGTTGCACTTCTTCTGTGGAATTAGCCGTTTTACTAAAAAATGTGTTTTTTTACAAGAAGCCTAACTTTATTGTTAAAGGTGCTCTTTTCGTTTTGAATTTGCAATTTATATATCGAGCCCTAATAGCGAAAATGATGTGACCAACAATATTTTAGATTTTTATTTTTTGATGAAAATCGATCATTTTTGATAATTTGCATCATCTCTGCAAGTCTTATAACTCTGGGAAGGTCCGTTACGAAATAAGAGCAAAAGCAATTTCAAACGAATACTTAGACTTGAAGCAAAAATATATTAAAAAAACCTTCTCCGGTAAAATTTTATTTTTGTTGGTTACATCATTTTTGCTATAAGGGCTCAATATAGTTGATTTCTTTACTTAAAGTTATATATTTTTTTTTTAGTTACACATTTTCTCAAAAGTTTTTACTAGTTTACAAAGAAATACACCTTCTTAAGAAAAAAAATTATCCTTTTTAAAAAGTGCATTTTCAAAATTGAAATAGAAAATTATTAACATTTATCAAAGTTTTTCTTGGGATTCAAAAAATTTAATTAACAAGGTTTTGTTTAAATGTGCTAAATTCTCATTTCATACTATTGATAAACTGAAATTGTTGATGGGATAATCTATTCCTATGCGCATTTCACTGGTTGCTTAGGTCAGATCGACAGGATACTTCATCCAAAAATTTTAAAAAAGCTAAAGATATTATACAAATAAAACTGTTAAGCGAATAAGAATTATAAAACTCAGTTTTACTTGCAACAATATCAAAGCTTAAACAAAAACAACAACAACTAACAGTGAGTTTATGTTTTTTACAGTCCCGACTACAATTGGTTGATTTTTTGTCAAATTCTAAATGTACAACAAAAAAAACAAAAATAAAAAGAAATTACTTTATTTTATTTTGCCAGTTCAGTTTTATTTACACAGCCACATGCATATTAGTTATCAAAGTTTTTCTTTTGATTCCAAAAATTTTAATTCGTTTACATTTACAGACATTTAATTTTTTCACATTTTGTCTATAAAATCCGACCGAGAAGTCGAAATGATAATTTAAAGATTCCTTAAATTATTATAGTCTGCAGGTAATTAAGGTTCTATAAAACACTGAAATTGATAACATTTAAGTAAAAACTTGCTCAGAATGATGCAGTAATTAAAAGATATGTATAAAAAATTGTAAATAAAATGTTCATCCCTTTATCAAGAAAGAGCTAATCAAAGGGTCACAAAAATTGTATCTTTTGGATAAAATTGTTGCCGTACTTTTCCAAAATTTTATTTTAAAGCCATTAAAGTTCGAAATTCCATTAGCAAGACAGCATTATTGCAATGTTTACTTTTTACTTTAGCTTCAAAAAATCATTTTCCAGCTTATTTCTCACATAATGAACCTGCTACAAATTATATGTTTTACAAAGTGTCTGAAAATTCAAATTCTTCAAGAAACATACAGCTATCTACGAACATTGCCTGGGTCAATAAGTCAATAAAAATGGCTGGCTGTAAGTTATTAATGATTTTTGTTTTATCAAACAATCAATCTTTCGATGGATTTTGTTAATAGTGTTTGCATACAAATATTAAATGCAGGTCTATCTTTATGTGCACATAGAGATACACAGAGCACACATTATCCCAAATCAAAAACTATCATACATATCATTAAAAATCGTAACGAACGTAATAAAACCAAAAATTATTCAAAATTAACTTTTTATCTACAGCGAGCAACCGAGGACTAACAGACATTTAAAAAAAACCAACTAATTGCATTTTCATGTTGATGTTGAGTGTCTCTGATGGATCATCATCAGCAGCATAATCATTAAACATCGATAAAAAAAACTTGAAAAAAAATGTTAATAAAACAACAATACAGAAGCTGAAAAGTGTGTACAGAAAAAAAAACGTCATAACGCCTTGAATTCTTTTTTCATTCAGTTTTTGTTTCACTGGTTTGGTTTTGGCTTGGTCGGGCTTGTACATACATGCTTCTGATTGTGAACTACAAGAAACAAACATTTATTTGTTGGATAGAAATAACGAAATTACAGAAAAGAACCACCAACTACTGCGGACCTTGTTATATACCGCCAGTCTGGAACATTTAAACGTATTGGAAAAAAGGTTAACTTTTTGTCTACAGCATTTACACTGATGCTTGATATCTGTGTTAATATTGCACTGTGGTGAAGAAAATAATATAATATTATTATATTAATAATTATTAATGTACACAACTAGCGATTTTCAAAACAATTTTAGCGGTTTCTGCACTGTATAATGGTTTGGAAACAAACGTTAACACCACTAGTTAGTTGTAAAACATTTAAACGATAACAATTTTCATAATAATATTTACGCGTAACTAGAATAAGTTAAGAGGCCTAATAGATGGCCATATTTAGCAGACACAAGCTCTTCTCGCCGCATTCTATATTTATTTATTTTTTATACACGTTGTCATTGGGAGCAAGCCCTTCCACACTCCCTTTAATGGTCACTTAAAATAAAAAATAAATAAAACTGAATAACTTCATTTCAACCTTCTCAAAGAAGGGAGTAGCGAATGTTTACTGAATATTTTGGAAGGTCTTCAAAAAGGAAATGTATACATACCTTCTATAAGTCATACTTCTGAAGGCAGGATATCATACGAAACGTATCTTTTAGAGAGGTCCTTTCAATATTTACCGCTAGGATATAATAATAATTTTAATATTTTGTATCCAATTGAAGTTGAAGTCTTCCCTCAGTTAAATTTTGCGTACAAACAACCCAAAAAATGTAGAATATGTAACATATATTTCGTTAACTAAAACACAAAAGGCCCTTACTAACTAAAAAAATCTCAAATGTCCTCAACAAATTTGTTATCAGCAAAAACAAACGGCCCTATCAACAAAAGATTGTGTGATAAACGCCTAAAGGCCTTTCTAACAGTTTGCATAATATGCAACATTGTCAATTGTCAAAACAACTGGTAGATTTTACAAGAAAAATAGAAGAAAAATAAATTATTAGCAGTTTAATTTTAAATAGGTTTTTGCATAAGGAGCATAGGGTCGTAACAAGCTTGTGCCATTCTAATCTATTGGGTGCGATTGATTTAATTTCTCTCCTACATTTTTGGACTATCATCACATTTGTATAGATTTGGTGCTTCCATATTTGCCCAGGTCTACCTCTTCGTCTACTTCATTGGGGGTTCCATTCGATTGTCTGGCAATAGCATCTTCATCTTTCCGGAGCGTATGCCCCATCCAATTCTTCTTTAGTTTACAAATTTCACGTCATATTGGAATTTGTTGTGTTATTTCCCAAAGTCTAAACTAAAGTTGGAGATGTTAATTGGCCAGAATATTTTTAGAAGTCTACGAAGCCAAAAAAAAAATTAATTGTAAACTTGTAGAGCGGGGACATCAAAGTTGGTGGCATTCCATGTTTCACAGCCATACAGAGGAACAGATTTTACGTTTAAATTGAAGCTTTTAAGTTTGGTTCTTCGTGATATAATTGAAGATTTTAAAATGTTGGTCAGCAAGCCAAAGGCTTGGCTTGGCTTGCCGTTTTAATGCGCTCAGAATTATCAGAACTGAAGCTGCTCTGCCTATCAATAGGGCTTCTTAGGTAGCAAAAGGAATCCACCTCTTTATGTTTTATGCCATTGATGTAAAGAGGGTTGTTGTTTTAGTTAGAAATTGGCACTTCCTTCATTTTGCCTTTGTTTATTTTCAGGCCAGTATGGCAGGGGTGTGCGAATGTGTTAACATACTTACATATATCGTCTGCGTTGTCAAGCTCTTTAAGTCTACTTCGAAGGCCCCATGTTATAACGTTTTTTTTTTATTTGCTGTAGGTGTAGAAGTGTTAATAGGACGTAAACCTTAAAGCCTTATTTTTATAAATGCAACACGTGATATATCTGCAACATTTTTCTGAGAAAATAAATCGTCATTAGTTTTTTTTTCAAAAAATTTGCGGTTTTTCAAACAAAAGCTACACTTTTTTCACAAAAATGCACTTATTTCATTAATAGAATCGACTTGTTTACAATAATAGACTATATTGTATAACTGCATATTTTTCATACATTCTTAGTTTATTGTTCAATTTATTTGCAAAAATTTACTTTTTTGATAAACATTTTACACTTGAACCCACTGTCTCTTTAAATCTATTTGTCGTTCCTTTGTTCCTTACCTTAATTGGTGGCCCATGTTTAAACCATCAAATTGTTAAAAATTCAACTACACAAAAAACAGAAACACCATTAATGTTTAGTGTGTTCAATACGATTTTTTTTTGAAGGCTTTTACACTGGTGTTGATGCTCTTATGGTGGTTTCCTGTTTTTTTTTTCAATAATTTTCAAACATTTAAACGCAAAAGCTTCGTATACGCTTTTTGTGTTATTCCTTTAATACGCATTAATTCTCCTCTATTATCCCTTTATGCAGTTCAAATTTAACTGATAAGAAGAAATTGAAAAACATAAAACTAAACATTCCTGGCAATTCCTCGGCGAGATATCTACAACGAATCTTTTACATTGACAGGAGCATTTTCTCATTTAAACAACAATGTTGCTTTGGCTGAACTGAATGTTGCAGTTGCGGTTGAATTTTGTTGTCTACTTGCAATCAAAATAAAAAAAAAAACAAAAAGAAACGAAACCTCTTAAAATATCGCAACAACATTGTTGTTATTACAGATCTGATCTTACAGATTGTGTTTATTATAATTTTTTTTTTTCTTAGCTTTTTTTCTGAGAGTAAATAATGATCCATTTTTATTTTCGTGATCAGTGGCAACTTGTTTCTGTCGCTAAATTTAAAATTTCCAAAGGGAAAAATTTTTTTTATACAACTTTTAGCTGAAGTTGAGAAGAAATTTTAATGAAATGCATTTAAATCACTTTTGAAGAGATTTTAATCAGTTTATTGTTTCTTATCATGTTGAAATAAATAATGATGTTTATGTAGTTTTGTAACATTTAATTGATTATTTTGTAACGGCTGAATGCATAGTTGGATGGAGTTAGAGATAAGATTGAAATTTTTAAGAAATTGCAATATTTAATTTAGCAAGAATTTTGCTTCAAGCAAAACTTTTTTTTGATTAATGTATATCTTTGAAAAGTTTAAGTTCACAACTTTTGTAGTAAAACATGATTTTCTCTGATTTTCTCAATAAGCAATCTGAGAAAACAATCGATTATTGTAGAAAAAAAGAACTAAACAAATCGTGATTTTATACACAGAAAAAATAATTTTCATATTTGAATACGAACATCGCATATTAAAAATTTTTTTGAATTTTCTGCGATGATGATTTTTGTGGTATTGATAAAAAAAGTTTGTCGGTATAGCTATTGAATTTTAATTCAACAACCAAGTTTATTGAGTCAATAAAAAAAATTGTTGCCCAAAATAATTTTTTTCAACAAAATGTTTACGTGATTTGTTAAAATAAATTGTTGGAAATTTAAAATAGCGCAAATAAAATGTTAATCGAATCTTTATTTATTTATTCCGTTCATTACGAAACCTTTTTCCAAAAACTTTATACAAATAAAACTGTTAAGCGAATGAGAATTACAGGCACTCAAGTCTTAATAGCAATGATAGTAAAGCTAGTAAAAAATGGACAAGAGTTGTAAAAATACCGTCTTTACTTTGATTAAAATAATTTTTTTTTAATGATTTTGTTATTCGTGCTTAATCCCCAATTTTTATTATTTGATAAAAACGCTGAAATTTATTGTTGATGGGATAAGCTATTTCTATGCGCATTTCACTGGTTGCTTAGGCCAGATCATCAGGAAACTTCATCCATAAAGATTTTAGAAAAACTAAAGATATTAAACCAAATAAAACTGCTAAGCGTATAAGAATTACAGAAACAGTTCTATGTGTAACAATATCAAAGTTTAAACAAAATCATCAACAATAAACAGTGAGTTTATCTCTCCTTACAATCCCATAGGAATAGCTTATCTCTATTTTCTTCTTTTTCATCTTCGTTAGCCATCTGCAACAGTTCGCGATTGCATATAGTTGCAGGCCAAATTATATTTTTAATTATTCGAAGGCATTTATTAAAAATAAACTTGAACTTTCCTGGCAGTTCCTATGAACCCTAACCGGGTTTCACAACCTTAAAATAGAATGGATTTCACACACCCTTAAATATCCTCAGTTCGGCTTGTTGGGTTATTTGTGTTCAGCGCCAGACTTAAATCTACTAAATGTTCAAATATTTAATGTGTTGGTGGTTTAAAAGAATATGTTAAGAGCTGTTGTTATTTATTCTCATAGCCCTTGTTTTTGCGACATTGATCACTAGGCCCTAGCCGTTTTGCAAGTTGTTAGAGATAGTCTAGCTTTGCTTGAATATAACTTATATCTATTATGTGATATCAGACATATGTCGTCTACAAAATCCAAGTCTTCGCGACGATCACTAAGTGTCCATGCAATGTTTCTCCTAATGGAATGCATATCTTTTTTATTATTTCATCCAGCACTATGAAAAAACGTAATGGTGAAAGAGGGCAATAGTGCTTCACGCGAGCATTCGCTGTGTAAGGGTTCTTACAGATGCCATTATGCAGGACTGATACTTCGGATCCTTCATATAATGCTAGAATGTTGTTACAAGTTGTTCGGGTACATCTTTTTTTTGAAACGCCCATATTGAGGGTATTTTTGTCGAATCAAAAGTAGTATAAAGGAGGTTGCCACTCTATACTTTGATTGACGATTATGCGTTCTACATAGAGAAAAAGTTTTCTTCCTTCCAGTATTTTCTCTACTGAGGTTGCAATATATTAGCTGAACTTTCAAGGTTAGCTAGTAGCATTTCTTTATAAACGCCATCTTCTCCTGCTGATTTGTCTATTTTTTTTGCTTTATTATAGCTTCTTCGATTGCAGGATAGAAAGTGTGTTGTTTATATTGTCAGTCAACATAAAGCTTGGGATGTGATTCGCCTGTGAAATGAAATTACTGATCTTCTCGAAGTGTTGTCTCCATCTTTCCAATTGCCCTTCGTTAGTTGTGAGAGGCGTAAAAATTTTGTGTTTTATTGGTTGTTGGCATGTTTTGTTATTGGTAAGTTCGGCTATTATTTGTTGCTGATGCGTGTAACGCATTAAAATATTGGTTCTAGATCCGCGTTTTAGTATACCGATCAAATCGGAATCCATTTCTGAGTCGATCTAGCCGGCTTGCTGGTTGTCTATCTATCCCTGTAAACTTTGTCTAGAAAGTACAGGACACAATCTTAAAGGAACTGTGATGAGATTTGGTACATACGTTTAAATTGGTCAAGGGACAAAGCGTACTTAGAATTCTCAGAATCAATCCATAATTTCACATGGGCCTATCCAGTGTTTTGGGCCCATATACTATCCTATTATGATGGGATTTAAATTAAATTTGGTTCAAAAATTATTTTATTTTAACATAAATCATAATACAAATATTTTTTTTAATACTACTCCCAAAAATATCTTTAAATGATGGTATTGCAATAAAGTTTAGCAATGATAACTTTTAAAATAATTTCTATGTCATGGCAAACTTCAGAACTTTGCATATGTCCTATATAAGCCGCCTCTCTGAAAAATATAATATAAATGAAGATATCAAGACAATATTCGGCACAAAAATGATTCATAACCTCATAACAAAATTTGTTTATGCCGGGTTCATGATTGCCTATGTGTCCCAAATATGTGTTTGAACATACTGTGGTATAAGACCGACTATACTTTTTTACTTTTTTTAATTAAAATAACAAAACAGTTTAACAAAATACTCATAACACAAAACGGGAACATTCTGTAAGCATAAACAAAACTTTGGGAGAATACTAGACAAATAACATTAGCGCAAAAACTCGTCTTCTGGTGAAATAATGCCACCTTTTGATTTACTTAATTTTCAGAGAAACTTTTTGTATTATTTTCTCTCTCTCTCTCACACACACTTTCTTTTCTAGTCATGTTCTATGTTAAAGGGTAACATAGAATCATGAAGAGTATGAGTAGCCTTTTGGCTTGCTGAATAATCTACTTTTAATATCTCGTTTATTGACTATTTTATTATTTTATTTCCTTCGAGTTTTGTTTAAACAGTTCACAAGCTTTTAATATTCTAGATAAATTATTTAATCTGACACTTGTCAAGAGATATTGAAAATTAACAGACAAAATCGTTTTCCAGCTTTTGTATTATTTTCCAAAATCCATTGTCCTTTTGCTGCGTAGCAGTCTTGGACTTCATTAAAAAAAACAATAAACTGATACATTTGCTCGCCTTAAACAAAAAGATTGTGGGAAAAAATTTAACTTGTATGAATAATCGATTGACAACTGGCTACAGGACGGAAGTAAAAACAATAATAAAATAAATTAAAGATTTAAATGCAAAATAATACAAAAAAATTTACAACAAAATGTTTAAGGGCTTGAAGAGCAAAATATATTCACACAGTTTCAACTAAGCAGGAAAATAAAAAAGGACTTAAACAAAATAAGCAATTTCAGTATTTCTGGTAAAAAATAAGATGAAGACTCCTACACATATTTGAACAACATAAAATTGCAGTACAAAAAAGCAAAGATTTTTTAAAAAAAAAAAAAATTTTGCCAAAGGACATTTATTTTTATACAAAACACTAACAATATACCAGCACACGAAGTCAGGGAAGAAAAAGCACAAGCGGCATTCACAGCAGAAAAACAGCTAAAGGAACAGAAACTCTAGATAAAATGAGAAAGATACAGTATGCGGTAACGGATGTAATTGCAGCAACAACAACAACAACAAAAATATGCAGCAGCATTAAAACTTTGGCAGATACATTTTGCACTTGCACATTGCACCAATGATTAATTGCTTCCGATATGTTTCCAAACAAGATTCTTTGCCACTTTTAACAGTTTAACTCTGGCTGTGAATAAAATAAGTGGACGAAGAATATTTCTTGCATTTCGGGCCAGAGTATCCCAGAAAAACTGACATTTTACGCAAGTTATTTGTTTTCTTTTATTTATGTATGTGAATTTATTCCTTTTTTTTACGTTTACACAGCAATTTCCTGTAAAAAAATTCTACAATATGCTTTGGTCCTTTTTGTATTTTTGCAAGGGAGGGGGAGTGGAGGAAATGAAAATAAAGGATATGGTCCATGGGAAAAATAATTTTATAATAGTTAAACAACATCAGTTTAAACAAACACTTGCATGCAAACTCTTATGTAAACACACACACACACAAGGACGCATACACTTTTAAGTTCAAAATCTTCCTTACCTTTACCTTTATTTATTATTGAATTTTATTGGAAATATGGGCAATGAAAGTGTAATAACGGAAATTGATTTTTTTTTTTGGTTTGCAGTTGATTTTTTTAAGGAATATTTATTAAAAACTATTCATTCAATTAAAAAAAGAGAGAAAAATTGATGAAAGGATAATAAAGTGAATAATTATGCGGTAATGTGAGAATAAGTTAAGAAATAGTTGGTTAAACTAAGTATTTCTAATTAATTTTAAAAAATCTTTCTTGATGAAAAATCTTTAAAACAAAATTTGAATTACTCTTAAGATTAAAAGCCGTTAAGACCACTTTGAGGCAACAAAACGAAAATATTTTAATAGTTTGGTAGTGTGTTTCACTAGCCCTTTTTACATTAACGTAGAAATTCTTGCCAATTTTAATTCACCATAGAACTTTGCTACCGTTTCACACACACCCTTAGAAGAAAATTTTATTAGAAGTGCAAAAGGGTTTTGTTTTCGCTGTTTAACAACAGAGAGCTCAAACTACTGGGCAAGCTTGTTAGTGTTGATGCCAAATTTTCTAGAATGAAAAATTTTAGATAACTTTTAACAAAATTCAAAATACAACGAATTTTCGTTTTATACCATTCACAACAGGTTGAAAAGGTTGCTTATCATTTTGTTTCTGATTTCTACAATATTTTTCTTAAACTCTATAAATTGTAGTATACATTATTGGTCCTTATGAGCAGCGAAGTTAATTAAACGATGTCCGCCTGTCCGTGTATATGTTGAAATGGGTTTTTCAAAGGGTACCTCAGTAAGAATGCACTTTTTTCTTTTAAAAATAAAAACATGTATTTTTTGTACAATTGTGTTTTTTATTGGATTGTAAAAAAGACATGTTCCGATAAGTATGGAATGAAATATGCTATTTTCATGAAATTTACCATGACTTTTTCAGAGAATTATGGCTGTAGATCGATGACGCAAAGATTTCTCAAACCCCTAAAGAAAAATAACGCACGGCGTGAAACCATAAGATCTTGGTGGCCAGTTGACATAAAAATTGCTTGAGATAACTTCTTTTGGAAATCGTTGCTGCAATTGTTTCAAACAGGTAGCGCCATTCAGTTTTTTTATAAAGCTCTACGCTTGTCTGCAGGAAAGAAACCAGAGTCTATGGGGGGAATCAAACCCGCAACCCCGGCGCTGATAGACAAGCTCACTACGAAATAGCCTACCGGAGCACTCAATATTACAAATATATTTGGTCATAATACGATTCAAGAATAATCGTAATATGTTAACTACAATCATGATTATTATCATAATATGTTGCTCTTAGAATACGTTTACCACAACCATTTCCACAGTCGCTTCAATTTCGGCCTTATCTTCAAACAAGTAAGGCCCAATCACACCGCCTGACCAAAGTCTGCAGTAGACAATTGTTAGTTGTGGATGCATTTGTTTTCTCATAGATTGTATGAGGATTTTATGAGCCCCGAATTCGAAAAATGTATGTATTGACGAAGCCATTCAGATGGAAATGTGCTTCATTGAAGTTTGCGAGGGATCTCACCATAACTTTCCCAATTTTTGAAAAAAGTTTTTACAATTATCACGCGTAGTTCGTAAAGCGACCCATTTTTAATAATCGGAATAAAAATATGTGACAGCTGCCAAATTTCAGAGTTACCACTTGCACAGAAAAATCACACTTAATTAAAGTAGAACACTCAACTGAAATACCCTTTATATTGCATATAGCCTTGACTCGTTTGCCGTTGATTTGTTCGCAAATAGATCAGTTAACAAAAAGTTGAGATATGAACAAAAAACCTCGACTGCCCCAATTTTTAACTAAAAATCTCTGATACTTTCATATAAACCTTTACTTCTTGAAGTTTTCTTACACTTTTACGTTAAATAAACTTTGCACAAAATATTGGTAGTAAGAATTATCAAATTCGGTTTAAAAAGTACCAAGTTATAGACAAATAACAACTTTTTTCTTTCTAAAATTAAAGTTTTTGGCACAGCTGCCAAACTCTATAGAGGATATAAACCGCTGGGTGACCAAATATTCGTTTACCATCACCCCCTAAATGTGAGAGCAACTAGCATACACAGGTAGCAATTTGGAGTGCATTATCTGCAAGATTATAAACTCGCCCTTTGTGAGGAAGCTTAAGATATTTACCTTTCTCTGCTTTTTTTTAAAAAGCACATCCTTCAGGGCGAACTTTGCACCAATGGGTAAAAATTAGTCCTTTAGTGGGATTATCAGGATAGCCCTTCCTGCGACTTGGGGTAGTAAATCACAACCACCACTTGATCATCTAAAGTATATATTTAAAGCCAAAGCTAAACTTCCGCAAAGAAAATCTCCCAAAAAGGCAGAAAGCATTTCCCAAAAGAAGCATACTAATGGAGAGCGCCATACCAGCGGGGAGTACTGACTCCAGTGTTACCTGATAGGATGCCCTCGATCGCAAGAAATCGTACAGCTTTCCTAGTATCTATTAGTTTTGGATTTTTTCCAAATTCCAGGTATTGACTGTCCCTGATTTCAATAGAGGATGTCACACCAAGTGAGGCTTTTTCAGTGGTCTATATGTGGTCTATATCGCTAATAGGTAAATCTTTACAATTTATCATAAATATTTCTCCTTAATTGGGAAGTTTGGGCTCCTAGTAGATCTCTCTAGGTGCTGCTACTAACTAACGCTTCCTTCACACTCCCTTGTTGTAGGGATAATCTAAAGGATTTTACACCTAATCCATAATCAAGTGCAACCAATTCCTGTGGTTAAGCAAAAATACAAAACTGACAGATCACAGGAGATCTTCCTGATATTTTGTGATCGCGGCTGACTTAAAATCCTTGTTGCAGGAAATGATTTCTATCTTTCATGAAGATTATCAAAGTTTCGCCTTTGCGTTGAAAATATCTGTGGCATTTTGAAAAAAAATCTTAAGTCGAGATAAAGATAACAAAAAAGTTTTTTAAAAAAACTCGGTGAAAAAATCATTTTTATCAAATAATAAAATAAACCAAAATTAAATATCAATAATACAAAATGTTTAAAACGTTGACAAAAATGTATTTTTAAACGAAAATTCGTATGGTTTACCAAATTTTTTTTTAATTTTTTAAATTTGACTTAAGAAGTTTTTTCAAAAAGCCACAGATATACTTTCAGGGATAATGTGGTTGTTGTGGTTTATTACAGAAAATCGCGGGAAGGTATACACTGAAAATCTTACTTAATGACTGATTTGTCTACCAGTTAAATCAATTAAATCCAATATAACTTCAAATCTCTCACATGCTTCCTAATACGAGAGATAAACTTTTACTTATACATACATTACCTTAGATCTTTTAACACATGTAATCCCCTACAATGACAATAAAATTGGCTTAAATAAAATACAATATGGAACAGAAAAAACTAAATCATGAACAACAACAGAAATATCTTTTAATGGTTTGAAAAAATTCCTAAGTTTCTAACCCAAATACAACCTAAAGAGCCAAAAAAGGATAAGGCTATGAACTATTCATAAGAATAAGGAATTCTCATTCGTACGCTTTGCTTTACTTTTTATCAACAATTCAAGCAAAGTGGACAAAGAAAAAGAAATAACAAAAACATGACCTAACCAAGCAAAAGAATGTTAAAAGATGAAAAACTATTTGCTTAAACAACAGGAGTTGGAAAAGAAAATTTATAAAAAATGCAAACATTTTTCCAAGCAAAAGAAGAAGTAAGAAAATAAAAATTAAATTAAAAAAATAACATTGTTAAACAATTTTACGACAATTTTCACCAAAATACAAAAAAAACAAAATAAAACAGAGAAAAGAATTGAAACAATCAAATACTGTTCACTGCAACCAAAAGAAAAAAATGAGAAGATGTTAAATTTTATTTACTCAAAATACACCAATACTCATACAACTTAAACGTAAGCTTGAACACTCAGACAGTAAATCATAGCATATCGAAAGGATGACAAATTCCAATAAATATTGTAGCACATAAACGGGGATATACAAACGTGTATATATTTAAGTGTGGTTTTTTCGCCCCAAATGTTTGTTTTCTTAATCCAATATTTTTCTGTAGGTTACGTCACTTCTTTGCAAATCGAAAAATATGTCATACATTGTTTCCGATTGTCATTTTTCGGTACTTTTTGCTTAACGTACATACAAAAATTTTTAGTTTTGTATTATTTACAATATGCTGCAGACAATAAAATTCGTAACCAAAAAGTCAGTTTAAAGGAAACTCATATTTGCTTAAGAATGTTGTTTCCTCTTTTTTCAGACGTTTTTGTAGATGTGTAAGGATTTTTGGTAAGAACAAATTTATTAGTCGATGGAGAAATTTGTATTGTATTTTTTTTTTGCTTTGGTTTTATATCGAGTATAAATTCTTTAGTGTTGTGATAACAATATGACTATAAGGAACAGGGAATACACTTAAGGACGAAAATGTAGCACAGAGAACAGCATGTTTTTAGGGGAATAACGATTCTATGCAAAAATTAACTTCTTATTAAAAGAAAGATTTAAGCAATAGTCTTTTGGTACTATGAGTTGGCAGCACTGTCGTAAATTTCGTTGTGCATCGAATTTTTCAACGAAAACAAATTTGCGTTCGACGGTGCAAATAAATGTTAAAAACTTGTTGAAAATGTATACCAAATACCATATTCTTTATCAGTTTTGTTCTTTTTATGCAAGTCCAACGCCGTAAACAGCAATTGGAAACGCCCATATTCCTTATGGATAAAAATTCTTTTTTGACCAAATGATTTGCAGCAAAGTTCGGCATGTAAAAAAGTGGGATGAAACCCCACTGAAACTAAATTATTTGAAAACAACCATAATTCCACCGTGGTCACGTTTAACTTTAATTTTATTTTTTAAATTTTTTAACAAAAATTTTTTAATTTAAGTGACAGCTGATCGAAAATGTACTATTGTGCATTACCAAAATCACAATAGTAAATTTTTATCGTATGTGCGCCATAATACCAAATGAAAATTCGTTCGATCAGCTAATTCGACTGCTGTCGAAATCGAATCAAGTTCATAATAGGCACCTTAATAAATAAAACAATTTTTAAAACAAGTACCTTTTAATTTTTAAAAAGTACCTTTTATTTTGAAAAAGTATCTTTTATTATGAAAAAAGTACCTTTTATTTAGAAAAAGGACCTTTTATTTCTTAAAAGTACATTTTACTTTTGACAAAATACTTTTTAAAAATTTCTTCCTAAAATGGACAGTTTTTAAAGTAATTTGACTCCCTGATAAATGCTTTTAAAGTTTTAGTAAAACTTTGTTTTAGTTAACAAGATTTTGTTTGTCGTGCTTAATTCCCAATTTTTATTTTCGATAAAAAAAAACACTGAAATTTGTTGTTGATGGGATAAGCTATTCCTTTCAGTGTGACCAGATTTTTAAAAAATATAAAGCTAAATCATGCTTAAAATAGAGCTAAAAAGAGCTAAAAAAGGAAATTTAAAGCCAAAAATAAAGCTACATTTTTTTATAGCTTACATTTACATATTTCGATATTTTTCATAGATTAAATAGTGTTTAAAAGAGTATATATGTATAATATCCTTGGCTTTCTTCTTAAAGGTCACATTTAAAAATATCATTTAGGCCCGATAAAATCCTACCTTTAGCTATCGGTAAGTTGTTAAAACGGTGGTTAAAGTTTTTATAAAAATTTTTTTTATTTTATGTATGTAGCTAAGAATATCTCCAAACCTTACTTATCAACTTTGACTTAGACATATAATAGATGTGTTCATTTACTAGCAGAATTTACAAAATGTTCTCCCATTTACTCAAAAAAATAAAAAAGGAAATGAACGCTTTACCACCAAAAACTAGCAAGTTGGTCATATCGACACTTTTCAGATGTAAAAAAAGAGATTATATCGTAATTAATTTAATTGTTTTAAACCATTTGCCGAAGAATATAATTCGTAAATTTTAATCAAATAAATATTTTATGTGATTGAAAGACTTTTAATTTAAAAATTTTGAAAATAATTTTTTTAAATAAAAATATGAGACAGTTTAAATAATTCTTGCTGGTAAAAATTTAACTATCAGATGTTTTCAATTAATTTTTAAAAAAATAGTTGACGATGCGTTTTCGATTTCAAAATCCCGACAACGACAATGTTAAACACATAAGTAAAAAGTTCGTCGGCCAAATAAGATATTTTTACCCTGCTACCTAAACCAAAAACTAATTTTTTTGAAGTTGAGTGTTGATGACAAAAATTAAACGATTTAATTTTAGTTATTTTATATGGTAGAACGTATTTCTAATGTGACTATAATGAACATTTTATTCTTGCCCTGCAGCACTGTTATGTATGAAGTTTAAATCTGCAAAAGCGATTACTTCTGCATTGTCACACTATTACTCTTTTAACTAAATTACAAATAAGTTTATTTGGATAAACTGTTTTATTTATTTTGAAATATAAATAAACACGAATTTAAAATTAAAAAAGGCTAAAAAAGCTAAATGCATTGTTGAAAAAAGCCGAAAAAAAGCTTAAAGCTAAATGAAATATCTAAGGCTAAACATGAAAAAATAAAGCTAAATTTAGCTCGAAAAAAGCTAATATGGTCACACTGATTCCTATACGCAATTCACTGGTTGCTTAGGCCAGATCATCAGGAAACTTCAGCCAAAGATTTTTAGAAAAACTAAAGGTATTATACAAATAAAACAATTAAGCGAATAAGAATTATAAGCAACAGTTTTGCTTGTAACAACAAAACAATAACAATAAACAGTTTATCTTTTCTTACATTCTTAAGCTACTGCTATCTCTATTCCCCTTTCTGTTATAACATTCCCAAATCTTGTTTTGTACATTTGCTTGTAATTCTGGGTGTAAGTTTAGAGAATAGTTGTTACATTGTTACCTTTTTTTCTCTGTCACATATTTTATTGTCAGGAATTTCTTTAGGACATAGAAATCCATAAATATTATTTCTTACTTTTTGCATTGTCATTATTTTATTGTTACAGTTAACAAAAAACCTCAAAAAAAATCATGTGACATTTCCGTTTCCCTTTCCTGTGTGTGTGGGTTACTTACAACACAGACTATTTACTTCTACTCCCTTAAATATTTTGTTTATAGTTTAACCAAAATCTTTTCACAACTTTTCTTGCATACATATGTATGTACAAACGGTTTCCTTGACAATTGCAAAACAATTTGAAAAACATTTTTAGTTTACAACAAATGAAAATTGTTTACTAATCTTTCCCTTAGACTCAGCCGCACTACAGAAGCATGTACAAATCATTTCTTTCACATTTATTCGTATCATTTCAATTTTCTTTCCATATTGTTGCATCAATCATGACAATTCATTGCCCAACAATTGCATGTCATAGTGAGTACAACAAACCAGGATTGTGGATAGAAAAAAATCAAAGACGTATGAACGTTGGCATAGAAAAGGAATCAGGGGCGGAATCTAAAAGTAAAAAATTTAAGAAATACATAGAAATAATCTTGTCATTGTTAAGCAAAGATGTATGTTTATTTAAAGTCTTCTTCATACACTTTTGTTAATCTAATAACAATTCAAATGGCATTAGATGTTTCCTTTCTAATATATTGAAATTTTAATTGAGGATTACATGGGTTTTCATTGTAACTGGCTTGTTGCTATTCTTTTTTAAGTCAGATCATGTAATTGCCAAAAGATGGATGGATGAATCTGTATTTACACTTGGAACAAAACTCTAAACTAAACAATTTGAAGACATGACAAATGTTTAACAAAATAATAGTAAAATATTATCTAATGTTTTCTTTAGTTTATGAAATATCAAATTGTAAGTAGCCATTAGTATTGTTGTAACATTGAAATGGGAATTAATTAAATTGGATACAAAAATCACAATAAGTACATCCGGAGACAACATTTTTTATTTTAAATTTAAGAAATTATAGAAAATGTTGCCCTTTTTATTTTGAATGTTTCGCTTAAACCCTAATCACAACCAGCATGATCTTACATTTATAAGTACCAAGCAAATAGACAGAGTATTCAAAATCTTAAAAAAAATAGGCTGTACAATTTAAAAGTGTGATACATCTATTTGAAAAAATGCCAAACAATTATTGTTAAAGATGTGTTAGGAACACTGTTGCCAACAATGAAACACAAAGAACATGACAATGACCTAGTCCAAACGATATAATTGTGATAAAAATTGTCATAAACATGTATGTAAACTCTAAAAATCTAGACTGAATAAATGAAATTATTGGGGAGTTCACAAGGTAGTCATAAAGTTGTAACGTCATATGTCTTATAATAATTAATTAAAAGAAATATGTATGACTGTTGTGGGCAACCTTTAGATAATTTAGATTTCTACTGTACAGTTGCAAAGAACCAATGAACTCAGCATTGAAATTTTTATTTTGTATATTATTAAAAATTATTCAAAATCATATTTTTCACCAACATCATAAATAAAAACTATTTAAATTGCATATAGCATACGTTCCTATAGAGGGTAATAACTCAATTTTTAATTTAATGTTAAAGGCATATGAAAATGGATTTTTAAACCAACCGACTTTTGTTGACTTTTCCAAAAAGTGACAAAATAAAAATATTGAGTTAACACCTCTTTAAGTCTCATTAAAATTTAAAAAATTTAGTTTGGATGGAACTATTTTTTACATGTTTTTGCTTGACTCAAGTCTGAAGGATGCTACAATGAGAACTATTTTAAGGCAATTTATAAAAATTGTATTATATTGTGATATATAAATGCGAAATATGGACATAAGCGAAGGTATACACTAGAGAATTTGGGCTATTGGAAATAGCAAACTATAATTTTATAAAATCGATAAATCTTTATTAGCGGTGTGCCTATAAGCGGTAATACAGATTTTATATATTAAAAATTTTTATAATTTCAAAATCAATAATACTCAGGTTTATATTGAAGACTTAAGTGTTTTGGAGATAACTTTTGTTTTATTACGATTTTTTTTCGACAATTTAGTATTTTTCTAAAACTGTATTTAAAAATTTCCTTTAACCTTCGTTAGCTATGCTGTGTGATCATATCCTGGATTACCTATTACCACAGCTTAGCTGTCAATTTGCCTAAGAATTCAGTCGTCTAAATTTTTGTTAAATTGAAATAGATACGCTTTAACATTCAATGAATTCCTTAAAATAAATTTCAAGGAATTTTCACTTGCGGTTAAAAAACCCCCTCATCTGTGGTCAAGACCACAAAGCCAAGATTAATTAAGGAATTTCAATATTTCCGTAGCTAACTCTTTCAAAGAACCACAGCTTTTGTTCAATACTTTCGTTTAAAAAGAAAGGATTTGAAATTTAAAACACAATTCAACGAACTTTGAATAATGTCCTTTTACAATCCTTTACAACTAAACCACACACATTAATCCTTTATGCTATTCAAATCTAAATTTCTTATTCTTTTTGGTTTGATCTTTCAAATCTTACAAAAACATCTTTAGAATACCTGTGTAATTACATTGATTTCACCTTTGACAAATGTCAAATCAAATGTCAAAAAAATGTGGAAAGGCTAAAGAAACAAAAACAAAACAGATAGAATAAACAAAATTTACAGCTGCAAGCCCAAAATTTGACGCCGACAATTTTAAGGTTTAAAACAAAAACCTAAGAGAAAAAAAAACAATCCCACAAAAAGGAAAGAAATCGATGATGAGTAGAGATAATGAATGGTGAACCGCATTTTATACTTTCTGACTTAAAGCAAATACCAAACTAAGAAACCAACAACAATTTCAACACACAAAAAACCTTTAAAAACGTCAAAATTGCACCTTGCAATACAAATGATTTCAAATGCTAATCGAACACAAAATGCATTTGGACAAAAAAAAACAAAGGAAAAGCAAAAACAACTACAAAGAATATTTATTAACAAATGTTTGTATTCGCTTTGCTGTTAGTGCATTCAAAACTTCAATAAGCCTTAGTGAAATATGGTCGAAATGTTTTACCTGCTTCATTTATTGTACAAGTGAAACCTGAAGAAAAAAGGATGCAGGTGAAACTGATTTTTTTTACTTTAAAAAAAAATTTAAATGAAATTGTATGTTTTTTTTGTTCGCTTAATTTTTTCTTTTATGAAAATTGATGGATAGAATTTAATAACACACTGAACAGGTATTTATGGATGTACTGGATTGGGGATATAAAAACGGAAATAATTCAATTTGTTGGCTGAAATATTTTTTAGTTTCAATGTCAATCAATAGCACAAGGCAAGAAGATAGTTGGAGCTCAAAATGAATAAATGAAAGACAGTAAATGTTTTTATGGTTTTGGCGAACTTTTGTCGATGCAAAAAATTGTAGGAATTATTTGTGTTTGGGACACAAAATTAAATCAAAATTTTCTGGATTATTAGAACATTCGTTAAAAATTTTTTTAAGTGTAAAAAACTTTATCCAAATTTTGTTTGACTTAGAAATTTTGTCGAATTTTTCTCAATATAGAAATTTTTTACGATACAAAAGATGTTGTCGGTATTTTTTATCGATATAGAAATTTGCCAACAATTTTTTGCCATCATAAATTGTTCTCGATACAAAATTTTTTTCAAAATTTTCCGATATGCAAATTGTTAGAAATATCTCGATATAAGAAATTTTATAGATTATAGAAAATTATGTTAAAATTGTTTTGATATAAAAATTTTGATATAAAAATAATAATAACATTGCATTACATTACCTGGCTGGACATATTTTTACTCAACTAGCCGACTGATTCATTAAAGAATTAGATGCTTTTCAAATTAAGGGTTCTTTAAATAAGCAGAATTCTAGGTTACCAAATGTCGGGCAATGACAGAGAGGATAATCCGTTTACTACTCTTCTGCCTCGTAAAGGCGACTTTTACACAGATTTTTGTAAAGGAGTACTAGCCTGATAAGAAGTCTGGACAGCTTTAAAGCCTGCTCAGTCCTTTTTCCATCTATAAAGGAAGTTCTTTTGGCTTTTCCACAGACATTCATCGAACCAGCTCTGACTAGCAATAAGATGAAATTTGTAAAATCCTTTCTCTCTGAGAGCGAGACATCTATATTATATGTTGAATTTAAGAGATATTGAAAAATGTTTGAGTTTCAATAATTTGAAAATATTTTTTTTATCTAAAGATGTTTCAATGATCTTGTGAACTGGAAGCTGTTGCATCAAGTTGAATTATTTTCTAATAAAGAATACCAAAATTTTAAAATGTTGGTAACAGATTTCTCCATTCCCAGTTTATGCACGCGTTTCATTTCATTTAAAAGGATTTCAAACTACTATTTACCATAATTACGTAAAGTTTTTTAACTCAAAGGTTTTTAAATAAATTTCCAAAAGAAATTCTTTATAAATTAATGATGTTTATTGAAAATGATTACAGTGGAAAACATACTTACGCTAATGACAGGGTTAGAAAATAAAATTAGAGTTAATTTTCTATTGTTTACAATTTTAGAAATCAAATATTTTAAAAGAAATCGAATTTAAATAAGAGAAAAAAAATTCAGTGTTCTGAAAATATTTTAAAGGTAACATTGCGTGACTTGTGTCATTTGAAATTTTGAAAAGTTTTAAGAGTAAAATGAAAACGAAATTATTTGAAGAATTTTAAATTCATTCCTTTTGGTCATTGTTGGGTAAACATATAATTAAAGTAGAAAAGGAAATAATCAAAAATATTTTTTTATTGACTTGGAAATAATTTGGTAATAAGAAATGGGGATAAATTGACAATTTATTTATGATGTGACCCAAATTTAAAATTTTACAAAGGAAATTTTCAACTATCAAATTTATTTTTTTTTTTTTGTTTTATTTTATTTTATTTTACTTTGACCGCTTTTATTTAATTGAAAATATACTTTCCATCACTTCCTTAAGGTATGTTCGGACCTAACAAATATTTGACAAAAAATACAAAAAAAAAAAAAAACGTGACCAGTAAATTGATCAAATTTTAGTTTTATTTTTAAGTATTTTTCTATTGATTTACTAAAATTATTTGTAAGAAGATAATTTTATAATGTATTTTGGAAACTGTTAAATGATGTTTGATCTAGCCAAACGTTTCGCGAAAGCAAATAATTTTTTAATAAAACTTGTAGTTACGAATAAGACGTCAAATATGTGTGAACAAAGCTTTAATATTAAAATTTCCCTTACCTAACAGAAATGTTCCTTTACTGAATAAGAAGAACTTTGAATAATTGAAAAATAGATTTTTTTTTAAAGAAAATTTTTCTATATAAGGGAAATTTAAAGAATACTTTTTGCAAAGTGAAATTTTGATTATTAGTTTGTAACAAAAATATCAAAATTGTCAATAAAATATGTAAAACTAAGATTTTCCTAAAATTATATTTTTTTCAGCTGGGAAATTTTAAAGATTTGGCCCAATAAGATTTTAGAACCATCATGTTATTGTAAGTATAAATAAAATTTTAACAAAATCTTAAACATCTAAAATTTACCGTATTGGGATATTTTTTGAGAAAGGGAAATTTTAAAACTGTAATAAATTTTTTTTTTATTTTATTTGTTGCAAATATAATTACAAATTAAATTTTAATTTTATTTTCTGAGCAATAGCAATGTCGATCTGCAAACTGTTGCAGCGAAACAGACCAGATAGCAAATTACGGTTGTCAATACCGATCGCAATTATAATAAAATATTAATTTAAATATCGATCGATATCGAATGCTGTATTTTGCGCCCAGAGGTTCTGGCGGGAATCTAAGTCGAAGCCCTCTTACTGATAAACAAGCTCACTACCACCTTGGCTATCGGAGTATACTGAATGAACTTATTTGAGCATACATATATCTTTAATTTTTTTTAAAACTTCTTCTTGGCATAAACTCCTGAGTTTTCTTGGAATTTAAAATTATTTCAAATTAATTTCGATTTAAGTTCATCTACTGTTTAAGTTAATTTAACGTAATATCTTATCTAATTTGTAAAGCACTTAATTTGCTTAACAGTAGTAAACAGTTAGTCACATTATATTGACCATAATTACATTATTGCAATTTGTGTAAATTTGTTGCAATAATTGCTGGCAATCAAAGCAACATCTTCTTTCACTTTATTCTACAGCAATTACGTAGTAAGTGTACTATGAAGTACGGGTGTATGGACGAGTATAATTTGACTATAATTTAGATACTCATACCAAACATTTTACTTAGACTAAAACTTAAAATGTGTAATTAAAATCTAATCATATCTTTAAAAACAAATTACAAAGATAGAATTAAATTGCCAGCCAGTCATAAGCAGAGAACACGCTTACAGGTACCAATAAGCACACACACACACATACAGTCAATCACCTTTTAATTCAGCTGCATGGACAATTACTGCAGTAAATTCTCATACATAACTTTGGTTATATACAACTCGTATACATACATAAGTTTCTCAAGTCAGACAAAACCATGTAATTATACCAAATACTTATACGCACACATTTACTCACTACTTTACTTTCAGTTATCGACAGGCAGTTTAAATTTAATTGTTAACGAAATCACTGTAATTTACTTTTCAATTCTCGATAAATTAAACAGGTGATTTTTTTTTTTTTAAAAAGTGTACAAAACAACTACAAAAATCCAAGAAATAAAATTCAATGATTGTGTTGTTGTAAATTATATAAGAATGTGGTATAAATTTAATTAATACATTGCCAGGATAGCATATCCTTAAACTGCATTTAAGCAAAGGAAAAATTAAAGGAAAATAAATACATATTAGATAAGGGAAAAAGTATATTTATTCACAAATAAACTCTGATATGGTGGGCAAGAGGGAAAGCTTTTATATCCACACAAGTTATTAATGTTATTTTTAACCACAACATAATGATAGTATGGTACTATGCTCCTCATGTACGACTAATTTGATCACAATTTGGTTGTCCTTGACAATAATATGGTTAAAGTAACCACATAATATAATGATTAGTATTGTGATTATCTTATCGACATGTTTATGGTTTTATCAAATTTAATTGCTCTGGAATTTGATTGCAAATTCTTACTAATTTTTTTTTACTAATACGCTGATTTCAAATCTAATCTCAATTTTTCTCTATCAGCTCTACTTTTCGAGATATACCGTTTTGTCCAAAATTAAGGCACTTTCACTACATATATTGGAATGACTTGAAAACGGTTGACCATATTCAGTTAACAAGTTATCCGAAATTCGGCAACAGTATTATATTTTAGAATTTGCAATCAAATTCCAGACCGCAAAATGTCTGTTCCGCAGAGTGATCAATAAATTTTAATTAATTTCATATTGTAAAATTCCTTTCTTTTGCAAAATAATTTAATGAAAATTAAATTTGATCAAAATATAACCATAATATGTTTTAAAAAATGTTCATGAAAATAGTTTTGTTAGCACTGGACAAATAGAAGAGTAAGTTTTTTTCGGGTATTTATACGGATTTTATGGGAACCAACAACAAAAGCAAAATAATAGTGAAGACTTTAAAGAAAACTTCGAATTGAGTTGGTTTGGAACTTCAAGGAACTGTGGTTGAAACATTATCACAACTTTTTGGTCATCAACGGCTTTAATTCTTGTTGGCATTTTACATGAAAAAATTTATTTTTGGCAAAATAAAAATGGGTGGATGGATATTATTATCCTTTTTTTTCGATTGAGGCTCTTTTTTAGAAACAATATCCGCTTAAAGTTTTTTTCACATTTTAGTATGAAAAAATAGATTTTTGGTGAAAAATGAAGTTGTTTACAGATTATTGTCTTTTTCGATTAGAGCGTTATTTTAGAAACTGCAACTGTTTAAAGTACCAAAAACTAGTACATCGATGGCGAAATGTTGATATTGTTATAAAATTAGCCTAAAATTTGTTTCATCACTTAAGTTATTTTACGAACTCTATTAATCGGTCTGTAATTTACCTTTGCCCTCGTGCAGTATATATGGATACTCGTTGGTAAAATTGAAAGTTATTGCTTCTTAGTGATGAGCCCGGCTGACCAGAGATACTATATAGAACACCCGAATTCAGTGAGCCCCTGGAAACACGTGGTTAAGTTTAAAACACTAGAAGAAACCCTTCAAATATCACCACCAAGCACTGCTTTTCTACCCACTGGGGAGAAGTTTCGACTGCTTGTGTTTATCCCAGTTACTCTTAGGTAAAGGCTATCAAGTTCCTTTCTTGGTGGAAAGCGTAATGGTTTCCAACGAACCCGATACGCATAGAACTTACTACGCATGTTTGAGGTGTAAAGTACACTAACACATGGTAGACGTTTAAAGTCCACCCGGTGTTAAGAACACCATGGTGTTAGACCGATTAGGTATACTTATGTTAAACTTAGATACATCTGTAATTTGCCATAGATCTAATATAAAGTGCCCTGCGCAAAAATTATCTTCATAAAGGCGTTTTTTTTTTAGAGTGACACAAATTTAAATCATAATAAAACAAGGAAATATATTTTTAGTATCAATGAAACGGGCTTTATTGGAAAGAAAACTAATGTTTAAATATGATTTCAGCCATGTAGCCGTCACGGCTGGCGCGTAGAAGGCGTAATCTGGAATATCAATTTTCAACTACTTTTCTCATTCTGACCATCATCGTTTTTGAAGACATGTGGGCCAATGACTCCGCCAGGCCTTTAAGCGCACCAAACAGTTATTTTCTGTGGATGTATTGGTGTTACGACATTATCTTGTGGATTCTCCTCACTCCAAATGCGACAATTCTGCTTATTTACGTACCCATTTAATCGGAAAATAAAATTTTGAATGGAAACTCAAAATCAATATCAATTTGTGCTTCAGCCCACACGTCGAAAGCGCTTAAAAATAACGATTTTTTATGCTGGGTTTATAATGAATCCTAGATTCGATATTAGTTCAATTGTCGATAAATAATGAATATTTCTAAAACCGTAAAACAACAATGAGATTGTAATAAAAATTTGGTCCAATTAGTCCTATCCCTAGAGGGAAGCGAACTGACACCAAAGTAGTGCCGTGATAGGTCTTTGATGGTAGAGACCGGTTCTAGTTCTAACACTTTATATGAATAAGACCTCTCTTACATGGGGTTGTCATTGGAGGGGGTCAATTGCCATCATTTGACCAGTCACAGATCTATTCTCAAGGAACGTTCTTAGTGCCAGTTACTAAAATGTAGTATTATTTCAATACAACTATCTCAATAAAGCAAGTTCTAGAATTAAATTCAAGAACCAAATTGTAGAAAGTACCAAAAAATGTGTCACAGCACCGGTGAAGACTGTACTGTAATTAATTACTTTTTCTACATTTTTGTTCTTCATAAACCAGTTAAGGGATTGGTTCTTCTTTCACTGGTCATGAGTCTTTTCTTTTTGTACTTGTTCTATTTTCATAAATCCCAGGACCAGTCTGTTGGACCAATTGACACAAATTTCCCGCAGGGATATGACTTGTTATGAGCTAGCCATAGTTTACCATCGTTCCCCTTTAAAGCCCACTCTCAAAACGCATTTTAGTACGCCTTATGCCTCAATGAATAACGGTACTGTTAATCGACTACAAATTGTGATGTCAAATCTTATTCATTGCTTATCCCAGCTTCCACATGAAGTCCATTCCCAAAAAAAAAACTCTAATTCTTGGTAGGGGGTACTGAAATTTTGACGTATTCTATTTTGGCACTCTTACTTGTTTATTTTAGACAACTTTATAGCTTGAGCATAAAATTTTAGCTATTAACATTCGTGGTCTCACTTTTCGAAACAACTTTCAGTCTTACCCAATAATAACCATAAAATGAAAAGGTCAGTGGTTAAAATATAAAATCATTATTCATTTAATATATTCTAAAGAAAAACGAAGATATTAAATGAAAAAAAAGTATCCAAGACAGGTAATAAGTACAGGTGATTAAACTCTAAGACATTATTTACAAAAAAAAAAGGACGAATAAAAGGAAAGATGGTAGAAAAACATAAAATGGGTAGTAATAATATAATTTAAGGATTTCATTCCTACTTTAGCCAAACATGCATTTGTATGTTTTATTAAAAGCCATAAAATATATTTTTGTATGTGATATTAAGAAAACTTTGACCAGATATTCAACCATGATGGTCGTCCTTTTTTCCTTTTGCATTAAAAGCGTGAAAGAATTATGGTGCGATTGTTTTGCACACATGCAAACACTCTTCTGGGCAATTTCAAAGATTATAGGTTATGCTTGCCAGGAGGAATCCTGCATATTTTAATATGCGTTTTGTGTTTTACTTTGTAATCTCTTTTTCGTTTTCTTTTTTGTTTGCTTTTTATTTCACCTTTTAATATAAGGTTTAGAATTACCAAAACGAACTGTTGACCGCTTAAGTCATTATTTCGTTGACTTTTAGATATTATCAGGTGTATTTCTTGAATCATTTTTGGATCGTCTTTTGTGTTTTATCTTTTTTTATGGCGGTTTTATAAAAATGCATTAAAGCTGATCTTGTGCAGGTGCATTGTGTTTTTTTTTTCTTTAGAGAGGAGGTTTTATAGGTTAAACATAAATACATTTAATGTCTTAAAAAAGGAAGATTTTTGTTTAGAATTTATTAGAAATAAATCATTAATTTTTACTTTTATGGCCAATTTCACCAAGTACAGTTAAAACTAACCATTACTTTAACTTCCAGTTAATAATATATTTTGACACTTGAAATTTAAAATAAATTATAAATCAACTTGGTGAAATTGTCCGTTAGAAATAAGTTTTAATTTTAAGAAATATTTCGCTCTACACTCCACTGTTTGCTAAATGCACCGAATTCCTCATACAAAAATGTTAATTATTTAAAATATATTTAGAAAAGTGGCGCATGCGCCACAACACAATCAATTACATTTTTCTTTAAAACATATCGCCGGCTTAATATGCAAACCTGCTAACTCCCTTTCAGCACATTTTACAGGAGAGACAAAAAATGTCTTATATTTCATATTTGCAGCTTGAGAGGAAAACCAAAAATATGGTTAGTTTTACACACTTCAAGTCTCAATTTAAAGAATACCTACATGCTGGTCGACGAGACGTATCCTTTTCTACCAGACGGCATCAAAATCTCAATTTACTTAATATGAAGCCAAAAGCTGTGGTGAAAATTCAAAAAACTTCATTGACGTGTTACTCCACCACGACTTTTTGGCATATGTGCCAAACCAATAATGAGCTGACTTTATTAATACTAATAATAAATAGATCGCAGGAGTTGGTTTTTGTTTTTTTTTTTTTTTTGTCAAATACATTAATTTTGGTTAAGGGCCGATGTTGATTTTGAATAGAACACAAATTATTTAGGAAATTATTGTCATTGCTGTTTAATATGATAATATTGTTCAATAATGTGTGGAACGAAAAATCGGCGAATGGCCGCCGCGACCTCGGCGGCCCACCTCCATCGAATGGTCCAAATTTTCGATGACGCTGAGGCATAATTCAGGTTCTATGCCGTTAATGTGCTGAATTATCTCATCCTTAAGCTATTGAATTATTGCTAGCTTATCGACGTACACTTTTTCTTTCAAATAACCCCAAAGAAAGAAGTCCAACGGTGTCAAATCATATGATCGTGGCGGCCAATTGCTTCGTAAGCTGTGTGGCAAGTGGCACGCACCGTCCTGTTGAAACCACATCCATATCTTCCAAGTCGGGCCATAAAAAGTTCGTTATAGTTTCACGGTAGCGAACACTGTTCACAGTAACTGCCTGACAGGCCTCATTTTGGAAAAAATACGCGCCGATGATGCCGCCAGCCCATACACCGCAAAAAACAGTAACTCTTTGTGGGTGCATAGGTTTTTTCGAAAATAACTTTTGGATTATCAATCGCCCAAATACGACGATGCTGCTTATTAACGAATCTACTGAGGTGAAAATGTGCCTCATCACTGAATCAGTAAGTGCACGATATGCATTTTTATTTGAACGCCCATTTTATTTATATTCATAATAAGCCTGAATAATTTAAACGCGTTGCTCGATTGTGTATCTTTCCATGGTTTAAATTAAGTTAGTCTGAAATTGAAAAATGTCAAATGAAATGCAGAAAAAAAACTGACGTTTAGGAGTGGTTCACATATGTACATACCTTGCATCGTTTTGTATTGAGTGGGTATTCATGGGGGTTTGGAGGGAAATTAAAAAGTAAATCACACTTTCCCGGGAAATTAAAATGTCGGGGAAAAGATTAACGCTACTGCAGACACATTCAAATATACTTATGAACTAAATTAAATAACTTTTACAATTTTTGTAATAAAAGACATAAAGAATAACCTCCGTATTCATAAACGATTATTAAATTTAACAAACGTTTATTAAGGATAATTTTCATAGTAAATTTGTTCTTTAAACCTTTATTAAATTTAAACAATTTTAATGAATACAGGCATAAAAATTCAACTTTTAAACTAATTTAATTCTTTAATTTTCCTATCAGTTTTGTCTTTTTTTTTAAATGATAAAATTTTTTCTTAATTGGAAAAGAGCAAAAAAAAAATTTATAAAAATAAAAGACAGGTGTTTTGCTCTTTAAACAACTTTGACAATATTTATTTTTTAGTATCAGTTATCAGCAAAAAAAAAACCTAAACAACCTAGAGAAGAGAAAAGGAGTCTGTTCCAAATAACAATAAAATAATATTTATCAAAACAAAAAAAAAATAAATAAACGTTAAAGAAAAATTAACATAATAAATTGTTTAAGTTCTTTTAACACAAGATACACTTTATCATTGTAACGGATTTACGAGCAATTAATAAAAAAAATAAGACTACGTTAATCTAAAAAAAACACTTGCAGCATACTAAACTGGAATTAGAATATACTAGAAATTCTTTTGAAATGGAGAAAAAAATTATAAAACTTTATTTTTTGATAAAAATGCCATTAATTCAAGTATCGAAATCTTTGAGAAGAATACCTTTTACAAGTTGTTAAAATGGTAATAAAAATCATTATTCTTAAAGATAACACCCGAAGCAGCAGCGTAAGGAAAATTATCAAATTTTGTTTCATTTCAGGAGAAAAAAAAGCTAACAAAGTTAAAAAGAAAGAAACAAAATCGAACACTTACTGTGACACTGAATATAAATAAACTTGACAGTTTCTCTTTTCAATATTAGAACTTCTCTGTTGATCTCAAGTAGTGACTATGAGTGAGTGTTTTTGGTTTCTTTTTTCTAAATAGAAAATAAATTATCTTATTTTCTTAACATTAAGGCTTTTAATTAAGAAAATGTAGATATGTTGTTATTTTTTTTAAACACTGCTCTGTTGGATGGTTACAAACCACTGTTTGGCTTTTCGAGCACATTTTTCAAACGTGGCAATAACCTGCGGTTTTGTATAAGAACAAGAATATTTTTTTACTTGTCCAAACTATTTTATAGTTTTTTTTTTTGAACATTTATCATTTTCTTATCATTTTTATTTACCATATAAAACTATTTCTATTTCATAATGTTTACAAAAGTATTATTATTCCAATATTAACAGTGGCGCTAGTTGGAATTTAACGCCTGCAGCTTTAACTCTGTGTACTAATAAACTCGCTATAGAAAAGGTACAAATATTAGACAAAAAAAAAAAAAAATCAGAAAAAAGCGTGGCCACTACATTAATCAACCTGTAACAAAAATTTTTTTTACCTAATCGTATTTAAAAAATAAAATAAGAACAAAGTGCATATCATTAAAGTTTGGCAAAAAGTCTTAAGTCAGAAACCCACCTTTTGCTTATGTTAAATTGAAAATTATTGACTTGCCTCATTTAAATGACGTATAATCTAAATAGTGAATAATTAAGATTAAAAGCAGTTGTGCTAGACTTAAGTCATTGACCCCAAACGAAAGAGGAAAAAAGGTCAAGTATCAAAAATATACATAACATGAATTTTTTGACTTAAGACCTTTCTTCAAAGATATAATCCAATTATTGTCTTATATTCCTTAACATTAATCTTTGTAGGGCGAATACCTTCTTTCGAATGACACTGTTACCTGGTCCCGGGGCAGCCTTCCAAATGAAAGCATTTGAGTTCTATTAAAAGGAAATTCCCCTTGAACAGAATCATTTTTATGGGCCCTTCGATGTCCTATGTTATATGAGATTCCATTTTGTACGCTGTTTGTTCCCTAATTGGGACTAATGGGCATTTTTGCACCCGCCAAAATAATATTATGTTATGAGATTAAGAATCATATAAAAGTTATTTATGCCGCATATTATTTAGATATCTTCATCTATATGAGAAATTTTTGTTTTTAGGGATTGGGTTTATATAGAAACCATGTATAATTCTGGACCTACCAACACAAAATTTTGACACGACATAGTAACCATCGTTAAAGTTGTATGGGGGCTGTGTAAAATTATGTACCGATTCTCCCCATTTTAAACAGACTGGTCCTTGTGGCAATATCTATAAAATTGCGACCTACACTTAGTGCAGAAGGTTGGACAGGCAACCTGCCAGAGAGCTTAACGGATGGACGGACATTGCTAGATCGACATTAAATGTAAGACTTAGTCGATGTGGTTCTTGGCATATTTGTATGAGCTGTGTCCCTTATTCAAACGAATTTACTAGCATTACATTCTGCTGGTATCTAATACATATTTGTATAAATTTTCTTTACAATTTACTTCATTGCTAGCCAAAGGATAGCAAAAGTAAGCCTCGTAACAGAAATATACAAACAAAAAAGTCTGATAGTGCATACAAAATATTCCTGGAAAATATTGAAGGAATAAGAATAATAAAGTATAAAAGCTTTTGATGATAGTAATTTGACTTAGAATACACATTCGAATAATATGAAAATTTGTAAAATAAAAATGTTACTCAACATGAGAACTAACTTCCCACATTAAATTATTTTATTTATACAAAAAATTCAATTAAGATTTTTTGCTATTTAATTAATATTTCACTTCAAAATTTATTTAACTAATATGTTAATTAAATCAAAATTATATTTTGAATTTTCTTTCAACAAAAAAAATAATTGATTCAATTATCACATTAATTAACTTGAAATACTTTTTAAACAATTTTTTAATTGATAAAAAACTACTGATAATTTTTTCAGTGTAGTTTTATGTGACTAGAAATAATACCCTATTATTTTGTAAAGATCGGTCCTGATCGGAACTATCTATACGATCCATTAAAACCCCCCTTCTGAATATGATTTACTGATGAACTTTGCTCCAAATTTGTGCAATATGACAATAAATCATAATTTTAAATTATGTAATGATTATGTCCAAACATGTCACTCACGAAATACCCATTAATTCGTCTAAAACTGTAACGAACACAAATTATAATTCAATGAAATTTGGCACTCATTAGTTTAATAGCACTTGAATTTGTGATGTCTGATTATTAAACAGATTGGTCCATAATTCATCACAGACCTTATATAAAGCTCCCTTCCTAATATTTCTAATTTTTTTTTTTTTTGGAGGGCATTTAAGATTCGGCATAGATGTTATTTTTTGTTACCAGGTTTTTCTTTGTTTTTGGATTAAACATTTTGTCTAAAACAAAAAGTTCAAACATTTGTTTTGGGTGTTAAAAAAAAGTTTGCTAATATTTGTGAAATTTTTTCTAATTTTTTTTAACTTTTTATGAGCGATACATAAAATTAAGTTAAGCAATTTTTTTATATTGACTTTAAAATAGCATCCATTTCAATTTTATTGAAGGTGTAAAGAATTACTAAAAAAGTTGTTATTTTTATTTAAAAGTTTTTTATTAATAAGCTGGAAATGAAAAAGTAATCCTTTCGAAATACTTTTATTGCACAATGGGGTTTCATTTTGAGCAAAATACACCAATTGTAATTTAATTTAATAAGAGAATGACAGACAGACTATTCCAGTTGAGTTTTTTACTAAGAATGTTGAAGGCATTTTCAGTCCAATAGTCTTAAGCCGTTTACGGCGGCTTATTATCTTATATTGGAATACATCCAATTTGTGTTATTTTTACAAAGGGAAAAAAATTCAGAACAAGTTCCTCCACTGTTTGTCAACCGATTTGAACATAAAATACGCCATAGGGTGTAAAGAAGGGTATATAAAAAAATAAATACTTATCGTTGCTCATTAGAAAAATAAGCGGACAGGTCTGGTACTTTTTTGAAATTTGGCACTTTTGGGGACAAAACGGGTAAAACCTGCATTTGGAACTTTTATTTCAATAAAGATTATGCCAAATTCGTAACTTATCTAAAAAATTCAAACATTAATTTGGTCCTTTTTTTAAATTTCAACGTTTGGGTTAAAATCGTACTTTTTTTTGTACATTTTTACAAAAAATCTTTCTCAAATACATACTAAGTTATGGGCTTCCACTACAATTTTGAAATGTTTCAATGGGGAGAAAAAAGTATCAAAAAGGGGAAATACGGAATTTAATATTTCTTTTTTTGCTTTTCCGTGCTGTATGTGGAAATTTTAAAATTTTTTATAATTTTGATTTCAGAAACATAAAATTATAGGTGAAGGGTCCGGAGTAAATGAAGAGCTATAAGATAAAAAAAATATTGGTACTTTTTTGTTCTTCACCTGGTACTTTTTGAATTTTCGTTATATTGGAAATAGAATCATAAAATTCAACACACAAGGTCCTGAGTAAATGAGAATCTGTAAGAGGGATCTTTTTGGCACTTTTTCATTCTCTAACTGGTACTTTTTGAAATTTTAATAATACTGCACCAAGAAAAATTAAATTCAACATGCAGAGTCTTGACTGATGGAGAAACTATAAGAGGAAATTTTGTCACTTTTTTGTTTAATCAATTGCAACTTCCAAAATTAAATTAAACATTCATGGACTTAAGTGGAAGATAACATTTGGCACGGAGGTTGGCCACTCACCAAATCGATCCACTAAGATGGAAAACCCAAATGATCGCAACATGTAAATTCATTTGTACTTATACGTTTGTTTTAATCATATTTGCATTAATAATTATGGTTGAATTTCTACCACTGGACAAACACTAGTAGAAGAAAATTGAGAACATTTTACGGTTAGTATAAATACTTTTAGCAAACACCTTTTTTTCTTATGAGTTGCGGCTTTCTAAAAAGAAACTGAAAAGTTGGATTATTTTGGTCTAATTTTGCTTTTACTCATATACGTGCGGTGGACGTGACTGATTTGATGAAACTTAGCATACATATTTAATGAATTTCCATTTTTTTTTTTAATTTATTCGGAATAATGCTCGGCGCAATCTTTGAATGATCCAGAACCACTCCTTATATATTTTGCACACAAATGTATGAAGCCAATCCCTCTGTACGGTGCAACGTCACACAGCTCACAACACATTGGGCATTTTGCACCACTTACTTGAGGGAAAGTTGATCTCACATAAAAGTGCTGCGAACTGATCACCGAGATCGTGCTATTTAACCCTATTTAATTTTTTTGGGGGGGTTTTCTTTAGTCGCAGGTCTATGAAAATCAGCCACAAGCCATCTCAAACCCAATATAATTCTATATCTTACAAAAACATTCTGATTGCATTTCGTAGTTTCTTACCATGTTTCGTACAATATACGACTGCTCAAGACACGCATTTTTCAGTTTATTTATCAACCTTTTTTCTTTCAATTTGGTGCATTTTAGTGACGGCTCCTAATAGTAATTTTTTATATGGGATATCTGTAACTGACTTTCAAAAATGATCTTCTATACAACTAATAACAATGACTATAAAACTAATTTCTTGTATAGCCTTAAGTGCCAAGGCAAAAACAACCTTTCAAAAAGACCACCAAAAAGTTAATTCCATTGCATTTTTCAAGAGCGACTCAAGTTTCTTTCTTCAATCACTCTAATCCCTCATAACAATTTGGCTTAAAAATTAAATAATAGCTAAAGGCCAAAATTTAATATATCAACGATTAATTATTAACTAATAAACTCGCTTTAACTAATTGATTTTTATTGTAACAATTTTTAACTATCTAACCATATATATAATCAATTTTAAATCAAATTTGAGGAAACTCACAAGTGTTAATAAAGAAAAACTCTTTTTTGTTGGGAAGGGGGCTTAAAACTTAAGCCGTCTAATACCAAGTTTTATTGAGTGATTTTTTTTTCTTGCTTTTAAGGGAATAAAAAAACATGTTAAATTGAACATTTTGTGTGTTTTGTAACAAAACGTTTTTGCCCATAATACTTTAATACTGGTATTGAACAACAAAAAGGAAAGAAAAATAGAAAACTGTTTTAAAATTAACATAATTTTATAACACACACTCTCAATAGAACAAACAAGCATTTATGTCTTTTATTTCCTCTTGGCCACAATAACATGGAGAACGGCAAGCACAGTCTAAAATTAAAAAAAAGTATATTTACATTATAACATTTCTGTGCACAGAGCTCCTGAACCTTAAACCGGAGGCCGATAATAGTTAGTTACTTGACTCTTCTAGCCTCTAGTTGCGCATATTGTCGGCTGCTTGCACACACAAACAACTTGACTATTAAAAAATATTGACAACTAAAGAGGCAAAAGCGGAGTATGTCTATACTCTTTTACTGTCTTTTAATGCCTTTCCCTGCTTACGACCCTTTTTTTAAAAAAAGAAGACGCTTTAAATATAAAATATACAAAAAAAATATAACATGTTACGTGTGCGCTAAAAAATGCGAGGAATGTGATAAAAGTTGAAAGAAAGTCGCGTACTCCAGTTCATTGTTAAGTTATATAATTATATATATATAAATGCATAGTCCCGTCTTAAATCTCATCTAGGTCCAAAATGCTATAAAAATTGTCTGATCGGTATGGATTAGGCTCATATAAGTACTTGCGGAGGATGTTCATGGGCATGCTGGCTTGATGAAACTGGCTCCAGGCCTGGCGGTCTGTGCGAGGGCGGGCATAAAGACCACGAAGCAAGGCTTTAACAAGGGGTTCAGGACAGTCATTCCTGACAGGGAGGACTGGGGCACTGAAAATCCCTGTTATGGAAACCAGGAATTCCACTGGTATACTGGGGTATGCTGCAGGCACTGGGCGCAAGGACTAGGGTGACGCTCAGGTGGTTTCCGTACAGTGTTGCCAATTTAGCCATTTTTCACCCTGTTTAGCCATTAAAAAATGAGTTTAGCTATTAGCCATTTTTTAACTTGTTTTAATGCGGTCTCGTTCAAGTAATTTGACTATAAATTTTACTTAAGCAAACCTTGTAAAGAAACTAGAAAATAGATAGATGTCTCCTAGTCTCCTACTTCTCACCTGACCCTCCTAAAATTTTGAAGTAGTTCCATATAAAACTTATATTCATTACTGGCATTAACATAAAATAGCATCAAACATTTACAAAAGAATGTGATTGAAAAAAATCTATAACAAAAAAAAACATAAAAATATTCTACAAAATCTACTGGCTTAATGTATGTATGTATGATATAGGAAATCAAAGAGTTACAAGCCATTGAAAAAAAATAATCCATTCACTATGGTTCATTGAATGGACGAATAAATGATTGGATGTATGAATGGATTTAAATACATTAACGTGCATTTACTACAAGTAACACAAACAAAAAAAAAACATTGAAATCTGTAAAAAAAAATATATTAACATTTCCTAAATGTTTGGGGCTTCTATTTTACTTTCCTATTAACTCTTGATCATTTGAAAATATTATTGTGTGAGAAAACCATTAAAAGGGGCAAAAGTATTAATAAATATTGAAAAACACCAACTTATGCCGACAATGACCGTAATGTTAAATGACAGACATACATACATATAAAAGCAGAACGTTGGATAGGCAGACAGACAAAACAAGACAAACATAATCGTAATATAAAATTCTAAAAGACTTTGGGGCACCTGCCAAATTTTAAAATATACGATTTTTTTTGTCAATAACGAAAAAAACGAGCAGTAAATTTGAGAGAACCTTAAGCCCATCAACAGAGGCTACTGAATATTTAATGTCTTGGAGTTAGAATATAAATGAAGTGACGAAATATTATTGATCAAAAACGAATATAAAAAACTCTGAAATCCAAAACTATTAAGGGGTAAAAAAAAATTTATTTTAAAGTTGTTGTTCAGTAAATTTAAAAGTCAAGAAAATTAAAATCACGAGATACTTAATAATAAGACAGCTTTAATTTAGGGCAGTATTTCAACTGAACTCTAAGAAAATGCATATTTTTAGATTCATATATCCCACATTTTTATATCTATACTAGCTGACCCGGTCCACGTTGCTGGCCCTTAGCAAACATTAGTGTTGTATTACCACACGATTTAAATTGAGCATTTAACGAAAGTTACGGACTTTAAAATAAAAATCCATGGAATACCTATCATAAAGTTTTTTTACAAAATAACTTTTACATATCGACCCCTTTGCGCGAAATTATCGTATGTTACAAATACCAAATTTTACAGGACAGCAATTTTTCTACTTTTCTCTGTTTTGAATTGCAATATAAAAATGAACATACACATATGCTTAGATAAAATAAGATATGACGAAGTGGAATTCGTCTACAATATTTTGCCAGGTGATGTCTCTTTGAATGTAGAACAAGATTGCATCAAAAACTAAATTTCAAAAAAATGGCATATACGATAATTTCGCGCAAAGGGGTCGATATGGGGTAGATATGGGCTCAATCAAAAAAGAAACGCATGTATTTAAGGCAAATTGGAAATTATATTTATTTATTACTTCATATTAAGGCCAGCGCATTGACAATGTTTTTTGTTTTTTTTTTCATTTGGTGTAAAGAGCCGTTTTCTGATTTTAGGTAAATCGAAAAAAGCGGGAGGGTCAAAATTTTCTCTCCGTAAAAACCTAAGTTGGACCATGGAGATCGTTTTAAAGAAAAAATCGTCCAAATCGGTCAAGCGGTTCTCAATTTATGCGCTTAATGGAAAAAGTGGGCGTAAAAGTAGGCGTGGTAAATTTTTCTTTCGATGAAAACTTAAAATGGATTAAAGCGAACATTTGAAAGAAAAATTTGTCAAATCGATGGAGCCGTTTTCTGGTTTTTTGTAATTCCAAAAAAGTGGGCGGGGCAAAATTTTCTTTTCGTATAAATCTAAGTTGGACCATGGCGGATAATTTTAAAGAAAAAATCGTCCAAATTATATAGATGTCATTGGTGGTGCAATATAAAAATTGGATTTTGCCACGCCCCTCCGCCCGCAGAGCGAAAATCAAAAATCAAACTTCACAGTGTCACCCGCCTGAATATTCTGAAGATTCCCTGAAAATTTCGTCAAAATCGGCTCAGCGGTTTGGGAGTCCATATTTTACATACATACATACATACATAAATACATACACACATCCTATTTTATATACATATATAGATATCTATATATATATAAAAAGAAGTGTACACTTTAATGTCACTACTTACTGCAGGTCGACCGATTTCAAATAGTGCTAAAATAGTACCTAACTGCTAAAATAGTACCTGATCAGCGTCGTTTTTTTTTCAAAATTTGGATTCATATTTATATCAATATAGAACTATAAATCAACGTTGTTCTACAAACTAAGTTATTATGAATTGCCATAGTAGCGTGGATTACAAGACCTGCTTTGGTAATTTACTTATAAAGTTTCATAAGTACAAAACGAATGAAACATATTTTTCACAGAATAAACGAGAATACCAAAATAATTATTTATTAAAAGATTTAGTGATAAGGGTTAATGAAAACGAAAATCAAATTAATTTTTCACTTCCCATTATCATAAAACAAGAAGAATGGAAAAATATATGTCCAATTCACAAGCTCGTATTATCGTCGTATTTGTTGATTAATACCATTATAATCGTATAATTATACAATGTTGTATTTTTTTAGTAGGTAATTTTCATGCAAAAGTCGGATATTATTGGCTTGATTTTTTATGTTTTAAAAAAGTTGTAATTATCGCAGGGCTGCAAATGTTCGACTTGTAAGGTGAATTTGTAAAAATCCTTTTAATGATAAATTTATGTTTAATTCATTTTATTTTTTTAACTACATATTTGAATAAAAATTTCTTACCAATTAATATTTATGTACATATGTATTACCGTGTCAATTCAAATTAAAACTTCCATGCCTGGTTTAATTTCAAATGGTATCGAAAAATGTGAATGGCAAATATGAAAGAAGGAGGAACAAATAAAAACCAAGAGTGGAATAAGCAAATTTGTCTGCTCACAAGTCCAGATAAGGACTTCAGCGTCTATACCTGAACTTAAAAAATATTCAAACATTTTAGCTCTCTGAGAAAATAATTTATACCAACTGAATTCCTAATACTTATAGGGTACCCTAAAAACACATTTTATGTTTGTTGCTCTTATTTTCCCCTCATTAATATGCAACATATTCTATACAGTACTCTTGGTAGCTATTTGAAATTATAATACTGTTCGTCCCTCCATCCCTTTTTGTTAATGCATAAATTTACAATTTTTATTTAAAAGTTATTCACAATAAAAAAAAAGGATTTAACAATAGTTTAAGATTTTTTTTTCATTCTTTTTCCAATGAATACCGAAAAGTGATTTAGTGCAATAGACTTAATGGAGAAGGTATTCAATGATTTTTATATTCTAAGTGATTTTTGGTAGACATTTTGTTTTTTTCAATTTAAATTAAATCAATACCATTTTTCTTAACATTTTTATTATAACACTGTGACAGTGTAAAGATTTTAAGAGCCATTGTGTCTCCATTGGAAAATTGGTACTTTTTGTTGCCAGTGTGTCTGTTAAGCAAACAAAAAATTTAATTGTCATTCAAAAAGGGTTCGGTAAATTTCTTGTTACTGGTCTTTTGTTTCTGATTTCGGCTACTAGAACTTTAGTTTAAAAACTTTATTGCATATTTAGTTGTCATCTTTGTTATAACAATAGGAAATTCTAATAAATATTTTGCTTTGCTTTGTTTTGTTTTGGAGAACTTATAAAATTGAATTTAATTAATAGTGTTTTAATTTTAACATTGCGCCTGGAATTTGTAATTGATCGTTTGAAAAGCCAAAATATACGCATTTGACACGTGCATTACAATTGTCACATACGGCACCGGCTTTTGACTTTGACCTCACCACCACATGTCTGACACATAAAAACCATTATTTTATACCTTTTTAATGTACTTCCTTTAGGGCAAAAACAGCCAACCAAAAGAAGCTTTTCTAAGTGTTTAAATGACACTCAAAATTTTGAAAGTACTTTGCGGAAATCAAAGTTTTTGAATAATAATTTAGAAGATTCTAAATATGTCAAATATGTCATTTAATGACATTGTGAGAAAATAATTTTTAAAGGGAAAAATTAAAAAAGCATTTCTTTAATTGTTATTTAAAGCAGCCAAAGTGAAATTTAAGCTGTTTAAAATATAATTTTATAGTAATAATTATAACACAAAATAAATAACAAGTGATTTTTTTTTGACCTTCTCTTAAAAAAGTGCATGCCAAACTTATGGCAGTGTATTTAAACCGACAAGACTGAAAAGCATAAATCGAGCCTTTGCAGCGAAAATATCTTAAGCGATATCATTTTAAATTTTCTAGTTTTTGATAAATGAATATTGCCAACACTTGAATCATCTCCTAAAACAATTTTAATTTAAATGGGAGAAATAAATAAAACTTTTTTTCGTGTATCGCCAAAGAAAAGTGCCATAGTTGGACGAGATGAGCGAGCTGTGGCTTCATCTTGTTAGAATCGTAATGCACATTAGCCTCAACTGGTTTTTTGCGGTGTAAAAGTTCCGTATAGAAAATCAAACCAAAATCAAAATGTTTCAATAAAATAAGTTCAGTAAGAAATAGTGAAAAATTCGGAATAAATATTCTGTGAAAACATCCTGTAAAAGGTAATTCAGAGTAAAAGTTTTTAATTTAAGTATTCTGTTCAGTTCCCTCTTTTTTAGCAATTTCTTTTTAGTTGTAAATAACTTTAAGGCCACGTCCTTTACCATTTATATGTATGTATTTCTCTTTGTTTTTTATATTCTGTCTGCATTTTGCGACATAATCAATTAATAATTTTTTTTAACGACATAATGGCGGTGACGACATAAAAATCATCATCATTTATTTAACCATGTCACGGGACATACTTATACGAAAACCCAACACATACAAAGTTAAAAGTTGCAAATTTTTTTACTTTTAATACTTTCTTTCGGAAATTTCGTAGAAAATTTCTTTGTAAAATTTCTCTTCCTGTCAGGATTTTTTCGTTTTTCTTTTGGCATTTATGGTTATAAGTGGGTGTGTGTATGTGTTTGTTTGTGTCGGTGGGTTAAAATCTATCTGTGTGCGTGTCTGCGAAAGCCAGTGTAAATTCAAAATTTTAAGTAAAACAATAGGAATTAAATACCGTGAACGCATATCATCTGGTGTGACATGTCACTATAATCTGACAGATTAATTATGTACGGTTTGGCGAATGTGAAAATGAAATTTTTTTTTTGTGCAGTTCGAAAAATAAAACAAAAAGGTTTAAGTCTACTCGTTTACCAAAAAAAGAGTAATAACACCAAAAACCAAAAAAAAAAAAAAATAACTGGAAAACAAATGAAAAATATGAAAATATTTATAAGTACAGAACAAAAGCAAAGTAAACATAATACACTCGTTGTACTCGCGTTATGAGTTAAACAAAAAAAAAAAGGATTTATGATGAATTTCATGGAAAATTGTTAATACTAAAATGATATGAAAACAAAACCATACATACACAAATATTTTTATTTTACACAGATACAAAACATTTTCGCACATACTTCTCTATACAACATGCTCCTTTTATTTAATAATCCTTTATGAAACATTTTTTATATTAAAATAAAAAAACCTCACAGAGAAGGTTTGGGGTATCAGTGACCTTTAGAGAAGGCTTTAGTGATAATGGGCAATGTGTAAGTTGAATTTAAATTTTTGCAACTTTGTTTGAATTTAAAAAAAAAAAATTTTAAAACAAAGAATTTTATATTCGGCTGTTACAAATCGTTGATACTGAGAATTATTAAATATAAAAGGTGTCCCTGTAAGAATGCACTTTGGGGTATCAGTGACCTTTAGAGAAGGCTATCGTGATAATGGGCAATGGTTAGGATGAATTTAAATTTTTCAACTTTGTTTGAATTTAAAACAAAAAAAAAATTAAAAAGAAAGAATTTTATATTCGGCTGTTACGAATCTTTGCTACTAAGAATTATTAAATATAAAAGGAAGAATGCACTTTTTCATTTAAAAATAAAACACAGATTTTTATCACAATTTTTATTAATAGGTATAACAATATGTGACAGCTGCCAAATTTCAGAGTTGCCACTTACACAGAAAAAAATTGCACTTAATTTAAAAAATGCCCTCTTACTGAAAAACTTGCTATATTTTTAAATTAACAAACAATTTATATAAAAATTTGTCAAAAAAAAAAAAGTTTTTTCGAGCTCGAGTCCTTCTTAAAATGTATGTAAAAAACTGATAGTGTATTGCCAATTGGAAGAAATTGAAAGTCAAAACTTGATCGTGTGGCCTCAAAGCTACTATACCTGATTGTTAAGAATCGACTTTTCAATTTGTACATATATTTTCACAATTATAGCACATTGTTCTTTCGTAAAACGCTTCATTTTTATTAATCGGAAAAAACATGTGTGTGACAGCAAAAATTTACACTCAATTTAAAAAGTGCTCTATTACTGAGACACCCTATAAATCTTAAAAGATGTGGGATTTCTCTGCAAATTATGTTCAGGTAGTCAAGCTATTATTTTAAAAATAAGAATAAAAAAGAAATATGTATAGAAAATTCATATTAATCGTTTAAAATATTCTTATTTTGAAAAGACTTGTTTGACTAACTGTATCTTTCACAAATGGTTTGTGTCTTTAATAACTTATTTGGTATTTTGAATGGTAAATATCTGAGAGTTCCTCTTACTTTAGTAATTGAATTAAAAAGTCTTGGTTATCGTGGCGAGCGAGTAAATACGTCCATGACTTCGCATTTGCGGCCTCTTAACTGAAAGGGCAACACTGGTCCTGTCGACACGTATTTGTCACTTTACTGCTTTTAATAAGCTGCGTCATTAAGTTTGTGTTTGGCAGTCATCGAAAACAGACTAACACATCATTTAAGGAGAAAATGTAAACCAAATCAATTTATTGGGCTAATTAAGCAAAAATCAATGAATTTGGTAAAGAATTGCTTCTCTCATCTGTCCTTTTCTCTAGATTTAGACCTGAGTATATATTCCTTGTTTTCAAATCCAAAGAAATACCGTTCCGAAAAGAGATTTGACTCCAAAGATCTCTTTAGAAGGGTTAAAAAAGCTGGAGAAAATCTATACAAAGTGTATGGAGCAATAAAAAGACTATGTTGAAAAATAAAATCCTTTTTTCCAAAAAGTTTCATTTGTGAGGTAAACCAAAAGAGTGCCATATTAACTTGGCCACTCTACATGTGTCTAAATTGCGCTAGAAGTACATAATACGCATTAATTCTTAAGCGCATGAAAAATGGCAAGTTACACAAAAGACGTTATTAAAGCCTTTTCTGCTTATAGAATTCTATGAATCGGCTTTATTGAAGTCCTGGCTCCCCTTTTTTACAATACTGTATGTTTTTTAGCCTGTTCAAGTAGGTTTTCGTCCATGATTTACAAATTCGTTAAAATTGTTATTTTTTATTGTCAGCTAATTACTTGTCAAAAATACACAATGCGTTAAAAAGCTCAAAGCTTAACAACTTGCTTCATTGAAAAACACAAGGTTAACTTTTTTGACAAAAGTCTACAGCGCGCTTGCTCACTCGGCGTGATATGTACTTCTACTTTTAAGCTTTAAAAAATAAACTTAAAGATAATAATTTTTACAAGACCCAGCGGAATTCTGAGTTGCACCGCCTTGGAGTTAATCAAAAATCGTCTGACTGTTCCTTATGAAAATAATCTCTTTACGAACCTGCAGTTGAATTCGCCTTGACCAAGCCTTAACAGCTTAATCGTACACTGTCCGACCAATAGAGAGCCAGTAGTTTAAAAATTTCAAACAGTGTAAGCAAGAAAGTTTTTTTCCTTAGAAAACTTCGAACAAAACATCCTTTGACGGAAGTTTTGAATTTCTACTTCAACTTGGAAAGACAATTTTAAGTTAAAGCATAATGATGCCTTAATGAAGCTAATTTCTACATTCTTTAGATCCTAAAAACCAAAAATCAAGTGCTTAAAGTAAATACTGGTAGTTAAATTCACACATTATTTTCCGTACAATTATAAAAGATTTGTTTATTATTACAATTTTTGGTAAATTTTTTATTTATTGCGGTAAAAACAAATTGACATATACTTTATTTCCTTTATATATTTTAACACATTCTTATCAGGGTTTAAAACGTGTTACATTCTATCTTTCTCCAATTCCTAAGAACATTAAACATTTTTTATCATTAACAATTTTCACAAAAAAAAATAGAAAAAAGCTGTAGAAATTAACACCTCCAAGTATGTCAGAAAAATAGAAAACACAAGGAAATAAATTTAAATAAATATTTCATAAAATATTTAAACAAGATTTGGTTTCTTAACACCTTTTTCATGGATTTTCTTTTTAATCTTTGCACCGACTATACACTTTACCAAGCCAAAAAAAGGTGTCAAAGTTAAATAATTGTAAAGTAATTTGTTTGGATTGTTGTTTGAGTTCTTTGGAAAACATGAGAAATTAAAAGATTAACAAAAAAAATTTAATATTTTATCTGTAAAGGAAAAAGTTATTTGAGAAAGAGACCGAGATTTTCGTAATTTATTGCTGTAAACCACAATTTCCTTTAATACCAAATTAAATATTTAATAAACAGTTTTCATTATATTTACCACCACTAGTAATAAATATGGGTATATTAAGTTTGTCATTTCGTTTGTAACACCAAAAAATATAGAACTTATGTCCATGAATTATTATAAGTCTTATGATGAAATCACGTTCCTTTGCAAATGACTGAACAGAAAAAGAGGATTAAAGTGTCAACTTGTTATACCCTTCAACAAAGGTACAAAGGGTTTGTATGAGCTTGTCATTCTGTTTGATATTTCTATTAATCTTACGCCCTGTAAAGTATATATATTCTGGGACTCTATGAATAAAATTTGTACTCCCAGAAAATCGCAGCGCCTGTTCACCAAATTGGTGCGGCTGCAAGTGGATGTCTGTACTTATTTTAAGCGGTTCGCTATACAAACGTGAAATATGTACAGACGGTCTGATGGCTAAGATGGCAGCCCCATCATCAGAATCGGATGCAGTAAACTAATCATCTGCTCATCCGAGATATCATTATAAACGAAACCTAAAATAACATGACGAGGCCCTATGCTCCTTATAGGATCGATGGGAACATATACATATATGAATAGCGAAGTTTCTGTTGAACTGGGGTTTCTGAAAAACCTAGATATGATGCGGACTAGATTGTTATATGTTTATATGCTCCGCCAAAATTTGCTATTGAAATTCAGCCAGCGCGGGCTTTAAAGACTGAGACATGAGCAAATTACCACGACTGCACCTAATTTGTACCCGAAGTCCTCTTTTTCTTTTTGTATTTTTGAACTGAAAAACAATTAGTCTGCAGGGCCAAATATATTTCCTTTAGAATTATGCAAAAACACTACAGTTCTTGTCCCTTATATGTGCCCTGTGGCCGTATTCTGTAATTCGCTAAAGCTAAATCTCTATCGCTAAAAATCTAAAAAGTTGGCTACGAATGCAAAACTGTAACGTGCATTGCTAAATTTGGCATTGCCATATAAATTAAATTCGCCGCAATTTTATCTTTAAATTTCATCGCTAAAATTTTTCAATTTTGTATTCTCTAAGGCATTTTAGCGATCGAGATTTAGCTTTAGCTAAGCGAATTACAGAATACGGCTGCTGGACAATATTCCAATGGGCTGGAAGGAAGGCGACAAAGTAACAATTCCTAAAAAAGGAGATCTAAGCGAACGTAAGAGTTGGCGCGTGATAACACTCGAAAATACCATTCAAACGATTAAAGCTTTTATCATTCCGATCGTATTTCCCCTGCTGTAGAAACTTGTCTACGAAAAGAACAAGTTCGATTAAGGCGCAACAGATCATGTGTAGATCATATCAACTGATTCAGGATAAATAATAGTAGAACAGTCAACTGATTGGAATTATTCACAGTATGTATTTGATTTGGTTAACTCCGAAGCCAAGGGGATTGACAGTGAAACCCTCTACATAAATTGTGGAGTTAAGAAAGGCCGCTGCTGTTCTTACTCGTGTTGGGCTGGATTACGACAAAAACGAACAAGGAAACTCCAGATGGTATACAAAAGCAGCTGAATCAGCACCTTGACCACTCGGACTAATCTGATGATTTGTGCTTGATATCTTTAAGTAGGATTGAACATATTTGAGTGATTTACAAGGTAGTCATAAAGTGGTAAAGTCATATGTCTTAAAAAAAATTATAAAAATCATAGATGACTGCTGTGTGCAAACGCTTATAAATTAGATTTCAACTGTATAGTTATGACGAATTAATGAACACAGCCTTAAATTTTTTATTTTGTTTCAAACACAACAATATTTTTTAAACAATTGTAAAATATTATTTAGAACATTATGACGATATCAGTTGATAGCAAACCTTGTGAATACCCTAATAATGCATAATCAAACTGTCACAAGAACGAAGCCTTTTGAAAATAGTGAGAATCGATTCATAATTTCACATAGCTCTCATGCAAACTATCTTCCGGATTAAAGCCTATTAATATATTTGACCATACAAATACCACTCCTGAAACAAGCTTTAAATGCAAAAACTTCCTTACAAATGTTGGTATTATTGAAATCAAAATTGTTGGCGACGATAAGCTTTGCAGTAGCTAAATCGTCTCGCTAAAATCATTTTAGGACGAAAATATTTTTATATATTTATCTAGATAATATTTGGCATAAAGAACTTTTGTTATGAATCTTAAACTCAAAAGATTGGTTTCTTTTACTGGATCCATGATTGATCATTGATCTAAAAAAGAGAACATTCTCTTAAAAATCTGTCTGTAAATACTCTAGTGTAGGGTATCATATGGTAAGGTTCGACCGAATATACCTTCTTACTTATTTTCTTTATGTTAAAAGTGTAGATATTTATTAAGCAGTGGTTTCTTTCTTAAGGAAAAAAATAATCATTTATCATCATTTTAATGGAATGTTTTTAACAAAAATGTAATTTAATATTAACTTGACACTAAAGATCGTTTATTAAAATAAATTCTTACCACAGAAGAGAGTTTGACATTTAATAAAGTTCATTTATCACAATTTTCAATAAATGTGGAAAATAAAAATAATATATTCTACCAAAATCCAATGAACTAAAATATTAAAAGAATATAATCATTATTTCTAATTTGTACTTGGTTTATATTCCAGTTAAACTGCCTTTTTTTGAACGCAAAATTTCAAAATTTGTTTTTGTTTTAAATGTTAGTTAAACGAGTCACTTTTGCACTCGCGTTCTTAAAACAAGCAGTAGGTTTTTACGAGAGAATTCCCTGAATTCGTATGATCAGCTCTAGGGATCTTTTAAAAAGCTTATGCCTTTAAAATATTAAATTTTGATAAGAATGAAATTTTTTCGCTTAAAAGCAAATTTAACGAATGTTTTATATTTTTTTATTTCAAATCAACCCAAAGAAATATTTACTTTTAGCAGATAAATCTTACAACTATTAAGTTTTACCCATATCAAAAGATGGTGTTAAAACGGCAATCAAATCAAACTTACAGCTAAAACTTGTAAAATCCAGAACGAAAAATTAAAAATGTACAATTACGTTGTCAAATCTTAAGGGGAAATGTTGACAAATTGTCAATGAAAAAGTAAAAAAAAGATAGATTGATATTAGCAACCACATTTGATATCGAGTAAAGTATCATACACGTAGAGAAAAAACATGGTTGAAGAATGGTTAAGAAAACATATTATGGTCCCTGGAATGGCAACAAACAAACTTTTGTTGTTTTTAAAAAAACTTTTTTCACGATTGATAATATTTTGTTTCTATTTAACAATAAAGTGCTTACCTCCCTTGAAACTTCAAATATGGTTGATTTTAACAATATTATGTTTAAATAAAATAAAACTACAAATTTTAAACATACTATGGTCATATTTTTCTCCGTGTATTTTTCTGCATACGATAGACACTAACGTTTCGAATAAAAACTCGAGAGATGTAATGTTTTTGGTTGCCTGATATCTAATGCTATCATCTCAAATTACGATACATTTCACTCGATATCGAGTATCTGGATACCAAAAATAAAAAAATTCGATAAAATTTTGCTCGATATCGTATGCGGTGATTAGAACCCAGTTGCCAAGTCACGAAAAAACACGTTGTCGTCTCGATGCTTAGTTTTCTAGTTTTATTTAAAAAAAATTTTTTCAGAATAAAAAGAATAAACGAAGAAATGAAAACGAATAAAATCTGTATTATAAAATTAACGAAAGCTTATCCAAGTTTCATGAGGAAGTGCTTTCCCATAAAACTAAGGTGAGTACAACAACGTTATGTTCTCAAAATTAGAACAACGCATTTTTACAAGAAAAACAACAGTAAACAAAATAACTAAGAAGGTATAGTCGGTCAAAGCTGATCATATGATATACTAAACCACAGTATTTAGAGCGGGCCCTGGCAAAGACATACATTGAAAAAAATTTGTAGTATTAGTGAGAATACAAATCAATGTAAGAAGTGTTTTCAAAAAAACTTGTATGGTTATATCAATTTATTTAAATATTACTTTAAGCCGTTAATGGAAAATATGTCTTTTAAACTAAATATTTTTGATAATTGTATCACATCTTCACTATTTTTGAGAACTGTACATATCTGTTTTAAAAAAATCATGAAAATATACTAAAATGGCAACATTGAATCAAGCACCAAGCGATAACACAACCGAATCGTGTAAAAACTCAAGGGAAACTTAATCATTTTATTCAAGATATAAGTGCACGTAGGTGTAAGATCAAAATATAAAAAAGCACGGTGATGTTGTTTGACAGGGGTCCGATTAAGAAAAAAATTTCGAGAGTGTACTGTATTTAGGCATATGGGCAATCGTGGACTAGCCAGAACAAAATTATATTATGAAGTTAAGATTCATGTAAAAGTTATTTAAGCTGAATATTATTTAGATAACTTTATCTATATGAAATTTGTTTGTTTTTAACTAATTTAAAGGAGGTGGTTTTAGATTTAGATTGCAATAAAATAAGTTTGGACCAACTTTGATTTACACCCCACCATAATAAGACGGTAAATGGGCAAAAAAAATATATTTGGGAAAGATGATTGCTTAGGGGCTATGTGACATTATGGACGGATTCTCACTATTTCCAACAGACTTGGTATATGTGACAGTTAGAACTTACATATATATGTATAAAATTTTATTAAATTATCTCCAAACTCTCCGATGTGTACTTTGCGCACAAGCTTTACATGGGCAGCTAGCCCAGCAGGACAGACGGACATTGTAAGATCGATTCAAAATCTGATTCTAAACTGGGTCTTATACTAATATTTTTAAAAGTTACACACTTCGCGGGGATAAGCTTAGGGATTTAAACAAAAAAAAGCATAAATACTTTAATTAAAATTATTTCTGCAATGACATTAAAAGCTTGCATATAGGAAACTATATAAATTATTAAGAGTAATCAAAAAAGGTCAATCAACTCTAATAATTATAAATTTTTTTTTTACAAATCGTTTATGTTTTCCTCATTTTTCATTTCCTTAAAATCAGTACCCTTAAAAAATACCTTGTAACTCCCCCTTTTTATAATCAAATATATGATTTCGTTATAAAGACATCTAATAAATTGCAGATATTCTCTAACAAAATTTGATTAAAGCGTAACAATGAAACATTTCTGTAGTGTAAATGTCTAATAAATTTCACCTAAATTAGATTAAAGAATGACGGCAAAAGGTAAACTAACGTCATCTGTTTAACAAATTTCAATAATTTTTACTAAGAAAAAAATCACACCTTCTTTTTAGCACTTGAATAATATTGCATAAGGAATCAAAATTTAACACACATGCTAAACTAAAGCGTAACCAAAGGCAACACATCTGTGGCCACGTAACGTATACGAACCCAAACAATTTGCAATGCCTTCCAAATATAAAAAAAAAACAATAAAGGGAGAATTACAAGAAATGTGTTAATTTTAACAAAAAAAAATTAAGGAACAAACGCCTTCCCCCCATTTTAGTGGTTAGAATCAATAAACTGTTTGGTGTTCTACGAAATTCAAAGAGAAAAAATTACCGCCAGAACAAAGAATATTTATTTTATAGCATTATCACCACAAATGGTGTTAAAGCCAAAGTATTTTTGCCTTAATATTTTTTTTTTCATCTGGGCTGTAAATAAGAATTTGTAACAGATTTTTAAATACAAGATTCTTCATAAACATACACCCACTTCACGCTTTATTATACACCAAATAGTGACGTATGCATTTATTTCTTTACTACAGTGCGGCGTTAAAATAATATTAAGAAAATCTACTCCTACTTTTTGCATTTCCTAGTCAATTGGTTACTCATTGCTGTTTTTAAATACCCAAAATTTCCTTAGACTGTGACGAATTTTTTTCTATCATTACAATTGCATAACAAAATTCACTTGGACTTCTTCGAGAAACTCTCACCACCGTCGTCAACTACTTTGATGAGCTAAAAACATCATTAGTAAGTTAAAGTAGATTTTTATCACCACCCGTACATTAGAGATTAGAGTAAAAGAAACATAAAAAAAAGATAAAAGGTTTTGCCGCCCGTTTATGCTTAATCAATTTTGTAGGTAGTAGTAGTGGTTAAACATCCTTTTTACACTTTTGCTTTAAATTTGTAATCAAAAAGAAACCGCCGCTCCACTAAAATTCAACCACACAAAACCATCTAAATAAGATCATTTTCAAATGAGTGTTTTATGACCCATCAATGGTAAAGGAATTGGTTTTAGGAATACCAGGCCAAAGAGAGGCATATTATCAAATGCTTGACTTGAGATATTCTAAATCTGAAATTGTGAAGGTGAAGGTTAATAGAAATTTAATTTTTTTTCTTATTAAGATAAATTTTAAATTTCCCAGTAAAGAACGAAAAGTTAAATTGAAGCTTTTCGATAATGTAGTCAATTCCTTATTCTAGCTTATTCTCAAAACGATTTACCATCGACATATTCCCAGTAAAAATTGGAGCTTACATGTAAACAGGTTTGTAAGGGAGAGAAGCTATTTTCCCCCTTACAAACCTGCTTCCATGATTTGTATATGGAGAATTCCCACTTGGCATTACCTTTTAAAAAAAAGAAGCATATTTGTAAGCGCTTCGCTCATGTCTCTTTACAATTGCAGCTTTCATTGCATACCAAAATCTCTTGCATTTTTCTGAAAACGTGAATTCATGCCTGATGTGAACCTTACATAGAATCCTTTATTCATGCTTCTTAAGAATTCGTGAAATAATAACTTCAGTTTTATATTTTTTTTTCAATATTAAAAGAAAATCAAAGTTTAACAATTAAATAATTCAGATTTTGGTTTAAAAAAGTTATGAATTAAAAAAAAAAGAAATAAGAAATAGAACAAAATCTGTAAAATTTCCTTATAAAATTGCAGACACTTTAATTAATATTTTAAATTTAATAAGTAAAACTTTATTTACTTACCTACTAATTAATTTTAAAATTGTTTTCTTCATTTTTTTGTTGTTTTTAATTAAATATTTTTAATTAACAATTTCTTAGCGCTTTTCTTTATGAACGTTGTCTACTCAAATGCACTAAGATGACTGAGCTTGTTTTATTTTGTAATTTAAAATAATTTGTTTTCGGAAAAGACTCGGTAAATATGCAGATTTCAAAGTATGCAATACAACCTGCTTCCTCGTAAGGGATAGGGATAGGCGTAAGCTCAACTATCCTTACAATTTTCGCTAACGACCTGCTTCTACGTAAGGGATAGTTGTAAGCTTTTTATCTTATATATAATTATAAGCTTACATTATTACAAAAACCCTTTCTAGGGTATTCGGTTATTTCCTGCTTCTCAGTAAGGCTTAATAGTAAGTGAATACAGCAGCAGTTATATACCTTTTTAGCTTCCAAAAGTCCAAAATTTTTTTACTGGGATTAATTCATCGAAACCATAGTCCATTCTAAAGACGAGTCAAAAATATAGTGGAGTCTTTAGTCGAGTCTTTAGTCTATAGTGTAGTATTTAGTCGAGCCATTATACCAGTGTTTAGTCAAGTCTTTAACCGATTCTATTCCATTCAATAGTCGTGTCTGTAATAGAGCCTTTAGTCTAATCTATATCTAGTCTTTAGTCAAGTTATAATAGAGGTTGTATCTAGGGTGGGTCACTCATGTATGAGAAAAAATAAAAGTTCTCGAATCATATTCTATCATATCCATCTTGAGCCCGCGCATGAGCTCCTAAGAATTAAGAATATTTGAAAAAAGTCCATTTTTTAAATTTTAATATTTTATTTACTATCAATTATTATTAATTAAAACTAAAAATATTTTGAATTTAACTAAAAAAAATAAAAATATGGTTCTTATACAACATAAAACAATAAAATCCTTTTTGGTCACAAAATCTTGTTTACTGTCAAATCAGGGCATCTCTCGTCTTGATTCAAGTTTCGTCTATATTAAACCATCGCTTGACTTTTTTAGCGCAAAGAGTTATGAATGCTTCTTACACTATTTTCACGAACCTAAAAGTCGTTAAAATACATTCATATGCTCTTCTGCAATACAGTGCTATTGTTGCTATATTAAAAATTTAACAAAATTTAAGGTAAAAGCGCGGGCTCTTACACTAAAAATAAATTAATAATATTTTACAGGGATCTAATTCAGCCTAAAATACAACATATTAGAAGTCGATAAGAGAAAAAATATTTTTTTGACCCAGCCTACTGTATACGACTGAATCTCGAGGCAGTAGTGGAGAGGATGGTAGAAGTGTATCCTTGAGTCTTTTTTCGAGTTATTAGCTAGTTTTTTGTTGAGTCTATACTCGTGCCTTTGGTTGAGTCTTTGGTTGTACACTATAGTTAATTCTTTAGTCAAGGATACATTCGAGTCTATATTCTAGTCTTTTGTTGAGTCTATAATCGAGCTTTTAGTCTAATCTATTGACTAGTCTATAGTCAAGGCTATAGTCGAGAGTATGGTAAAGCCTTTAGTCGGGTCGTCAATAGGGTATTCAAACGATTAACCGTTGTTTGATTAATCGATTAATTTTTGGCGAATAACTGTCCGAATAATTTAAAATTAATTATTTGCGATTAGCGATTAATTCCAATAATTTATGTCGATTATTCGAAATTTGGTTTTTCACAGTATTAATTTTTTCTTTAATGTAAAAAATCAAGCCGGTTTTTTAATTGAAATAATGTACAAAGAATGGAACAAAGAGACCAGACTTTTACCACAATGATTCTGATGAAGAAGTTGAATTTTTTGAGACGAATGAAAACAACCTCCTACCAGACCTTTACAAGACTATTAAAATTGTTGAAAAAAAATCAAAAAGAGATTCAAGTGGTATAATGTAAGACTAGTAATTTTTAGAAAACAACAAGAAAAAGAACAGTGGAATTGGATATGCTTTGTAACGCTTTACTTTCAATCTCTCAAATGTCAACAGTAAGTGAAAGAATCTTTTCAAAATTAAGTTTCATCAAAACAAAGGTAAAAATTGTTTGAAATATAAACATTAAAACTGTATACTCTTTTGTAAAAGATTAGCTTCAATTTTGATGCTATTTTTTATTTAAAAAGTTGTCCTCTTTTATTATATAAATACTTTTTAATAAAATTTGTATGTTTAAAATTAAATTTTTGGTCTTATTTTTAAACTTCTTAAAATTAAGTTGTTAGACTAATTTATAGTCATGTCTTCGAGTCGAGCTCGAGCCTTATGTCGGGTCATTATTCAAGTCTATATTTGAGTCATTTGTCGAGTCTAAAATTAAGACTTTGGTTGAAGCTAATAATTAAGGGTAAATTCGAGTCTATATTCTAGTATTAGGCGTTTCCATGGGCGAGTCTGTAACGTAACTACATTCGAGTTAGTTTTCAATTCTATTGTCGAGTCTAGAGCTGAAACTTTAGTTTAGTTGATGGTGCTGTTTAGCCTCTTTTTTTTAATATATTAATGAATTGATAGTCGATAGACGAGACAATAGAACAGCAGCCCTATGCTCCTCAGAGAAAAATAAGGAACAAAGACAAGCTCACACCCGATTCTTTTGAAGACACTGTATATTATGGCTATAGTCAAGCCTTTAGCCGGTTCAATAGTCAAGTCAGTCAAAAATGCGGTCCAATATACAGCCGATTCGATGTTTAAATTTATATTCAACTCGATTGTAGCTTCAGGAGTTAAGTCCATATAATAAGTAAAATATCGTGTTTATAGTAAGTTGTGATTTAAGTTGAGTCTAATGCAAAGTCTTCGTTCTTTTTTCTCTACACTCGCACCTTGAAAATTTTTGAGTTAGGTACTACATGATACCACTCTAATCTTTATCTAACTACCTTATTTATTGCTAACGAATTAAGGTTGTATACAAAATTATAACAAGCCTTCTGAACAAACTAAAAAAAACAAAATACATAAAGAACCTTTAAAGAATTACACTCAAAATAACCATTAAGACCTCCCGAGTTGTTTGTCATAATGCGTAGTAGGTGAACTGGCTAACGCCAGGTTCTTTTCATTCTAAAACAATTCTTTAGTGTGTATTTTTCTCACATTTACTGTGTTTTTTTTTTTTATTATAAAATAAAAAACGTAACAAATTCAATATTTACGCTTTCTTTGATTTCAAGGTTTGTTTCTTTAGAACAGGAAAAAACACCTTAAACTTGTTGTTTCAAAAAAAAATGTTCTTCCTTTAAAACATTTTATTAGTTTAAAATATTGAGCAAAAAAAAATGTGTTTGAATTATATGTATTAATTTATTTCTTTTTTTTTATTTTTTGGAAACACCTTCAATGAGATTTTTAGTTTAAAGATTTAAGAAGACTTTTTCGTTATTAATGTAGATTTGGATGAAGTTAATTTAATAAAATAAAGACTTATGCCTGTGTTCTTAAAAATGTCTTAAATTTATAATAATGGTTTACAAAACAAATTTTCTTAGAAAAGTTTTCTTAATAAAAGTTTGTTAAACTAAATAATAATTTATTAATACGGGGGTTAATAACTAATAAAAGCTTTATACGAAACTATATCCTTAACACTTATAATCTTATCTAGAATATAGACTTAAGTAAATTCTATATCTAAATGTATGCATTCTAGTAAAAAGCTGTAATCTAGTCAGTCCATTAGTTGAAATAAATTCCGTTCTATTGTCGAAAATAACTAGTTTCTGGTATAAACTCGAAGCTACGCTCTAAGACAGTCTAAAGTCACCTATAATTATATTGCAATCCAACGACATGCTGGTCTATATTACAATCATTACTTTAAACTTGCCTAAGAACGAAGAAACTTTTTTTCAATTGTACAAACAACACTGAATAAAACACCATGCAACAATTTCCCAATTAACGCTTGAAACTATTTACTTACATCTCATACATAATCATGGAGCGTTTTCAGGTTTTTATAAAAACATCGGAGATCCATTTTATAGGACTTTAGAGTTTAAAAACTACACTTTTTTAAATCAGTTTAGACATCAAATGTAATATAATAAGTAAAAAATATATTCATTTCACGTAGATACACTCTAAGTCTAGATGTTTGAAAGGAAATTACGAAAAAAAAATTCTAGTCTAACTTCATTATTTCAACGAATAAAATTCTTGGTTTAAAACAAAATTTTTAATAAAATCTTTGGCCTTGATATCTTGAAAAGCATTAAACGGACTCCATTCTTATATTTCTTTGCAGATATGTTAACGATAAATAATTTTAATTAAATTTAATATCATTTGACAGCTACATATGTATAAAATATTTATAACTTTTTGTACCCTTTACTTCTGCTGCAAAGGGAATAAGTGGAATGGTGAGTTATTTCCTGGTATTCTGGCACCACTGTCATCTTTGTATTAAGTGAAAATGTGCTCCCCTCCCACATCCATGTGTGAGAGTAGCCAGCACATACAGGTAGCCGAATTTTTCTGGCGAAAATCTTCTCAGCTCTTTAATCCGATATTTTAAGATCACCCTTTCCATTACTTTGGGTTTAAACCTCAACAACCACGTGATCCCCGACCTCATCAATAGTCGAAAGAAAACCAATGTTTCAGGGGCTCCTGACTTCCGTGGTACTGGGTAGGAAGCCTGAATCAGGCATTGCCTGATCATCTGCGACCTCAAGAAATAATAAAATTTGGGAATCTGTCGAATTCTAGGTACTGATCGCTACTGACTGCCACTGAGTTTCCTGGAGGAAGTACCACTATTAGGTGATATGTCCCTACTTACCTTTGGAGAGGGACTAAAGGGTGTGAGAAGGAAAAATTTACTTGAGCACCTACCGTATCGGCCCAACCTTACAATGCTGTAAGCACATCATCACCCACACGGCACATATGTAATGGTTTTTAAGTTTTTTCTACTTATTTTAGTACACAGAAAAAATTATTGCCGAATTATTTTCAAACAAACGATTGTTTGAAATTTTTTTTAATTTCTACAAATTTTTTTACTGATTCAATTAATATTTTTGTTTGATTTTTATTTAACCAACAAAAATGTTGACAACTTTTCAATAATATAATATACGCGCTATTGGTTTCAATTTTTCATAATTTTGTATGAAATATTTAACGCTCTTTAATGTTGTCGTTTTTTGCATTTTTTATTTGATCGTAAGCAACACTTCTTTATGAGAAATATAAGAACAACAACACAAAACACATACAGTTTATTTTTGGACGCTTTAAAAAAGTACAACAAGAAGAAAGATGATAAAATAGCGCGACGAGGTTATTAGTAAAAAAACAAAAAAAATAGCAGGTAAAAAAAAGGTTTCATTCTTTTTTAAACAACAGAAACAACAACCACATTATAAGAAACAAAATTAATTTTTGGTTGGTTTCAAAGTTGGAAAAAAAAAGAATGAAAAACAAAATCCCGTATTCAATTTTTGAAAACTGTTTACTTAAATACCTACATCAAATACAAAAATAAAGTGATGACGAAAAACATATCGAGTCGGTCTGCTGCCGTTGTTTGTTACATTTCTTCTTCTTTAGCCAAGGAAAGGATACAGCAACAGTAAGTGATGAAGAAAAACATTGTGTGTATAAACAAACAAGACTTCGTTCAAAAATTATTCCAACAAAACATGTGTCTTAAAGCCAGCCGCCGCTCTGCTTCTGCCATCATCTTCTCCTTCAGTGATAGCTTGGGTGCGCGTCATTGCTTGTGCAAAAAATTTTTGTTTGATTCAGCAAAATTATTTGTTTGAAATTTATATGAATTTCAGTAAACTTTTTGTTTGATTCTGTAAATTATTTGTTTGAAAAAATCAGTGTTTTTTTTTTAGTAAACAAAATGCAAATAAATTGTTTGAATATGCGAATTTGTTTGTAGGACCGATGTCAGACAAAAAATGTTTTGATTCTACAAATTTTTTGTTTGAATTCGAAAAATAATTTTTTCTGTGTACGAGACATATTCAAAAATTTAATTACGAATATCACAAAAAATTACTTCAAAAAAATTCAAAATGGGATAACTTTCCAAAGCCAATATGCGTGCATACGCGTGTGTTTGTAAAAGTTTGTTGTAGAAACAACAACAACAACACTACAAAAGAAGGTAAAATCCGATTTGATTGTTTTGTGTAGAGCCAATTACTACACTACAAGAAGAAAAATATAGATTATTTTCAAGTTCTAAAAGTTAAATGAGAAACAAAAATTCCCATATTCTTTTTGCTAAAATGATTTAGTTAAATACATAAAATTGTGCTGGTGTCTAATAATTGTGAGTTCTTCTCAAAATACAAAAGTGAAATAAACATGTGTAACGAGTAAGTATCTCCACTAACTCTGGTTCTCTGGGGTGTAAGTGTTTCGATGAGAATCAAAATTATTTAAAGTACAAATCATGATTAAACTAACTTCGAAATTCTTGAATCATGCACATACTGAGATTAGTTTTATCTCACTTTTTATTAAGTCAATCCCATTTTTGGATTATTTTTAGCTCGAGGCACTTTACTAATCCGCACTTGAATTAAGCTTTCTGTACTTACCATACTATTGACACCGCTTCAGCTTGATTTAAGTTTGTCTTTTCATTGTATCTAACCTCAACTGCTCTAGAAGCTGCGGATTCTATAGATTACCAACAGAACATATGAGGATCTATCCACAGACCAACCTTTTGCACAAGTAGTAAAAATCCGCCCTCGAAGTATTCGTTTGAAGATCACCCTTTCCACGTCTTTGGATTCAAATCACAAATCAACTTTTCAAAGACCATATTTATGATCGGATCTAGGCTACAAACATATTTTTTATATATACACCGGAATAGACAGAAAGGAATATATAGAATATGTTTTGAGTATAAAGTATTTACGGTGCATTACTTCGGAGTGCCCCAATAAAATCTTCAATGGCTCTGATGTATTAATCAGGCTGAACTTTACCGATGGCCTTGATTTTGGTGACATTCACGTCAACTTAAGTAACTTTTTCGAAAAACCTTTTATGTTCAAACAACAGAGATACATAAGAACCTTTTTCTTCATATTAATTTTATAGCAAGACCTCTATGTTTACATTCCTTACCTTCAAGTTGTGCTGAAAAAGTTCAACAGGAAAATAAAGAAAAAAAAAAGAAAAACAGAAATATGTACTTTGGACTTCAAGAAGACTTCTTGACAAAAATTACGAAAAAACAAAAGTAAGGAAGAAAATGTAAATCCATTAAACAGATAATCATTCCAAGCTAATTTCGATCTACGAAAGGTTAAATACAATTTGGTTTAAAGATTGATGTTTGACTGCCAGCAGTCGTAAATGGCTGTGAGTGTTAAACAGCAAAACCCTCTAAAGAGATTGAGTGGTTGCAATTGAAACATGTTCGGGTAACCTGTCAGTGAAAGCCTGGGGTCGATTCCAGCGGCAGTCAAGAATGAAAAATTATCAAAAAATTTTAATTAATTTCATGTTGTAAAATTCCTTTCCTCATAAAAAATAATTTAATGAAAATTAAATTTGATGAACTTTAACCTAATTAAAATATCAAAATTTGGATTAAAAACCATAAACAGTTCAACAAAATAACCACAATACTAATTATTGTAAAACTCTATATTAAACTATTTAAAACATTATTATGAATTGAATTAAATTTTCCTTATGCTTTCTTAACACAATCACATTGAAACAATAAAAGCGTATGCATGTGTCGTGTTAAACAGCTAAAATTTCACCTCAACTACACAACCGCTAAATTAAGAGGTCAATTTTAGAGTTCAACACACACTCTTAAAAGGAAACCTCCAGCAACAACAAAAACAACAATGGCAGCATTAAACTAGTCACAAGTTACTTTTGACTAGTCCTTTGGCACACTGCATACAAAATTGTATGGTTTTTGTCAATAGAAAAATTTTAATGCATAAAGTACTCTGCTCTACTGTTTAAACATTGTGCTGCTTTTGTAGAACCAAGTCCTCTTTCTTTTGTATGAATTGTGTATCAGAAACTCATACAGTTAGGCTGGCAGAATTTCTTATTTTATTTGTTGGTGTATGTGTATGTACATGTATACTGTATATGACTATGGATGTCTATGTTTTCAGTGTGGTCCTATTGTATCCAGTACTGTTAATACAATTTATATAGACGCATTACAGTACGTTGACTTTTTAGCCACATACAACAATAACTGCTGCATAAAACGCGAAATATCAACAAAATTACAAGCTTTTATGAAAGGAAAATAAAAAAAGTTTTATTTAAAAATAAAATTTGTATAATATAAAAGGCTGAGGAATAATATTCATAATTTTATGAAGGCATACAAAAAGAGCCTATTATATTTAACTGGTAGGGGCAACAATGTATTTCTAAAGATTAGGCTAAAGACTAGAATGTTACCTTAACTATAGGCCAGGGGCGATACAGAGAGTTTTGAAATTTTATAAAGGTTTTTCCAAAAATGTACTTGTTCAACTTAATCGTATATAATCACATTAAAATTTCTGGTAGGTTGTTCCATTATGCTAGTTGGTACTGAGTTAATCGTGTAGTGTGTGGGTTGCGAGTTCGATGCTTTGTTTTACTACAATGGGCTTGAGGTCTTAGGTCTTATTGCGCGGTTAAATAAGCTATACTATATAGAGGGCTCAGAGCTGAACCGAACCAAGTTATACAATATAATGAATATATTTCAAACCCGGTGCGAAATTTTCCGCAATCTTAAATTTTATCCAGTTATATGACGTACTAAATCAAAAAAAAAAAAATAAAACGGCCGAGAAATTAATGCCATTTCACTAAATCAACCTCATATTTTCGAATATTCTTTTTTGACTCTGAGTCCTCCATACCTAATTTGTAATTGTATTTGTAATTATTAATACATAAATAAAATAAATTTAAAGCTTTTGGTATAAATGGGGTTAATTTAAATGCCTCAATATTTTTTCTTTTTTTTTTTTAAATTTCCAGCTAATCGCGCGAAGCTGTTCGCTTGTCTGCAGGAGAGAAACCAGAGTCTCTGGCGGGAATCGGACCCGCAACCCCGGCGCTGATAGACTAGCTCACTACCAGCTAGCCTACCGGGGCACTCCATTCAATAGCTTTCTACATCCCTGAGCACTCCTTTATCAATGCAAACAGTATAGGCCTGAACAAACAAACGTAGAGCACAACCGGATTGCCCAGGATTTTTCATACGCTTTCCGAACATGTCCAATAAATTTTAATATTGTGACGTCACCTTTTTGGCTCTTAGCCCGCCTTCAGCATTCCTGTCGTTTACCTCACGGAGAAAACAAAATCATTGTGAATTCATTCAAACATTGACGTCCACTAAAATCTAAAAGATTTGTGACCATGTCCCCTGATAAATCAAGTAGGCTACTTCTGCTTGAAAAGGGAGAATTTTGGATACTTACTGGCCTATTAACTTGGCACTGCGGTCTCAAATGTCACCTGTTTACACTGGGTAATATAAATACCACACTATGCAGATGTTGTGCTATGCTACTGTATTGGAATATTTTCAGGGAGCAACTGATAAACACAATTTATGATCTTTTAACAGGCTGGGTAATTGGCATTGTACGTAGCCTAAACATAGTGCTAAGAGTTTCAACACTTTCAGTCCCGGTGTTCCATTATGGAAACAATGCTGTTTTTGTTAGCGTGAAGTTTTTCTTCCTAAAGTGAATAAACAAAAATATTTTTTTGTTTCAAACAACTTAACTCAAACAATGAAAAAAAATGATGCCAAGCTTCGTAGATTTTGATTAACTATCGATTCTTGATTATAAATCAGATTAATTTTTTTGAGATTGGCACGTTCTGTTACCCAGCTTCTACTGAAGACACATCTGATATCAAGATAGAGTTTACCGAATATAGTGAAAAACATGCCCCTAAATAAGGACAAATAGTCCTTAATAATTCATTAATGTACAATTATACTTTAAAAGATCGAATAGTACCAAAATTTGCCCACCCTGCCATAGACTTGGCTATAAACTCTATATATTCGAGATTAAGATAAGTAAGAAAATACACAAGACTATGGATTAGGTTTAGACTTAACTGAAGTGCAGACTAGACCCAAAAGACAGTTTCAAACCTGCTTAAGTCGGAATGCCATTTATCTATCGGAAATCTTATGCAAGTTTAACATCTGTCTAATGAAAAAGACCCTTAATATACTCGACCAAAGACTAGAATATAAAATAGATTTAAAACTCTACTATAGCTTAGACTATAGACTCGACTTAAGGTTAACTATAAGCTTGAGAAAAGTCTCGACTTTACACTTGACTTTAAAATTGAAAATAATTTGAATATAGATTCCTCTACCATAGGTTAACCCATATATTTATATATAGCATAGACTTAAGTCTCGATAATAAATTACAGTTTTAAATATGTAGTTTTTTATTTGACTTGATTTCACTTTAAGGCGAATATATCGAATGTGTTTTTTATTATATTTCATAAAAATTTTGTATGAAGGTTGGCGCTTAAGCTAAAATTGTTTTAAATTAAAGTTGTTCATATTTATATTTACATTAATAGACAAGCTTAGTTGACGATACTCAAAAATTACCGAAATTTCGGCAACAAATAATAATAAAATTTATTTTCACTACTGACCTCGGCTCAAATAAAAGCATATTTATTTAAAATTGTTTTTAACAAATAGAATATGGGAATTATTTCTTTTACATAAATGAATGTGCTACTATGAGTCAAATTTCAATTTATAAAGCTTTTTACAATAGTTTACAATAACGGTACCTTATGTGACCAAGACATTTTTGGAGGTAATGCAAGTGATGCCAATTAATTGATTTATTTAAAGATACGAAAATTAAAAATTATGTCGCTTTAGCTAATTTTGCGGTACGTGCTCGATATACCGAACTTGGCTATAGACTTCACTATAAACTTATCAGTAAACTCGCCTTTTGCCAATAATGAAAATTCGAATATTGTCTGCACTCTAGATTAACCCGTAAATGCAACTATAGTGTAGATTTGTAGATATATCCTCAAATGTATAAGTCGACTATATACCGAACTTAAGTATAGACTCTACTATGGACTTCTCTGTAAACTCAGCTATTGCCAATAATGAAGAACAGATCTTAGACACGGATAATGTCCTTAGGCTAGTTTACACGGTAATACATTGTATTACGACATTGCAAACGGAAAAGAAAAACAGAAAGAGAAAAATCTTATCATGTAAAAGCAAAATGTATTGAGTAAGAGAGAATACGAACACAAAATCTGGCGAGCGGAAACTTATGTATTCTCATCACACCAGAGCTGGTTTTTAACAGCATATAATGGAGGTGGTAACAATTTTATACAATTACAAAAACAACTAAAATCAACTCGGGAAATTTTCATGTTGTTATTGTTATTAATTTTGATTTTATTTAAACCATCCGTGTAAGCATGAAATATACCAAGACGCCTTTTGATTTTGACAGTTTGAGCCTATTTGTTTTGATTTTATAGTGTTTTGCTAAGAATTGTTGACATTTCGAGCCGTAAACACTTACAATGCAATGCAAAACCCCCTATGTTGTTTCTGTTGTTTTTGGATTGCTGTAGTTGCGACACCACCTGTAAATGAATTAGCCTTGAAATATACTTAGATCATGCTTTTATATTTTTCTTTTAAATACGGAGGGAATTTTATATTATCTTTATTCGACAAAGTCGTAGTACATTGTATTACCTAGTAAACAAGCCTTTAACTATACATTCTAATAAAATTTAAACCTTGTTCATGTGTACTTTGAAGCATGGAGATTACAAAGGTGCCATAAACTCAAATTTTTCTTTAGTCGACTTAAGCACGGCTTCCTTTTTGCCACAGAGGTAATAAAAATAGATTCCACAACAATCAAAGACACGACTATAGACTTTACTATACACTCGACTACCCTTGATTATTGGCCCTTAGATGCCTTTTTAGTTGGTACGATTCTGTTCTTTTTACTGATTTTCCAACAAAACATATTTCATTAGTGTTTTATGAAAAATGGAAAAGCAAACACAGGCAGTCAGTCAGGCAAGCTTTAACGCAAGTGAGCGATTTTTACAAAAACATTCATGCTACTACCAAAAAAAAATTATTCTAACGATTAAAAAATTGGAGTTAACAAACCAAACTAAATAAAATTTAACAGAGAAAAAAATCAAAAAGACTTAGAGGCAGTCAACCCAAAAAAGTTAAAGCAACAAACCAAATCAAATATCATAATATTTAAATATTTAACCACACTCTATACAGTCCCAATATATAAAGAGACTAACTAACGTCATAGTCCTTATGAAAATTCAACAAAAATTACTAAAAGATAATGATAATCATCGGCATCATCATGACTACGTTCTTTAGAACTTAAAGGACTTTAAGGGCTTTAGGTGGTAGCAATAATGGTTTATGGAAAAACAGCTTCTCATATTGACACTCTTCAGCAAAAATATAAGTGCACTTTTCTAAAGACCAATCCAACAAACTAAACCAACCATTCATTCCCTTCCATTCAAAGCCCTTCCTTTTATTCATTCATTTATTCATGTTCATACACAATAATCAAATAAAAAAAAAAACGTATGAAAAAGGAATAATAAAGATTGTTAATAATAACGATAAAGGTGATGATGAATGTGATGTTAATGATAATGACGTTGGTGTTGGTTTTCTATAATGAATAGTGCATGGTAGTAACCTTTGTTGTTTGGTATGTTTATAACTATTTCAAATGCCAAGAATACCTTCTAACTCCCAAGACCTTTTTTTATTCATTAACGCTTTTACAAACTGCAACCTTGTGCTTGAACAAACAAAGCTAAAAACACAGCTTCTGGCATTGAACTTTTCATAACCACCTTTATGCCAGCCAACCAGCCATTGAGCATTATCGTCATCAACACTAACAACATCAAATCATCATCACTGGCAACATCTCGTCATCTATCTCAACGCCATCAACATCATCGTCAGCATTATGATTTTTGAGGAAAAACCCATCATAGACGGAAAATGTTTTTTTTTTTTTTTTAATTTTTGCATAGACTTTACACAGTCGTCTTCTCATTTGGGATTCAAACAAAACATTGAAGACAATAACAACAGTTTGGATAAAAATTCCTGGCAATTCATCGCTATTGGGGTTTTTTAAAAATGTTTGGGGTTTTATTTCAAGTACCCTACAGTCTTTTTTGATAATCTGGTTAAAGCATGTAAAGATTCTTTAGTTTTCAAGATAAACTTACCATTTGATTTTCTTAAAAGATAATAGAAAATTTATTTTTTCGATAGGCAAAATATCGATATTCTTATTATTTAAAACACTGCTATGAAGACATGTAACAGCAGCTACACACATACAGTTTTTTACTTGCTAATATTAATTCGCGCTGAATTACAGAAATAAATACAAACAACAATAATGGCAGGTGGTATGGATTTCTTAGATGTGCTTTTTTACTGCTAATTGAAAGCCTTTACGTCGAAATTTGTATAGGGTCTGAACAAAGGGACTGACATGTCAAATATTTTTGTAATGCTGTAAAAAAAATTGCAAATATAAATGCAATTGCAATTGCGAGTACAGAATAAAACAATGTCGACCATTAAAGGAAAAGTCCCCTAGATTGAATTCCCTTTGGGTTGAGAATCAAAACCAATTTAGAACATTATCTAAGGTTGCAAAAAAATATCTTATAGTCCCTGCCACATCGGTTCCTTAAGAAAGGTGCTTTTCAGCAGCACAATTTTTAAAAACTGTCATCTAAAATAACGTACGTACTTACATACATCTAATAAAGTGATAAAAACAACGAACTGTAGCCTGATAATAAACTGGTTAAAGTTTTCCTGCTCAAGTACAAACATTCAGTCGATAGTAATATCGATAGTGAAATCTGAACTATCGATAAATATCGATAGTATCGCAGCACTAGTTTCTACTCGGGATAAGTTTCTGGGGCATTGCTGGAAAATGTTAATCCTTTTTTTTTACCAAATTTAAGATTTTAAGGCCCGTTTCCACAACTAACTGATTACTAAAAGTACGCTTTAACAGGCCTTATATTTATTCCTTATATTTTATATTTTCACCTATTTAATCTAATGAGTTTTATGCGACTGTCAAAAAATCTACACTCAAAAGAAAAATCAATCCATCCGTCCTCAAATCAATCCATGATTGATTTACTTGCCCGTTTAACACCTGACAGAATTTCAATTATAAAACACCAGCATCATTGGTATTTACTTTCAAAACTTAAAGTACATATATATATAATTGAAACTATAAACTAAATGAGAAGCAAGAGTTCTAAATTTTACTTTTTAAACACGAAAATAATGTGTTTTCGTCTTGTTCTGTTGTTTTTGTAGTTTCTACACAAAACAAGCAAATAGATTTTTAACTACCTGTGTGGTGTTGTGGTATAAAACACCAGCATCATTAGTATTTACTTTCAAAACTTAAAGTACATATATATATAATTGAATCTATAAACTAAATGAGAAGCAAGAGTTCTAAATTTTACTTTTTAAACACGAAAATAATGTGTTTTCGTCTTGTTCTGTTGTTTTTGTAGTTTCTACACAAAACAAGCAAATAGATTTTTAACTACCTGTGTGGTGTTGTGGTATAAAACACCAGCATCATTGGTATTTACTTTCAAAACTTAAAGTACATATATATATAATTGAAACTATAAACTAAATGAGAAGCAAGAGTTCTAAATTTTACTTTTTAAACACGAAAATAATGTGTTTTCGTCTTGTTCTGTTGTTTTTGTAGTTTCTACACAAAACAAGCAAATAGATTTTTAACTACCTGTGTGGTGTTGTGGTAGTGTCTGCAACAAACTTTGTTAAATTAAATGAACGAAAAAATTAACCTTTTTTTACTTGGTTTAAGAATTTTGTACTTATTTTCAGAAATTGCGGGATTGATTTTCAAAAGTAATCGTACTTAATAAAATGTATAAAAAACTTAGTTTATCCCGAGTGTGTTTCTATCTGTGTGCATAACGTTATAGTGTGATATATAACACTATCACACATTAGCATGCTTTTGCTTAAAACTCAGATCAAATGAAAAGTATTATGCCCGTATTTATATAAAATTTTTAAATTTAAAAAAGGTTTTAAAACAAATTTTGTATGAAAATGTGACTCAATACCCGTTAGCTAAATTTAATAATCGTTTATAAATACGGGGGTTATTGTTTAGAAGAATTTCAAAAAAATTATAAAGTGGTATGGGATGTCAAATTTTGTTCGTAGCACTATCACACTTTTACAAATTACTTGACTTGAAAGTATAATAGTGTAAACTAGCCCTAAACGATAAAATTTCTCATTTTGTCAGAATTGCATTTTTATAGAAGCGCAAGAAGAAAATCAGGGTTGGAAAATTAAAATTTTATTTATTTAGAAATTTTGATATTTAGTTAGGCTTGAGCTCATCAAATTTAATTTTCATTGAATTCAACCCGAGTTTGATATCCACCTCTGCGAAGAATAAAAATTATCAATATTAATTTCATGTTGTAAAATTCCTTCCTTCAGTAAAATAATTTAATTAAAATTAAATTTGATGAACTCAAGCCTATAACTAAATATTAAAATTTGAAATTAAAAATCGTCAGTTCAGCTAAAAATAAATCATAATGGTTTTATTAATTCTTATTTTAAAAAATTGTCTTTCTATGCTAAAATAAATAAAAGTAGCATCCTCTATATTCGCTCTCACATTAATACATTATTCAATTTCCTACCTCGCTGTAACATACGCTTATTTATATTCTGGTGAAATATTTATATTTCCAGTCTGGGCTTCAATTCCCCAAGTGCATGATGATTTTTTATATAAATTCCCCCACAAAAAGAAAAATTATTCTTTTTCCATCCTAAATTGAGTTTTCCTTTGGCTGCTACGTTCTGTTGGCTGCCTTAATGGTTGCCTGCCTGCTTGCCTATTTGACTTTCCTTGGCTTTCCAGGCTTTTCTTTTCCTTTGTGAAATGTTTATTTTCTGTGTGGATGTGTAAATTTTCATATTTTCTTTTTTTTAGCATTCACACATATTGTGCGAAATTGTTTACAAAACTCATAAAAAATCATGCAATCAAAAGGATGAATATGAAACTTTACTTATTTCCTGTGAGTTTGTGCGTGTGGTCGTTTTGTTTCCTATTTGTATGCTTTTTATGATTTTTTTAATAAAAAACCTTTTTCCATTCAGAAGCAAAAAAAAAAAGTTTTAATAAAATTTTTGAGCCTGTCTCTTAAAACATTAAATTTTCTGTTTCGTTTGAAATTGAAATTTTAAAAAAGCTTTTATTATTATCAATTGAAAGTTGAGTGGATCCATTAAAAACGAAGATGATTTACAAAAAAAAAAAAAAAACGTCTCAAACACCGAGCTGAATATGAAAACCTATTATAAAAATGACAGAATGTGAGTGTAAGAGTTTTACAAGGACTTTTAATTGTATCAATTAAATCGGTAGATTTGAAGTGTGTATTTCAATAAGGGAGATTGATGTACATAAAGACGGGTTGGAGAAGTTTTAAACAAAGTTTAATAATTTTTTTTTTAATTAAGTATAAAAAAAGAAATGATATTGGCTGCTCCAACTCACTTAGTGGGAATGCCTTTTGATACCAATTAAGAAACAAATTTTGTCAATTAATAAAATTTCAATAATGCCATAAGCCGATTGCATAATATATACACACATACTTAGTTTTAAATTGCTAAATTTATTAAAATATAAAAGTTTTTGCTACGGAAACTTCAAATATTGTTTTATAAACAATCATTTGCGGTAAGTTTTGGTTTTCTTTTGTGATATTAATATTGTAAAATATATACCCTAGAACCTATTGCTCACCGACTGTTTTAAGTAGGAAATATTTACTTAGGTGCCTGCCAAGTTGACTACCTCAGTGCGCCTTGACCACTGGATGACAAACTATCCGCTTACCGACCGCCCCTATATGTGAGAACAACTAACACCCACATGTCGAATTTCTAAGTGTACAATCTTTCCCCTAGTTTAGGAGTTCTAACTACCTAAAATAAGTCCGTACAAGGGATACAATATCTTCAAATGCTCTCCTTTAGTACGCTGCAGGGCTCAGGTAACAGTGACCATCGCAAGGGAGTGTCCGCTTAAGAAAGGTGTTCATTAAGGGCGATTACTGTGTTTCCAAAAAAATTAACTTTAAAAAATTGTAAAAACTTTTGACATTCGCTTAAATAAATGTAAAGTATATTTAAAAATGTGAGGTAAAGTATATTTATGGAATACCTTGATAAACGAGTTCATATTAATTTACTCTTGTGCAAGTGTACCATGCAAATAATAGGACTAGTCCAAACACGCGTGTAAAATGTAGTCCACAAGAGACTAGGATTAGTCCAACAGTAACGCAAACGTATGGAAAAAACATGGTTTATTTAACATAACGATGTTCTAGGGCAGGACCATAAACCCAGCTTTGGATTACAAAGGAGTAGTCTTAAAACTACTCCATTGTATACACAAGAGGATTAGTTTTAACTTCGCTTAAAAACGAAAACATGTCGTTAAAAAACGAAGACATACCGTCTCACTACAAACACTTTTTAACAATGACATGGTCCATGCTTGCATTACATCGTACCAGTCCATGGAGTAGTCCATTTAAAAAAAATGGATCAAGTAATATAATATTATTTGCAGGGTAGTTTCTACTTACCCAGCGAGAGAAACAAGTTGAAAGGAGGCCTTTCAAAAGGCCTTTTTTTATTGAAGTTTCACTACACACAAACTTTGTGAAAGGAAGGATATGCAACATCAGTTTCTGATGACGTATCCGGACTTGAACCTACTTGTAAGACAACTTTGCATTGAATTCTGCCTTCTAAGGGAAATTGTCACTTGACTGTGCCGAATCTGTGATACCCACTCTCACGTCTTTATGTTTATTAAGCTTATACACAAGCGAGACTTCTTGCACATTGCTGGCTGCATTACGAACCAGTTGTTTGCCTTAGGAGCCGGAGATATCTAAACTTCCCTCCCCAATGCATGCAAAAAGAGATTCGTTGCCAGTTTCCACTTTAGTAATAAGTACGAAAATTCGCTACTACCCTAATATCTAAAACATCTTCCTGCACGCAATTTCTAACCAATATTTAGCCACATATATATTCCTGGTTCTCAAGGCTGTAGATTGGTCTTTATACAGTCGCAATTGGTTGAGGTCCAGAAAAACTTAATATATGGGCTACATTTACATTTATAAAATGGTGACGGTGTGGTGTTGTGTATAAAGTGTTTGCCTGCAAAACCAAGAAAGCCGGTTCGATCCTTGGCAGAGGCCGAAAACTATTCATCAAAATTTTCGAGTTTCAAAAATTAAGTGAACTCTATTTCGAAAAGAATCTTGTAAAGGGCTGTTTGAAATTTTAGACCGAAACTCACCATTGTCGCAACAAACAAAATTCTTCAAATTATCGCTAAATTTGCCTGTACTTTGCGCCAAGGTGAACATAGACAGCTAGCCAGCCAATTCGATGCATAAAATCGATCAGTATAGCAAAAGGTGGGACTAGGACCAATATTTTAAGGTGTTACACACATCAGCACAAAAGCATAATACCCTCTTTACTATTGTGTTGTGGGTATAATGATCAAATATTGTCTGATCTGTTTTTGTAAAGTCCGTAACACCGGATTTTAAGCTGGGCCTCCTAAGGTGGGGGGGGACATTTTTGGACTACTTAAACAAGGCCTTGCCCTTTTTCCTAAGGGTACATATGCAAATATGTATGTTACTTACAATTTTGTATTGTGTGAATGATGATGTGTAGTAAATAGTAGTGGGTGCATGAAAATTTTTCGCATGATAAATCGCTCAAATAAACTTCTTTTTTATGCAAATTTACATGAGCGAAAAACAGAAATATTTTAGAAAAAATCGCATACCATTGTTTTTTTTTTGTTAACATTAATTTACTCTCGCCAACACTAACATACAAACATGTACATAATAAACTGATTCGCATATCATAACACGTATGTATATGTACATATTACATTGTTTATACTTGGCATATTTCTTAGCGAGCCATGGTAGACTGAAAAGGTCTTTGGGACAAATATCAAGGGTGTCAAATGATATTCTTAAATTTTAGAAACATAAGCTTTTTAAGGGAATTAATGGATACTGAATTAATTTTCTAGATTAAAAAAAAAATACTTCAAAGTACACCCTCGCTTGTTAGAACTTTTGTTAATGCAAAAGATGTTTTCTTTTCTTTATATATGAAAGCATTATATTTTTTGTTTTTAGCAAAAAAAAAAAAGCATGTTTTTTGTTATGGATGTTGTTTTGTTTTTGTCAGTTTTATTTTTTTTTTTTGGTACGTGCTAAAAAATTTCATGGTCTGGCAACTTAATTCATTTTGAGTTATTTTATATTTTTTTTTTTTTTTATTTACATACATACATACAATTTTAGAAATAAATCCCACAGAATTATCAAGAAAACAAAACAACATTCGTCTTGTCCCCAATTTACCCTCCTTCATCCTTCACTTACATGTATCCTTTTTGCATAAAAATGAGCTGTTTTTGGTTTTCTAGTTTCTTCCGTTTTCTTTGAGATTTTAATCTAAAAAGAAAAAGCTTTTTTTAGCAGTTGGGTTCTTTTTTCTCAAATACATATTCTTTCTTTTAACAAGTCGTCATTTTTCACGTGTAAATTGGAGTAGAGCATACATTAATTTTATCTACTGTTTAGATTTCTGCAAATAAATCATGCAGTCAGTCGTCGTGGATGGCAGAATTTCTATAGGAGAGTTAACGCCATTCACACGTTTTTATCCATATGTTTCTTTTTTTTTTTTTTGAGGTGATTACAAATGTAATATGAGATTTCGTGTGACATGTTTGTTATTTTTATTTGTTGGTTAAAAAAAAAAACATGCAAAGTGAGTGAATTTTTTTCTTCCAACAAAAAATTTGGCGTTTCCGTTTCAAAAATAGGCGTTACCTTTAAAAACGGCAAATAAATGGAATGTGGTTAAGAAAGATTATGTCTTATTTAATGAAATGAATGAAATAGCAAAAACTTATATAACAAATATTCAAGACATCAATCAGGAAGAAGTTTTTTTTTAACTTTTAGTGAAGCTGGTTTAAACAAAAACCAATTTTTTTTTCAAAACCTAAGCAGAATATTTTGTTTATCCCGTCATTTTGCGTTAAGAAATTCTTTTATTTATTTTAGTAAAACTTTTCATACAAGTTACACATGTAGTCTTGTGCGAATAAACATTTTGCTTAAAAACAATGGGTGAATCTAGCTTCACTAATTTCGGAAAATTTTTCCGGAAAATTAAATCTTCCATATGTACGCATAATCTATTAAGCCTATAGTACACAGAATGTAAAAAGTCACATGCGCATGTGGTTCTGACGTAGTTTTGACGTCACTTCAAAGCCGCAATAGCAAGTTCGTGTTGTGTGATGACGACAAAATTACGTCAGAACCACATGCGCATGTAGCTTTTTACATTCCGCGTACTTATAAGCTTTAGTTGTGCATGATGGTAATAATTAAGCAACGGATTATATATATTTTGCTTGTTTCAACCAAAAAATTTGTTATTATTTTTGTAGATTTTGTGTTAACATTGAATGAAAAAACATGATCGCTCACAATTTAATTTTACAGACACAAATCTCGTATTAAAAGCTTAAACTTAATGGCAACACAGTTCAAGTTGGTCCATACAAAATTAAGAAATAAATTAAGTAAAACTAAGTATTGTTGGTAAAAATTATTATTATTGTGGTTATTTTGTTGAAATGTTTATGGTTTTTAATCCAAATTTTGATATTTTAATTAGGCTACAGTTCATCAAATTAAAGTTTCATTACTAAACATTTATTGATAATTTTTCATTCCTGACTGCCGCGGCAATCGAATCCAGTCTTTTACGGACAGGTTACCCTTACATGTTTCAATTTCAACCACTCATCCTCTTTAGAGCAAGGATCATCACGCTATGCCCCCAGGGGCCGAGCACTTATTTCTCTCTCTCTTTTTCAGCATTTCAACTTTTTTCAGTACACTTTGAATATTTTTCCATTATTGTATATGTATCATAATGTGGGTCTCTTTGTGATTACCTCTGGGCAAAACCCTCTTGCCATTTAACACGCACAGCCATTCACGATTGCTGGCAGTCAATAGTCAAACATCAATTTTTAAAACAAATTGTATTTAACCCTTTGTTAGATCGAAATTTGCTTTTGAGTGATTTAATTTTAATTGTCGAAAACGTCAAAATACACACATCTGGTGGCCTTAGCTTGCTACGTTAGCAACAGCTGATTCTTGTTTTTTATAAATAACACTTTTAAAATCTCTTACAGCCGTATTCGTTTATTGATAATACACTTACGATTTGCTAAACTATTGTTAACGAGCTGCCAAACGTTTGCCAACTTGTGAAAAACAGCTCATAAATGTTGAACAATTTGGTTGGTTTTATTTAAATTACTGTTTTATTTTATTTTTCTATCTTTTTTTTATTTTATTTTAATTTAAAAAAAAAATTTTTAAATTACAAAAATATGACAAAACCAGCGATGTTTAATGCAAACGTGTTAAATTTTTGAGTAATATAATGTGGCATCATTAAATTCAGAGTTGATTTTTTAAAAGTTAACAGATGGACAAAATTTGTTTATGAACAAACTGTGCTTACAAGCGGCTAGGCTTAGTCGGCATTCTAGTTAGCAGCTCGTTGTACGTTGTGTACAAACTGTGGATAACTTTTTGTTATCGACAGTTTTCTCTTTTAGATAAGCAGTTTCAGGAAATTTTATTTTTCGAGTGCTACTTAATTTAATAAATATTTGTTTTTAAATTTTAATTTTTTACGACCTCTTTATTCGCTCTTTTTACTATGACCACTGTATTTGACAATAATTAAAAAACAGCTTCCATCTGCCTCTTTTTCCTATAAAACTAATTTTAAAATGAAGCATAATATTTAAATAATTACAAGTATCAAAATGTAAATTTTTTCTTATCAAAATTAAGTTGCTTACACATTTTAGCATTTTATCAACATTAAAATTAAAAAAAAAGAAACACAGAAACTAAATTTAAATTCAAAGAAACTATAATTTATATAAAAAAAAAAAGATAAAAATCAACATTTTAATTATCAGAAAATTAAAAAAAAAAACTTAAAGAAAAACATTTTTTTAACATAAAATCAACAGCAGTAGCAACCAGCCAATGGCTTCGACAGGGATGACAAAATAATATTCAAACAAACAAACAAATTTGACTAATTTCCTATCAACACAAGGGACAACAATAAAATTGTTTAAATGATATACTTGTATTAAACCAAATAAACCAACAATAAATTATAATACAACAAAAAGACCAACAAGAACAACTGACCCAAATGGAAACTGACTTTAGCTGAATGACTGACGACTGACTTATAACCAGACTGTGCCAGAGTTTTTCACAGGAAATTGTCAGCAGACAAACAGCAGTAGCAACAACAACAACTACAAGTTAACACATAAATTTTATCATAAAATAAATAATTAAATAAATAAGACTGAGATAAAATAAACGAGCAACCGACTTACTTGGACTGGTCTGCCGAGTAGACTTGTAATAGAAATAATAAAAAGAAATTATTTTTCATTTTATATCTTCCAAAGAATCATAAGCTTTTAAAACGACAGGAAGGGTTAATCTTAAAAAACGTTGTAATTAGGTACGAGGGTAGTACGAGCGCAGTTAGCACATTTTTTTTTGTTAAACACAGTTTTTATGAAAAAAAATTTGTTTTGAAACAGTGACTTTTTTGTGAAAAAGCACATTCTGTAAAAATTGTCACTTCCTTTTTACATACAGCGACTTTTTGTAAAAAACAGTGACTTTTTTTATAAAAACCTTGTTATAAAAACACTAACTTTTTTTAAATCAGTGCCTTTTTACAAAAATAACCAGGGCTGTGGAGTCGTCCGAAAAAAGTACTAACTCCGACTCCGACGCCAAACGCTGAAATTTTTTAAGTGACATTATTATCCAAAACAGAGCAACATATCGTCGGCTTAATATGCAAACCTGCTTAATCCACTTTTTAAGTAAATTGAGATTTTGATGCCGTGTGGTAGAGAAAGATACGCCTTGTCGACAAGCATGTAGTTTTTCTTCAATTTGCATCTTGAAGTGTGTAAAACCAACTGTAGTTTTGGTTTTCCTCTCAAGCAGAAAATATAATATATATAAAGTTTTTTGTAACTTCTGTAAAATCTGCTGAAAGGGAGGTAACCCGTGTGCATATTAAGCCGACGATATGTTAAACCCTGGAACTACTTCACTAAAAGAAAAGACGTCATAAAGCTAATGTATTTTGGCATCAGTACTATGACAAGTGTAATTGTTTTTGGCCTTAGCATCACTTGGCCAAATTGTCATCAAGAAAAATGATGTCATCAATGTAATGACACCTTGGCAGCACAGAAATGACGAATCGAACATCAGTTCAATAAAAAATCTCATCAGTTCGAAGCCTCAGATACACCGAAGAAAGTACTTATAAGGTTCAATTAAGTGATACAATGTCATTAAATTGAATCATTTGGATTGACTTAAGTCAAAGTGAGAGAATATTTTTATTTACCTGTTACACGGGCTGTCTTCACTTTTATTGTATTCCGATCTTTGTTTTCAGAAGAACTCACAGTTATAAGACACCAGCATTATGAACATTATGGTTTTCGTATTCATTCTACTTTGTAAAATTTTAACTAAATAATTTAAAGAAATAGAAAATGGGATTTTTTGTACAAAATTTACTTTTGTTTTAAAAATAAGTGGCCGCTTTGTAAGAAAGAAGTCCCTTTCATTAAATATATTGTTAGAGGGTACTTTTCACTATCATACAAGTCTTACGTATTTTGACAAAAATGCTTCCCTGATTTAATTATTTTTTAAAAAAATTCAAAAATCAAAAAACAAATAATTATTACAGTGTGTATAATCCTCAAACTACGTAAGACTTGTCTGAGAGTGTAAAGTAGCCTTAAGTAACAAGGGAATTAACAAGAGAAGAGTGAATTTATATAAAAAAAGTAAATTCTTATAAAAAAGTGACTTCTTATGAAACAGTAAAAAATTTTTTTAACTATTTATGTTCAGCAATTCCATTTATCAAAAACAGTGGCAGGAATAATTTGAAATCTAAACTTTATCCTTCATAGTCATGTTTGGTATTGGCTGAAAGAAGATTAAATTCTACATCACCATCTTCTAAAATGATTGCTTTGAGTAACTTATTTTATTGGCAGTGAGCAGTAAAAAATAATAATAATTTTTTCAAAACGTTTTTGTAAAACAAAGCACGTTTGTAAAAATGTACGTTTTTGTAAAATACCAAAATTAAATTTTTGTAAAATTTTATGCGATTTTATTAAAAATGTACGCTCTTAAAAAAATATTAGGTTTTTATAATTGAAGTCTTTTTTTGGTATAAAATGCATTTTTGTTATATGATGTTTAGCATATTGTTATCATGTTTGACCGGAAGCCAATTTCCTGCTCATCATTTTAACCCAAATTCTTAATCAAATCTCGTTACGAACTAACTTTAAAAATAACTAGATTTTACAGGTAGTGTTTTTTAAATTTTTATTTTCAAAATTTTAATTTTTTCGACGACATGCGCCACCTTATTTTATGAGTTATTTTGTATAATTTTTTTTAGTAAATTTAATCATACAGTTGTTTTAATTAATTACAACTAAATGTAACTGTGTTAATTTTTATCTATTGCATGTCATCTTTCGACTAAAAAGAAAAAAAATAACAAATGATCATTAAATATGTAAAAAAAAACCAGCCCAAAGACAAAAACTCTTTTACAAAAAAAAAAAAACCCAACCCAAATTAAACACAATAGTACCTTAAACAATCTGAAACAAGTGCATTGAGACAAATTTTTTCGTAATTCAATGAGGAAAAAGGTGATCCCAAGCTTATTTACAACAAAAACATTTGAAACATCCACCTCTTTTAGCCACCGTATTAAAAGTTTAAACTCTTCATTATAAAAAAGTAACCCAAGTCTGGGAACTTGTTGTTTTTGACCAACAAAAACAAGAAAAAAAGGTTTACACTATAACAGTTGAACAGTTGCTGGCTGTCTAACTCGTCGTCTCTGTTCAGATGTTTTACTAATTTTTCTTTGTACATTCATTTGTTTTCCCAAATATTCAGTCACAAACAATAGAAAAAAACGTTCTCTTCTTTCTAATTTCTTTCTCAAATGTTTTGTCAAGCTAATTAGTTAGTAGAACGAGAAAAAATAAAATTAATTTGGGGAAAACTAGAAAAAATATGTAAAATAACTGTCTAAGAGGAAAAATGATTGAAGTTTTCTGTGTAGATGTCCAGCAAACACAAAAGCTTAAAAAGAATTACTTGAAATTTAACCGATTCTCAGTCATAAGGCGTTTGGAAATGGTTTGATAATTTAGGAAGGTAACATCGGTATTTGATATGGACCAATGCGATGAGGATGGACCTAGGTTATAATGACTGCGCATAAATTGTCATAAGAATGGAGAAGACACGTTGTCTCTGTCTTAGCCCATGGCCTGGTCTAGGGCTTATAAGGATAAGGCATTTTGGGAGTCCAGAATTGTCTGTTAGGATGCTATCTATATCTTATGTAGGACTAAGGGCGAACACTCTTTTGTTGCACAGAATCGAAATATTTCGAGGCTGCAATGATGTCTGGGGAATCATCTGGTGAACACTGCTTGACTCTGGTCACTTGCTCCGTTTATCACAAAGGCACCGCTATAAGGATCCAAGTCAGGCGTCCTCGTTTCGGCTGGCCATAGAACCTTACCTTACCTCACAAAACATTTTCTCAAATTTTTAATAGTATGTATTTGATAATTTGTTGAAATTAACATTTAATTTCAAAGAGAATATACATATGTGTTATTTTTCAAACTTCTTATTCCCAGCAAACACAGAAATACACCATATGTATTGCCAAACGTATTGCCAGGATGAAAAATAGTATTGCGGCAATAATCGAATTCGTATTGCGGAAGATACTTCCTTCGGGAAGAAACGTGTCTCGATAGCAATACTCCTACGCAATACGAAAGCGATTCTTCTAGATGATAAACTAGCAATATTGCCAGATTATCACTAATGAGAAAATATAACGATATCGCCAAAATATCATTGGGATGATAAAAAGAAGAGTTTGCATTTTAAAAATATTCATTTATGTAATAATAAAAACAGCTTTTTATTTAAAATTAAATTTTTAATTACATATAAACAATACTTACAAAAAATATATTTTATAATTAAATTAACTGAAATAATTATGTAGTTTCCACCATATCACCCAACTCCTTTAAATTTGCATCCATTATGAGTGTTGCGTAATATCTTGATTAAGTTAAAAAGGAAAAAGATTAATATTTAAGAGTTTTATTTTATTTATATATTTACCTTCTGCAGAATTTTTTAGATTTAATAAATTTTATTTTTTCCATTTATGACGTACAAATATGTTATAATTTTTTTCTGTCTAGAAAATAAAAAATTACTTTGATTATTTTCATTTAGATGACAATTTGGGGATATTGCGAAGCTATTGCCTTAGGGGATATCTTCCATTTGTTTGCAGGGTTTGTGTTCGCTGGGTATGTGTGTGAAAAGGTTTGAATGTGTTTGCATGTTGAAGTTTTTTAATAAATGATTGTCTTGCTTACCGATTAACTAACAGTCTATCCATTCCAATATAAACAACAGTTTTGGGTGAAGATGCCATTGTTAACACACCCTACACAAAAATAACAAAAATTGTCGATTTATAAGAGGGTATAAACAACTAAAGCTCGGTCACACTTATTAAATATTTGACCAAATAAGCGTAACCACAATAGTTAGTGAGATTAAGCATGGTCCTTATATCACAAAATAAACTAATTATATTACTAGGCATAGCAAAATTCTGTTTTTTTATAATTAAAAGAAATCATTATTTGGTCGTCTGTTAGCTTAAGACTATAAAAAAATTAATTTAAAGCTTTTTCCATTCAGTTAAAAATTTAATTTATAAAAAAAGAAATTTAAACTTAAATAAATTTGCGAGAACCTAATTTAAAGCAATTATGAATTTTTAAATACATAAATAGATTAAGTGAAAAAGTAAAAAGCTTTTGTATTTAAAATTAAATAATATTAAGAGCTAATTTAGAAACTTAGTAAAATAGAAATTGTATGCTTTTTCCAAATAACGCCCTGTTTTCAGGTAATAGTGGGAGCCAATCCGAATGATTTTAAAATAGATTTTACAAGCGCTAAATTAAATTATTATATCCGGATTTCTACTCAAGCTTTTAAAATGGGTTTTCTCTTTATGGAGTACATATCAAAAACTTTAAATTCAATAAATTTAGAAATTCAAACCGAAGATTCTCGTATGCACAAAATTTTAGAATGCTAAAAAATGTTGTTTTCGTTTTAAAATTTGAGATTGCATTTAAAGATATATTCGTCCATTTCAACAACAATTTCGTAAATTTTCCACAAAAAAAGTCGATAATGGGGCCTATTCTGAAAATCACGTGCTTTTAAAATCACAAGCGTGATTTTGTTGGATTCTGAATATGAATGGCATAAAGTACGATCATCCCTGAGATTTAGCCAATATTGTAGAATATTTTTAAAAGCTCTTATATTATGTAAGTGAAAAGTTTGCTTTAATTCGGTTAGGCGAATAAAAATACATAAAAATAAATTTATAAGCTCGCTAAGAAATTTTTTTCAAGCAAAAAAAATTTTTAAAATATTGCACAAAAGCTTTTTATTAATTATTTTATTGTAAAAAACAAAATGTTTATTTAAAAAATCCGAAAGCTTATTCTTAAAAAGAGAGCATAAAAAGTTTAGGCTTTTAATTTTAGCTTATTTGATTTTGAGAAAATTATCAAAATTTTTTTTGCCTTTATAGATTAAATACACTTTGCTAATTAAAATACATACATAGTTTTAAAAATTCTAAATTTACAAAGTCTGCTTTCACACGTTTCATCTTTTGATGCTCAACTCTTATGTTTTTAGGTGAGAGAAGAAAGAAGAAAGGGGGTTAGTACGGTGATGCCTGTACTCGGTCAGTACGCTTTGTTTTTATTCGTTGGTATATGTGCAACGATGGCTGCATGTAATTTTTTTTCTTTTCTTTTTCTCTTTGATTCGCTATTAATAAAATTGTTGTTGTTTTGTACCGAAAAAAGTTGAAACTGATTGCTGCGTGTGAATATATTGGCATCTCTAAAAGGGAATTGAAAAGAAGTTGAGCATCAAAAGATGAAACGTGTAAATTCAGACAAATATTGCAAATGTTTTTTATATATAAAAAATTGGAATTAAAATCAAAGTAAGTAAAAATAAAAATAAAACTTTCTGCTATTGTTACAATGTTTAACTAAATGAAAATTAATAATGGTGTCATGCTTTGACTTTTATAAAAAAAAGCTTTTTATAAAAGCTTACACATAATGGAAAGTTTTTGTAAAAAATTAATTAAAATGGTAATTTTCTAAGCTTATGATTAAACCTTTTACCAAAGCTGGTTTTAAATTTATCGTTTAGATATAATAAATAGCTTTCTGCAAAGAATTTAAACATTTTAAAGATTTGAGTACTTAGTTTGGGTTTAGGTTAAAAATGGCTAAAGCTTTTGTAATCAAATTTGACATTTTTTAAAAACTTTTGTTAAAAAAATTTTAATGTTAATTTTAAAAGCTTAGAATTTAAAAAATTTTTTTTTAAGTATAAAGTACAAAATTTGAGACAAATTTAATTTTAGTTGAGGAAATCATTAATATTCTTGTAAAGTGGAAAGCTTGATTTCAGGTCAAGGAGCTTTTGTAAAGAACTAAGATATTATAAAGAACTTTTTGTAATTACTAAAAGAAAAAATTTAAAGGTGTTTTGGACTATAGTATATTACTTTAAAGGTACGAAAGCTTTTCTTAATATCTTTTGTGTGAAAGAAGCTTTTGCAAAGTCAAGTCTTTTAAGGTGCATTTGTAACGTCTTGACCGCTTTTTTTTATATACTTACTTTTTTCAAACATCCAATAAACTTCTTCACCTTTTTACTGTAATTATAGAAGTTTCAATCATAATCTATATTTGTCATGCCTCAGCTACTGGCTGACAGTTCATACCTGCAAACTTGTTGTCTATTCTTTTTAAGGTTTTTTTTTTAGTACTTTAAAGCCAATTCTTTACAATTCTTAACAAAAACATTTTAACAATTCATTTTTCAAATTCAAACATTATGCTAAGAGGAGAAAATAAAACTCGAGTTATCTGGATAGTAGTTACACTTTTTTTCTTTTTTTTAACACAAATTATATAATTTTGTATTAAAATCCCATTAAGATTATTAAATTAACATAAATATATTTATACAATATAAAATAGTGTGTACAAATGGAAAACTATAATTATAGATTTGTAGTTATTTCAGTTTAATATTATCATTTCATCTCATCATCATTATCATCATTTACGATTACTATTTTACTTATTCTGCTTCGTTTTTCATGTTGCTTAAATTCTTTTGTTTCTTTTTTTTTAATTTATGGTTTTCTAAACCAAATTATATTCGAATATATAATTACTGATTTGAATACCGCAGTTATTTGGGTTTTAGTTTAAAGACCACCTAAAGCGTTCGCCACCTTTTGTTTCATTATTTTTTTTTTTTAGTCAGTCAGTCATTCTATTTTCAGACATTCTTCATACTTCTTCTCATGCCCTCGAGAATAAATAAATGCTAATTTTCACAAAAATAAGTTATTATATATAATTATCAAATTACCATAGAAAGTTTATGCAAAAATATCGGAAATAATTATGAAAATACTTAATTACTTAGTTTGTGTCTGTTTATTTCTATTCGAAGCAATTTTGTGATGAGTTTCTCACGTAGATTTGTTATGGTTCTTTCAGACTTCCGTAAATTATTCACACAAAAATAAGAAAATATTCTAAAAAAAACTGCTAGATATTCAAGAAATTGTTTAATTTACAAAAGTAAGAAATTATAGGCAAAAGTTACATTTCAACACAATAATTCGGAAAATAAAGTCATTCAGGTCCGACCATATAATACCCTAAACCACAGAACTAAAAGCCAAATTTTCAAGAGGGAACTGTATTTGGAACCCATAGGCAATAATTATTGTGCCGCATATGGTTAAGATATCTACTTAAAAGTTGTCCAAGAGTGGGCTTTTATTTGGGCAAATAGTAAATTATGGTCTAATCTTCAAAAAATGTTGCTTTCTAAAACTTACACAGGAAGAAAAAAAAACTCGGGATAAATTAAGTACGAGTCGTTCTCAAAAAATCAGGTACGAATAACGGTATAACGTACATCCTAAATGGGATTACTTTCAAAAATCAATATCGGAATTTCTTAAAATAAGTACAAAATTCCTTTGCCAAGTTAAAAAAAAGATTAAACTTTTCATTGGTAGTGCCACTCTGAGAGTATAATTACAAAGTGAGCGCTTAAATCTCATTAAACTTATCAAAGTTTTTTACAGACACTACAACAACACCACACAAGTAGTAAAAAAAAACGATTTCCTTGTTTTGGGCAGAAACAACAAAAATAACAGAGCAAGACGAAAACACATTATTTTCATGTTAAAAAAGTAAAATTGTGAACTCTTGCCTCTTATTTAGTTTATATTTTTATTTATATATGTACATGTGTACATAAAGTATTTAAATTAAAAACCATATCGGGAATGATGCTGGTGATTTATAATTGAAATTCTGTAAGGTGTTAAACGCGTAAGTAAATCAATCATAATAAAATTACGCTTCTAATTTCACTTTTGGTTAAATTCAAGAACGAATTTGGGATTAAATCAACTTTGTAATACTTAAATCAAGCGCATTTTCAAATAGGTTCAATCTTAGTTTTACTTAAATCAATCTCATTTTCGGATTAGGTTATGTACAAATTCGGGATTAAATCAACTTTATAATTCTTAAATCAAGTGCATTTTGAGATCGATTCAATCTTAGTTTTGCTTAAATAAATTGATTGATTTTACTTTTGAGTGTATGAAACTATGCAATAGCATTATTTGTTATGGTTTAATGCGTACTACATTAAAGGTATTCACGTTAAAAGTTGAACCCTTGCGAAAAAACAAAAGTGCAAAAACATAACAACAACCACATAGACAATTATTTCGCACAAACGATGCAAAATTGTCTGGATCTAATGGTGTTTTCTTTTCTACAAAAATATGTGCCTTTTTTAAAAAAATGCAATTTGGTGTATGTGTCTTAAAAATGTTGCTCCCAAAAGCATGAGCTTTTTAGAATAAAACAAGCCACCCTTTTCGGGAGCCAAATTTTTTAAGAAAAAGACACCAAATTGAATTTTTTTAAAAAAAGGCACATTTTTTTGTAGAAAAGAAAACACCATGCGTAAGTGCTAGATTATCAGAGTAAAAGCATAACATTTTTGCAACTTTTTATGGCATTGCCATATTGAACAAAATGCTTAAAAAATACTCATGAAATCAAATCTACAGTAAACAACAACACAGAAATACTATTTTGACGTTCATTTTTTTCTTTGAATTGAAAAATATTATAAATTGTGGTGTTCGTAAAAATTAAAAAAGAAAATTGGTCAAAAAAAATGGAAGAAGCAGAAATAATAAAAAATCCTGGAATACTTATCTGAAAATTTATTTTTGGTAGATCAGTTATTAATTCCACTTTTAAATTAGTAAAATTATTTAATTTTGTGTAATTTTCAAGAAACACGATTGAATTTTATTAAAAAAATGTTTTGAAATAATCGCAAGTGCATGCAACTTTGAATATTGTCAAATGGAAGGTACGTTTTTTAAAAAATGGCCTAAAAAATGCTGAAATTGAAAAAAAAATACCTTAATTATTTCCGATTATAAAGGGCCTGAGTTTTATTTTTTTAGAAATATTTCATATAAAATGAATTTGTGCAAAATTAAGTGAGAATCGATACATTTTGTGTGAAAGTTTTTGTTACAAAACTATTAAAAAACGTTGCTTCACGTTTGGGGTTATACTCTTTTCCTGCTGTACCAATGATACTGCATTTTAATCCCGAGCTGTCAAGGGGAGTAAGAAAGAAATTTACTCCAAAATGCTTGTGTTTTCTTGTCGAGCCCTTCAAAGTAAGCATGTTTTCAACAGACGGACATGACTAAATCCATTTAGAATTACTTAAGGAGCCAGAATAAATAAACACTTTAGTGTTCTTTAATTAGTTAAAAATCTCTTTATAAATTGTAAATTTTTCTATTACTAATCAGTCGAATTTATTTCATTTTCTTATTAAAATAATAGACAATTTCTTTTTTTTTAAACGCGCTAACCCATAATCCCCATAACGTCCTGCGACAAATGATGTATATCTGAAAATTTATCTAATAAGGAACGAGGACACGTCCTAAAAACTCGTTCACAACTGGCACCAGAGCGACCCAAATGTTCAGCGTGATAATATTCATTATCGGAATGTGTTGATAACTTATCGGAGGAAGAGGAGGGCCTAATCAATAAAAGAAAAAAAAGTAGTTATTTAGTATTTTCTATATTCGTTTGTTAACAACAAAAAAAAACTAACGTTAACAATATGTACAAAAGTTCCGAAAATAAGCCATTATAATAATGAAAAGGAGTTTCAGCCGCTTCACAAATACTTTTTAAAACACAGTCTCTACCCGAAAGGCCCATGCTGTAATGTAAATAGTCTTAGAAAAATAGTTGTATATAAAATTCATTTTTATATTTTGGTTCTACCTATCTGCCAAGCCCTCTAGGCCCTTGTAGACAGTCCAGCGATAACTGCTTACCGGCACCTGTTTATTGTTTTGCTGAAATTGAGAATGTTTAGGAACTTTTTCCGTTGTGTCCAAAAAATTTACTAATTTCAAGCGATTTTCAAGTTTACGTGAAGTGAAGGGCATAACGGTTTTTGTCCTTAATCTTGTCACATTATCGGGCAGGAAATATTCAGCTTTTAGTACGTATCCCGAGGTCAAGGCTTCAAATCTTAGATTGTCTAATGGTATACCAATACCTGAAACCCACTAGAAAAAGAGAGAAAATTAATCAGGCAAATATAATCGAGAACAAATGTCACACGTGAATCAATCGTGATTGTGATTACTTTAAATATTCGTCACGAGTGAGGAAGTTAGCGAGATTGCAACATAAAATTTGCGTGCATAATTGTGCGTTATTAAAATTTTAAGATCACGCACTCAGAAAGACTTTCTTATGACAATATTGATCAGATACATTTTTTATACTTTTTGTTAAAAATATTTATTAAAATTTAATCAACTTTAAGATTGGTTTTTTTTTGTATTAAAAGTTCCTTTTTTAATAAAATATTTTGCGAGTGTGCGTGATTGTTAGACTAGGGAAATAATTAGTCGGTGAGCGTGCGTGATCGGGAGAGTTAAAAATGTTCACATGCAAGACCGTGCGTGATTATATTAACGTTCCTCGTGAGCTTCTGTGATCGAAAACACTCGTAACACTCTTTTTAAAAGGCATAGCATTTAAATGAAAATTAAATAGGGTCAGGAAAATATAAGTATAAACAGATTCCAAACTTCGATTTATACGAATAAGTACTACGAGAACTATCCAGTTTGACCCGGTTCAAAAAGTTTTCTTTAAAAAAAACTTTTATTCCGAAATCGATAACCTGGCAGATGTTTGATTTAATTTCTGGGAATTTTAACATGTTTTCCCCTAAGACTTCCGGAAAATGTTTCCCAAAAAGAAACTTTAGTTGTTATGCATAAAATGATTTCTCAGCTATAATATGAAACTTTAATACTTGTTTATACTCTTCAGCTCGGTGGCGTCGTGGTAGAAGTGCTTGCCTACAAAACCAACCACCCCATGCTCGATCCCTTGCAGAGGACGAAAAATGTTCATCATGGCTTTCGAGTTGTAAAAAACTAAGTGGCTTCAATCCCCACTACAAACAATCCATCTATTAAGCCACTTGACCAGGGGTGCCAGAAGATTTTGATAAGAAATCGGCATATTTTCAAAAAAAAATCGGCATTATCGGCACTTTAATTTAAAAAAAACGGCAAAAAATCGGCAAATTTTAAATACCTCTTTTAAATACAATAAAACATATTTTGAATAACAAAACAGAAAAATTCAGCATTACCTAATGTTTGGAACAGAATAATCAATAACAAAAGAAATGTTTTATAAATAATTTGTAGTTAATTAAAAACAAATATTCTTTATTATATACAAATATTTGAGTTGAATATTTGAGCTTTGTATAGAAATCTATGGTTTAAATCTGCCTTATTTTAAAAGAAAACTGAAGGTTAAAACACGTTGGCCAGACGTTGGTTGAAATAGGTAAATTTAACTGTTAGGTACGAACACGACCAGCTTTATTTTTGTAGAAATTACGGGCATAAATCATACTTGCTAATTCCGGCAGTGGTGATCAAATACTTTTTCGATTCGAAAGCAATTTTATTTCTAATTTTTTCAGTCTATGCTGAACGAATCGAATTTTTTTCAATGTTGTAAAGCATTTATTTTCGTTTGACTGAATAATTTAGAACTAAAATTGCTTTCGAAATCAGTTTCGAATTATTAAACTTGAAAAATTAAACTTCCATGCAAATTTTAATTTTTCAGGGAGCATCGAAATTTTGTTCTATTAAGGTTGACTTGGCTTCAAATTCTTTCATAATTTTCGAAAGATTGGAAGGAAAATAATTTTTTGGAAATGCGCCACTAAAATTTTAAATCTGAATTTTTGCCAAATAACTTGCAAATTTACTTTATTCCCTTACGTTAGATTGGCTTTTGGATATAGCTGCATCATCCTCAATCTTTTAAGAATAATTTTTTTATTCAAACTATTTTTATTGATAGTGAATATAAATTTAGCTTACCCTTACTGCTTTGTAAGCGTCTATTCATTCTCAAACTCAAATATAAAGTTCTTTATATTTTCCTTATAGAAAAAGATATTTTAACCGATGGCTTTTTTCTTTAATTTGGATTTAGTTCTTTCATTCTTCATAGTTGAACATTTTTCAAATAAAATTTTAAAAATATACCAAAACAAACAAAAAGTTACCATGTTTTAGTCGTTTATTGAATAATCGGCATTTTTGAGCAAAAAATCGGCATATCGGCACTTTGATAATTTAGAGGCAAAAAATCAGCAAAATGTAGATAAATCGGCAAATATGGCAGGCTTGCACTTGACCTTCCCTTCATCTGGAAAAGAGGGTAACATCATGGTAAAAGTTGTAGACCAATCATCTACTTAGGCAACGCATTGAGCGGTAAAGCAATGAGCGACAGAGCGGCGAGTTTGAGCGGCAAGTGGCTTATTACTGAGCTTCATGTATGAGCGGTTAGTTGTTAAAATGCCGTTGTCAAGATAGGTTTGTTTAACTATATTACGCGAAAATCGTATTCATATGTATAAGAATTTAATGCGCTTAAGAAAAAAAGAAGATTTGGTGGACATTTGGTTTAGTTACATATTTCTCAAAACTAAGAAGTATCGAATATGGCCCTCATACAAAGGTTTTTCCATATTTACGGTTTTGGTGCAATAGAGTCCATACAATACAAGCAAGGCCGACACAATTAAGCTCAAATATTTTCTATAATTTCACCAAGCGACCACGCAAAAATTCTGGCGGAATAAGGATTTTAAACGATAGTGTCCATTCTATATGAGCTTGAAAATAATTAGCTTTAGAATTCTACGGTGATGGGTATATACGATTCAAAAATCATACATTTCTTCAACTAAATAATGTTCTCGAAATAAGGTCGACCTCCATAAAAAAAAGTTGTGCCAGTAACCCCCTAGAATGAAAGATATGTCCACAGATTACTAACAGATATGTCACGAGGCGGAAGATTTTGCGTTTTTTTTTTTTTGGCTCTTTCTAAGGAAGCTGCTCTTTTGTATTTCTCTTAACATCATATTTCTGGCGCAAACAATGAACACAAAGCAAACTGGTTTGCTTTTGGTAATTTTGTTTTGATCACGAAATTTGTGTATAAATTATTCTGGCTTGCTTTTTCACATAAGCGCTTCACTGCAAAAAAAAAGCTTTTTATCTCTTTCTTCGAAAGCTGCCCTGGCAACTGATTTGGGCCTTTTTCACACGTCACTTTTTACAGTTCTGTTAGTATTCTGTGTATATGTCAATTAAGTTTCTTAACCAGGACGCCCCCACCTACAGCAATTTTGGTATTTTTTATGAAGCGCTGCCATTTAAATCGGAAGCACATTGCTTGACAGTGGCTTCATGTCTGCTTTTGGTGACTTTTTAATCCGACTCCTAATTCTGGGGGCCACTTATGCCATCTCGGTGCATTCCCCAAGTGTCAAATTTTTTTCAAGTGAGCCCTTCTAAAACTTCGTATGTATAGCTTTTAATATGCTCATTTTATGACACGCCTCCAAATAAGGCTCCTTTTTCACATACATAGGTATGTACATATTACATTAAAGCAGTGCCCATGTTCTGTAACTCTCGCGTCGTGATCTTTTCGATTGAAATGTGTGAAATAAAACAAAAATGCTATATATTCCCTGCGGGAAATTTGTGTCAATTGGTCCAACAGACTGGTCCTGGGGTTTGTGAAAATAGAACAAGTACAAAAAGAAAGGACTCATGACCAGTGAAAGAAGAACCAATCCCTTAACTGGTTTATGAAGAACAAAAAGGTAGAAAAAGTAATGAATTGCAGTACAGTCTTCAGCGGTGCTTTGACACATTTGTTGGTACTTTTTAAAATGTTGTTCTTGAATATAATTCTAGCACTTGTTTTATTGAAAAACTACTACATTGTATTGAAATAATACTACATTGTAGTAACTGACATTAAGTACGTTCATTGCGATTAGTTCTGTGACTGGTCAAATGGTGTCAATTGACCCCCTCCAATGACAACCCCATGTAAAAGTGATAGGTATTATTCATATAAAGTGTTAGAATTGGAACCGGTCTCTACCACCAACGACCTATCACGCGACTACTTTGGTGTCAGTTCGCTTCCCTCTAGGGTTGAAACACATAGCGGTTTTTCTCACTAAACTGTGTCTGCAACTTTTTGTTGGCGAGTATTAGCTGTCACGTAAGGATATGACTCACCAATTTACAGAAAAAGTGTGTCTGTAACATTTTTGTGAGAAAAGTTACCACTTTGAAAAATATTTTACATTATGCAAAAATAAGTAAAATTGTAAAATTATTTTCTTTGTTTTTTTTTAAATCTTTAATAATTTGACACTTTTTTTTTTTTTGTTAAAAAAAAACTATTTGAATTTACCTGTGTTCTGGTTGGAGCTGTTGGTGGGAAAATCAATAAAGGCACTTTTGCTTTTACTGGTTGTAATAAAATTAAGATGCAGCAAACTAAATAAAACCCGAATTTACACATTGTTTTAGATACTTTTTAGAAAATTTTAACAATTTTGTTTGTTATAAAATAAAATATTGTTCTCTAATAGTTAAATTTTTTTTTTCTTTTTATTTTAATTTCAAAATCTTTGTACGTGTTATTAAAATGTGTGAATACTTCTGAAAGGTTTCACCACAGACTAAAGTTATTGTTCTATTTTCCAAACTTACTAACCAATAGTTTTCTAAAAGTATTTTTTAAGCATTTTGAAGTTAAAACAATAATAAAAATTCTGTATAAACTTGTAATATTGCAGAAAAAAGTAAAATGTTTAACCAGTTTTTCTAATTAACACTTTTTGTACTGCAAATTGGCATGAATTCTTAGTTGAAAGACATTTAATGAAAAAAAGACGTTATCGTTTGGAATGGAATTAATAAAGGTATTGGAAATGTAGCACCCCTTCCAAGATCATGACCATTTTTTTAAAAAAGCATAAATTTTTGTTTATAAATCAATTAACAATTTTCGGTTTCTATTAAAGTAATTATTTTTAGTCATAAGACGTAAATTTAATGTCCATTAAGATTTGGTATATTTATTTAGCACTTTTTAATAAAAACGGTAAAAATCGAAACAGGCGTTAAGTTTTGAACAAAATAATGAAAAACAAAAAATCTTTATAATATTAAGGGAGCTCACAAAGTATTCTATAGTGTCATATTGGTTGTATTTGCTATATTTTTATGAATGCCATAACAAGATTCATAAAATTACAGCACATACAGCTAAAACTACACAATATAACACTTTGGGAAATGCCTTATTAATTAGAAACATTTATAATCATTTAGTTTTTGTAAGCTCTAATTAATCGAACTATTATCTTGGTCAAAGCGGGTTCCGCCTACAGTTGAGGGGGTAACAAAGTGGACATTTTTTTAGGGCAGCCTTCACCCCAATTTCAAATTTTATGGTATTATTTTTTCTTTTTTTGGGATTTTGAATTAAATAGTGGCTTACTGTTAAGGGTATTTTACAAGATAGAATTCTCCTTCAAAGTCATCCAAAAACTTTCAGAATTCGTTCCTGAGAATTATACTGTCCACCAGTAATTAATTTGAATATTGATTGGAACTCCACCAATAATTAAACTGAGTTATAAAAATATGGTTCTCCATTGAATCAAATCCGTATTCTATTTAGTTCTGACCGACCCAGATAAAAGGATTGAAAATATAGTTAAAAAAGGTGTAACTAGGTACAGTTATAAGACACCAAGCCATTAGAAAATGCAAAATTAAACGCAAAACAAACGAAAAAATTACGAGAGAGCTTCACCCTCGCCCAAAACAGTTTTACAAATGAAATACAGATGTAGAAATTGATTTACGGGAGCACAGCCACTTGGCCTAATCGCATGGTGCATATCAATAACTAAGTAGGTTACAAATTATGCATTTGCGTCCAGTGCGTGAGCACAACCTACACACATGGGTAGCAATTAAGTGTATAAACTGGAAGATTTAAACAGTCGCCCCTTGTTTATGAGCTGGAGCTTTCTAACCTCCGCTGTAATTAAGAACAGCAAGCAGCATTCTCCGGATAGCAACAGCAGAAAGAGATTAATCGTCCTCTCATTTCGAACCTTCCACAAGTAGAAAGCTTTCTTGCAATTCAGAAACACTCACAAGATGTGGCATCGCATTAATGTCACTGTAGACATATTATAGATGACGCATGAAATATGAAAAATATTTATGATGACGTTCGTCATGGGATTGATGTAACTTTTTGCCTCATTGATGCCACTTGTAATAAAATTGATGTAACAACTCTGACGTTAGGGCATCATCAATATGAAGATGCATTTTTCTATGAGTGAACTACTGTAAAGCAAATCTGAATTTAACTAACATTGACGATTATAAATGAAAATTAATTTTTTTTTAATAATTATTCGAAATTGTTGACCTTCTTTTACATTAGCAACTTACGCTCGTTAGCGCTCTTTACATCAATAGCAAATCGTTGTCACGTGATTGTTGTAGCATTTTTTTCATTTTGTTTCCACTGTTAAGTGCTTTTCATTCCATTAACCGAATTTGTTTTCCAATACACTTCTAATTCTATTGCAAATATTACTTCATATTTTCAATTTTCTTTTACTAAGAACTTGCAAGTCTACCTTTTACTCTAACAAAGAAATAAACTTAGCAAACAGTTGCAAAATATCAATGGTCAGAGGCACTTGTTGAAAATAGTAATGTTGCAGCAACAAAGTAAGAAGCAACTGACCCACATAACCATACAATTACTTGCCACAATATTAATGGGCAAAATAAATAAAGTAGAAAGTGTATTTTTTCCAAGAGGAGGTTCCTTTGGGGTAAGTTGAAACAAAAATAATCGAAAAAGAACCCAAACGAAACCCTTTCTCTAGTATCTGGCAGCAGTGGCCATGCCTTTGGATCTACCCAATCGTAATGTTTATATGGCATTTAATTTTGAATCCAATTATGGTTTACCCTCTAATGATTCCTACAATGAATGGATTGATAGAGTAAGTTGGACATGCAAATTTGTAACAACATATTTTTCTTTATAAAACATTTTTATAGTGGGACATTGATGATCAATTTGTGGGTATCGGCAATAATGTTACCTACATTAACAACCGCCGCAAGAAACGTTCTTCGCTTCTACCTCCCCCTCCTTATGATCGCCGCTCTTTCTATCGCTCGTTCGTTGGGTATTTGGATCATTTTCAAATGAATGGAACTGGTTGTCTGTTGAGAGCAATTTGTGAAGTGGCTGCCTCAACGTTACATGAGAATAATGGAGTCCTGGGCAGTTTATTCAAGGTTTTATTCATGTAATTATTAAAATAAAAACTATTTAGATTTTATTTTTAGGAAGTGCTTTAAGTGAAATCATAAATATGTCTGTGTATGTGAATACACATTTTTTATTGCTTTTTTATACAACTTTTTTAAAAAACAGACATAAATTGATATGGACTTTTTGTTCTTAAGAACACTCTTAGGAAAGTAAACAAAGATAGAATAAAAAAAACAACATGCTTAAAAACAAAAATATAGGGATCTCCTGCAAGATGTCAAAAAATGTTTCCCATTTTTAAATACTACAAAATTTGGTTTGATTTATTTTTTAAAAACAAATATCACAAAAACTTTTTTAAAAATCTATTTTTCCGAAAAAAAATATAATCACCTTATGCGCTAATTCTTTGCCTCATTTACCAAAAACAAAGATTCAAAACCACTTTTGCCATAAGGCAACTTTTTAGCAAATCGGCACATTTTTCGCAAAAACTAACTTTTTTCACAAAAAATCCCAATTTTTTTGGGAATGTGTTTGTTCTTGAAACATGTCAATTCGGCCTGAGTTCGAGCCCGTGTTCATTCCAGGATAAAAAATTATCATTAAATTTTAATTAGTTTCATATTGTACAATTTCTACTTTATGTAAAATAATTTAATGAAAATTACATTTGATGAACTTAAGCCTGATTTAAAAATATCGAACACCTCAGACTTTTTTCGCTAAATGTCACATTTTTCGCAAAGTGTAAAATTTTTGCACAAACTCATCAATAGTTCTCAGAAAAAGTCACTTTTTTACATTTTCCGCTGTAATTAGGAACAGCCAGCAGCATTCTCTGGATAGCAACAGCACAAAGAGAAAACCCGTCCTTACAATTCGAACCTTCACCATGTAGAAAGCTTTCTTGCAATTCAGGAACACTCTCCCTGATATTTGGGTTTCAACCACAGCCACCACGTGATCACCAAAAGCAACTTCGCTTAAGAAAATTAAATGAACAACATTCTTTAAGAAGTAATTTCTATGGGAGCGGTCAACTTCTTTTTCTTAGTCCTACACTGAAAGAAAAATGCTTCATATATTTAATGAATCATTTTCATAAAAAAATTATCATTGGTTAAATGAAAATTTTCATTGTCTAAATGAAATTTCATAGTTACAATGAAGTATTTTCGTTAAAATCGCTTCTTGGGATTTCGTAATTACATTAAAAATTTTCATTGGATATATGAAAACTTAAGTTTGTCCAAGTAAACAAAAAATTTTAATTGGGAACATAAAAAAACAATATACAAACAAAACTTTATTCATAAATTAATACAAAATAATAGTTTCCTTAAAAAAATAATAAATTGTTAATTTAAAAATGTAAGATTTAATAATTTCATACATCTAATGTAATATGCCATTAAATTTATGAAATCAAAAATTTTTTTATATAAGCAACATATTTTAATAATTGAAAAAAAAATAATTTTTAACATTCAATAATAGTCTCAATAATTAAGAGTATAAAAATATTTCGAAAAAGCGTGCCTTCATAAATTTAAATTTTCATTATGACAATAAAAATGTCAAAAACTTTCAATCAATAAATATGTATGTATGTTTTAAATTTTCTTTAATATGAACATAGTAATGGCAAAAAACATAGTTTTTTTATTCAAAAATTACACTGCCCCGGTAGGCTAGCTGGTAGTGAGCTAGTCTAGCAGCGCCGAGGTTGCGGGATCGATTCCCGCCAGAGACAGAAAAAAAATGAGATAGAAAAAAAAGTTTAAAAAAAAAACAATTAAAAAGAAAAAAAAAACAAAATAAAAAAAAAAATTTTTACTTTTTTGAAGTATTCATCCAATTAATAATAATATTAGAATATGTAATGTTTCATTATATACATTTTAATGAAACAGGTTTCATTGATCCAACGAAGCGCTGCAAAGGTTCCTTTTTAATGAAATTTTTCATGGGTTTAATGTCAAAATTCATTGGTATTGCGAAGAAAATTCTTTCAGTGTAAGACTCCAAGTCTCAACCTGCATCCAATCCAGCTCGCTCCAATCCACCAACATCAACATTTCATCATCGGTAACTAAATCTTTCGCTCTTCATAAAATCTAGGGTCTTTTCGTATTGGGACAAACAAGCCTGATATTTCTCACCAAAATTCACTTTTTCACAGAAAATCACAAGTGATTTTAAAAAACAATTTTTTCACAAAAAATTAAATTGTTTCTTAATGATTTATTTCATTCTCAATTTGTCACCGTAAAATGTCGCCTTTTCCCCTTTCGCCTTTTTCAACAAAATTCACCTTTGATCCACAAAAAGCATTTATTTATCTATAAAAAGTAAAATTTTCAAAAAAAAAAAAATACTACAGTCAAAACAAAAAACTGTCGAATAAAAAACGAAAATTTGTGTACAACTTTTCCCTTTTTGAGATGGTTTGACAGCGACGATTTACATGAAATGAATCAGAAGTAAAAGCAACAGTTAATCTTTTGCCAATGACAAATGAAGAACTGCAAGAAATTGCAGTTTTTCTACTTTTTCTGCAGTTTTTTAATGCCGGTTTGTTTACAAAAAGTTAAATTTTTTATTTACTTTTTTCGACAAATCTAAAAGCACATTTTCCATAAAAGTAAATTGTTCTAAAAATTTCACCATTTCCTACAAAAATTCACTTTTTCCTACAAAAAGTTACTTTTTAATACTAAAAGTCACCGCAAAAAATCCCTTTTTACAAAAGGTTAATTCTCTCGCTAAAAAGTTTTTTTATAAAAAGCCACAATTTTCCACAACATTTTCCAAAACAAACCCCTTTTACAAGAGATCCTTTTTATCCGAAACCCCATTCACATTAATAAAAATAAATTTTTACAAAAAAGAATCACCTTAAGGATTTGTTTAAAATAAAGTTCACTTTATGGTCAATAAAAGCCTGCTTTTACAAAATCTCTTTCTTCATTATAAGTTTTATTACGAATTTATTTGTTTCCACATCTCGTATCCTCATATTTATACTCATATTCCCCCGTACAATAAACAAATGAATTGTTTGCCTGATAATTACTCATTTGGGTAACATTTCTTGTTGTATTTAATTTTTTCATTCCATCATTATTGTTCTTGTGTTTATTTATGGTAAATAGGCCAACCACATCACAACCAGAAACATCACCACTACATCATAATATTGCCGACATCGACCTCTATCGGGCTGAATGGCAGGGCAGGCAGTATTTGGCCAACAATCATGTAGAAGGTGAACACAATGAGTATGATGAAGCTCAACATTCTGCCAATGTTTGTATGGCTTATATGGATTGGTGTCCTGAAGGAGTTATAAATATGATTTCAAGTTGGTATTAAAAACAAGACCGAAAAATAAGAATTGTTATTATTGTTTTAACGATGTGTGTGCAAGCTAAAATTAAGTCAAAAATGTGAAACAGAAAAAAGGTTAACAATAAGAAAAAGTATATTAAAATTCTTTCATTTCATATCTTTTTTTTCGACATTTAATTTTTTTTGTTTTGTTTTTTTGTTCGAAAATTGTACTGGTAATAACCATAATTTTCTTCATTTGTATGCCATAATTATGTTAAATTTGAGAAAAGTAAAGAAAACACAGAGAAAAGAATATTTATCTCATGATTTTAACAAGTTGATTATGCCTTCAATATGATTGTGAGTCTCAAGAAAAGTATGTGTTTATGGTAAAATTATGTGAAATAATTTTTGGGGGGTTTAATAAAAAGGATAAATTTTTGGTTTTAGCCGAAGTGCAAATGGGGTTTGAGCTTAAAAACATAAAAAAAATTTTTTTTTTAACAAAAACTTTGATATTTTGCAAAAACTTAGGGGGTAATTTTGTTGTTCACTTCACCTTGCGTTGAGAAAATGTTTTGAATTTTTGAAAATATAAAAAATTGTATATGAAAATTTTCCCAACGCAAGGTGACGTGAACAACAAAATTACCCCCTTAAACACTTCCTCTTTAAAGATGGAGTACTTTTTTAACAAGGGCGCACAAAAACGTAGGCTCTTTTCCAAATATGTACTTGGATTTTTAACAAAAAAGTACTTTTTCCAAAAACGCATTTTTGTTTATAAGAATCTCGACTTTTCACAAAAACATAGATTTTATACAAAAACATGATTTTTTTCAAAAAAAAAATTTTTTTATCAAGATAATTTTCGTGGGAATACAAAATTTAATTTAAATGATTTTGTTATTCGTGCTTAATTCCCAATTGTTATTATTTGATAAAAACACTGAAATTTATTGTATATTGGTTGCTTAGGCCAGATTATCAGGAAACTTCATCCATAAAGATTTTAGAAAAACTAAAGATATTAAACCAAATAAAACTGTTAAGCGTATAAGAATTACAGAAACAGTTCTATTTGTAACAATATCAAAGTTTAAACAAAATCATCAACAATAAACAGGGAGTTTATTCCCCACTACAATTGATTGGAATTCTTCCAACATTAATTGTAGTTGTAAGTAGGTTAAGAAAAAAACAAAATAAAAACAAAAACAACTCGCTTTATTAAAAAAGGGTTGCCAGTCAGTTTTTTTTTATAAAAAATATAGTTTTTTTCAAAAAAACATAGTTTTTGACAAAAACGTGGATTTTTCTCAAACACATGTTTTTTTGAACAAAACGTATTTTTTTACAAGAACATATTTTTTTACAAAAACATAGGTTTTTTTTTCGAAAAAACATAGTTTTTCTCTCAAAAACATAGTTTTACTCTCAAAAACATGGTTTTTTTACAATACCATAGTTTTTTCACATACCATTACATAACATAGTTTTTTTTACAAAAAAATAGATTTTTCACAAAAAAATAGATTTTTCACAAAAACATGGGAATTTCTCAAAAACCGGGTTTTTCACAATAACATAATTTTTTCACAAAAACATAATTTTTTCACAAAAACATAATTTTTTCACAAAAACATAATTTTTTCACAAAAACATAAGTTTTTTTTACAACAACACAGTTTTTTACAAAAACGTGGTCTTTCAGTGATGGGAAATTAAAAAATTTAGATAGTACTGACCACCAAGCAAAATAAATATATTGGAAAATAAACTTTAAAATAAAAAACTAAAATACATATTTGTTTTGCTCATATCTCAGCCATAAAAGCTTCGAGCACTTGGTGTTCATAATAGAGCAACAATTTTTTTCGCAACCACACACATTTTGCATTAAGAAACCGATTGCAAATTTTACAACAACAATGTATGCATTTATTTTTACTTTTTACAACATTATGTTAAAATTGTCATTCAAAACTAAATAAAATTATGTATTTTAAACGTCAGAAACAATTTCATACAAATTGCTGCTGAACTTCTAGTTGACTCAACTTTAAAAAAAACTTCAGTTACATTTTTGTTTATAAAATGAAAGGAAAATATATTAAATACTTTGGGAAGAAATAAGATAGAAGAAAAAACGTAATTGTTGCTCTGATTGTGAACAAAGCTTTATGGACCGAGCAAGCTAAATTTCAACAGCAAAGTTCTGATAAGGATATCTGACATTAAAATATACCAACAACAGGGTTGTGGAGTCGGAGTTGTAGAGTCTGTATTGAGGTTTTTGTACCGGGTCGGAATTGAAGTACCCACAAAAAATTCGCGATTCCGACTCCGACTTTTAAGGCATGATATTCTATACTTAATAATTTATAAAATAAAACTAGAGTTTAAAGTCAAATAATGACCAGTCTTATACACATTTAGCATTACGGCAGTGCTGACAGATAAATTTGTGAGAAAATCGTCAATTTTTATTGTCGGAACTTTTTAGTTCTTTAACTGGTACTTTTTGAATATCCGTTATTATTGGACTTCGAAACATAAAATTCAAGATTTAATGCCCTAAGTGGATAAGAATCTATAAGAGGTAGGTTTTTGGTACTTTTTTGTTCTTTAACTGGTACTTTTTGAAGTTCCGTTAGTATTGAACCTTAAATCATAAAAATCAACATGCAATGTCCTGAGTGGATGAGAATCTATTAGAGGGAACTTTTTGGTACTTTTTTATTCATTAATTTGTACTTTTTGAATTTCCGTTGGTATTGCACCTGAAATGATGAAATTAAACATGCAAGGTCCTGAGTGAATGAGAAAATAAACTTTGACATACAGATATGTCCACGAAGAAAAAGGAGACGCTAACGAAGTATGGGGTTAAATGTTAGTTTTACATAAAGACACAAAAATAGTTCATCCTGCGTTTTTTAAGGTATGTACCTAATATAAACAGAAGCCGCGCCAAAAGTCAATGGTCTTACAAAAAAAAACAGCAGGCGAATAATTTAACCAGAGTGGGGTCTACCTTGGACATCTTGAGTTCGATTTTGATCGCGAAAACTCTCAGAAACATCAAAAAAAGGGATCTTGATATAATTCTCGGAGCTGTGACAGGATACTTATTGGGCGACCTATCAAAAGTATCGACGCTTAGCTTAGTTAACCAGATCAGATAATTCAACATGACAACTTAAATTTACATAGTGACTAAAGTCTAGTCTTTGATTTGAGTATTCATATTATTTTCAGTGGTGTAGTCTCGTCAAAACGGGGTCTAAAGAAAAGACTCTACTTGATTGGTTGTTTGATTCGTGAAAACCACGTTAAACAACCAACAGCTTTTGTACTAAACCACAGAGTGCCATTAATCTTACAAAATTGTTGATTATAATATTAAATTCGACGTAAATGAGTTTCGTAGCAGTAGAAATACTTTGACAACAAAATTTTGGAAAGGTAGGCCTAAAACAAAACCCCCAAAAAGAAATTTCTCTTATTACCTTAAATCTTTTATAAATCTGAGCATCTATAGCTAAAATGACTTTCATTATTCTCAACCCCTTACCAAAAAATATCGGTGATTAGTCTGTTATAGACCATAGACCTACATATATAAGACTCAATCATACTGGATCAGGCATGACTTTGCAGGATATGGAAAGATATACGGGTGAGCCTTCGCATATAAAATTCAAAGCCATTCTTGTTCCCTTTAACAAAAGAGTCATAACGAAAGTCCTCTCTTATACAAAACTATGGTTTTAACCTCCAAAATTTATTAGTTTGTTAAAAAATCTAATTCATGTCAAATTTTATCAAAAGACATGCACTTCCTTTTAAGTTAATTTCTTTCAATATCTTTAATTGAATCCCCATTCTTAAAGTATGTTATTTGATATTTGTAAAATAATTTTTATTCATTGTTTTTAAAAAATCAAAAGAGGCGTATTTCTCTCGCCAAATAAATAATAATTGAAATTTTTTCTTAAAAAAAGATTTAGTCCTGGCATAAACATTTAAACCTTTAAAGAAAAAAAAATTTAATCTAAAAAAAACAAAAATACAAAGCCACACATATCAAAAACAAAAAGAAGTGCAAAAAAAACTATAAGAACAGGCCGCAAATTTCAAAAAAGAAAACAAAGTAAATCAATAATAAACCAGAAAATCTCTAAAAGAAACCAAAACTCATTCAAGAGATTTTTTGCACTTCAAAAAAGGATTTCAAGCTAAAAAAAAACAACAGAAAAAAATGCCATTGTTGACAACAATTGTTAAAAATGAAGTATTTTGCCTTCATAATACCAAAACATATAATTCGAAAAAAAAATCCCATATTTAAGAACAAGGATTAAAATACCAGGATTGAGAGAAACAAAAACACTAAACAATAAAAAAAGAATTCTTAAACACATTCAAAAATGTTCTTTTGTTGCTGGCAACCGAAACGGAAGGAGCGATCACTGTTGAAGCTGTTGCTGACAAAAACAGCGCATTTCTTACACAAAAAATGCCTGATTTAGAGGATTTTAGTCCAGCTTTCTGTAGCCTTAAAACTCGTGAATTTTTGAATTCGTATTTATATGATTTTTCCCTACAACCGCATGTGTTTAAGTTTCGCGGTTTTTTCTTTCTTCCATTAATGCCTGAGAACAAAAACATCTCTGTATGTAAAGTTCTCCTTTATAAGGCAACGACAAAAAAAAATAGGTTCAAGTTGGTAAAGGAAGATGGCATAAAGGATTAGAAAAATAATGATATTGTTTAATTGAATGAAATGGAATTTATATAGGATTTTACTTATATTGTTTTAAGGGAAATGAAAAAAAACTTTAAGGAAATTTGTATAAAATTTTTAATTATAATTATTATTAAAATTGTTAAGGAGTGGACTTTATACAAAGGCTAATGCAGCCTTTATTTCCGAAGTGGGGGGGTGGGCGCATAGTGAAAACTCGGTCGGAAAAGCCCTTAAATCCAATTTACAATATGTTAATGGCAGTGTTCGACTAGCCCACGGGGGTTGTCATGGATACGCGCTTGATTTTATCTACTTCTTTCTAGTTAAAAATCTTACCACAAGAAAGCTAGCACTCCTGTCGTGTCCTATACTTAAACATAATCTTTTGAAGAAAGAACTTGGCGTACATCCATAAAAGATCCAGCTGGTGCAAGAGTTATGGCCAGCGTACCGTTAATTGCGTCATGTGTTTGGTGAATAGGATGAGAATCAACAAGAAGTTGAATCAGATCTTCAGCGATGAGGCTCGTTTCTGACTTAAGCTGGAGGTCCATATCACGCGTTTTCGCCTCCACGCAGTGTGTGCTTTTCTAACCTTACTTGCGTTTTACTTTTCAAGTTACATGCAACGCTTTTTATGCAGCAGCAGCACAAGTAAAAATAAAATTTAATTTGTCAAAATCAGCTGATTTGTTCGAACGCTGCTTGTGACGCTTACAAAAGTAGAAAGTAAACCTACTTTTCGCCTCAAGGCATCTACGCTTTTGTGTATGTAACTTACTACGTATAACTACACAGATTCTACTTTTTTGACAGCTGCGTGTGCTGCGAAAAAGCGAGTAACGCGTGGTGTGGACCTCCAGCTTTAAGGGGTGTGTAAACAAGCAGAATTGTCGTTTTTGGAGAGAACACAATTCTCATGAGACTCTTGAGCAGGGCTGCCAGATAAATTTGTGAGGAAATCGGCAATTTCCTAAGAAAAAATAAAAAAAATCGTCTTTTTTTCAAGAATTTTTGTTCGATATTTATAAAAAAAAAATTCAAACAAAAACGTAATTACTTCATACCCAGCTAACATTTTCAATCGTGTAAGAGATACTGGAACGTCTTTGGTTGATGATGATTGCATTTTTTCATCGAAGAAGATTCCTCACACGAAAAAACTGTAACACGACTGAGATTCTTCCATAGCACAGTGAAAGACGCTTCTTACATCGTGGGGGGAATCGTTTACGACGTTGGTAAAGATTATCTAACTAGTCGTTCATGTCAAGAATCGTATGAGACTCATGTAGATATACTCTTACAACTCGTGAAATGTTTGCCGTATTATTGTTAAAACTATGATTTATACAGAGAGTCGTAAAAGGTTCATTGAATGTTGGTTTGACGAAAGATAAACAAAGTGTAACATTTTTGTTTTTGTACTCTGAAAATAATAATTTAAAGATATTTAAGAATTGCATATTGCAGCCGTTTTCTAGTTTTTTAATAGAGCGGCTTTGCAATTGGAATTTTGACAGCTCGTTTAATAGTGAAGTTTGTCGCTATTGTTAATTTATAATGGCAATAACGCTATGTTTTGATCAATTTAGCGTTTTTATCACTATCTCTATTTGTATTTATAATTTGTGGGTTTTTTTAAACAAGAAAGCTATCACTACTGTTCTTGACACAACGTCGACGCCCTTTCTTAGGTGTGTCATATCACCGTCAGAGCTAAGGGAAAGAAAACGTTCCTCCTTCAGCTCTTGTTAAGGTACGGCTGTTAAACATTCCAAGATTAAAAACGAACGTTTTATTTATATTGTTTTATTCATACTTTGGAGACTGTAAAAACCGTCGGTTTTTAGAAAAAAAATCTGCAAATCGGTACTTTGCTAATTTCGGAACAAAAAATCGTCAAAATGATGTCAAATCTGGCAGCCCTACTCTTGATACTCCATTATATCCCGAATCACTGTTTGCTGTGGTTAACATACCGAAGGCATTATCGGCCTATTTGTCTTAAAATCCAAAACCGGTGGCAACATTAGCGAACGAGGACAAATGGTTCTCTCAAGACTGTGCAACATGCAATACAGCGCTTGGAATTTAAAATTATAGAATAACTTCTTCCTAAAACTAAAAATAGTTTTTAACTAAATTTAATTTTATAACAATATATAAAAAAGAGTAAAATAATGTTGGTCCTAAATAAGAAATAAATGAAAAAGTAGTGGTTACGTTGATATTACCAAATATACAACGTGACGCAAAAGTCATCAACCCATCGGAAGATGCAATAATTTGTGCTTATTGCGGTAAATGTCAGATTTGCTTTGATATTTGTAAACCCAGAAAAAATAAAATTGATTTTAATTACAAAATTTGTGATATTAATTAAAAAATTAATTAATTTGGCACCAGTAAAAAAAAATTATTGTGTCAATTAAATATTTTTTGATATTAACAACAATTTCTGCAGTAATTTTGTTGATTAAGTAAACGTTTAATTCACTTGATTGAATTTTGTAATTAAAATTTTAATAAAATTAAATTAATTGAAGAAAAATTGTCAAGTATTTTTTCTGTGAAGTTAACAGATATGTTTATTATGTACATCAATAAGCAGTGGAGCGTTATACTCTTCACGAACGCGGAGTAATTGTCTCGGAGACGAGGAAGAAAACTTGAACGACTAGGCCAATTTTGATCTCTCTGGGTACTTGAATTAGCCAAATTATCGATTCTGGGGAACCGAAAATTTGTGTCAAACACACAAAGAGCCATTACACTGGCTCAAAGTTGCTGCATTATGTGGTGCTTTTTCGAAATGTAACAGAGCCATGCTCAACTACCTTCATCTATATCAATTGGGTGAGTTGGGACTGGAGGAGAAAATGTGGTTTTAACAGGATGGAGCAACGGCGTATACTGCACGCCTAATAATTGTGATTCTGAGAACTGCATTTCCGGATCGCCTTATCTCTCGTTATGTTGATATGCCCTGGCCGGAAAGATCGCCAATTTAACCGTTCTATACTACTTTTTGAGGAGTTTTCTAAAATCACGAGTCTATGTCAACAAACCCTAGACTCTTGAAGTCGCTACAATAGAATATTCGTCAGAAGCGCGTGCAAGAGTAATGGGATCCTTAAGGTAATCAATTTTGTCGGCAGCCACTTGGCCTATATTATTCTATTCACTTAACGAAAAAGAAAAATTTTGACATCAAATAAACACAATCCGATCCAATCATTTATTTGAAAATTACATTTAAAGGTTAACTTTACACTATTGCACAAAACTTACGTTTTATGAGGAAAATACAACCCGGTCACGATAAGTTGTAATTGTTTTTTGAAATTTTTTAAACAATAATTATATTTGAGATGCATTTTCGCAGAAATACGTAAGACCTTTAAGAACATCGGCTGACAAGTTTTCGCTAATTCGTACTTCCCGGGTAAAAAAAAATGATTCTCAAAGAATTTTGCGAAGTACAAAATGGTGGGAACTATTTAATCTTAGGGAATTGGACTGTTTGTTTGACGGGTAATGTTGTGTTTTTAATAGAGCCGTTAAGTTTTCCATCAAACTTTGTTCAAAAAAATACAACTTTGAAAGTATTGAGTAACTACTTTTGAGCATTAAGTACTCAAAAACTAGTGGAGATACTCGGTACGCATCATGTAGTGCTTTGCCAGCACTATTAGCCATAAAACTTAAGCGCATTTTCAAACCCAGGGACGAATACTTTCGTTTACTTAGTTTGTTTATTTTATTTACACTAAACACATTATATTATCCGGTTGCATCTTTTGAATTTTATTTTAAGATTTCTTTAAAAAATCCTTAAAATCCTGTTTCCCTAATCTTACTTTAATACCTTGTGCAAAAAAAAAACCTACAAACTACCAGAGGCGTAAGTAGTATAATTTTTAATCAAGCCTCTTCATTATTCAGCAGATTTTTTAAAAGAAGCTGATTTAAAAAGCATCTTGCCTGCCTCAAGCTGTTTTCTATTTATAACATGCAACAGTATTTTTACTTCAAAGAAAGATGTTTCTATTTTGATGAAATTTTCTAAAAAAAAAAACGCTTTTTGTGCACTAATTTTGTGCAACAATCTTCAGCAAAACCTTTAAATGAAATAAAAAAAATTATAGGTTAAGTAATCTTATTTAATCCGTAATTTTAAAAGAAGATTAAACCAAATACAAACACTCTTAATATTTATACCTTCAGCGGTGAATACTTTTCCTTTTCTTCAAAAGGAAACTCTTTTCCATGGGATGTTTTGGCAACAATATGCCAACAAAACAAAAGCAGGAAAAACACGTCTTTTTTAAAAGACCTAAGGCAGATAAGAGAGATGTTTAATAAAATAAGGCCAGATTATTGGACAGAAAAACAAAAACAGAAACCGAAAGCAAACCAAATAAATTAATAAAAAGGGAGGATTTGTCATTGTTAAATAAAACCATGATTCTGAGGTTATGTCGTTTTAAAGGAGGAAGCACAAAAACTTCAGATGGATCTTGAAACAAGATAAGAAGACAAAGAAGGCGGAGAGCAACATCTTATCCACAGCATCACCATTCGATTTGAATTAAAATTTTGTTAGATCATAATTGGCCTACAAAATATGCTGATTTAAAGAAAAGATCTATCAAGAAAAATCTGGTCAGCTTAGGTATGATTAAATTTAGAACTTGCTTCCTAATTTGTTAAAAAAAAACGAAGGTTATTGTATGATAAAAAATCAGAAAAATCAGCTTTGATGGAAGTAAAATTCTCTATATTATTCTTTTATATCTTTTTCGAACGCTAAAATGGAAACTACATTTTTCTCTTTCAAGGATGACTAATGGACTATTTAAATCTTTAGCATAAATTGTTATAAAAATATTGGTGAGTTCCAAAACGTCAGTTGAAAAGCAACAATAAAAAGTCTTGCATTCTTAAATGCAACGGTGTAGAATTTAACAGTGTTATTTGCCCCAAGGTGCCCCCAAAAATTAAGCGATGCATACACAATAATACATTTATAACTCTTTGATACATTTAAGACTTCGACTTTAGGAATTTGTGGATCTCAGCCTTTCTTGGACATCAAAGGAACTTTGATCAAGGGCAAAAGCACATACAAAAAAAAAGAAAAATTAGCTGAAGAAATCGATAGGGAAATCTTTCTATCTTTTGGGAGTACGATCAATATCGTTTTAATGGTCATCAAGATAAGAATCATTATTACAATTGATTCGAATATATAATCACACACCCAACACGCATACAACAAAAGGAAATCATCTAAAACTGCTTCTTATTAGCTGGGCAGATTCATGAAGATATCGCTCTCTCTCTCTCTCTCTCTCTTTTGAAGAGTATACCATGATAGTTTCCATGGTCAACGAATAATCATTTCTTTCCAAAGCACGGGGAAGAATGGTAGACTACTACTTTTAGAGTACAATCGATTCGAATCTTTAATCCCGCCACTTTTAAAATACTATCACAACCCTTACACGCACACAAGAAAGAGAAATCACCTAAACCTGCTTTTTATGAGCTTCACAGATTATCGAAGAAATCTCATTTTCTCTCTTTTTTTGGAAACGCATCACATTACCTTTCCTATAGACTGATGAGAAAATAATCATTATATTTCTTTAAAATCCCAAGAAAAATATTCGACTTTTTTGAGAATTGATCCGAATCTACCATTTCAGCACTTTCAATCTTCTATAAAGGCACTATCATGGAATCTGCTACTGAGTTTTTATATTTATAACGGGTGTTTTATTAGACATAAATAACTTCGAATAGCGGTAACCGTAAAAGAATCTGTCATACAAAAACAAGCAAAATACTAATAAGAAACTTAATACTTTATTACAACGCGAAAAAATCAATGTCTTGTACGGTTAACATGGTTAACTTGAAGGCGTCATCGGCTCATTTGCCTTTAAATCCGAAACCGATGCCAATATTACCGTGAATGCCGAATGCAAAGGTTTCGTAATTTTCTTATATTCCTCATTTCATTGCAAATTATTTGGAGGATAAATGGTTCCAACAAGAGAGCGCAACATGATATGCAGCGCGTGAAACCATCACATTGTGAAGCCAAACGCTCGGTGGCCGAATTGTCTCAAGAAATTGGCCTGTGAATTGGCTACCTCGTTCGTTTGATTTGACACCTTTGGACGCCTTTTTGTGGGGGAACGCCAAATTCCTTTGATCATTTAAAAGCCATCATTCGCCGCACTATTGATGAAATAAGATCAGGTATGCTCGACAGGATGGCCTTATACAAGACATTATTTTTAAACATCAAATGCTATCAAATTTGTGATCTAATGAGCGAACATTGTGGGTATTTCATTGAATTTTTGTTTGTTTTTTATTTTAAAGAAATGTTTTATGCACCTTAAAAGTAAAAAAGTTATATGCCCCTTAAAACTCCCCGTTTATCTTTAGGCGTTTCAATCTCGGGGAAAGTAACAGACTTCCAGATACCCCAAGCTCATTATTAGAAGATATTTAATAGAAGGCGAAGAATTGAGGTTTAATATGGCACCACCAAAACAAGTAGCCTCGAAATGGGCAATTTTAGTAGGAAGTGAATTAATAGCGTAAGGAATTGACGTTAGAACTTTCCGACTTACTAATAAGTATCTCTATTCAACAGAAAATTATTTTTCAGTCGAGTTAAGATCAATCTTATGCAAGGGATTAAGTGCATTACACTGATAATCATGTGCAACGATTTTGTTGGTGCTCGCATTCGGAAGAAATCTTAGACACATCGTAATAAACTTCCCAGCTATCGCGGAATCGTTACAGATAATAAGTTAAGCTCTTAGAATAAATATTACAAGGCGGGCTGAGGAGTGCAACAGGTAGCTATTTTATTCTCTAAAAAAGCTTTTGACTGTTAACCCCGAAAATCTTTCAAAAGCTTGGCATTGCTTTTATTCCTCTAAGTATAATTATAATACAATTATTATTGTTTTGAGGGCAGTTCTTAAGAAGAGGACTTGCCAAGGAATAGTAGCAAGAGGTATTACAAATTAACCCTTATAGTATACCGTCAGATGAGTAAGATATTCTCCCAAATACATATCACATTACTTTATCACAGCTGTCAGCCAAAATTTTCCTATCTAATATTGCAAAATGTTTGATACGACTTTTTGCAATTACAATACAGATTTCCTGTTCTGACGCGCAATTATCACTGCGTTGATACCAAGTCAGGAAATGGTAGTAGTATTTAAAACAATTTTTAATCATCATTAATAACCATCATTTAAGTCAACATCTTTCATTCCATTAACACCATCTTAACTTTTTTTCTTATGCTAATCCCGCGAAGCTCTGCGCTTGTCTGCAGAACACTAGAGTCTATGGCGGGAGGCAAACCCGCAACCCCCACACTGACAGACTAGCTTCACTACAGGGGCACTGTGTGTGCATTGGAATGAAGACTTAGGCCCTAATTTTGTAAAACGCAACCCAACGCCAAAAATAACATTAAAAGCAAAAACAATGTCAAAAATTTGTCATAATTTTGTTGCTGCTTTCTATAGAAATTCATACTGCGTTTTAAAATTTTCAACGCCACAAGATATGCAGCGTGGAAAACGACAACAAAATAATGAAATATCTTTTATTTTGTTTTTGCTTTCAATGTAATTTGTGGCGTTTCGGTTCCGTTTTACCGAATTAGAGCCGTAATTTAAATATTTTGCAGCGAGTTTTTAGTACTAATGCAGTGCTTTCCAGGCTAAAATCATTGCGTTCAAAATGGTTGTACATTTACTAAGATATGAGTTTGTTTCTTTAACAGAATAATAACCAAATGGCCGTGCTTACTTTACGGTATTAATGTCTTTCTCTAATGAAAACAAAATCAGTCACTGACAGTCCATTATTTTCTAAAGGAATTAACCGTGAAGTTTTGTATTGAAATCATTGAGGTCACAGGACTCAGAATATGGCTTAGTGATGTGAAATAAAATGGTTATAGAGAAAAATTTACTAAATACTTCTTGATTTGCTAACTAGAAAAAAAAACTCTTTATTGCAATTTTCAACTAAATTTTATTATTTTTTTCATCCTACAGCATAAACTAAATAAATCCTTTCACCTCAAACAATAAATAGCTGTAATTACTCTTTCCTGTCAGTTTTTTAATTGCGACAATTTAAGCGTAAAACTGTATTTAATTTTATAATTATGTAAATAGTACTTAGTAAATTAATAATAATTAAATCTCCACATTTATTGTAAATTATTAATTATAAATTTCGACAGATTTATGAAAAATATTTAATAACTAATAATTTTGTAATTTTGTAATTTCCAAAAGGCCATCTTGACTAAAATAAATCACTACTACACTTCTTCGATTATTACAAAATTAGTGAAATAAAAAATGCAAAGAAAGGAAAGAATATATCAAATGCAAGTGTATGTAAGTCGTGCCTATCCATGCAAGTGAGAATTGTGCAGAAAAAAAATTACTGTGTTTTTTTTAATTTCCTAAGCTAAACCCGCGATTTTTGCATATGCAAAAAAATCGATGTGCATATCAAACTAGGAAACATTCATTCATAGTCATACAATATTCTCAGTTTTATTAAATCACTTTTGATCAGAGGCCGGCAAACACACTAGATTAAAGTGCACGCGAAGTAGTTTTGCCGAGATCTACATTTAAAAAGGGTTTTCAGCCATTCCAACTAATTCTTACGGTTTTTGGCATGCTAAAACCGAATATAATCTCTCCCATTACGTCACATTTATCAAATAACGGTACATTTGCGTTTTTCGCTGTATTCTTCTCTTTTAGCCGCCATCCATCTTATTAAAGATGAAGAATTTGTAAAAGTGATACAAATATGCATTTGTACACCCAGACAAAAAACATGTTTAAATATGGTCACCTCTTACAAAGCTGTTTTTAAAGAAACAAATTATGTTTAATTTAACCATTTTACTGTCACCGACATTGCCTCCGACCATGTTATGGTTAAAAATAACTCAAATATGTTTAACACTTATAATAGAGTGGTTGGTTTTCAGCCATAGCATGTTGCTCTTGGAAAACCTTTCTATTGCCTGGAAAAATACAAAATATGTTAAAAATTGCAAATTTGCGTAAAATATCCAATAAAATGCAAATTTTTTGCAATCTTTACTATAAATTGAAAAATTGTTGAACATAATAAGTAATCACGTATTCTTTAACTCCATCTCAGATATTAAAAATATTGGTTAAGATACATAAAAAGTATTTGTTTATAATTTTACTTTAAAAGCTTTTTTTAAAAAATCTTTATATTATCCCAAGCACAAATCACTTTATTTAACCTATAAACTCCTGACCGAATTGTAGCATGAATTAAAATTTAAAAAAAAAATTATTTTTAAACAAATGCAATATTTTTTCAAACCCAACCTTTTGCATGAATACACTAAAATGTTATGTTTTAAATTAAATTAAAATAATTTTAAGCTCATTGATATTGGCATTTAAATTCCTAAATATTAGACTGCACCCTATTTAAGGAAAAAAGTGCTTTTTAAATATCTATATGTATAAAAACGTTTGTGCCGTTTATGTGCTCCTAAAACTCAAACTTTATTAAACAAAAAAAAGTTTTCTGATAAAATTTTTTTTTTATTGTTTACTTAGAAAATCCTGAGCAGTGTCGGGACCAAACAACTATTAAATATATATAGTGCAACCGATATTATTTCTTTGAAATATATCTCCTTCACTTTCTTCATTTACTCTTGACAGAGCATAGTGACTTAACCTTCATTATTCAATAAACATGGTATTACAAACAAAAAAAAAACGATTAATTTTAAAAGGATACCCAGCGGAAACAAGAATGAGTAAAGAGGCCTAATAGAAGGCCTTATTTAGGTGACACAAGTTCTCCTCGCCGCATTCCATACTTATTTATTTTTTACACAGGTTGTCTTTGGGAGCAAGCCCTTACACACTCCCTTTAATAACAACTTCGTTCCCTTCCCAAAGAAGGGAGTAAGGATGGTCACTAAAAAAACTACACAACTTCCTTGAATCCTTCTTAAGAAGGGAGTAACGAATGTGTACGGAATATTTTGGTAGGTCTTTCAAAAAGAAATGTATACCTTCTCTAAGGCATACTTCTGAAAGTAAGGATGTCTTTTAGAAAGGAGTATAGAGGCCTTCAAAAAAGCCTGCCACTTGCGTTCCTTTCAATATTTACCGCTGGACTATTAAGTATAGAAAAAATGATATACTGTTAAAATAATAAAATGAAATAAACGCCTTTAAATATAAGGTAGACTACTAGTTGTTATCCATTCTTGTCTATTATATAAAAATGTCCAAAACATCCCAAAAATGTATCCAATGTAATTACGTTGGTACGTTGAGTTCTCGAACCTTTCAAAATTACGTTGGAACGTTGAGTTCTCGAACATTTCTATCATTTTCTGTACATTTCAAATTTCTGCCTTTGCCTGGAACAAAGCCACTATGCTCTTTGGCCATTTCTGGACCAATGAATGGCTTTAGACGATTATGTATGATGTGCAACATAATTATTTTGCCCATATGTGGTATGTAGTTGGCTCAATTCATAGGAGTTTCCTTTTTGTAATTTGGAAAATATCAAAGAATTCCATATTTGGTTGCATAAACTATGGATGGGCTATTTCTCCCATAGCTTTGATAATTCCAGCTATAATCATATTAACTCCAGTTGATTTGTTGTTTTTTAGTCTAGAAATCGCCAGCTCAACCTCTGATCAAAGTATCCAAGATTTGGGTTCTGTATCTCCAGCTTCATCTCGTTTGCCGTCGAATTGTATTGTATATTGTTGCCCTAATTAAATAATTTTGCACATATTATTTTTAAAGCCACATTTATATAATATTTGTATGTGTTTATGCCTTAAGTGCGTATGCATTAGAAATTGACATTGTGTTTGTTTGTCGTGTTAATTAAAATCCATTAAATACAAGTTTAATCCATTTGTACTTGAACAAATGTTTTGCGGCATGGCAGAAAACTAACTACAAATGTTTCTTGCGGTATTCCATCTAGTACAATATTTTATATAGCAGGTATGGGTAATTTAATCTAAATGGAACTGAGCGCAAAACAAAAAAAAACAATTAATGATTTGAACCTTGAACCTTGAAACATCCTCCAAATGCATCAACTCTTAGAAGTGAAGCTTCAATGGCAAATCTTTTCGTACCTCGAGTACCTTTTTGAATTTCATTATGCATTATGCGGTGATGTTGGTCGCCATAATCGACCAAGGAATTTGGAAGATTGTAAAGAATGTGACTGGGAGCGTGACAGATGTGGTCAGGTCTGTGCATTGTCGCAACGTGCGCACTATGGGTTTTGTTAGTGAAAGTGTGGCGGATAATCCAATTTTGTCGATTCCATAGTTCTCAGCAATGGCCGTATAATAACCGAATTTGTTTGGCTTGCAATTAAAGACCATGTACTGGGCCGATATATGGTTTCAACAAGATGGTGCCATGAGACAAACAACATGGCCGACTTAGCTTTGAGGCATGGGAGGTTCATAGAACGTGTAATTTTAAGTTTTGGCGACGTCCGTTGGGCTATTTGCGTAGACAAAGGCCGTGTCTACGCAGATAATCCCCCAAAGTTGTAGTATTGAAAGACCGACATTCGTCAAGTTATCGCGAATTACCACAGGTATAAGAAAAAAAGTGGTAGAAAAGCACCTTAAAAATCACATTAAATTGCGTACGTCGAAGCATTTTAATGAAATAAAAGTTAGATAGAAGTCATAGTTTTATGAGTGGTTTATTTAACTTAACTTTTGAAACCGAAAAATGGATAACCCGTTACATAAAAAGTAGCTACTTTAATCATTGTTTTAGGATTTAAAACACATTAATTAATTTTGACGACAAAAAAGTTTCGTGAGTTTTAAAACTACAAATAAACGCATATAAATAACAGATTAATAATGGCAAAAAGATTTTAAAGTTAAATACAAATTAAAATTTATTATTAAAAATAATTACATTTCCACATAAAGAGCTTAAGATATTTAGAGTTTGAGATTTCCGTTCAATTTTGAACTTATTAAAAAACTTGTTTGGAATTATACACAAAGTGAGCCTAAGATAATGATTTTAGGATATTTACGATTGCATGATGAAAGCAGCAGACACTTTTGATTGAAATAACTAAGAAGAATGAAAAAAAGCGCTAAAACAATTTAATGTTTTTGTTAGTTTAGTTAGAAACAAAGAGAGCAATTAGAAAATTGTTTACAGTGTACCTACATTGTTTTTGATTTGGCAGCATGTTATTCTTAATTTGAAAATGGGGTGATATTGATTTGACAACGGGTTCTTTTTTTTTACATTTTTGTTCTTAATTTGACAATATTTCATTTTTAATTTGACAACGTGTGGTACTTTTAACATCTTAATTGTTGATTTAACAACGTTGTATTATAAAGATGTTGTCGAAAATATTAACAATTGATTGTTGCCGTTTTCAAGCCATCTGTTAACGATTTAAAAATTAGTATATTTTCTCGCTGTAAAATTTTTGTTTTTCAATTTAACTAAGAAAGTCGTTCGAATTTATTTTCAAAATACATACATTAAAATTGGAAAATGTTTTTGTTTAAAAACATAATACGCTGTGAAATAAACAGGAAGATTTGTTTGATTGGGTTCTAAAAAATTGCGTTGGCAATGGATTTACCAATTGTTATATTCCGCCAGGACGGTTGATGTTCGGCTTTCGGTAAAATTTGCTGAAGTTTGTAAAAAAAGTTTAAGTGACCGAATCTTTGAAACCCTCCACCGACTGTTAGAATTTTTGAAGAGTGTGCTTTATAATTTATCGTCCGATCTTCACGGAATTCGACAATGTGATTTCAAGTCCTATAATGCTATTACTGACCAAATATTATTTAAATAGCATTATTTGTTACGGTTATGCGCGTACTAAAATGTTTTCCGAAAGTGGGATTTATATGGCGCTACGGATAGGCAGACAGACAAGACCAAATCGACTTGGAATTACTCAAGGACCCAAAATATATATATGTACACTAAATGGGATCCCTAATGAATATAAAAAAACTTTCCCGGTGGGTAGTTAAAGTACAAATTGTTTCTCTTTTTAATAAAAGAAAGGGACACTCACTGTTTATTGTTGTTGTTTTTGTTTAAGCTTTGATAGTGTTACAAGTAAAACTGGTGATTATAATTCTTATTAGCTTAACAGTTTTATTTGTATAATATCTTGAGTTTTTCTAAAACCTTTGGATGAAGTTTTCTTATCATTTGGCCTAAGCAACGAGTGAAATGCGCATAGGAATAGCTTATCCCATAAACAATAAATTTCAGTTGTTCAATAATATAAATTGCGAATTAAGCACATGTTAATAAATTTTTGACTCCCAAGAAAAACTTTGATTAAGTTTGGTTTAGTTCGAGTGCGCTTTAAGTTTTGTTTCGCAGTTCGGGTTCGGGACAGTACTAGTTTTTTAAATATTTTATTTTTAAACTGCCCGGAAACTTAAAGTGCGTTTAACTTTATTTTATGCTTAACTAAAAAAAATTTAAGGTTTTTTTCTCTATTTAAAAAAAAGAAAGTTCGGTTTATTCCGAGTTCGCTTTAAGGTTGGTTGCGACCATAACAAACTAACGTATGTAGTTCAGGTTCGGGATCCTACTAATTTTGTAAATATTTTTTTATTTGAAACTGCCCGGAAACTTAAAGTGTGTTGAACTTTATTTTACGCTTTACTAGAAAAAATTAACATACAAAAAATAGTTTCCTAACGTGTATGGTTTAAATTAAATTCAATCTTAATTTAATATATTACTTCCGTTTAAGTAACAAAAAAAAAATCCCCAACTCCAGGCTCTAAAGTATGCGTGTATAAATTACATTTCATTCCATATTAAAAAATAAAAAAAAATTACGTCAAACTAACACATGAGTCCAGCTATCAGGATATGTGACATTTTGACAAGCTACAAACATATAAATAACACAGAAAAACTAATTTAAAGAACTTTACATTATCATACACTTTGGGGAATAACAGGTGGACTTTACATTCCAAAAACAAACAAAAATTATTTATGAACAAAATTGTAACAAACCACAAAAGAACAAGAGCCATGTAAAACAGACATAAAAAGCATACAAATTGATTTCTAATTAGTTGCGGAGTAACAGCCCACAAAAACCATACCAGACATACAACCCCAAAAATGATGACAGCAACTGAATTTTAGGTATAAAGTCAGAATATTTAGTAGATGTTTGGGAAAAAAATTACTTGAAAAAAATATTCAAATTCAAAGATGAAATTTGAGATTTTATCGTAGGAGCAAACCAAGCAACACAGCCTGATGTCGCACGTCGTCAACACATTATTTTTTCTAGAATATTATATATGTTGTTTTTTTTCTTTTTGTAATCATATATTTTCTAAGGGAGGGCTGGAGTAATTGAAAATAAAATTCTCTTACCAGTAGCAAATGGGAGCATACAATCAAACTATGTTCTTAAAACAAGGTTTAAAGATGATGTACAAGAGTTTTTGTTTTTTTTTTGAGCCATATGTAGCCATACTTTCCAACAGAAATTTTTTTCTTCACATCCAGCAATATTTTCCCTTAAATAGATTGTATTACACTTACTTACTCGTTTATATAGTTTTTAAAAGGACATTAGCAAAAAAACTAAAAATGTGTCACATGTGATGAATGTTTGTGTTAATACTCTTTAAATACTTGTAGGAGTACGTGTATAGATTGTTAAAACATGGAGCTAAATTTTAAGTTAAATGAGGAAAAAAAATCCTAAAAAAATTCATATTTAGTTCTTCAATATTCCTTATAATCTATTAACAACAGCTGGTTCTTATTAGATGTTTAAAGGTACATGGTTTTTCTTCTTTGGTTGCTACTTAAAAGATCATTTTTAATTAACGGTATTAAAGTTTGAACAGCAGATGAGGTTACAATTATGGGTTTTTTTTCTTCAGGTAGATTAAAATGTAAGAAAAAAAAATAGTAGCAACAAAGTTTTGTGACATGTGTCAAAATAAGTAAAAAGAAAAGTTTAAAAAAAAAATTAAGTAAAACTTTAAAAACTCTAATACCTTAGTAATATCATCGAAGTTTGTGGCGGAGTGCCGGGGGAGGCTACAGGATCTTGGACGAGAAACAGAGTAGCGCTCTGCTGGGTGCCGGGGTACTCCGAGGTGGTCCCCAGTAATAATAGGGCTGATGAGCTGACAAAGGCTGGTTCCAACGCCCGGATGATGGGTCCCGAACCCTTCTGTGGGTTGAGTTGGGCCAAGGTCCAGTCCCTCATGGGGGACTGGGCTCTGGGGGAGCATATGAGATACTGGGTATCGCTTCCGGGAATACGCCAGGCAAGGGAATTCATCTCTCCCGGAAAGGTAACGATGACGAATGGTCTCGGCAGACGGGAACTGCAACTGTTGGCGGCTTACCTGACTGATCACAACACGACCAAATACCACCTGTATCGGATGGGCCTGGCAGAGGATTAGGAACGCAGACTGTGTCTGGACGCAGACGAGTCGACGAAGCATATACTGCGTGACTGCCCGGCGCTGGCATGGGCATTTGGGGCATAGCACAGTGGGTGAGTCCCAAATCGGTGCTATGTCGGCAAAAGACCTGGTTGGATTCCTTTGGCAGGCAGGGGTATTTTGGCCAACTAAAGGGCAGTGGGTACAATAGACCTAACCTGGTTGCGTTACCTGTCGCTATGGGGGAAAACCTCCCCGCTTTATCGAAAAAAAATATTTTAGTAATAACTTAACCAATAAGCTTCGCGCAACCATCATTAAAATAATATTAGTACAACATTTTCAATACAAATCTTGTGAATTGATAACTATTTGTAACAAATTTAGATACTTTTACTGCTACAGTTTTTCAGATACATATGTATGTTTGTACATATTAAAATCTTTAGTGCCTTTGTATGGTAGGAGCCACGCCCACTACATATTTAAACCAAATATGGAAACCGCAAGTGTTACCGATCTGCAGATGTGTGAACAGAAATCTATACTGTCTCTGTATTGAAGGTGCCACGCCAACTTCATCAATCTATCCCACCTTTAGGCACATGTTGTGTATTGATTACCAAACAATTTTACGAAATTCAAAACTTGTACCGTTATCGTTTTCCAGATTAACATAAATCTATATTCTGTATATATCGTAGGTTCCCCAGCCACTTTATAAAACAGAAAAAAATGTGAATGCATTTAGGTGGGTCACTGATGTATGAGAAAAATTAAATAAATATTCTCGAATCATATAAGACTTACAGAAAATCTAGATCCCACTGCGATAACATCAAAATATAATTTGCTAAATGTTAAATTATATAACGATTATTTGATTAATATTAAATATATATGGGTACTGAGCAGTGTTACCATTTTGGTTATTTTTAACCAGGCACCGTAAATAGCAGTTATCCGGAAAATTTAAACATAAAAACTATCAAAAGATTCGTAAGGCGAGCTCTTTCAGAATCTGTGGTGATCTTAAAAAATATTTAACTCATTTTAGGAGTTTATTTTTTCCGTCTAAATATTGGGTTCTATCTGGTTTAATGTAATATGTATGTGAAAAAGAAAAAAGGGGCTTAATTTTGAGGCGTGGCATAAAAGTGAGTATATTTTAAGGTTAACATAAATACTTAGTTTTACAAGGAATTTCTTGGCACGTTTAAAAAATTTTACATTTCGAGGAAGCATCCGAGATGGCATAAGTGGCGCCCAGAATTTGAGGTCAAATTGAAAAGTCACCGAAGGCAAAAATTAAGCCTCCGTTAAGCCATGAACAACATTGTGCGATATGATAAGATCGGACTTTAAATGGCAGCGCTATATATTAAACACCAAAAGTGCTGTATTTTGGGGCGTGGCAAATTTTTTCCTGTTTTAGAAACTTCACTGTCATATCTTTCATTCTAGGGGGTGACTGCCACAACTTTTTTTTCGACCCACCCTAATGTGTATTATCAACTTTTTCATATATTATATACGAGACAAAGAAAAATAAGCGTAAATAATAAAAGTAGAGAAAATATATAAAAAATGTGTAAAATCCCCAAAAAAAATCTCAAGTTCCAAAATGGCTTTCTTTGTCCTTTTTGGTCGCTTAATTAAAATTGTTATTGAAAATCATTCATTCTTGACTGACCTGAGATTCGAACCCAGGCGGCTGGTTACCATGACATGTTTCGATCACAACCACTTGATCTCCTCAGATGGATTTGCCGTCTTACACTCGCAGCCATCGACGACTGCTGACGTCAATAGTCAAACATCAATCCTTAAACCAAATTGTATTTTAACCTTTGGAAGATCGAAATTTGCTTTTTTGAATGATTATCCATTTAAATTGATTTCACATGTTTTTCCTACCTTCTGTTTTTTTCGTATTTATGTCAAGAATTCTTCTTGAAGTCCAAAGTACATTTTTTTGTTTTTTCATTTTGTCTCTCTTTTTCTTGTTGACTTTTTTCAGCACAACTTGAAGGACAAATGTACACATAGAGCTCGTGCCTTAGCTTTAACAATAATTAGAATTGTGATTATTTTGTTGAACTATTTATGGTTTTCAATCCAAATTTTTAATATTTTAAATAAAAATTATTTATTTATTTTATTTTATTAAAATCAATGACAAGTTATTTAACAAGCAAAATATAAAATAATAATAAATATGATATTCTAGGGTTAAAGAATAAATGCTTGTAAGCCACTTTTGTCTATAGTTAGTGTTAAACTAACTTCCGAAATATACTAAATACTCAGATAAAATATAAACAAATAATAGTATTGTAAATACATTTACAACAAAATACTTGAATTATTAATTAGAATCGATCCTTAACTCCCATGTAACAACCTCTCCTAAAAGGGACTGCCACTTCCCAAAATTCCTTAACAAAACTAGTTATATTCTTTTAAGCGGAAATCTAAATTTCTCAAAGTATGTACAAAGTGGTGCAAATTTCATCAAAAGCTCAGTACACGTCAAAGCGCGTGTTGTACTTGTTTATATTAAACGACTGTCTTAAGACTTTACAGTTCGCAATATTTGGAAACAAGAATAGACATCCCGATTTCATAGTATGGTTCTATTATCTGGGTTCCTGAAATTAATGAACACATAGAACGAATCGAATATGTTTAGAAACAGTTCTCCTTATTCTGCCTGAAAAGCTCTTTCAATCGTTTACAACGAGGTTATTATTAATGGGGCTACAAAAAAGCCGAAGAACTTTAATAAATATGGCTTTTTTGATTAATTGTATTGATGGTAATGTCCTCTCCGTTTTCCGCGGAATAATTGTCTCGACGACGAGTAAGCAAACTTTTCATCGAAAATCATCATGAGATACGAGGTATATTTCAAACTCCGTAGATACGTGAATAAACTTAATTAAAACACGAAAGCCATTACAACTGCTCAAAGTTTACTAGGGAAAATGGAACTAGCACCAAACTTGTCACGTGACAGTTCTAAAGTGGTAGGGAGCGATTCTAGTTCTTATCTTTTTTATGAAGGGGACTTGCCACTTTAACATGGCGATGTCCAAGGACGAGGTTAATGTTGCATGTCACTGAAGTAACCTTAATGGAGATGGCATCAGCCCGCAACAATTCCAGTTCAATGACTGGTTTTGTGTCAATTACCTTTCTTCTAGAGTAGCTATACTTTATCACCGGTACAGCGATAGCTCTAGTTTCCACCTATCATAATTCGGCCCATTTTACTACATTATTCTGTTCACTTGTCACAGGATTACTAGTGCTTTAAGAACATTTGACATACATTTTCTGCAGGGTTATTATATTGTACGGTGTTTACGCAAGAAACGCCATCCGGCCTCTTTTTTTAAACCCGCGGGCAAAACGACTACTGTGAACGGTGAGTGTCACAGAGTCATCCTAAACGACTTTCTCTTAGCTCAACTGAACGAATTGGAACTAAAGAGCATGTGGTTCCAATAGGACAGAGCAACGGTGTAAACTGCACGACCTGTAACCGAAATTCTGAGGGCTGCATTTCCGGGTCACCTAGTCCCTTCCTATAAATATTCCCGATTTAACCATTTTAAAGTTCTCTTTGTAGGGTTTTTTGAAGTTGCTGTCTAAGTCCTCAAAGGGAATATCCGGCAGGAATGGCAAGAGCAATGGAAAATTCATAAATTGGATCCGTCATCAAATAATCTAAAAGTAAACCAAAGTTTTTCATTTATTAAAAAAAAAACAATTAAAAAATATCGGGTGACACATTTTGCGCCACTCTTGAGTAGTGCTTACGCTTGAAGTGGGCTTGAAGTGGAATTGTTAAGAAACATTTTTAAGCAACGCCCGTATGTCTGCTGAAATCACGCTTATTTCTTAACGTCCCAACAGAAAAGAATGATAAAAGCATTAATTTATGTCTAGTTCTTCTAGGCAGCTTTGGAATAAAGTACAGTAAAACCCGTTTAGTAGGAAAATAGTTATGGGCCAAACTGTGTACAAACCTCCCTTTATTTAAATCAAGAAACAAAATTTCCACTCACTAAGAGAAACCCCCTGTTTTATTTACTTCTACTATTATTTTTTATATGAAATACAAAGTTTCTTTCTAAAGGAAATTGAAGTATTTAAATATCCGCTTTTTAATGCTTCGAATTCTATACTAATCAAAACCTTTTCACCTTAAACTTAATTGACTTTTAGGTTGCCATCCCTTCGGCACTTTATTCTAGATACAATTCTTGATTTAAATATTTAACTTAAAGCATAAAAACAATACGCTCACGGCTTCTAATTGTTGTCCTCAATAAATATTTTAAATTTAATTTTCCCAAAAAAATTGCTTAGTAACTTTAAACCTCCAGTAATCGGGTCATTTAAATTCCAAAAAAGAAATGTTGCATGATTTAATAAAAAAGAAAACAAACAACACATATTTCTAGATACACAGATGTATTTGTATAAATGTGTGCCCAATAGAAGGCCTTATTTATCAGACACAAGCTCTCCTCGCCGCAAACCATTCTTATTTATTTTTTTTCAGAGGCTTTCATTGGGTGCGAGCCCTTCCACACTCTCTTCTTCTTACAGGAAATCTAAAGAGCTTTTAGAAAAGGAGTTTTAAGAGGGCTTATAAAAATGTCTTTAAGCAACTCTATCAAACATTACTTTTTTAGACTTTCTCTTCTAGAAGGCATATTTCTGAAGGCAGGATAGCATGAGAAGCCAATCTTTTCGAAAGGAGTATAGAGACCTTCAAAAAGGCCTATCATGTTCAGTCCTTTAAATATTAACCGCTGGATAAAATATTTACTTAAACAAAGATAAAATTAAATAAATAAAATTAATATCTATATGGTAATATTTTTCTGAACTAAATATTTATGTGTTCGTGTTTGTGGATGCAAATAAACAAATTGACAGAACACAAGATAATACAAATTTACAAATAAGGGACAAACATACATACATAAATGTTTCCTTATACAATATATTTATATGCATACAAATGTACATATATTTTTACGTAGCTGTTTATATATTTACAAATCACATGCAAAAATTGTCAACATTATACACATCCTTTTAACATTTTATTTTTATTATTTTGTTTTTTTAAACAAAAACCACCAGAGGCATTTTTAAACACATCCCACTAGTGTCACACACACATGCATGCTCACATATTTACACACATATTCTCTTATACAACAATCATCACCATCACCGTAAAACGGAAGGAAACTTTTTAACAGGGTTTGGCAAACGGAACAAATAAAACTAAAGGTGTACTATTATGTGAATGGGTGTTTTGTGTGTGTTTGTGTTTTTGGGATAGTGTGTTTTCTTCCGTTTAAGGAGTGTATTTTAGATTTGATTTTCTTTTTTTTTCGTTTTCCGTTTTTTCCTTCTTATTTTGTTTCAGTAAGTGTTGAATATGTTTAGTTAAAAGTACTAAAATTGGAACGATACAGAGAAGATTAGCATGGCCCCTGCGCAAGGATGACACGCAAAATCGTGAAGCGTTCCACATTTTTCAAAATTAGCCGAATTGATAATTTCATCATACACCTTATTAGAGAGCATATTAGATCTTGCTGTGATCGTTATGAAAATAATCTAATAATGGCTCCCTATTATGCCAACGACGAATATATATCCAAAACACTACAAAATGGTTATGTTCCTCCTGAAGCATTTGTGTACCTCGATAAGAACAGTTTTATACAGAACTACACAGGCGTCCCTATATTTTTTCATATATATAGAAGAGCAAATATTAAGGCTATCACTAGCAAGCAACTGACAGCTGAGAACAGTAGATTCGATACAAACTTTTTTCGTGAGGATAAGAACATATTTCCAAATTTAAATATTAGTAAATACTGGTGGCTTAGTCAAATACAGTAATTTCTTCTTTTATTTCCTGACTTTTCCTTTTATTATAATAATTATTATTGTAATGTTTTTTGAATAATTTTTCATTACGAAACATATGTTATTAAAAAACAGATATAACCTTGTATATATTTTGTATAACAATCATAATTAGTTTTAAAAAATGCATATATTGTATTTTATACCTATATATATTATACTAGAGAGCTCGTTTATGGGACAGTGTATAGTTTAATGCTATTTATACTATTACTTTGTTTATTTGTAGTAATTATTATACAAATTTTCTTTAAATAAACGTTGGTAAAAAAAAAAAAAAAAAAAAAAAAAAGTTGCAAAACAGTTATGTATTTGTAAGTTGACAAAAATAACCTTTTACTAAAAGAGAATTTTCACAGTTGAAAAATTTAACGGGTATTGAAATGCTTATAGAAAAATTTACTCAATAAAGCTTAGATCAGGTGCACTGTGCAAAAAGTAATTAGATAACTGCATTACAAGTTTACATGCAAATGATTTACTGATTTCCCCTACGCTACCACATTTGGCAAGCAAAAACCTACATGTAAAAAAAGGTGTCCTTCCTCTGCCAAGACATAGAATATCGATATAGATAAAAAATTCTATTTAAATTGTATTGTAATTTCGTCCGATATCGAATGACGTAATTTGGCCCCAGTGTTCGAAAATAAACACTTAACATTGCTCCTTAGGGTTCGGTTCGGTATATTTGTGGAAATTCGGCCAAGGAATAGTTAGTTTTAGAAAATATCAAGAACTAACTGTGATGAATTATAATAGAAGTCGTCTTTGATAAATCGACTTATGCCTCATTTAGACTATGCAATTAACGCCGAGTTGTTTTTCTATTTTTTTTCAAGCAGTTGCTACGAATCTCTTTTCGCATTAACATTTAAATTTTTTTCAAGCATTTATTCAACTTTTTCAACCCCGTTTTCTTCCCTACACCTCTTGCTAACAAACAAAAGTTGCATGCGAAAGTTGCGGCGTTAATTTCATAATGTAAATATGATCTTAGAGAATTCTTCTCAGTTGTAGCATATAACGTGAAAGAAGGCTCTTCATTGAAATGCCTTTAAGTTCTAGCATGCATAATTGAGGTTCTTTGCCGTTGATGTCCCGAATTAATTCATCATTTAGCTCTTAAATTGTTGCTGGCTTATCGAAGTACACTTTTCTTTCAATTAACCCCAATGAAAGAAGTCTAACGGTGTCAAATCACATTGTCTTTTAGCCCAATTAACATCGTCACTACGTGAGATACAACAGCCATTTAATTTGTCGCGCACATCCACATCCATATCTTTTAATTCGGGCCATAAAAAGTTCGTTTTCATCTTACGATAGCAAACACCGTTCACAGTAACTGCCTGATCGGCCTCATTTTGGAAAAAATCGGGCCGTAAACTGCACCATAAACCGCACCAAACAGTCACTATTTGTGGGTGCATTGGTTTTTCGACAATCACTATTGGATTCATTTGCCCAAATGCGGCAATTCCGCTTATTGATGAATCCAGTGAGGTGAAAATGTGCTTTATAACTGAAGATGATTTTCTTCGAAAATTTATCATCCAGTGTTGCCATTTCTTGCCACCATTCCGACCATTGACGCCATTTGGAATGGTCACGAGGCTTTAGTTCTTGAGTCAATTGCACCTTGTAAGCGTGTAAATGCAAGTCTTTATGCATAAGGTTCATCAACGACCAGCGTGAGAGGTGCCCTTGTTGGGCACGACGGCGAGTTGAGGTTGACGGCTCTGCAGCCACACTTTCGCGAACAGTAGCAATATTTTCTGCAGTACGAGCATGTACTGGTGTTTCCACATCTCGTACCGATTTTTCCGATTGTAAGCACATTTGGACGATATGCACTTTGATTTGAATGCCCATTTGCATAATAAGCCTAAAAAACTTCAAAGCTAGTCTGTCAAATGAAATGCAGCAAAAAACTTGACGTTTACGCGTGGTGCACATTTAACATCGGCTCTTAAAATTTAACCACCCTTTATATTTATATTTTTCACATCAAATACAAATTTAATATATTTTGGCATTCTAGAAATTTTCACTACTTTTTATTTTTTTTTTTTTTAAATTTTTTTATAATTAAAACAAAACAAGATTTTATTTTACATTCACATGGGTATATTAAAACTAATTATTGTTTTTTCCCCCTCTAGTAGTGAAATAAACTTAAAGCCAATTGGGGTATTCACAAGGTGTGCTATCATGTTATATTGTCATAATATTCTAACATTTTACAATGGTTCAAAAATATTGTTGTTGCTTTGTAAAACAAAAAGTGTCTGAAATTAATAAAACTTTGCTTGGTATGTTTATTGTGCTGTCGTAATTAATCAGAAGAGACCTGCGCTGAGCGGCTGAGCCGAACCGCATTAGTTTTTGTAGCCGTCGCCGTTGATGGTATAGTTTTATCCGGCTAACATCCGAATTGAACCTGCGGCTAACAATTTTTGAAACAAAACACTTGCGGCGTCAAATTAGATCGGCTTGGGACTCTGATGTTTTGTAAACAAACAAAATAAAATTTATTTGTGGCTTGCGTCTGAAAAATGGAATATAGGCATGAAAGATCTAATTTAATTTATTAATTCATGGATTAGAATTAAAAAATAGTTTTATTTTTGGTAAATATTTATTTTTTATATTTGTTTTAAATCAGCTGACTTAAATTAAAAATAGCACACTAAATTATGAGGTGTTGTTCACAACAGTCGTATATTCTCATGTTATTATTTTAAGACATGACTTTATGACACCTTGTGAATCCCCCAATAGTAAATAAAGAAGTTTGAAACTTACAGTTGTCTAGTTCATTCCATCGATGAATGACCATTCAGCAATGCTTCCTCTATGGGCTGGAGAGAGACAATTATAAAGTTTATGTTTGAGGTGATCGATTATCTGAAAATATGTTCTTTTCTTTTCCAAATAACATAAGAAAAATCAGCAACATGTATAAAAATTTGCTATCAATATTTTCTGCTAAAAAAAATTTTAGATAATAATTTGTTTTTATGTTTTATTTTAATTATATATATTCCTTAAAGATCGTGCATATAATGCTGTCAAAATAGGTTAAGTTTTTCTTTTTCCCCCTGATAGTGGTTGAACTAAAATGTTACTCCTCTATATATTCGGTAGGAAATAATAATTTTAAGTCGTACAAGTATGGAATTTAAAAACACTGGACTTGCAAATCACTTAGGCCACAGGAAAAATTTGTATTAAATCTCTTGAAAATCCTCCTTGCAATAACAATTTATGCACTCTTCATCCAGAAAAAATGGCAGCATATTCAAAACTTTAGTTGCTGTAGTTGGTAGAATTTTCTTTGAAGAATTAAAAATTTGAATTTTATAGCTGGCACCAATTAAAAAGAATAACGCCAGATAGACTGGTGCAGGAAAACTGTTGTTTTAGATTTATAAGGATTCACAAAAAAAAAAATCATTTTTCATTTATTTCATTTCATAGGATTTTAACAATTTTAAGGTCGGGCAAATCGCGTTGGCTTCCTTATGAGGAATTTGAATGTGAATTTTTTTAAATTTTTCATAACTAACAAATTAATATATGAATTTTTCTGTTTGCTCATTTTTCATGAATGAGGAAATTCAAAATATTTTTATGCCTCACCCTCATGAATGTGAAAAAGCAGTAAAATTTTTAATCTTTCACGTTTCAATACTCTGGTAAATATCATATGGTTAGGTTGCAGCAGCGAGCGGAGCGAATTATTTTGATAAACAGTGAAACTTCGATAAAAATAACGTTTGTTTTTATTGTATTTTAGATATATTAAGATGAGATTTAATATAATCTTCAATTTGTCTAGAATTTATTAAAATTTTATGCCGTATTAAAAATTTGCTTTGTATTTGTAGACTTATTAGAGATTTTATTTTTTTTTTTAAATATTCAATGAAAATTTAAGTTACATAAATTAATCATTTTAACCATTTTTATTTCCTGCCAGCACTCTACACAGTCAAATTAGTATAGAGGCTGTTATATTTAAATGTTAGAATTATAATAACAATTAGGCAATTTTTTTAATATACATAAATTCTTTTCCGTTTATTTTTGTTCGTCTATAAAAATGAAAAAGTGTCCAGTTTTAAAAAAGTTTGCATATGTTTGCATCTTTATAGAATAAAATGACAGACATTTCTTAACAATAAAATGACAAAAAAAACTCTAGAGAAAAAAACCTTTAAAGCGGCAATAAAAGCCAACACTTGAAAATCGTGTGTCAGTTAGCAAAGTTAACAAAACAAAACACGTACGAACTAAAATGTTCTAAAATTAAAACCAAAAAAGGAAAATTATATAAAGAAAAACTCACGTCAGTATGTAAAAAGTATATCGCGAATTAGTTTAACTATTTAAAATTTCATTCTTTACTATACAGCCAACCCCCCCCCCCCTCCCCCCTCCCCAACTTTTCATAACATTAACATACATATTTCCTTACTCATGCTATGGAAACCAACTTTAACACAAAAACAAACAAAAATAATAACAAAAGATAAAAAAAAATGGAGTATCACGCACATCCTTTACAGACTTTAACATACTGTCTCAAACAGCAACAATGGCACGACAAACACAACACGGAAAATAAATGGCAGCAGGGGGCAAATGTCTGATATGTGGCGCTTTTTTTTATTTTCCCTTCTGTCATACCTTCTCTAGGTGAAGTTGCGTGTATGGGGAAGAGGAAGAAGAAGAAAATGTATTGTAAAGTGTTTGTGGTTTTTTCTTAAAGCATTTTTTTTTTATTTACATTATAAAAAGCTTAAAAACAACAACAACAAAAATCACATTATGTACAAGACAATGTTTGCCTGTTTGAACTTGCATGCGTGTGTCAAGAAGGTTGAGTTAAATTTGAAATAAAATAAATATAAAATTTTGTTTGACTACAGCGGGATTTATTAACATATGAGTTTTTTTTAGAGGGGAGGGGTGGGTTGTTAACAACATTTTTACGCCAACAAAATTTACACTTTCATGTGTTTAATATACAAATAGCAAAGATTTGTTTTTAGACAGAAAATTTAGAAGAAAAAAACAAAAAGCTTTATAATTGTAAATCGTCTTAAATGACTTCTAAAACTCACACTAATCACCATAAATATTTACCCAACTAAGTGGATGATTTTGAAAAATTATTAAAACAAATATTTAATGAAAACTGTGTTAGAGCACCATTACGTTTAAATCTAAAACAAATTGTTTTCGTAAAAGCCGTTTTACACTATCCCACAAAGTCTTTAGTAATTTACGAAAATGCAACCCTATCATGATAAGTTGTTATTGTTTTTTGAAAGTGTTCAAAGAATAATTAGATCAGGGAAGCATTTTTGAAAAATACGTAAGACTTTGTGGGATAGTGTGTAAAGGCCATAAATAACACAATATCCGCTATCGCGTAGTGCTAGGGCCAAAATTTGGTTATGCCCCTAATGTGGATGTTTACCTAATATTGAATATTAAACTAATCTAGACTTAGAATTGATTTATGCGGAACTGTAGTCTTGCCAGGATGGCGCTTTACACATCGGGTGACCTGGCGGAGTTGGAGTATAGCACTCCGGAACCCTTTTTCGGTGCTTATTCACGCCTCATCATGGCAATAGTGATCGGTTGTTCGATGATACGCGACCTCTGAAACCGGCCGTGAGGATCCACTCGGTTAGTTCTAAGAGAGGCAGTAGGGTCTGTGGAGTTGTTTCATCGAGGAACTGGACATAAACGTTCCTGTTAGGCCTTACGGACAGCAAGGCTGCCATTGCAGCTCTGGCTAGTGTCTTCACAACAATAAGGTTAACTGTGGAATGCTAGATGTCACTGAATGAGATCACGGAACATTCTAGGGCAATACTGAGATGTGTCAGTTGTTTCTTAGACGACATGTTCGTTGACGGCCTGATCGGTATTTCGATGAGCTAAAAGATCTACAGCAAACCTCCCAATAAACGTAAGTCGTGCAGAAAGGCTCAGGAGAAATCGCAGGGTGATAAGGTGATAAGGAGGAGGAGGTAACGGTGGTTCACTTTCTCTCCCAATGCCGCGCTTTCGTCGGTATTCGGTTGAGGCATTATGGGAAACCAGAGTTGCTTGGATGCTATATTTAATGTGGGTTGATCTCTCTGTTTTGCAGAGAGTCGAAATGGTTCGAGGATGCATTGATGATTGGGGAATAAACTGGTGGACACCGGCGGGCTCTGGTCACTGACTCAGGGTATAACAAAGGGACTGCTATAAGGACCTAAGTGAGCCGTCCTAGAGTCGGCTGCATATTGAACCTTACCTAGAATTTAATTAAACTCTTATCTAGAACTGGATCTTCAATTAGATCAACAGCTATATGAATAATATAGTGCAATATTTTTGAAGTCATCGAGATAAAAAAAAACATAAATGAATCTATATCATGTTTTTAAGCTACATTTTTCATAACTTTGTCGAATTTTCGACGTAAAATAAGGGTGGAAAATGTGAAAATTACATTTTCCAGTGTAAAAATGTTCTTAAGAATTATATATTTTATTATAAGGAATAGTTTTTATACAAATAACTGTACTGGATTTCCCACAATTTGGCAGCTATGGGCCAGAAAAATCTAAAATTTTTCGAAAATGTAGCAATTTTTTCTTCTGGCTGCAATTGTGATGAGAAAGGAAAACAAAATTTCAATTGGTTTCTTACATGTAGCCGTAAAAAAATTTAACATTCTTTGAAAAAAAAACAACTTTTTGCCAAATAGAACTAGAACTGAATTAAAACTGAACTAGAACTGAACTAAACTGTCGAACTAAAACATTCTAATTTCATATAAAATAAAGATTATACAGCTTTAACAAAAAGTCGTCAGCTGAATACATTGTAAAATAGCTATTATTTTTTATACAGTAATTTACTTGATAAAATATCATTCAAATTCATTTCTGTTTAGTTTTCGGTAATTAAGAGATTTTTTTTTAAATATTTAACAAGTTTGTCCAATCTGAACGCAATCGCCCATTTAGAATTCTCTTGATTTCATCTTCTGACAATATAGTTGTTGAAAAATATCTCATTAGGAAAGAAGTTAGTATAGGACATCGACCTAGGAAGAGTTACAATGTTTCCGCTTCCCTCCGATTACATAAAGTATACTAAATACAAGGAAACCAGAAATATGCTCTAAAAGACACGTTTTATGTTAAATATATGCCCCAAAAACTTCAAAAATTGTCAGATTAAAAACAAAAAAAATCAACAATTTAATAACAGTTCCATTTAAAAAAAACAATCCCAAAATTATAACCCGTAAAGCCCAAACACTATAGAATTAACAGACGAATTTTCGAGATTTTACCCTATTTGGAAACGGCTCAAAAAACAAAGCTATGTTAAGAGCAGTGTTGCCAGAACTTTTAGAGGAAAATCAGCAAAAAACCATAATTTTTTATCAAAAAATCTGCAAAATCTGCGTCAAGGTTTTAAAAATCTTCAATATACCTTCAAAGCACATTTATTGCATTTGTTATGTAGTTTATTTAGAAAAAGATATTACAATTAATTTCAAAATATGTTTCCGAATTTAAAATCGATGGTAGTTGAAAATGTGATTCTGGTAAATATGAGGGGTCCTCGAAGTATGAGGCATAAAAAAGGAAATATTTTTTTTTAACTTTCAACACAGAAAATTTATAAAAATTTGTTCGATTTTATGAACATGGCTTATAGTTTATGGATATTATTAAATTTAAAATATCTATCCAAATTTAAAAACTCAGGGTGAGTAAGTTATCTTTTGTGAATATTTTTTCTACTAATGAATCTATTTCCACACGGTTCTTCCATGAATGGTTGATTACTATATTTATTTATCAATGCAAGAAGTGGAAATAGTACAATCATGACAATGTAAATAAGTTTCCACCGAGCTAAAAAATCTGCAATGTTAAACCAAACATCTGCAAATCTGCATTTTTACAATTTTAGGGAAAAAATTTTCAAAATGCAGATAAATCTGCACTTCTGGCATCGCTGGTTAAGAGGTTAAAATTCATAGAAGAGTTATTAGTGCGATTTTAGTGACGGTCCCTAAATTGTTTATTAATGTTAACATTTAAAGAAGATAAAGCTTTTTATAGATGGGAGCTTTAGGCAAATGTAAACTGATTCGAAAATAAGTTGATTTGCAGTAAAATATTTTTGAGTCAAATTTAATCTAAATAGCAACATAATAAGATGGTTTACGGACACAAGAATCTAATTTAAAAAGAAGTTTTTATGGGGAATATTGTTCTTAGTACAATTAAAATGTGCTTACCAAATTCTTGTCTACAAGATTGCAGCATAAACTACAAGCACAAAATTAACAAGGGCAGGCAACCAGCCAGACGGACGGATGGTAATCGTAAGGTCATTTTAAAAAGTGATTCTAAATCGATCGGTATACTAAAGGATTGTCCCAGATTTCTATGTATTACACACACCGCCAAGAATATATACAATTGATTTTTGCTTATACATAAAACTCTAAAGTTTGAAATAACATTTTTCTTTAATGACAACCTGCCTTTGTCTTACAATTTTCGAGTAAACATTAAATGTACATAGATGGCGTAATTGAAGCAACACGTTGGGTATACAGATATAGAGAAACCCCAAATTCTCGCAAAAATAATTTTTTTTTGCTGCGAAAGCTCTTGAAGGCTTTAAAAAAATGTATCAATATATGCCTAAAAAGGCAAAATATACGCTAAAAATGCTGCAAAAAGCTCTTTTAACTAAATTATGCAAAAAAAAAATCCGCAAACGGTAAAATGTGCAAAAATATGCACTAATAAATCGATGTCAAAATTCATAAAAAGCTCTAAAACGGATAAATATATTGTTAATGCCTTCATTGGTCGCACAAGGAAACACTTGCTATTGCATATGTTTGGTTTTCCTGCTTATTTCCAATGAGATAAATAAGATTACGACGTGCTTTGATTATCCAGGTGATATTATTTTGGTTGAACCTTTGAAAATGTATGGCCCCATCTCTATAATCTAAGTGTTTATATGAACGTGTGTCGCTTCTCATAGCTCTTTGTGTTTTATTTAAAAAAAAATAAAAAATAAACTAGAACTGAACTAGAACCTAACTAGAACTGACCTAGAACTGAACTAGAACTGAAATAGAACTGAACTAGAACTGAACTAGATCTGAGCTGGAACTGAACTAGAACTGAAATAGAACTGAACTATATCTGAGCTAAAACTGAACTAAAACTGAACTAGAACTGAAATAGAACTGAACTAGAACTAAACTAGAGCTGAACTAAAACTTAGCTAGAACTGAACTAGAACTGAACTTAAACTAAACTAGAACTAGAGCTATAACTGAATTGCAACTTATCTAGAGCTAAACTTAAACCAGAAATAAATTACAACCGAATTATTACAAAACTTCACTTTAACTAGAACTAAACCAATTCAGACAGAACGTACAACTTTTATTTTATTTACAATCTATCCACCGTATTTCCTCCAAAAACAATTCACATTACCCTTTTTTAACCCAAGCAATCCGTTTTCCATATTTGTTCAGCTTTTTGTTTTCAATTCCATAATAAATTCATATTATATCATCATACAAATACTTGCAATTTAATCATTACACACACTCACTTATTACATCCAACCCATACCCTTTTTATGTTGTTTGCTATTATTGCTATTATTATTGTTGTCAGCATTATCCCGGTTTTAGCTGTTTCCACATCCTTTTTTTTGTAGATGTATCCGTCTCTCTTATTTACACAAACACAATCTTTAAAACTTTATTGTGGCAGCATGATGACGAAGAGGATAACGTGGCAGAAAAGACAGGAGGAGAAGTGTTACCAACTTTTGCTATTTCTACTGGTATTTTTTTCTTTTGCCATTGTTGTTGCTAAAGTAGCGTGTTTAACGTGATAAACTCGTTAAATAATTATCTTATGTGGTTTACATATCACTTTGTGTTAAAATAATTAGTTATAAATTTTTAGGTTAATGAAAATAGTGTGTCACAACCAAAACATTTCGATACCTTTTTCTTTTAATGGGTGGAATATTTATGTGGAAAGTGTGTTTGTTAAGATTTTTGGTACACAATTTGCCATGAATTATATGTTGTCTGGTTGGGTTGTGAAAACAAGGATAATTAGATTATCATGGTGTTTTTAAGATTTATAGATTCAATTAGGAATGAAAAGATATATTTACTAAAGGCACGTATTTAAACTCAAATTTGATTTAACACCTTAGAAAATATAAGGTTTGAATTCAAAAATTCAATAGGAAGGGAGCATTTTGGTTTTTTTACTGGTTGCAACATCGACCCATTCTTCTTTAAATGAAAATGGGTGGAGTATTTTTGAGAAATTTGGGATATATGTGGCTGCAACAGAACTGTGCAACGTCCCATACAAACACCCAGAGAGAAACATGATAAACAAAACTATTTTTAAAGAAATCAGTACTCAATCAAGAAGCCACAACCATATTATGGTTGCATCCAAACATGTTATGGTTAATAATAACTAAAATATGTTTAACACTTATAATAGCATGATTAGTTTTCAACCATAGCATGTTGCTCAAATAAAAGAGGAAAATAATATTGTTAATTTATAAACATATTATTGTCATATTTAACCATACCATGCTTAAAGTCAACCATAATATGGTTGTGGTTTAATTAATTTAACTATAATATGGTTGTCGGTGACAATAATATTGTTTAAATAATCGAAATATGTTTAAATTATTCTTTTAAAATAGTTTTGTTGGGGGTGACCATATTTAAACATATTTTTTCTCTACGTGAATTTTGAACGATTTTGCTCGCAAGTGGGCGCATCTTTCGAGGAACTTAAGATCTTAAAATTTGACAATATTTTTAAAAAAAAATTAAGAGCTGCAGCGAACTTCCTGGCATTTTGACAGATTTGGGCATTCTGGTTTTAAAAAAAAGTAGGTTCAGCGTATTTACTGATGACAGAGCTTCATCTACGGATATTTTTGCATTAATTGGACGTTTATCTCCCACCAAGGAACTGTAAGGTAACATTTTTAGGATATTTTACCTTTTGGAGCTACACCCTTTGGGAAAATCGCGTGCAGTTAATGCCAGAATTTTTGCAGAATTCAAAATTGAAAACGCGGCTGACCAGAGATCCTTTCTCATACCATTAGAGTCATTTGCCCCCGGACACACAGTTCCTCCAAAGCATTCTTGGTGACCAAGTGATGGTTGTGGCTTATACCTTAAGACGCGGGAAGGATTTCTTTAAAATCAGCTTTAAGGGCTGATTTCCCACCTTGTGGGAAAGTTCGGTCTACTAGCGGATTACCCGAGGTGCTGTTTCTTTTCAACAGATGCTTCTCCCTTCGAACATGTAGCGGAGGTTTGATAAAGGTGCGAGTTTATAGTCCGTCAAAATTGCTTCCTACACGCAGAGAAAAAATATGGTTGGGCATGGTTACGGCAACCACACTGTGTTTATTGTAACAATATATTGTTGTTGTACACAAATAATTGTTATTTTTATTAAATATCAGCAATATTATAGTTACTGTAAACATATTAATGTTTATCGCAATTATAAATTTGAGTATTGTTGACCGAAAAATAATTATTTTTCTAACAACTAAATTATGATAACTTTCAAAACATATTATATTACTCACAGCCATAACATGATATTTAATAGCCATAACATGATAACTTTATATACATTTATCATAATAAGTTTATGATGCAATCAAAATATCGTTACTCTAATAATATTTTGGTATCGCCATTTGTAAAATAATTTTGTATCAGTTGTGTCGTGTTTTACATAAACATATCAAATTATTTGTTAGTGAGTGGCTAAATAATAAAATAATAACCATTAAAATAAACAAGATTTTAAAAAAAATAAAGATAAATATTAAAAAAGAAATAGCAAAATAACCATTAAAATAAACCAGAAATTAAAAAAAAAAATAAAGAAAAAACAATAAAAAAAGGTTGTAGTGTCACAAAATAAAATATTTTTGCTAAAAAATTTTAATAATCTTAAAGTGGTGGAAAAATTTGTGAAATATTGGTGCAAAATATTAACCATTACTGGTAAGTTTTGTGTTATTTTAAGAGAAAAATATTGAAAACTCCATAAAATAATTTATAAATAATTGCGATCTACGACAAAAAGATTACAGTAACTATATTATGTTTTTTATTTTATCATAAGTATTTTTTCCCAATAAAAATATTATGTTTAAAGTTGTAGATACAACAAAGATATGATATCATATTATGATGTAAAAAATTTATGTATAACAGTTCATATCACTTTGCATCATAATATGATTACTTCTAAGCTTATTATGATTGCCATGACAATAATATGATTACTTATAAACTTATTATGATTGCCATGACAATAATATGATTACTTCTAAACTTATTATGATTGCCATGACAATAATATGATTACTTCTAAACTTATTATGATTGCCATGACAATAATATGATTACTTCTAAACTAATTATGATTGCCATGACAATAATATGATTACTTCTAAACTTATTATGATTGCCATGACAATAATATGATTACTTCTTAACTTATTATGGTTACCATGACAACAATATGATTACTTCTTATCTTAGTATGATTACCATGACAGTAATATGATTACTTCTTAACGTTTTATGATTAACAGGATAACAATATGATTAAGGGAAAAATATTATGATGTAATATTACGAACATATTTGGTCATAATATGATTTAATAACAATCGTAATATGGTGACTACAATCATGAATCTTATCATAATATGTTGCTCTTAGAATATGTTTACCACAACCATGTTTTTTCTTTGCGTGTATGTGTTTGCTGGTTGCTCTCACACACAGTGCGGCTACTAACCGCTATTTTTTGTCAGCCAATGGTTAATTAGACCAGTGTTAGTTTTTTTTTAATTCCAAACCCGCAACCTCGGCACTATTGGATCAGCTCACCACCAGCTAGCCTACCGGGGCACAGTTAGTAAGCCCTACCCGGCAGCTAGCCATGTTAATCTTTTCTACTCTGGTCTTTCATCTTCAATAATAAACATTTCTAAAATAACCCACAAACAAGTCTTTTTATTGAAAAATACTCTTAATGAAAAACAGAAACATCCCAGTAAAAAAAATGTTAGCTTTCCGAAAGCTACATGAGCTCTGATATATGCGCTGACTATTACACACTACTTAGAAGCACCAGAGAAGCGAATACCATTTAAGGGAATTTTTAATTTAAGTAAATTTAAATAATTGAATAACTTCGCATTATCAATTATAAAAAATCACGAACAATATTCTAAGTGCTTCTGTTATTCCCTTACATGGAAGCAGGTTGTATTGCAATGATTTTAAAATGTGTTTACGATCATTTCCGAAATATTTCCGAACATGGAAATTGAATTTTTTTTTCAATTTCAATTTTCATCAAATTTTTTTTAGCGAAGAGTGCTTGCAAGTGGGAATTCGCCATATAAAAATCATGCCTCTTGTAAGCAGGTTTGTAAGGGGGTATTGTGCTTCTCTCCCTTACAAAACTGCTTACCATTCTTAACCATTTTTAACTGGGATATTTTAATAGTTGGAAATTAAAGAGAAATATTTCCATTTGTTTTGTAAACTGTTAAGTTTTTAAAAAATATTTATTTCCATTAAACTCAATAGGTTGAAAATATGAACAAATAAAAAACCATATCGTAAATTGAAACCTATATCCTGTCGATTGTATCTTTAATCCAATAGATACACTTTAACTCACTGTTACATTTCATACTGTCTCAAAGCCAGAGGCAAACACACAGCCACAAGCAAATTTATACTTACTACGGTTTTAAATATCGAATTTGATATTTTTCGTGCAAAAAAAATAATAATAATAAAAACCAAAGGAGTTAAAGAAATAAAAAACGAATGTATCATTTAAGCAACGTGTCAAGTAGTTGTTGTGGTAGCTCTCGTTAACTTGTAGGTAACAATTTGTGTGTGTTGTGTCAGTCTGTAACAAAAAAAGGATCGGAAATAGGTGGATATATTGTGGTTGATGCATGTGCTTGTGGTAAACACTCCTACCAACTAACGCCCATTTTTTTCATTGTAAGATAAAACGCGCGCGAGATTTTTATTTTGCTAAATCTTTTCTATATAAATATGTTGGGGTGTTATATTTTATGTAAAAAAATACAGGGTGTACCAAAAAAGATTGTAAAAGCTTTATTTAAATTCTTAAATTCAAAATTATAAGTTCTCCCATTAAATAATTAGTATTGTGGTTCCCGCAGCAGTCAAGAATGAAAAATTATGAATTTATTTTAATTAATTTCATGTTGTCAAATAATGAACTTTACCCTAATTAAAATATCAAGATTTGGATTAAAAAGCTTAGATGTAGCTAAAACGGTTCCGGATCTAGTTCAGTTCATATTAAGTCTTACATTCAGTTTTTATTTAATTCTCGCTCAAGTTCTTGTTCAGTTGTAGTTCCAGTTCATTTTTAACGGGTGATTTTTTTACCGTTTGGTTTTTGAAAATTTAAATTGTACATACACGCAGAGAAAAAACATGGTTGTGGTAAAAATATTCTAAGAGCAACATATTATGATAAGATTCATGATTGTAGTCACCATATTAAGATTATTATTATTAATATTATTATTATTAATATTACATCATAATATTTTTCCCTTAATCATATTATTATTCTGTTAATCATACTAAGTCAAGAAGTAATTAAATTATTGTCATGTTAATCATAATAAGTTAAGAAGCAATCATATTATTGTCATGTTACTCATAATAAGCTAAGAAGTAATCATATTATTATCATGTTAATCATAATAAATTTAGAAGCAATCATATTATGATGCAGCACCTTTCATAACTGTCATAAAAATATAAAATAAATTAAAATTTTCTTGCATCGATTTTTATTTTGTGGCTTTTTACAATTTTTCTTAATGTAAATCAAATAGCGGAGTTCAATATAAGGCTTGCAAAAGAGAAAATCCAAAATCTGTGGTTTTCATGGGCAACCGTTTGTCCATTTTTTCTTATTTTTCTTTTCCGATTTTGAGATGTTGATGCCATATTGTCTAATTTTAATTGCTCTTTACATGTTTCTAAAAACTTTTGAAAAAGATGTATTAATTCCTATTTTTTAACGTGGTGCGCAATACCTATCCCATAGTTTAATCTAGAATGGTTTTCCGCCTCTCCTGAAAATTTCGTTTTAAGACATACATACGCAGTTGCCCAAGAAAACAACAGAAATATCCAAACACTTTTATAAAATATAACGAAATCTCTATGTGTTTTGTTGTTGGATTTTACAAAAAAACTACGATAATTTCCATTTGCACTATTAAATCACTAAACTGAATGAACTCCGCTAATATTTTAATTTTTTTAAATTCTTTAAGCGTATTTTTTTTATGGGAATTTATCTTTAAATTGTTTAACCGCTCACATATAAAATTAACGACACGACTGACACAAAATTATTTTACAAATGGCGCTAACATAATTTTATTAGAGTAAAAATGGTTTGATTGCATCTTAAACATAATATGATAAATGTTTAGAAAGTTATCATGTTATGGCTATTAAATATCATTATATGGTTGTGAGTAATATAATATGTTTTGAAAGTTATCATAATTTAGTTGTTAGAAAAATAATTATTTTTCGTTCAACAATACTCAAATCTATAATTACGATAAACGTTGATATGTTTACAGTAACTATAATATTGTTGATATTAAAGAAAAGTTACAATTTTTGTGTACGACAACAATATATTGTTATAGTAAACATAGTGTTGTTTCCCTAACCATGCCCAACCATATTATTTCTCTGCGTGTACGCACATAACAAAAAATATAAAATACAAAAATAGGGACCGATATGATATTGCATTGAATTGGCTTATTAGAGTCGTAGAGTCTATGTTATAAAAAATAGTGGAATTTATAAATCGCAAAAAAACATAAGCAGAATTGAACAAAAATCGTTCGTCGTCATTTTGGAGAATACGCTATGAAAAATCGGCAAAATGACGTAAAATTTCACTTTTGCCACCACTTGGCGTCTAATGAATTGCTTCAAAAATTGAGATTAATTGCTTACCAAAGTCGTATCTCAATAGATTCATAGTATCGCTCTGGTTCTCTATCTGGTTGAAACAACATGCCAACCAAGTCCAAAATTAAAGCTCCGGGCCTAACAAGCTTAAAAATAGGAAATGATTTACAATTCTTTTATGTTGGACAAAAAAAAAAAATCGGTAGTCATCGCACGGTACATTGTTCTTTAACGTTTGTATTTTCATTGTTTTTGAAGATGTTGCTGGCCCACCAACCGAATTAACAGTGCGTGCATCTTTCAGAGTGCATTAACAAAAAAAAATTTCATATTTGAATACGAAAATCGCATATTTGATTAAAATTCAAATCTTTTTTAATTTATTAAATATGATGTGCTAAATTCGCAATTTTTATTCTTCGAAAAATACACTAACAGCCCAATTATGAATACAAATTTCCCGGGAGTTTTTTCCCTTTTCCCATTTTTACAATTAAATTTACATAGGAAATATGGTAGAAGGGTAAAATTTATTGCGAGGGGAAAAGCAAGTTCCTTTGCGAATTTCGCTGGTTTATTAGGACAGATCATCACGAAACCTCTTTCCAAAGACTTTGGAAAAACTAAAGATATTGCACACATAAAACTGTAAAGCCAATGAGAATTACAAACACTCACATAATATCAATGCTATTAAAAAATATTTAGTTTTTGAGTTCTTATATATGTTTTATTGAGTGCCATTTTGCAAAGTGTAAAAAAATTAAATAAAACATTCGTTTTCTCAAAATTTGATTTTTAACAAGCTAATTTGTTAAAAAAAAATTTCTTGAGATATTTATTTCTGTGTTGGGAAATCTTGAACTGCCTCTGTGTGCTCTTCACACCAAATTTGGCAATTCTGTTTGTTGAGCTGAAATAGCTCGTTCGGTGTGTCGATTATGACGACTTTAAAATAAACATAGTCGTTTCATTAAATGGTAAACATTACTGAGCATTTTTTGGCATTGCGACATGTCACTAATCTCTTATACACTGAGAAACTTTTCAATGAAAAACCAAGTAGCAAAAAAAAAAGTTACTCTCTAGTTCAGTTCTAGTTCCATTCTAGCTCAGTACTACTTCAAGTTTAGTTCAGTTTTAGTCAATTTCTAGTTCATCTCTAGTTCAGTTCTTGTTCAGTTCTAGTTCAGTTAAGTTGTTGGCTATTTTTTTCTGTCCTTCAACAAAGCTTAAAGTGTATGCTATAGCCTAGTCTAGTCTACAGACTATGCTGTAGTTTATGTTATAAGTTAAGGTGCATGTAGACGACATGTTTTTAACAAATTGTCAACTTTTCAAGTCACATGTAATTGGGCATGTCTGTCAAAATTGCTGTTTTACAGAAGGTTTATAATATTTGCTTACAAACGTACATGTAATTTGATTCAGACATTGTCTCTGTTTTCTTCTCATAGTTATTGCAGAAACCAAAGTAGACCTCGGTTTTAAAATAGCTTGCTAGCGCCACGAAAATTTTTATTCGCGCTGGAAAAAAGTTAAGCCATCTTTATATTTTTTTCTTTTAATTCAAAGAAAACAATTAAGGATATTATAATGGAACGGTTTATATATATATATTTCCATAAATTCTATTCAATGGTGAGATGATCATACATATCTCGGTATTGTAAAATAACGGGAGGCGGTTAAATTTTAAGGGCTGATGTTGAATGTAAGCCACACGTAAACCTCAAGATTTTTTTCTGCATTTCCCGTACTTTTTCCAAAATGAGCCCGGTCAGGCAGTTACTGTGAATAGTTTTCGCTATCGTGAGGTGATAACAAAATTTTTAATGGGCCGAATTGGAAGATATGGATGTGGAAGATATGTGGTTTCAACAGGACTGTGCCATTTGCCACACAGTTAATGAAACAATGGCTCTTTTGCGCGACAAATCCAATTGCTGTGTTATCTCATGTGGTGACAACGTTAATTGGCCGCCAAGATCATGTGATTTGACACCGTTGGACTTCTTTCTTTGGGGTTATTTGAAAGAAAAGGTGTACGTCGATAAACCAGCAACAATTCAAAAGCTAAAGAATGAGATAATTCGCCACATCAACGGCATAGAACCTTAATTATGCATCAGTGTCATCGAAAGTTTGGACCATCGGATCGAGGTGTGGCGCCAAGGTTGCGGTGGCAATTTGGCCGTAATTTTATTTTCCATACATAATTGAAACATACCAACAGTATCATAATAAAAATAAATGACAGTAATTTCCTAAATAATTTGTGTTTTATTCAAAATTAACATCCGCTCTTAAAATTTAACCACCCTTTATTAACTCCAGCCGGTCAATAGTGGACTCCACTGCCGGTTAAATCCCGGCATAGAATTCTGATGTCAAAAGGTTTTTCAGATAAAAAAAAGAGTACGCTCTAATTGAAATTTTGTCCGATGAATTTGCATTTGACTTTTCCAGAAGCAATGTTATTAAGGTAATACACGACATGTTTGCATTTTGCAGTGGGAAATGTGACAAGTCAGATGTAAAAACATGTCGTGTACATGCTGCTTTATTGTCATAAGTTCAAGTTACAGATTAAAACACCTCCATTTATAAAACTCTTTTCAAAAAACAGTTTTAGTTTGTTTTCAGTTCTACTTTTCTTGCGGTTTAACAAGGATGCTTATGCTCCTGTTGCCACTGATTCAACTGCTGCCAATTCTTCTGGCTGCATTGTTTGCTCTTGTCAGTTTCATGATGGTATTTGTGGAAAAGTATATGTTTCATTCAATTTGTTGGATCTTTTTATATATACCTCACTCAATACTTCATGCATGCAACTTTATTATTTTGTTTTGTACATTTTTCAAGTTTGCCGTACCTTGTTTTTTATTACTGTGGACCGTTGTGTATCGTGCATGAATGAACGCTTTTTGGATGATGCTGAAAGGTGATATACAACCCTAGAATCGTGTGTATTCTATGCTGTAGCAATTGTCGATATTTGGAGTACAATTGTGTTGTTGATGAGTGGAATTGTTAAGAGATTTTGTGTTAAATGTAGATATGTTGGCATAAGGAGAGAAGATATTCGTATTCGTTTTGTTGAATTTAGTCCTTACGTTATATATTCTTCATTGTATGTGTATTGTAAACATGTTGTATCTTTCATTTCTGCTTTAATTTTGATTGTCAGTTTATTTTATTTCACGCATATTCGTATTACAAACATACGGAAATGCATTAAATTCTTTATTGAGAGCTGTTTGAATTGTGATTTAAGCAGTGGAAATGTTTTTTGCGTATGTGTGTAACATGATATTTCCACACAGGTGCTCGCGTTTGTGTAACGTGGTGTATAACTTTTTTGGTTCTATTTATTTGATTAGATGAAAACAGGTTTTTTAACCAGTTTTTTGTGGTTTCAAAAGGAGGAGGTTTTATTTATGGCCAAATATTTATTTTATATCAATTGAGTGAGCAAAAAAAATGGTCTAAAAATTAAGAACCTTTTTTGGGTTATAAATAAAGAGAATTTTATATTTATTTGATATGACAGGTAGTCAGCCGTTAATGTAAAAGCATACATCCTTTTTTCTGTGCCTATATTTCTGAGTGATATTATTTCAACTTTTATTTTAGAGATGTTAAATGTGGTTATTTTAGCTTTAAAAATAAAGGAAATTTTGTTGTTGTAGGCCTAAAGAAATTCTCTTAATAGGAAATGTTAAAAATTTTAAAATCCCTAATTTAGTTTTGAATTAAGAGCTTGAATCGAAATGTAAAGACTATGATATACGTACGTATTGTAGTACATGTACAGTCTGGTATGTAGTGCAGTATTTAGGAAAAAATTTATTTTTATATTTTGTATATTATATAATTTAGTATATACATACATATATAATTTTTTTTTGTAAATCTTCTGAAGTCTTCTAAGGATACTTCGAATCTGCACTAAAGGCATGCGCCACTACTTGATACTCAACCCATTTTTCTTCGCGAAACTGCTATTTGATAAAACTTCGCGGATGGGATTAGCCTGCACAGAAAAACTTTTCACCAAAATTTTTTTAATTAATTAAATAATGCTGTAATTTGCCTTAATTAAAAATAAAAATTATAATGTTTATGTGTATATTTGCAAATATGACTACATACACACAAACTTCAAAATATTTTAAAGTTTCAAACAATTTTTTTATTTGTTTCAATTAACTCTGTTGTTTAAAAACAATACTTTGATTTGTGTTTACGTTTTATTTATCCTCTTTTGCTGGTGGTCTCATTTCAATTAAAGCTATTGATTGAAACTGATCAGCAAGAAAAGCTCAAACTTACAAATGTGTTAATTGATATGAGCAATTTGTTGCAGGCGGAAAATCAGTTCGGAATTTAATTAATGGTACAAATTTCTAACAAATACGTTAATTGAAGTTCTTTCCCAGCGATTAAAAAATTGGTGTCGTGGTAGAAAATCTGCCAATTCTTCCACTTCTTCATTTGTCATTGGCCAAAAAAAACTGTTGCTTTTACTTCCGTTTGATTAAATCTTAACAGTCGCTGTCAAAACCAACTGAAAATGCGAAAAGTTGTACACAAATTTTCGTTTTTTGTTCGACAGTTTTTGGTTTCGACGGCAGTTTTTTTTTTTAACGTTGATCTTTCTATAGCTAACGGTGATGACTGATAAAATTATCTACTGTATCACAGAAAAAATTTTCCAAAATTTTTTTACCAATCAAAGCATTAGTCAAATATAAAATCAGTTTAAATTAATAATTAAGTAAATCAAGTTTTATCAAGTGAATTAAAAGTTTAATTGATACTATTAATTTGTTTGCAGGCGCAAATTAATTTTTTTGATTATTATCACAAAATTTTTTACTGAAATAAATGCTGTCTCTCTCTTTCTGACTAAAGCAGTTACATATCACGTATTCTGTCGTTTCATCTTCTTGAGGAGGTGTCATGATGAAAGCGTAATAGATACCAGCTACAGCCCTTATAACCTGTTTGAAACTGACTTATGTTGCAATCTATATCTCCTTATTTTCTGGTTATCCAGTTATAAAAATAAGGTATTAGTTTATGTGGCCATCTGCATTTTGTAAGGTTATCCCATCATCGTTGCCACTTGGAATTAGATTTAACTTCTTATGGCTAATTTAACCAATTCTATTTAAACATCAGTTAATATTTAAATATTGTTTTACATATAATTTTATTTCTATTTGACATGAAATTCCAATTTTAAACATAAATTGATAGTTAAATAAATTGGTGAAATCGGCCATCAATGTGTTTGAATTATTACTTATCGTATGGAATGTTTATATCCGATAATTCCTTTGCTGCTATGGCAAACGCCGTGATTCCAGTTAATAAGCTAGCTGCTTCCAAAAATATGGTTCGATATCCACTATACACTTGAAGACAACTTCATTTAAGGAGGGCGGTGATGTTTTTATTAGAATATTTTGGCAAGTTCATCATCTGGTGCTTCATACATAAGTATCGAGTTTGTCCCTTAAGAAATAATTCGTCACCTGTTTTGTCGGGTACCTACAATGTTTGTCATTATTGGAGTTATTATAGGATGGTCTTAGAATGATGTCGACCAATTACACCAGCCAACATGGTTTTGGACTGGATCAACTAAATATCTTTTCTAGAGTATTTTGGTGGGCTGAATTCGAATCTGTAATTTGGTTTTCTCTATTATGTCAGGTTTTCGAGAAGCAAAAATAGCTTGAATCAGTAACACACGATCTTCCTGACATGCTTAAACAATTCTATGTATTATGAAGATGCCAAATAAATAATAGTGAAATTGTAGCGTCAGTATTGACCGCTTTACAGTATGTTCAGCATGCGATAAAACATGAACAAGACGTGATAGGCCCATTTTTATGCACGATTCGAATTCAGCGCACCCAGATTAGTTAAAAAACATGCTTCGTTTCTGCAGTTAATTTTTTCCCAAATTTGTAGACCAGTGTTATCTTTCCGAATCATTAAATTTGCGTTAAAATAGATTTGTTTTGGCATATTGTTGTAATTGTGGTTTAAAATGCATATTTTGACTTTTTTGGTTAATTTTTTTTGAATTTCCATGTTTTAAAAAAAGTTCTTAAAAAATTTCCAAATGCATAAAAAAAAATTTTAAATAAATGAAAAAATGCTTCTGGAAAATTGCTTAAAATACTTAAATCTATAACAACGGACAACACTGCATTAAATATTTAATCATAACTATTTCCCTGAATGTGACCAACAAAGTTTTTTCTGTAGTCTTGTATAATAAAGCAGCATTCTGCTCAGTTTTAAAGCACTTGCAATAATTTTAGTTTTGTGTTTCAACAACAATTTTAGTATCTATTTATTGATAAAATATACGCGAGCATAACAATTTATTCATTTAAATTTTACCAAAACTCTATTAAAGTATTGAATATTGCCATAGTTTTCACAATTTTGTAAAACTTCATTATTTTATCCCCCATAATTCCCTTGCAAAGCTTCACTTTACTCTTAAAGTCCTCATTTTACATGTCATTGTGTGGCTCAATTTAACAGCTCAACGTTCCAACAAAAACATTTTAAACTCTTTGTACTTAATAAAAAGATTTTGGCTTTTGGGCAAAAAGTAAAAAAAAAAAGAAAAAACAAACTCCATAAATCGGCCACAAAAAATATTTCTGTTTTGTTTTGCTGGCCATCTGGTTTTATGTAGATTTTTTTATTTTTGCATATTTTTCTTGTTTGATGTAAAAAGTGTGTAAAAGGTTTTTTTTTATTTGTTATTCGTATATTTTTCTGCCCATTTACCAATAAAAAGTTTATTACAACTTTTTTTTTGCTTAAACCAAAAAAAAATCGTATAAAAAAATCCTGTGTTTACCTGCATCTGTTGTTGGTTTTTATTATACCAACGAACCAACCAAACAACCATCCATCCATCTGTATTTTAGTGTATTGTATGTAGTAATCGATCTTTTTACTGTGCTTGTGGTTTATTTACATCCGTTATTGAAATTGTAGTATTGATGACAAATATAGGAAAAAAGCAAAAGAAATTATGTTTATTGAAAAACAAGAAAACAAATTCCAACCAAAAACATTTTTTTGTAGTTGCAGATGCAGATGCGAATTTATATCCGGCACTTGTACCTGCAGGATTTACATTTCAACTTCCGAAAATTAGCAAAACGTTTGGAAACGGGACAGAGGGTGCAGATTGGATTGTTTAAATAAAGTATCCAATTTCCATAATGGTTATTATACACTGATATTTTTTCATGGAATTATAGATTAATGGTCAGATTAAACTTAAATAGTGTAGAGAAATTGAGATTCGAAAGTAATTTGAGCTTTAAATTGTATAAATTAGTTTGGTTTAATCTATGAATTTTTTTGATATTTAATCAAATTTTCGTAGGATATCCTTTTCATAACCATTTACTAAACCTGTTTTATTTTATATAATTAAGCCGTTATACAGAAAAAGTTGTTTTGAAATAAATTTTTAATTAAAATATTAATTAATCATTTTGTCAAAAAGGGCAAAATCAACAAATTGTTTGCTTGATTCTATGAATTTAATGATTGGAGCAATTTTTAATTTTTTCTGTGTAGTTGTTAAAATAAAATAAAATTACGATTTATTTACAAAAAAATAACTTTATTACACTGTGCTAGAATTTGACACTTTTATATGTCAGGCGGGGCACCTGGCGGGTTAACGTCATTCGGTAACACTGAATCCAGTGGTTTTTTTATGTTAGCGGTTGGTTTTGAGATATACCGGTATTTCGAAAATGAAGAAGCTGTACAATCTTTATATATATACATTCATTAAACCGTAATATTTGTATTGGAGCCCTCTTACGGTCCCATAACTGGCTAGGAGTCGCCCCTTGGAGGATAAAATGTATGACTGGCGTTTTTAAGTCTTGAATCCTTAAAATTTTCTGAAAACATACTTGCCCTTATATCCACACCTTAGGGAACTCTCATTGAATTTTTCGAGTTAATGAAAATCTTAAAATTGGTTGCCTAGAATGCTCTTAGCCGGGTCAAATTTATGATTTACCCAACTTTATTTTTCATCCCCATCATTTGTTTCGAACATTCCTACTCGCTATCGCAATTTCATAAGGGGCTCCTATTCAAAATTTTTAATGCAAGCTAGAAATATATTAAAGAATAAGTCCCATTACTGCCTAGGATTCGCCCCTAAGGGGAAAAATGTATGACCAACCTCCATCAATCGTTCGTCCTAAATATTTTCTCAAAACATACTTGTGGAGATAAAACACCCCTTATGGGGACTCCCATACAAATATGACGTTTTATGCTATTAACATTTTTCTTCTTTTGTGGATAACATCAAAAGTTGTAGACAGGTTTTAAACATTTGTTGCTTCTCTGCATTTTCCAATTTTTGATGCCGTTTTAAAGAAAATAACTTTGAAATATTGCTAAAAAATTATTAAACAAAATTAAATAAATTTTTAAATATACATATGAGTTTTTGATGCAATCTTGTTCTACATTCAAAGAGACGTCACCTGGCAAAATATTGTAGGCGAATTTCACTTCGTTGCTCCAAAAATTGAATGCATATTTTCATTTTGGTATTGCAAGCGAAAGCAGAGAAAAGTAGAAAAATGGCTGTCCTGTAAAATTTGGTTTTTGTAACATACGACAATTTCGCGCAAAGGGGTCGATATGCCAAAAAAAATTATGTTTATAGATTAGAAAAAGTTTAGCATTAAGGCTTAGCTATAATATTCAAGAGCTGGCTTAAGCTACTGTCAAAAATTAACAGAAAAAAATTAAAAAAAGCATTTAAGAAAACAGATGGAATCAAAAAAAATTTATTCCTTACTCAAAGTACGATTTGTTTCGCACCTTGCTTAAGCAAATGCCGGTTTCATAAAATTTACCAAAAAGTTTTTAAGTTCAATATGGGTTGACAAATATGAATCACATGTATTCGCACAATTGCTTAAGCCAATTTAAGCATATTATAGTTGGGTATTTAAGCTCGATTCACCAATGCGTTACGAACAATATTTTTTTCCGGACAAAATTTGTTTATAATGAGTTTGACGTCTTACTTTTAAGGGAGAGAGAGAAATTATTTTGTTAGGCAAGTTTTTTCTTGAACTAAGGTGGATTCATCCATGCGTTCCGAACAATATTTTTTCCGGAGAATAATTTTTTCACTAATAGTGTTCTGCTGAAGAATTCACCCATTTCGGAAAATTTATCCGGAAAAACAAAGATGCCATATAGTTTACAGATGTAAGCAATTATAGAAAAAGCTGGCACAACAACCAACCACTTATTTTTAATTATTTCTGAAAGATTGTTTAATAAATTGGACGAGAAAATGATAGTGGTTTTATTATTTTTAATTTATTATTGTTTTTATTTAATCTTTCAACTTTACGGTAAACATATCTCAAAAAAAGATCTAACCTTAAAACGGTTAGCACGACTGGATTTAGCGTGCTCGAATTAGGTTAACCTGCCGAGTGCCTCGCTTGTCAGTTTTTTTAACCAGCACAGTGTTATTAATCTCTAAAGTTTAATTGCAATAAAAGTTGTGCAATCTGGCAAACCTAGTTGGTCGTTGCCGACGTCGTTGTCAACTATTTATGCACGGCTTGTAACCTATCTACAATTTCAAAGAAATCTTCATGTACGATAGTATTAGCGACAACTTCTTATTTGTTCGGCTTTTATCTTGTCTTTCATCAAAATCAGTGCGGGATATTATAAACGTAATTTTGTTATTAGTTGTTTTCTATGTCTTATAAGTTTTCTTGTTTTATAATCTTTTAACGGCAATATGAAAGTCATAATCTTCTTTTGCCATAATTAAATGCTTTTCCATCACTTCCATGGTTTGCTTAAAATTCTCACATTCTTTTTTTTTTAATAGTTGACTTAAATACCTAGTTGCAAAAGTCGAATATATAACATGTAACAGATATAAAAGAGCGAAAATTGTTTAATATTGTGAATTAACTATTAATTACTTTTGTCGTAGACGACAAAATAGGCGACCTTGTAATGCATGAAATTGTTGGCGAAAAATTAGACGGCATTGTGTTATCTATATATCGTCTATGTTATCTTTTGTATCGAATAAACGACAGGAAGATCGACATTGTTTTGCTTTTTGTCGTGTTTGAAAATGTCATTGGCGATTTCTTCTGCACAGAAAGAAAAACACTCGGTATAAATTAAGATGTTTATACTTACTTTAAGTACGAGTCGTACTTAAAATTCTATTACGAATAACACTAAAACGTACTTAAAACACTCCGAAATGGGATAACTTTCGGAAATCTATCTCGTAAAAATAAAAAACTACCAACTTTTTGTTGGTAGTGCCACTCTCAGAGTTAAATTACAAAGTGGAAGCTTATTCTCATTTAACTTATCAAAGTTTGTTGCAGACTTTAAAAAAGTTAATAAACGATTTGCTTGTTGTGTGTAGAAACAACAAAAGCAACAGAACAAGACGAAAAACATTATTTTCATGTTTAAAAAGTAAAATTTATAACTATTGCTTCTCATTTAGTTTATATTTTCGGTTACATATGTAAAAACCATATCGGGAATGATGCTGGTGATTTGGAATTAAAATTCTGTAAGGTGTAAAACGAGTAAGTATTTATTTTAAATTCGATTTTTGGATTGAATTTGGATAAGTTAAGTATTTCGTGATTGAAAATCCGTACTTAGTTCAATCTTTCTGTACTTGATTCAAGAAAATTCGTACTCACCATACTATTAATACCACTTCGGATTGAAATAACTCGTCTCCTGTTTTGTCGGGTACCTGCAATGTTTGTCATTATTGGGGTTATTATAGGATGGTCTTAGAATGATGTCGACCAATTACACCAGCCAACAAGGTTTTGGACTGGATCAACTAAATATCTTTTTTAGAGTATTTTGGTGGGCTGAATTCGAATTCGAATCTGTAATTCTAATTTTCTCTATTATGTTAGGCTTTCGAGATACAAAAAATGGTTTTTATTCGTTTTTTAAATAAACTACTAGTTTATTTACTAGTTTATTTAAAAAATCAATAAATTTTCAAAAGTGAATGGCGTTATTTGAACGTCGTTTGTATTTTGTTGGTTCGGTTTCACGTACTAGAGTCCAGCAATAGTCTCCCGGCATGCTTGATAAATTGTTTCAGTTTTCATTAAATCTTTGTGAGAACGCATATTGCATTAAATTGTGCATATTGTTTTAAATTGTGGTTTAAAATGCACATTTTGACTTTTATGGTTAATTTTTTTTGAATTTCCATGTTTTAAAAAAAGTTCTTAAAAAAATTTCCAAATGCACAAAATAAAAAATAAAAAATTTTAAATAAATAAAAAAATTCTTCTGGAACTTTGCTTAAAATACAAGGTCAGTGAAGAAAACTTAAAACGATAACATCGGACAACACTGCATTAAATATTAAATCATAAATATTTCCCTGAAGGTGACCAACAAAGTTTTTTCTGTAGTCTTGTATAATAAAGCAGCATTCTGCTCAGTTTTAAAGCACTTGCAATAATTTTAGTTTTGTGTTTCAACAACAATTTTAGTATCTATTTATTGATAAAATATACGCGAGCATTACAATTTATTCATTTATATATAACCAAAAATCTATTAAAGCATTGAATATTGCCATAGTTTTCACAATTTTGTAAAACTTCATTATTTGATCCCCCATAACTCCCTTACAAAGCTTCACTTTACTCTTAAAGTCCTCATTTTACATGTGATTGTGTGGCTTAATTTAACAGCTCAACGTTCCAACAAAAACATTTTAAACTCTTTTTACTAAATAAAAAGATTTTGGCTTTTGGGCAAAAAGTAAAAAAAAAAGAAAAAACAAACTCCATAAATCTTGTTTGATGTAAATGTTATGAGTTTTTGATGCAATCTTGTTCTACATTCAAAGAGACGTCACCTGGCAAAATATTGTAGGCGAATTTCACTTCGTTGCTCCAAAAATTGAATGCATATTTTCATTTTGGTATTGCAAGCGAAAGCAGAGAAAAGTAGAAAAATGGCTGTCCTGTAAAATTTGGTTTTTGTAACATACGACAATTTCGCGCAAAGGGGTCGATATGCCAAAAAAAATTATGTTTATAGATTAGAAAAAGTTTAGCATTAAGGCTTAGCTATAATATTCAAGAGCTGGCTTAAGCTACTGTCAAAAATTAACAGAAAAAAATTAAAAAAAGCATTTAAGAAAACAGATGGAATCAAAAAAAATTTATTCCTTACTCAAAGTACGATTTGTTTCGCACCTTGCTTAAGCAAATGCCGGTTTCATAAAATTTACCAAAAAGTTTTTAAGTTCAATATGGGTTGACAAATATGAATCACATGTATGCGCACAATTGCTTAAGCCAATTTAAGCATATTATAGTTGGGTATTTAAGCTCGATTCACCAATGCGTTACGAACAATATTTTTTTCCGGACAAAATTTGTTTATAATGAGTTTGACGTCTTACTTTTAAGGGAGAGAGAGAAATTATTTTGTTAGGCAAGTTTTTTCTTGAACTAAGGTGGATTCATCCATGCGTTCCGAACAATATTTTTTCCGGAGAATAATTTTTTCACTAATAGTGTTCTGCTGAAGAATTCACCCATTTCGGAAAATTTATCCGGAAAAACAAAGATGCCATATAGTTTACAGATGTAAGCAATTATAGAAAAAGCTGGCACAACAACCAACCACTTATTTTTAATTATTTCTGAAAGATTGTTTAATAAATTGGACGAGAAAATGATAGTGGTTTTATTATTTTTAATTTATTATTGTTTTTATTTAATCTTTCAACTTTACGGTAAACATATCTCAAAAAAAGATCTAACCTTAAAACGGTTAGCACGACTGGATTTAGCGTGCTCGAATTAGGTTAACCTGCCGAGTGCCTCGCTTGTCAGTTTTTTTAACCAGCACAGTGTTATTAATCTCTAAAGTTTAATTGCAATAAAAGTTGTGCAATCTGGCAAACCTAGTTGGTCGTTGCCGACGTCGTTGTCAACTATTTATGCACGGCTTGTAACCTATCTACAATTTCAAAGAAATCTTCATGTACGATAGTATTAGCGACAACTTCTTATTTGTTCGGCTTTTATCTTGTCTTTCATCAAAATCAGTGCGGGATATTATAAACGTAATTTTGTTATTAGTTGTTTTCTATGTCTTATAAGTTTTCTTGTTTTATAATCTTTTAACGGCAATATGAAAGTCATAATCTTCTTTTGCCATAATTAAATGCTTTTCCATCACTTCCATGGTTTGCTTAAAATTCTCACATTCTTTTTTTTTTAATAGTTGACTTAAATACCTAGTTGCAAAAGTCGAATATATAACATGTAACAGATATAAAAGAGCGAAAATTGTTTAATATTGTGAATTAACTATTAATTACTTTTGTCGTAGACGACAAAATAGGCGACCTTGTAATGCATGAAATTGTTGGCGAAAAATTAGACGGCATTGTGTTATCTATATATCGTCTATGTTATCTTTTGTATCGAATAAACGACAGGAAGATCGACATTGTTTTGCTTTTTGTCGTGTTTGAAAATGTCATTGGCGATTTCTTCTGCACAGAAAGAAAAACACTCGGTATAAATTAAGATGTTTATACTTACTTTAAGTACGAGTCGTACTTAAAATTCTATTACGAATAACACTAAAACGTACTTAAAACACTCCGAAATGGGATAACTTTCGGAAATCTATCTCGTAAAAATAAAAAACTACCAACTTTTTGTTGGTAGTGCCACTCTCAGAGTTAAATTACAAAGTGGAAGCTTATTCTCATTTAACTTATCAAAGTTTGTTGCAGACTTTAAAAAAGTTAATAAACGATTTGCTTGTTGTGTGTAGAAACAACAAAAGCAACAGAACAAGACGAAAAACATTATTTTCATGTTTAAAAAGTAAAATTTATAACTATTGCTTCTCATTTAGTTTATATTTTCGGTTACATATGTAAAAACCATATCGGGAATGATGCTGGTGATTTGGAATTAAAATTCTGTAAGGTGTAAAACGAGTAAGTATTTATTTTAAATTCGATTTTTGGATTGAATTTGGATAAGTTAAGTATTTCGTGATTGAAAATCCGTACTTAGTTCAATCTTTCTGTACTTGATTCAAGAAAATTCGTACTCACCATACTATTAATACCACTTCGGATTGATTTGAGTACGGATGGATTAATTTTTCTTTTGAGTGTGGCTGTTCCTTACATGTTGTGTAGGAATTAATATTGTCGCGCATGCGTCTTCGAGGATTTCTTACAGACGTGACCAACTGGCTACTTAGTGTTGAGAGAAATTTTTTTTTTATTAAGCTCTCTCTTGTTCGAATTTAGTAAAAATTTATTAAGAAACAATTAGAGCTATTGTGATTTTCTCATGACCTGGAACCAAAGGCAAAATAAATTAATAAATTACCATCCGAGTTTGCATAATTATATATATGGCTGATCGTTTATGCCGATTAATTAAGATCATTGACCTGACTTGGCTTGTTCAAATGCATGGTTTGCCCTAAATTAATCGAGAATCAGAAGTCTTGAAAGAAAAATATTTAATATTGTGAAAAACGCGGTTTTAGATCCAGTAAATCTTGTTGTATAGTTTAAAACTACAAATGTCACAAAACACGATAAATTTCCGAGGATAAATAAATCATAAATCATAAACTTTAAACCAAAACTTTAATCTTTAATGCAAATTTGAATTTTTTATTTCTTCCAAATTTGCAATTGAGATTCTTTTCTTGTGTGACATATTTCGGCATTTTTTTTTTAAATAACTGTGCATTAATGATTCCAACCTTTGATCTTATTTAAAAAATTTTTAGTTTCCAGAATCTTTACAAATCACCTTTTTTGCTTTTATTTTCACATTTTTGTTACAAAATACCTTTTTAATATTTTTTAGATACAACCGCCTTTTGAAGACTTTTGCAACACCTCAAATAAATGGTCACATAATAATGTCCAGGTGAGAAATATTTTAAAGAACAATACTCAATATATATTATTGTCATTTACTTGGCCAGGACAATTGCCAAGAACACACAAAAAGAATTGTATGAAGAATTAAAAAAAAAGAAATCCTTTTGTAATCATTGTGACAAATGTCGAAAATTAAATTGAAAAGAAAATTACCAAACAAAAGGCAAAGGATAAACTCAAAATCATTTATATATCCTTTAAATACACACACGCACTCATACACATTTTATATACATATACATATACATATATTTGTTTCTAAATTTTCCTTAAATGAACCAAAGTGACTTGGTTCATTCGTAAGTCATTTAGGTTATGTTAAAGAAAAATTACTTTTCAATTTGGGAAACAGCAATTACACAAATCTAACAATACCCCTAAAGGCGTTCCCCAATTGTTGTTCAACTAAATTTAGTTTTAGTTGTTGTGCAAATCATTTGGAAATGGTGGTATTGAAAAGTTATTAGCTTCAATTAAAACAAATCGAAAAGTTTGAGAAATAAATCTTTTGATTTTGCAAGTGAAAAATATACCCTACATTAGGAAATAATAAAATTCTGGAAAGGAAAATACTATAGAGTTAATTTAAATGGATATTCTATACAAAATCTGGTGGGCTAAGTATAAATGCTTCGTTACTCTTATGAAAACATATAATTGGCGGATCAGCTCTTCGATTTTCATAACCAAAATTATTTATTTACTTTTATTTATTTTGGTTTTTTTTAGATTTATATTTGAAAAACTTAGAAAATTTATTACGGAAAGTCCAAAGTTGTTTAATTTTATTTTGAAAGTAAACATTAATGAGCGATGAAGCCCATTTTGACCTCAATGGTCACCTCAATAAAAATATGGGGAACGAAAATCCAAGAATAATTGTTGAGTATCAAAATAGGCTCAGTTTATGTTCCCAAAGTTCCTATAAAAGATGATGGCACCATATTTTTTTCGAAAACGATGAACAAGTTGGGGTTGACGTGAATGGTATTCAATACCGCGCAACTATTAAAAATATTTTGAGGTCTGAGCTCCCTAGCTACAGACACAGAATTGTGGCTTTTTTCTTAGCGATCAGAACGTTACTTATGCGCCGCCCTATAAGATGAGTAGTCTGAATATAAAACGTATAATAAATTTATTTTATTGAGTATAGCACAGAATTCTGAGTTAGAATAGGAATCTAATTTAAGAATTAGGAATTTAAAGTAGTTTATTTCCTAAAAATAGTTGTTTGTAAAAGATGAAAATTAAAGTATAGGACGGTAATCAGGGTATAAGAGGATTTTAGAGTATAAGATGTAGTTTATGTATAAAACGAAAATCGATTTATCAAATAAATTCTAATTAAAATAGTTTTTTGATTGCATAAAAATTAGAACAGCACTAAAAGTTTAGCTTTGCTTGTATTAAAAAAATGTGTTTCTGAATGCCTACTTAACACTTTCAGCAAAGTCAAAAAAAGTGAGAGTAAATCATTTGCTTAAGCACACGATTTATATGTTCTCCGCTAAAGCAATTATCAAAGCAACCACTTTAAGAAGAACTGCTGTTGCTGTAAGTAATAAGTACTTGTTTACATTTTTGCTTAACTTCTAGTTGCTGTGCTTGAATTAAATTTAAAAAATGTACAGTTATTATTCTTGGCGATCAGAACGTTACTTATGCACCGCCCTATATAAAATTAGTTTTTTCGACAGTAGTCTGAAAATAAATAGATTAATTAAAAAAAAAAAGAAATCTCAGTATAGGGATAAAGTCTAGGTATAAGATGGTACTCTGGTAAACTATGCGGATCATTATTTTTACTTAATGATCCGCATATAGGAAATATTCTAAGTATAAGACGGTACTCAGACTTCAGTAGTTAGCGGATTTAAGAAATTAAAAACAAACAAGGAAATGTTTCTTATGATCGTGTTTTTATTTTAAGCAAATACTTTTTATAAAAAATTTATTCCTTATAAAAGTTTAAACTCGTATAAGAAGTTTATTTATTTCGTCATCAACCTTACAAAATCTGCAAAACTTGATTCCAACATTACTATCATAAACTGGTGGCATCTAAGACCACAGAGCGACGTAAATAGGCCAACAAGTAGTCATAGTTCCTACTTCTGAAGCAGAATATAGTCTACCTGCCTTGGAATGGGACAGAGTCACAGAATTCACGCTCAAATCACGATTGTATCGTCCCCTAAATGTGACCGATAGGAACGTGTACCTAACACAGTTTCAAATCATTGTGTTTTCCAAAATTGTTCAGAGTTGTTTAATAGTCCATGACTAACATGAACTTCACCTTTAAACAAGATAATGATGCTCTTAGAGCGTCTGGCTATCCGACCTTATAAATAATCGCAAGCACTTTGCCCACCAACTCAGATATTCCCCAGCGCATATGAGGAAATCATAGATTTCCGTCCCGAAAAATCGTAGGCTGTTTGTTCATAAGCAAGCCTTTTGAAAACCCAGGCCCATAATGCCCGCCCTAGTATCACCATCTGTTTGTTTCGAACCGTCGGTGAACCAGAACACAGTTCAGGCGATATCATCGAAGTATCATTCTAGCTTTGACCTGTTCGGTTTTAGACCACCAAGCTAGGACGATTTAGGTTAAAAAACAAAGAAAACGCCTTACCTATAATTCGATTTTTCAGCGATAGTCTATTTATAATACAAAAGTCTAAATATGAGTCTATTATAAGCCAATGACGCTGTTGTATGTATTTATAAGATTACAGCCCAAGTTGAAGTGGGTAGTACAAATAGCATATCGAAAGTTCGTTACTTTTTGAAATTATCTTCACAAATTTAAATTAACTTTGCTAAATATTTTCTTTGCCATTATTGCATTGAATTACTCCTATTAATCCTACTTGTCTTTGTTGTTATTTTTGTAGTTTGTACAAAGTTGTAAAAGATGTTGTTAAACACACCTTACAGCACTGCAACATCATTCAAGAGATGAGGGCGTAACCTGAAGTCACTTTTAAAGGACTATTTGTATTGCTGCTTTTTCTTGTCTTCTAACAAAATTCTAATTGTTTTCTAGTTACAAAGAAATAATTTGGTCAAATTCTATTGAAATCGTATTGGTTTGTTAATCAAATATTGATGACTTGTAATTTTTCCTTTTATTCTTTTGCAGGTTTTGTTTTTCTTTTGCTTTAAAGCAAAAAAGGTGTATTTTTGAAAATCAGGCCATAGAATTTTCTTTCTAAGTAGTTTTGGCTTATTGTTCATGCAGACGTTTGTCGGTAAATTTTCTAATTACATTACAAAAGAAAATTAATGACTTTGAAGGTTTCTTTAGGCCGAGCTAAATCAGCCAGCCAGCCAGCCACTGGCGCTTGTTACACAAAGTCAGAGAAAAAGAAAATGATGCTGAAATACAAATCAATTGTTAAATGCTAAAAAGAGGAATAAAAAATCACACCTTGACTTTCGTTCTGCTTGCTAAGTGTTAAACAGAAAAGAATAAATTTTGTTTTATAGTTACCGTAAGGTCAAAAGAAATAGTGGCAGAAATAATTGATTTGCTAAAAGTCTTTTTAACTAAGTGTTAAAAGAAAAAAAGACCAGAACCTTCTAAAGCGACAAGAAATATATTGGTTAAATATTTTTCTGCTAACTTTTAAATGAATACCGATTCAAATGTTTTTGCAAGACAAAAAGAAGTAGAACACTAAAGATTTTGTATAAGAAAATCTATGGTCTAATTGAAGGAATAAATTATGACAACGTTATTTAAGTACATGTATGTAATTGAATTTTTAGTAAAAAACAGCTTTCTGAGGCCGGGTTTTTTTGATGTGAAGTAAGTTTAAACTTGGTTTAACGTAGTCTGAAACTCGCATTTTTAAGGCGAAATATGATTTTATTTTTTATTTCATTCAAGATCAAGATTTTATGCAAACCTAAGCCGTTCGGTCAAAATTTTGTATCCCAACCTAGTTTACCTGAGATCGAAAAACCCCAGCCTGAGTATAAGACTCACTTCTAAGTAGAAGCTTAATACTCAATTCTGAGTATGAGTCAGTACTCAGACTATAAACGATAGACTAAAAAAAGACGGTAGTAGGAGGCGTTCTCGTTACAATACGTTAGTCTTAATATAAGATGGTTGCCTAAGTTAAAGCCAGTAGAATGAGTATAAAACGGTAATCTAAGTGTAGGACCGTATTTATAGTATTAGATGATATTTTGACTATAAATCGGTAATCTGTGTATAATCGAATATAGATCTCTGAATATAAAATGGTAGCCTGAGTACATGACAGTAAATAAGTAGAAGACAGAAGTTTTAGAGTTAATGGCGATAGTTTTAGTATAAGATAATATTTTCTCTTAGCATACGCAAAAAATATGAATATAAGTTAATATTGTGATAATTGTATGAGCAAAGGATGGCAGACTTAGTTAAGACGATTGTCTAAGTATAATAAAGAGCTTTTGGTAAATCACATTAGTGAGAGTTCAAGAAAGTAGTCTGAAAATAAAACTGTTGACTGAGTATTCGATAAGATGGTAGTATAAACAAAAAAGGACGGTAGTATAAGTAGTCAGTTTATAAGGCGACAGTATAAATAGTCTGAGTATAAGACGACAATATAAGTAGTCTGAGTATAAGACAGTATAATTGGTCTGAGTATATAAGACGGTGGTATAAGAAAGGAATATAGTTTGAGTGTATGACTGTTGTCTGAGTATATGACCATTAGGGTGGCACTGAAGTTGCCCCAAAGAGGTCAAAGGTCAAATTTCAGTAAATTCTATATTGTCATTAAGTTCTTATAAAGAATTTTCGCTATTTCTTCTTGGCTCGGTGTGAAATTTGTAAAATTTATACCTTCGTGTGATAGGAATATTCAGAAAAACTTTTGAAAAAATTAACCCTCCCATGTCCTGTGTATCAAACTGACCTCTGTTTTATATGTATGACAAACAGTTTATTTTAAATAATGTCAATAATAAAAAATGTCAATAAACTTTTTGTGAAAAAAAGCATCAACCCCTCACTCTTGTTGAAGACAAAATTGCACATATTTCACACTGAACTGAATATGATATAAAAAAGTTTAAAAAAAGGAATATTTGCTAGTGCAAATATTATAAGAATATTATTATATTATAATCATGTAATTTGCTAAATTAAGAAATTATAGAATTTAAAGGATGCATTAGTATCCTGCCTAAATTTCGTAAATTAGCTTCATTTGGAAATTGATTTCGATAATATTGTACGACCCTAAATAGAAAAAACAAGTTTGTGTTTAGTCTTAAACTTTAGCAGGAAATACAACAAAATTTGTATTACTTTGAATAGATATTGTCTCTGATCCTCATCTTTGGAGATTTTTTCATGGTGATCTTGGATAAGCTAAAATCCTCTTTCGGCACAGTCTTTTCTTTTATTTTTAAGTTCCCAATTATAATTTTTGCCCTTCAATATTCGTGTAAATCATTGCATAAACTTGACTCTATTTTAAAAAAATATGTAGAAATTTTAAAAGTTTGCTGCTAGTATTCTTGGAGAACAATTGCTACAGAATTAATAAATTATCTCTGCTCATGAAGCATTCTAGATTTTGATGTTTAAGCGTAAGTTTTTCCGGAATTTCTTCATCTTCATCCAGATTATCTTCTGAGACATTAACTTCTTAATCTTCGTAACACTCTTTGTTTCAAAATCTATTCTATCATCGAATAACGAAGAACATACGCATTCTTCATTCAAATAGTAAAGATAGTTAAAAGTTTTGTTATTTCTTTATCAGCTTTATTTTGGTTAATTTTTTTGTAATTTTCTAAATTTCTCAAGAATTCAATGTCGTTCAAAGCAGCTTGGTCTGCTTTATCAACATTAAACCAGAATTGCGAATAGGACTTAACCACAAATCCAGCAAATTCGATTAAACCTTTAACTTCAATTACGGTTAACGCAGGAAATGGTTTTCGAAAAATAAGTATCTGGCTAAATGCATGGCTCCAGGTTTCTTAAATTTAATGCCTTAAGGCGGATTTCCTCCTAAGAATATTATTATTATCAATTCTAACAATTCTTTACAGTCATTGCGTGGAAAGTCTTCTCATATTTTCTCATTTGCAAATCTTAACATCTTATCTCCAGTACTATCTAAAATTTCATTAAATCTTGAATATGACATCAAAAACCATCCTGTGACTTTTTACTAGTTTTAAATTATTTATATTAATATTTGAAGAGCATTGCACTTTATTATGTAATTTACCCATAATAATTAAAATTAAGCATTATATTTTAACCCAATATAAAAAGGGCTAATATTCTAAAATTTGTTTATAGAACTTATAAAGGGTCCGCCAAATAACTTTTTTTTTTTGAAAATGCTATAAAAAAACTACTGAATATTTTCTCAAATTTCTTTTTTTATTTGAAAGTACAATCCTACCGGTTAATAATGGAAAATAATTTCATTCAAATGGCTGCCTCGGCTAGCCATGCAGTAGTGAGCAGACGTATTTTAATTCAATAGAAAATAAAAAAAATATACCAAATTAAAAAAAAATTAATTTCTTTACAAATTAAAATTCTATAAATCCTGTTTCCATTTAATATGGATTCTAATAATGACTCCCTGGATAAAAACGTACCTCCGGATAAATTGGGTGCTATTCCTCGAAAAGATTGTGCATTACTTGAGCTGGCTCAATCTCAAAAGCAAAAACAAACTTCAATGGATTTCGATGGGTCGAATATTTCTATTTCTTCTGTAGATGAAGAATTCCAATTATGTATATAACAAAAGGAAAAGAACCCGTGATGTCGAAATAGATTTGTCAAATTTTAATTATTCAAAGAAGCCTCAAGAAAATTCCCTTTTAAACTCTCAGAATAGGTTTGCAGTACTCGGAGAACTGAACATAGAAGAAGAACCAAGAGTCTCTAGAAAAAATAAAGAAGATTGTAAGATAAGTACACAAAACAATAAATTGTTCTGTCCTCCAATATTTTTATACAATGTAAACATAAAAAAGTTAGTGGAACAATTAAACTCGAAAAATTTAGCGTTTAAATTTGTGTAAATTGTTTTTAAAAGATGCTAATGATCATTCTGAAATGATGCAGCTCCTAAAAGAGAAAAAAATTGAATCTTATTCGTATACCCCTAATGAATTAATATTAGAAAAATAAATAAGCAATCGTTTGTCTTATTAAAAATGTAAACACAAAAAAAAATATTTTTCAATATTTTTTATTATATCTAATTTTATTTCCATCGATTTCAATATTTATAAAAATCCTAAAATAAGTTACCACCGCAATATTTGAATTTTCTATATTTTAAAAATAATTCCATTTTATTCCAAAAAAAAATCATAAAATATTTAATTGTTTCCTTTTCATTAAAATAAATGCAAATATGTATATTAAGTAAAACATTTTTCAAATTTCTCTCCAAAATCCAAACAATTAAACATTCAATAGGAAATTAAAATTTAGAAAAAACAGAATATAAAAGATTTGTGCGACTAATTCATAAAACAATACAATAAATTCGCTTAAATGAAATAAATTAAACTAAAAACGAACTGACAAATTCATTGAAATCTACATAAAAAAATAAAAATAGCAACAACTCAAAACGATTTAAAAAAAAATGATAGAGAATACGAAACAAATTGTTGCTGCACACCCCAATATGGGACAGGATTTATTTATTCACACATAAATACTTTAAATTACAAAAATGCATTGCAAAATAAAAAAAACAAAAGCGAACTAAATTTGAATCCAATGGCATTCACTCATATCCAGCAATAACAACAAGAGGAGATCATACAGATAATGGAATTCTAATAGATTTCGTCGGCCTACCTGATACACCAGAAAAAATGTGCAGTAAATGAGTTTTACAGACTGTCAGCGGAAAATATTTAACAATATTTATTGCTGGTATTTGGTTGAAGCTTTGATATCGCTGCAAATAAAATTTTAAGTGTTTGTAATTCTCATTCACTTAACAGTAGTATTTACATATCTTTATCTTTTCTAAAATTTTTGGGTTAAGGTTTCCTGATGATCTGGCCTTAGTAACCAGTAAAATGCGCATAGAAACTAGATTGTCCTCCGCCAGTAAATTTTAGTGAATTTATCTGGAATGAAAATTGGGAATTAAGCACGGCAAACAAAATCTTATTAATTAAATATTTTTCGATACTCTAAACACAAAATGAATCAAAAGTATTTCGAAAATTAAACACAATTTAAAGTTTTATCGAAAACTGAAATTTTTTTTATGTTAAAACTCTTAATTTGAATCCTTGGTAAGCACCTACACATTTGTCCGGGCTCGCACTCTTTAAACATACTAAGCCCCGGTATTGTGTGTGTATTTGTATTAAAATACTTTGCATACTTGTAAGTATCCTTACAATGGTTTTATTATTTGCAAGTGTATGCATCCAGTTACGGAAACTAGTGATCTGGCTAAAATCCACATGTAAATTTATTTTTTACACCAAACTTGCATGAAAACACGCATACTAACACACCATACGCACACATACCCGTATATACTTACACTATAAAACCCCTTTTGCATACATGCATATTTAACTAAAACAACAATAACACACTTATGCGAAAGTAAACACTTGGTTTATATTCTATAGTTTTTCCATGGCAAAAAGAAATAGTGTTATGGATGAGTGGACAGAGGGACGTCATTGTGTTATTTTTTCCAGCTTTTTTGCAAATACTTTCATGTTATTATTATTGTTGTTTGGTGGATAGTACCTTGCTGTTTTTATTAGCTGTTGACCACCTGCAGGATTATACCCATAATCCAACAACAACAAAAAACTCGGATGAAATGGCTTGTAACAAAAAAGAAAAAACCAGGGGGTAATGATGGAATAATAGAAGGCACTACTAGACTTAATGATAGTTGGAGTATAAGATATTGTTTGCTTATAAGATGCAAATCTTTAAGTCTATAAAATCATAATTTGAGTATAAGAACGTACAGACGGTAGTGGATGTAAAAGATAGAGTAAAAGGGAGAACTTTGTATATAATACGTATAAGACAATCAAATATATAAGTTTCTATATAAGACGGTCGTCTAAGTATAAGACAGTTAAAGTATGGCATGAGTAAAAGACCATAATATCATAATGTATCATATAGTAATTCAAATGTAAGTCCGTTCTTATAAGGCCGTAATGTGAGTGTAAATAGGTAGAACTAGTCCGAGTATAATGCAATCTGAATAAATGAAGGAATTCTGAGAAAAGTGCGTTATTAGCTGCATTCGAGAACACAAAAGTTTTTACTATTTTTTACTGAACTTTACTGCATTTTACGAAATTGCGTTCGAGTACACAAAATACAGTGAATGAGAACACAAATTGAGAGCGTAAAGTGACAGTTCTTGTCTGAGTAATTGCAAATTTTTACTGCAGAATTTTTTGCAGTAAAATTTAGTAAATCAAAAAAAACATATGTTCCAAAAGGTAAACAAGCAAAAGTAACAAATAAAATGCATATAAATTGTGAAAAAATTGTTAAATAAAAGAAAAGTTGAAATAAAAATTAAATCAAAACAAAAAGTGAATAACTATTAATAAATTAATCTTGTTTGTGAAGCATTTATTTTGCTAAATACAAACTTTTCAAAATTTTTTTGTTAAGTTAATTTTTTAGAGTTGTAAAAGTGTGAAGTACTTGGGGACCTAAGTAATCAATAGCAAAAAAATTGTTGATGTTCTTTAAAATAATTTAACCCGCTACAAATTAGTAAAATCAAATAAAATTAAAAACAAACAAATATGAAAGATTAAATAAAATATTTTGTTTGTATTTTCCAAAAATTTTCGTGTTATAAAAAGTTTCTAATCGAGTACCGATAAGAAAACGAGTTAAGTAGTCAAAAGTGTAAACATTTTTCAACACTTCAATTATTTGCCATCAGCTGCTGCCTTTATTTTACGAATTTTTACAAATTTTGCGTTCGCGTACTTTTTTGCACAACAGCTTTTTGTGAGAGCAAATTTTTCAGTTTACTCATTTACTGCATTTTACTGCAAAAGTACTCAAACGCACCTATTGTAGTCTTAATCGATGGCTAACACGAAAGTCTGTATATTACAACGTAATTTTTATAAAAATTAGAACGTGAGAATAAGTATAAGAACGCAGTCTGAAAACGAGACCGTATTATAAATATGTATATAGCGTTATCCATATCGAGGTTACCTACTTTTTTAAAGCAAAAAACACAGAAAATTTAAATTTAATGAGGAATATTTATTATCATTTGAGAGAGCATTCTTTGGCATTAATTTTTTGAAGATTATGTCTATCAAATGTTGGCCGTTGCTACGTTGCAGATGGTCCATCCGTCGAGTCCAATTTTCGATGACTCGTTCGAGCATTTCGACTGTTAACTGGCGAATGACATGCGTGATGTTTTCCTCCAACGATTAAATCAAAGCGGGTTTGTCCGCATAAACTTAAGACTTAACATATCCCCACAGGAAAAAGTCTAACGGTGTGATATCACACGATCTTAGTGGCCAATCGACCGGCCCAAAACAAGAAATTATGTGCTCACCGAAGTGTTCTCGCAATAAATCGATTGATTGATGCGATGTATGGGAAGTGGCACCGTCTTGCTGAAACCAAATGTCGCCGAGATCGCGAGCTTCAATTTCAGTCATCAAATAGCCGGTAATCATGGCACAGGCATCATTTTTTTCTAAATGAAGTGGCAGTTTTTGAATCTCTTCAGGGTGCTCTTCGTCCCAAATGCGGCAAATTTGTTTGTTTACATACCCATTGAGCCGGAAATGGGCCTCATCGCTGCATAAAATTTGCCTCAAATTTGGATCTTCTTGGAATTTTGCAAGAGCCCATAGAGCGAAGTGATGTCGCTTGGGAAGGCCATGAAAGGAAGGTTATGAAATACCAAGCAATACTAAGCAAAAATAACATGACAGTATGACACGATTCACACGTGATCTGCCAAAAAACGGCTGTTGAATCACCCCTTAAAACAGTAGCCTGAGTTTAAGTTTACACTTAAAGTATAAAGCTATACAAAAACAAATAAAAAATGATTTAAATCAAAAATTGTTTTTCTACTGAAAATTTTTAAATTTTGGGTTAATACAGTATTGATAATTTTCTGCGTGAAATGTAAAAAAAGGCATTGAATTTGAATATAGTCTCGTTACAATACATTATACGACTGAAGTCTGAATATAAAACAATAGTCTAAAATTTTAAAGTTTGCATGAAAAACGATTCTAAGTACATGTTCCTAGAATAAGTATTAAACGCTTGTCTGTGTATCAGACTATATTCTGCAATGTAAGTTTTATTGTGAATATAAGGATGTTAACCGTACGGTAATAACCCTTTTTTAGGGTAATTTTGGACCGCAAAAGGTAGAATGGTAATTTTATTTAAAATAGGGTAATTTAAAGAAATTTGGATTATTGATAAAAATATATGTTCTTACATATGTTCGGCTTAAAGTTTGAACTTGTGAGAGGTGATTTTCAATTTAAAAATACATAGATAAATATTATAACAAAAACATTAACAAAATTATGTTTCTATAAATGTTTTCGTAACACCGATAAGTGGATAAGATAATAAGAAAAATGAAATTACTCATGTATGTTATTAATTTTATATTTAACATTTTGTTCGTTTAAAAATCAACAATTCTTAAACATATTAAATTTAAATTAATGGTTTATAAATAATGCTCTTATTGGCTGTTAACAAATGAAACAATCAATCGTCTGTCGTTTGGAAACAGCACATTAATGTTTTGATTAAAAATCTTTGCGTACGGTAATTTCTTCTCTAAAACGGTGATTTTTAGAGGGCCATACGTACGGTAATGAAAAAATAATAGTTAACATCACTGATAAGGAGATACTTTGAGACAATAGTCTGTGTATTGGTAGTATAAAATAAAATGGTTGTCTGAGTATTAAAAAGCAGCCTGTTTATAATAGTATAGTCTGAGTATAAAATTGTAGTCTAACTCTTATACTGCGTATTAAACAGAAGCCTTAGTATAAATTGCTTTTTAGTTATAAAGCGAAAGACTAAATATAATACGGCAGTGTGCTAAGATCTTTTAAACATAAACTTCTACCTTATTTACTGTAGCTCACCTCAAACAGTTTCCCTTTTTTAATTTCACATTTTTGGGTTAGTGAGATTTGAATAAGCCTGACTTGATTTTTTTTTTTCATACAATTGTTAGAAAAAATTGAATTTTCTTTGCTAAAAAAATAGTAGTTCCTTTTTTATCTTTTGTTGTATTAAGTTTGTTTATTTATTTAGTTATACATTCCATTAAATTGAACTTGTAAAAGAGGTACAAAAAAAACACATGTGCAGGAACAATGAGTGCACAGATTTTCACACAATTTGAATGAATGGAAAGTGCAAAAACTCAATAGTGCATTTGTATTTGGGAAAACTGCCAACTGTGAACACTTGTCATTACAAATTTATTTTAAAACAACAACTTATACGTTTTTTTTTGTGTTTTTTATTCTTTTTTGAGATTTTACGACATTTTTGTTGAGAAGTTTTCTACCTGTATAAAATTTATCATTTTGGCTGTATGTATGATTGTTTTAACCCTTTCGGTACGAGTGGTACGCATATGTACCACTAAAGTTTAAACATCTCTAAAAGTTATAGTATTCACATTCTTTGATTTTAAAACGTACCATGCCGTTTTCTAAGCAATTGAGATTGTTCTAAAACGGTACTTTTTTAAATATCATTGCAAACACGTGCTCAGTTGATAGATTTTCCTGACAAAGTCAGACGCATGTTGCAATCATTTCTCGTTTTTTCAAGATATTGCAATAATTAGAACAAAATAACAAATTAAAATAATAAATTTTAACAAAAGGAAGCAAGTTTTACTTATAATTTAGAACAGGTAAGAACCTTTTACATTTTATTCCCATTTATATGAGCAATTGTAGTAGTGGTACGTATATGTACCATCAGTCCGACAGTTGGTACATATGAATACCAGCAGTCTTCTGGGTACTAAATATTGTTTTTTGGACTCTCACAGCTTATACCTAGAAATTATGAATCCTGAAGATATTCAAAAGTTTCTGGAGGATGATAATGAAACTGATAGTTTGGAAGACTTTTCTGCTTCAAGTAGTGATAACTACAACCCGAGTGATGACTGTGCCAGTGACGAAAGTTCGTCGGATGATGGTACAGATGATAATATTATCGAGGAAATAATTGAAGATATATCTTCCAAGAATCCAGTAGATAATACTAATTTCGAGTGGCATACTCCTAAACAAGATTTTAATCCAAAGATATCTTTACCTACGACTCGCAGCTGCAAAATATCCGAACACATCCCACGCACATCAAGTATTATTGAAATTTTCCATAAACTTTTGCCGAAATCAGTTTACATGTATATAGCTCAGTGCACAAACGAGCGTATTCAAATATATGAAAATGCAAAACCTAAAAAGAAAAAAGTAAAAATAACTGCAACTAATAGTGGTGAAATAGAACTGATCATAGGGTGCATGTTTATTATGTCCTACAATCGTGTTCCTTGTATAAAAGACTATTGGTCACTTCACAAATCTCTCGGCAATCGATCAATTTATGAAGCAATTGCTCGTGATCGTTTCCTCTATATATCATCTAAGATGTACTTTGCAAGCCCTGAAAAACCGCCAAATTGTAACAAAACGTACTACGTAGATGACTTGGTAGAATGTTTGAAAAAAAATTTTCTAAAGTGTAGACAAGATAGCTGCTACCAAAGTATAGAAGAATCCATGACAAAATTCAAGGGCCGTAGCACACTGAAGCAGTACATGCCTCTCAAACCTATCAAAAGGGGAATAAAAATGTGGCTACGATGTGATTCTATTACTGGGTACACATATGACTTCAACATATACAGTGGAAAGGATCTAGATCCCTCCATTGGGACACTTGGTGAAAGGGTAGTTACGAAACTGGCCAGTTCAATTGTAGAGCCTGATGTTACTCTAGGTTTTGATCGGTTTTTTTCATCTGTGCATTTGTTGAACACCGTTCCCTTCTCAGCAGTTGGCACAATCATGGGCAATAGAAAAAATCTTCCTGAATTTACTAAACGCAAAATGGAAAGAGGTGAATCTGAATTTAGAAGCACTACTTCAGGCCTCTTGTGCATTAGATGGCAAGACACAAAGGAGGTTTTGGTAATTACTAACTGCCATAAACCTGATATAACGAATGTGTCAAAAACATTAAAAACAGGCGAAAGAATCCAAGTAACATGTCCTACTGCAATAAAGTTCTATCGCGAAATAATGGGAGGTGTTGATCTAGCAGATCAAATGAGTGGCCTTTACGACTTTGATAGAAAATCGAACAAATGGTGGAAAAAGGTATTTTATCGATTGATAATGATGGCTGCTGTTAATACTTGGACGATATACAATGATCTCAACAGAAAAAAAATACCGTTCAAGGAGTTATTGGTGATCTTAGCCGAGTCATTGATAAAAGAAGGCTTACAAACTACAGCCGTTCGAAGATCGCAGAGACCAGGTCCTCAACCTAAGCCCCAACAATCACTACATCTTCCCATTCAGGGAAATGCAAGACGTCGTTGTGCCCGTTGTAGCCAACAAAAAAAACAAACTCGAACATACACGATATGCACGCAGTGCAATATTCCACTATGCAAAAACTGTTTTGCACCTTTTCATTCATAGATTTATACGTTTAGCTGAACAGAAGTTATCATCATTTTTTATCTTAGTTTTATCATTTTGAATTGTTGTTTTTTTTAAGATTGTACAAGATCTCATTCAAATAAGAAATAAATGCTTTATTTTCGATTTTACTGATGTTTTTATTTTGTATATACCAAATATACATATGTTTTTTTAAGACGGTTGGTACGTATTTGTACCACTTAAAAAGACGAATGGTACAACGGTGTACCGGCCCCTCCAAGACATCCCCGATATTGGAGCGCTACATTTCCTTACCAAAATGTTTCTACGATAGGCTATTAACTCAATGAATACATAAATTTCATTATAGCATTCAAATTCGAAAGCCGTCCCGAAAGGGTTAAATGAATACTATTTTAATCCTTAAGTAAAACTAAAGGACAGAATATGTTAATGGTAGATCTCAGTATTCATAAAAATATTTTAATCTTAATAGAGATTTACAAAACACAATTTCTATGAAAATTTTTCAAAACGAACGTTTGTTCTTATTTATTATACGGGTGTAAACTATTGAATAGACAATGGATTTCTGTATAGACGAAAGAAGAGCCTAAAAAGGTAGGGCAATATATATGTGTAAGACTGTAGAAGATACTGTAGACAATACCTAAATACAAGTTCCAAATATTTATGTGTCGTTAAATTGCCTCCACGGAGAAGTAAACTACAATATAACGCAATACGAAGGATAAAGGAGCTTCTTGTGGCGCTCCAGATAATATAACTTACCAAATTGCCCGCAATGCAGCGGGTAGGAGAAGATCGTTGATCATATAACCTTAACGTATCCGAAGGTCGTGTTAAAATCGGAGAACAATTGCATCGCAATAAATTCAGAAAAAATTGTTCACCATATTAAAACATTAATCAAACATTTAATCACTTTTAGTTAAAAAATTGAATCAAATGAATTAAACGTTTAATTGATTCTAGTAATTTTCACCAGCAAACAAATTCACAAATTCACTTAATTAAACGTTTAATTCATTTGACTACATTTTTAATTAAAACTGATTTTATTTTTGAAAAATTTTTTCTGAGTATAGACAAGAGTGTAGATGAGATTTTAGACGAGAAAAAATAGGCTATGCTCAAGAATGTACCATAGACGATACCAAAGAAGAGACTTTTTACAGGATTAAATGGAATGGACTTAAATGGAATTAAACACAAACTAGCTCAAAGGGATTGGCTGCTGCAAGCAATGTAGGAGCGGTAATTTAAATGACACGATTTATCATGAAAAAAAATTTCAACGAAATCATAGCTTTGAATGTTTTTTATTTAGATTGACTTTTGAAACCCAAAAATTTATAACTCCTTATTACTGTAAAGATTGCGTGTTCGATTCCCACTAAAGACTCTGGTCTGTTTCACTAAAAGGGTTTAAAGGTTTACATTTTTATTTTTCGGTTAATTAGATTAAAATATAATTTGTAATTGTATTTTTAATACATAAAAAGTAAATACGAAGTCAAATTGATTGTGCAAAATTTATAATCAACAGCATTTTTGGCGTCGGCAGCTGTAGCCTTTTCTATAACACATCCTTTCAACAACGTCCTGTTTTGAAAAATTACTTTCAAAATTAATGTGTTTATTCACCTTCGCCGAAGTCTCGTTGCGTAGATTTCTTTTATTTTTATTTTTTTTTTTTTTTTTTAACAACCAGAAAATTTATCAAACAAGAAAAAGCCAATTTAAATCTTATTCAAATTGGCAACAACAACTGAAACAAACACCTTAAAGTCAAAAAAAAAAAACATCTGCCGAATTTTCTTGTACTTTTTGTTGTCTTTAAAATTATTTTTAAGGACCCAACTAAAATAAAAATTTGTTTCCATTTTTATGTTTTTTTTTTGTTCTTTTGTCTCCTTAAACAAAAAGCCAATTTGCCACCTTTTTTTTAAAGGTACAAAACATAAAAACACTTTTATTGCCCGTTTTTCTTATTTTTATTGTATTTCTCTTTACAGTTTTTGTCTAACAATAAGAAAACAAATGAAAAAAACATTTGAAATCAATATTACTTTTTGAAACAAAGTCAGAAAGTCATTTATTTACTATTTATTTTTTCTATTACAATTTTAAACTCAAGGTGTATTTGCTTTAGATTCCTTTTCATTTTAGTTCTTTTTATTTTCAGTTTTTGTTCCTTTGACCATGATGTCAGTATGTAAAAATCATTAAAAATTCCCATCAATCTTTTATTTCAATTCTTAAGTTCACTTTTGACAAAAGTTTTAAATTGTCTTACCAAGGCAACGCCCTCCTCGACTTTTTCTCTACTAAGACATTTTTGTCTACAATTTTTATTTTATTTTGCTTAAGAAGCATTTAAGGTTTTTATCTTTGACACTCAAAAAGAGCTCATCAATTTTATTTATATTGGCTGCTTTGTTCTGCTTTTTTATGTCCAGACCCAGGAGATGGCAATTTCTTTAGTGTTGCCACAAATTGCTATTGAAACGTGAAGCGATTAAAATATTGTTTTAAAAATAGAAGAGAAAAAAGTAAATAACCTCCAAACAGTATTGTATAAAAATCATAAGTCACCGAAAAATTACTTATATGAAAAAATGCCAAAATTAAAGAATTTGCCGACCTTAAGCAAAAAATAAGTGAGAGCGCTATACCCTTCACCTAACGTAATGCAGCAACTTAGACCACGCACCCACTAACACACATTATCAGACAGAATTAAAAGTGCTTTATTCGGTTATTCCTTGTCTGATGTACCCTTTACCGTGATGCGATAATAACAGAAAGTTATAACGGGTCCGCCAATTAACGTTTTTTCCATTAGTGCTTATTTCGTGAATGGTAACACTTAGCTCAGGTCTGATTTGACAGATAATTAGTTTTATCCTTCCGCTGAACGAATATGGTTGTGTATTCGCTTGCCCAACGCTGGAAATATTGCGACATTACTTTGAAAATCATGGTAATGTTGCAGAAAGAGTGCCAAAAAATTATCTTTTCAGATGAAGCTCATTTTGTTCTTGGCGGGTATGTAAACAAGCAAAATTGTCGCATTTGGGGCACAGAAAACCCGCACGCATACACTGAAAAGCCGTTGCACCCAAAACGAGTCCCTGTTTGGTGCGGATTTTGGTCCAGCGGCATAATTGGGCCATTTTTCTTCGAAAATGAGCAAGAAGTGGCCGTTACAGTCAATGGCGATCGTTATCGGGCCATGTTAAACGAATTTTTGTTCACGAAAATTGAAGAGGAGGATATTGGCAACATTTGGTTGTAACAGGACGGCGCTACGTGCCACAAAGCCGAAGCTACTTTCGATGTTTTGCGCCTTATTTTTGAAGATCGCATTATCAACCGCACCTCGGAGCTGCGACTTGATACCGTTTGACTATTTTTTGTGGGGTGCCGTCAAAGATAAGTGTTACGCCGACAAGCCAGAGACAAGTGACGCCTTAAAGGACAATATTCGTGAAGCCATTGGTGAAATACAGCTGCTCACAATCGATAGTGTGCTTAAAAATTGGACCGATCGTGTAGGCTACTGCATGGCCAGCCGAGGCAGCCATTTGAATGAAATTATTTTTCATTATTAACCGGAAGGATTGTACTTTCAAATAAAAAAAGAAATTTGAGAAAATATTCAGTGGTTTCTTTTATAGCATTTTCAAAAAATAATAGTTATTTGGCGGACTCTGTAGAAATGTCGTTCTTTAGATATAAGAATATCTAGAGAGGTTAAACATTAGGGGTATAACCAAATGTTGGCCCTAGCACTACACGATAGCGAATATTGTGTTATTTACGAAAACAATTTGTTTTGGTCGCTTGAAAGTAAAACCCTCACCCAAAAAACGATTTTCTAAAATCCCTAAAAAAAAATTTAAATATTTTATTAATAAAGGAAAAAACGTTAAAAAGTATAAATTTCAAATTTAATGTGCGTGTTGTTTTGCTTAAGTTTTTGGCTAAATGTATAAGTGCAAACAAAAATTTCGATTTTTACAGCGTTTTGTGGGTGACTTTTTTAAAAACCGCGAAAAATTAATATCATTTTTTAATAGATTTCAATGGACTATTCGACTATGCTAGGACCATTTTCATATTTGCAAAAAATGGAAATAAGTTATACCCCTATTATACCATCGTTTCCAAAAGGGTAAAATCTCGACATTTTTATCAATCATAATAGTAGCGTTGTTTTTAATTCATGAAACTGTTATTTAATTGTTGATTATTTTGTTTTCAAACTAGCAATTTTTGAATTTTTTGGAGCATATTTTTAATAATTTTTAGGGCATATTTTCAAGTTTTTACTGCATATTAAATGCGCATAAACGCGTTTTTTAGAGCATATTTCTGGTGTCTCTGCTAATTAATATTTTCTTTGATTTTCTGCGTTAAAACAAAGACCATTTATCAAGGCCCATCTATAAACTTTATCAAGATCATGGTTTAGCTTTTCGATGCGTTCGATGGCGAACAGCTAATGAAAAGTTGCACATCATCAGCGTACATGTGAATTCCAAAATAATGACTCTAAATGGCAGGTCGTTGGAATAAATTAAATAAAGAAGAGGACCCAGTATTGTGCCTTGCGGTACACCTCTTGTCAGATTTTTAAGATCCAGAGCTTGAAAATTGAGTTCGGTCATGAAGATTTGACGAAATTATTTTAACAGCAGTGTTTGAGAAATGGCACACGTGTTTTAATGTTTGGCAGAGTACAGTGTGTTCGGCCGTATCAATTGCCTTTGATTGATCTAGTAAAATTAGAAATGATGTCATGTTATCATCCATCTGTGCTCGTAGCTCCTTACAAACATAGATTCATGTTGAATTATGTTCATAAGTCCCAAAAAATTTTGTACATGGCCAAAAATTTCGTGGTTTTGTATACATTTCTTCGTTTAAGTCTTTTCTCGTGCATATGTATATAAAACATGGATTTCTTTTGGTGTACATCAGAAAAGAATCAAGGAAAAAAACAAAATAATAATTTAATTAGGATCTTTAACAATACTTTTGTAAAATGTAACATTTACATGCAATGTCATTAAATGTAAATTAATACGTACAAAATGCCCAGAAATTTGGACACAAAACTTTAAAAGAAATATGTAATCCTTAACAATTATTTTATAATCCACTAAAAACCCACCTGTCCCTATTAAAAAAAAAGATTTTTTTTCTTGTCTTTATATTCAGTTGTCTTTAAGTTAAAACCCCAGTCGCGAATACAAACGTTTCTTTAATCTTAAAACCTTTAGCAAGACTTTTTTTGGCCTTTTGTTATCATGGACTTTGGATGAGCAGTCACCAGCAAAAAAAAAACAACAAAAATCGTGAAATCGCTTAAAATGTTTAATGCTAATATAATTGAAATTGAAACAAAACATGTTTTAATAAACTGTCCAAAATTTTGTATTTTTTTGTATGAAACCACCTGCAACATTTTTGTACGATGTACATATGTATGTACATAAATGATAAAGCAAAAAAAAAACATTTTTTAAAAATCCATATATTTTTGGTTGTAGCAGCTACATATGCATTTTGTTCTTTTGGATACGCTTGATGGACCCAAAAATTATTTCAAAAGAAGATGTAGAATCAAAAAAACAAAATTATGAAAAGAATAAGAAACTTGAAAGTGGAACAGTGGAACAGTGGGTAATAAAACTTTTTAATGCGTTAATGTAACATACCTTTATTTATTGAAAAATGATTCCTACACTTTAAAGATTTTTTTTAAACGACTTGGTACCCTCCCCTTCATAGAGTGAACTAATCAAAATGGCATCTATTCCACCAAAATGAATACCATCATGGACCCTCCTAAATCAAGGTCTCTAAAGTAACCCCAAACGGAAAGTCAAAATGACCCTCTTCCACATCCTAAGCATCACCATCCAGTGCGATCAAATCGAAAACCAAACTTGAAAAAGCATACAATATTAGACGCTTGAAAATTTTCCGACAGATCTATCTTCCTCGCCCTTCGTAAAATAAAATTAAACTGGCCCACAAAAGCTTAACTCGATATTGAGCACCAACCTAAAATACATTATCCTAACAGAGGTTTGTACCCGCTCGCCAGCAACGTCTTAATAACATTTTATTACATAACTAGCTGTTTGGTGCCGGCGCTACTCGGGATTTTCTCAATAAAAATGAAAATTTAAATACTAGATAATTTTGGTAATACAAAGCTTGACCCCAGCGCTATCTAACGGGTCAAAATTTGATAAGGAAACTTTTTTGTTTAATAAATATATTTTGTAAATTTCAGCCAAATCGTATCATAAATAAAGAAAAAATTAAATATCACGACAACAGCGCTACCTAGAAAAACCTGGCTCACGACTAATATAATTTATTGTTAAAGTTTGGTGTTAAGCGGTCAACCGGTTCATGAGTTTTAGGAGCACATACAGGGCACAAACGTTTTTATATACATATAAAGATATTACGGAGATCGAGCGAATAGTATTCGACCGGTTTTAACCGGCTATTTTAGTTTTGCCCAAGTCGAATATTTTAAAATGTCCATTTTTCGAGTATCGAATAAACTGGTTATTTTAGTAAAAATTATCATCTAAGACATAAAGTTTAGCAAATAAATAGAAATTGTTAAAAACAAAGCTTAAGTTTAATCCATTTACTGGGCACGCTTTTTTTTTTGATTTTATAATCAATTATTTTTTTAGGTCTGCACATACCTTAAGCCATATCTATGTACATATATGTTGGTTCCTTACCTTTGTGAATTTTTTGGTTTTTATTCTAATTAACATTTTATCACAAACGCCAATTCGATTTTTGTATTTTTATGTATTCGAATTAAAACCGGTTAACCGGTTATTTTTAAAATGCTTAACCGAAAACCGGTTTTTTTAAAAATGGCAACTATTCGGAATATTCGAAAACCGTTTGTTGAAAAAAGACGAATAATCGATCTCCCTAACAGATATTTATGAGTAGCACATAGTAGTCGAAAATTAACCAGTGGCCAATCATCATTAAGCAAGGGTCCCAAACAACCATGAGATTTTTTGAAGATTAGTTTTTTATATTTCAGAAACGCTTTAAAATGTTTACTCCTGAAAAAATCTTTTTCTTAGTAGAGGTATCAAAGATTCGGTCCAGCCTACTAGCTTTTGTACCAACACCACCATTAAGACGGCATTATGAATTTGTGCTGACCCACTTTTTGGTACACCGATCGACTCAGAATTACTTTCTGAATTGATCTTGCGATGTCCGTACGACCGTTCCGTTAATTGGCTGGCTGGTTGTCTGTCCATGTAAACATTGTGAGCAAAGTATAGTTCGCAATTTTGAAGATAATGTAACGAAATTATGTACATACTCGTATATTCTTATGGCTAATAAATCACTGATGGCTTTAACGCTGGTTTAGTTGAACTAAACTTGAATTTATTTGTAGTTTAAACTCAACAACTATTAATCAGTGTCCCATGTATTATATGTTGCTAAAAAAAATGAACATGTGGCAGCACTGCGATAAATCTTATCAAATTCATATGGTCTGTATTGGTAGTTTAAACGCCCGATTTTATGCGTTTAAAGATGGTTTATATGTTTAGTGATTTATAGATTTGTTGGTTTAAACACATTTTAAACCAAAAAGAGAGTTTAACTTGCTCTGATTTGTTAGCCCTTATTGTCACAAGCACCAAGCCCGTTAAAAAGGCTAGAATTGTTCCATAATTTTACATAGTCCCATTCAAACTTGTTTTCAAAATAGAGTCTTTGTGCTTATAAACCATTTTATGTTGGTTTTTAGATTAAATTTGTCCCAAAAATGCTTTATTGTACCCTTAGGCCGGGTTTTGGAGATGTGGATTAAGTTCTTATTGTACGAGTATAGAAGAAATATTTGGAATGTATTTTTATGTATGTCATTTATTACTGGGGCCCTCAATGATCCATTAGTGCATGGTCTGCGAATAAATAAACCCCTCACTAAAATCCCCTTAACATGAAAAACTCTCATTAAGTTTTAGATATCTAGATTATATTTGGCATACAAAATTCTTATAGAAATTATAACCTCTGAACATAATTTTGTTTTGGCGGGTCCAAGATTTTCCATGGTTCGCAAATAGGGTGATGGCAATTGTTTGGGCGACTGTGCATGATGAATTTAAGCCGTGAATTAAAGCGTAAGCAGACAAGTTAATGTTAATTCTTTAAGTTGATTTTAATGTTTTTGCAGATGATGGTCGTACTGTTATTGGTGTTGTTATTGTAAATATTCTTTATATTTTCTTGGGAGTTTTTATTTTCGCTTTCGTTAAATTATGGTGATAATAGTGATGCCTACATTTAGGATTGTTGTCCGCTTTATTGTATGGGTTGGCTGGCTGTTTAGTTGTTTTAATTTTTTTTCTTGGAGTTCTGTTTTTTTTTTTTGTTTTTTGTAACTTTTGTTACGAATGAATTAATAAGTAGGAAGAAAAGTTACTATGATAACCGTGAAGTTATGCGCATTTGCACCTGTAGTCTCTTTGTCAGGCGAACAGTCAGTGAGCGATTAAAATGACCCCTTAAGTATATGCCTTTGAAACAATGTTTTTAAAAGGCAGGTTTTTTCTTCCATCTACTTTATCCTTATCTTTTTAAAGAGTAGAATAAAGTTTTTTTTTAGTGAAATAAGAAAAAAAAACACCAAAAAATTCAAATTTCGTGTGAACGTGTTCACAGTTCCACTTAAAAATTCATGAGCAATTATTAAGTAATAAGTGGTTGGCTGGTTAGTCTTTCAATAGTCTGTCTCTGTTAAAGATGATTATGACAATGTTGCTGATAATGACAAAGGGTGAGTTTTGTTTTATTATTTACTTGGTATTCATTTAATATTTTAATTAAATGTATAAATGTGTATCATGTTGCTATTTTATATTTGAGATTATACACAAAAAAACCATTCATTTTACAAATTTGTTTTTGTTACTTATTAAATTAGAACTTTTCTAATGTTTTCAATATGGTATGATTAGAGGGGAGTTTATTTTAGTGAAAATGAAAGTGTTTCAGCCAGGTATTAAACCTTTTAATTAGGTTATTTAACACAATATGAATAATTTTTAATTAGCTGGTTTTAAAAAAAAAAAATTTATTAGTGATTTAACATATTAGTAATTAAATTTCATTAAATTAAAATATGTAGGTTTAATTTAATTACATTTAAATAATTCAAATTAAAGGTTAGGTTTGCAATCAACCTTCATCAGGTGTACTTTCTTTGTTTAATATTCCTAGGGGAAATAGAACTAACAACAAACTTATAACACAAAAGTTCTAAAGCGGTAGGGACCGGTTCTTGTTCCAACACTTTATATAAAGGGAACTTGTTACTTTAACATGGCGATGCCCTAGGAGCGGGTTAATTGGCTCCTTTTTGACACTTTGTAGCAGGTCGTTGAAATGATCTAAATGGACAGATTCAATTTCGGTCAGTAAAATGTTACAGATACTGTCCAGAGCTAACCATGTTAATATAAAATAATTGGACTAGATAGAATATGTAACTGCCCGCACGAAATCCAGCCACATGAAAATTTTGGTCCGTTTAGCTTCATAATTTACCATTGATCGCATAAAAAGCGGTCTTCAAAAAGCAAAAATTGCAATACTGTATTAAAATTTGATCCAATTAAGTTTTCTTATAACCAGGAATCACTCAACCCCTCTAAAACGAATCATGAAATTTTTTTTAAATTAGTTCAAATTAAGTTTTATACAACTAGAAATAAAAGCACACAACTTTCTGATGGTCGACCTATAATATTTTATATATATTAAAGTGCAATAAAAGCCGACTCATGAAATATTTAAACTCTCGGTGGAGTGCATAAATGATTCGGCACAGCCGTTGAAAACAACATAAGCAATAGGTATGTGAAAATATTTACGGCCTTAATCATAAAAAATAAAACAGGTAAATAAAAGGTTAACGAATTTTGTATTCAAAACGGTTTAATTAACCTTCTATAAACCTGTTGTATTTAATATGAATAAGGGGGTAAAGATATATGTTCATGGGGTCGTTTTTACAATTGCGATTGATAAAAAATTTTGGAAGACTCGGAGCCTACGACTAGATCAAAGGTCATTTGGAAAAATCAAACACCATCTTCTTGAATTTAAAAAAGAGACTTATGATAATATTTAAAAAAAATGCAATGATATTCAAGCCCAAATTGCAACACTACCGCCATTAGAATTATAGATTGACGGCTACACGATTGAAGTAAGCTACAAATTAAAGCTAACGATGATAGATGGAAAAGCACTAGACTTTGGCTGCCACAAAGGCTACATCCAGTTGCATTATACGCCAAACCTCATCAAGCCGGTTAAACCAAGTCCCGAAAAAAACTTTAAACAATATTGATGCATATGAATTTAGATTATCGCCGCCTTCATGCTCTGGGTCATATTCCTTTCATGAACCATTATGGACAGGACAAATAATTTGAATAAAACTACACTCAAAAGAAAAATAGGTATTAATTGAGAATCTTGAGTACAGAAAGATTGAATTAAGTAAGGATTTTACAATCACGAAAAACTTAACTTATCCAAATTCTATCCCGCATTCGCACTTGAAATAATCCGAAATTGAGATTGATTTAAGCAAAACTAAGGTTGATCCAATCTCAAAATGCGCTTGATTTAAGAATTATAAAGTTGACTTAATCCCGAATTCGTACTTGAATTAAACCAAAAGAGAAATTAGAAGGAGGATTTTATTATGATTGATTTACTTACCCATTTTACACCTTACAGCATCATTTCCGATATGTTTTTTACTTTAAAAATAATTTAAAATAACTGATAATATAAACTAAATGAGAAGCAAGAGTTCTCAATTTTACTTTTTAAACATGAAAATAATGTGTTTTCGTCTTGTTTTGTTGTTTTTGTGGTTTCTTAACACAACAAGCAAATCGTTTTTTAACTACTTTGATAAGTTAAATGAGATTAAAACGCTCACTTTGTAATTTTATTTCAGAGTGGCACTACCAACGAAAAGTTTAATCTAATTTTTCACTTGGTTTAACAATTTTGAGGATTTCCGGAATTGATTTTCGCGGTTTTACCGCGATTATAACGGTTTTTTTTGTGCCTAGTGCGGTAAAATTTCTATTTTGGCAGTTAGCGGGAAAACTATCGGTTATTTAATATCAATAGAATATAAATTTTTTGTTCAAGGTATCTGAAATTTTTTATTTTTTTAAATTTAAAATTTTTTTCACAATACAACAGATTTTAAATATTTTTTTTTTCAATTGAAGTTATTAACTGAGAAAAAACAATTAACTTACAACGTTTTGCATTAAAAAAATTTAAGCGCCACTTATTCCTGAAGATCTCCAAAACTGTACGAAAAAATAAAAAATAATTTATTTAAGATGACTTCAAGTGAATTTAATTCCAAATCGTCTGCTAGTAATTTTATCTAAATCGGTCGAATTCGCCTTTTTTCGGATGAAATATTAGTCATGGCCATAAGTTTAGGTAAGGTTGGTTTAGATTTGGTTATGTAAAAAGGCTGGTTCGAAGTCAACTTTAATATGGACCATTGTGAATAGATTCTAAGCAAAACAAATCCCTTAATTTCATCTGATTACCACTTTTTTTTTGCATAAAACAGAAAATAATTGCCAAATTTAGCGTAAATCTTATCAGCTTTAACGCATATACATAAGATAACAATTTTGTACTTTCCCGGGAATAAAAAAATACAGGGAAATTAAAAATTGTGCTATATAATTTTAATAAAAAGTCGCAAATATTTGAAAAAGCACACTTTATCTTGATTTGTATTTGCATATGGCAAAAAAATCAAATTTTATCGATAATTTTAATACATTTTACCCTTAATAAAAAAGTTTGCGGTTTCTAGCGATTTTTAAAGTGCGATTTGACGGGAAGTCTTCAAAAAAAGTTGGCAACAATGTTTAGGATTGTGTTATTCGTACTTGAATTTGTTTAAAGCGACTCGTACTTAAAGTAAGTATAAAAAAACTCAATTAATCCCGAATGTTTTTCTTTCTGTTTTCATAAAAAGGAGACATTTCACAATATAAAAACTACAGGAGAATTACGCTTTTATTTTTACCATTAAAGATCGACTAGAATATTTTAAATCGAATTAACGGCACAATAGATATAAATCTACGCAAACAGCCAACAGGTCGTGTATCGACCACATTATTACATTAAGATTTACAACTGAGCAGGTAATGGTTGCTTTTTAATTCATTCTTTACGAAAACCATAACTCATTCTACCACCCCATATTTTCAACACTTTCAATTTTGTATTTACATACATACATCATATTAAATTTTATCCTCTGGTCAATTATTTATTATTCCGATAACCATCATAAAAATTATGTCATATCAGTCGCATTTCAGTAAATACGAATTGAGTTTTTCTTAAATTTACAAAAAATAAATATTAACGTACTAAATAAAAATTATGAATTTTAATAGACTTTCCGCATCACTTAATTAAAAGGAGTTTGCAAATATGTATATCAAATAAAAAAAAACACACACACGAATTATCATATTGTCAACTTTATTTTTGTGTAGTCAAATGTATGAATAATAAACTGAAAAGAGAGTTGAAAGTTGAGAAAAAAATTCCATTATCCTGGTGACATAAACAAAATAGTAACAACAGCAATTTTTTATATGATGATCTCCTTCAATATCAACATCATCATATAGTCCTTTGATATGTTAAATTTTTTTAAAAGAGAAAAAAAAACGATATCAATGTATGTAGTACATCAACGAACTCCATGTTATCCCTTTGCTACAATTATGTGTACATCCAACGAAAGCTTTTTGCCAGAAATCATTACAAGCGCTAAAAAAAAATAACTAAAGTTGGTTGGCTAAAAAAAAATTGTAGAAAAAAATATTGGAAAAAAGAATGTTAAAAAAATGGTTCATTAAACTGAAGACCAAAGTAGAATGGTAAATGTTAAAAAATCATCATCAACAGCTCTTTTAAACTAACGGTTTGTGATTTTTGAGTGCATTTAGATGCAATCCATTTACAGTTAACACCTTTTTCCTCTTTATCGTGATTTTTTTGCTGTAATATTCAAAATAGCCTTCATATAAAATGCGCTGTTAACATCATAACTAGAATAACGTCATGACCATAACAAAATGGGGAGTATAATAGCTTTATTGAAAGATTTGCAACATACAAGAGGAATATTTTTTATACTCTCCGTTTTATTCAGATATTAATAGATCATTTGTGTATTGCTGTTTCCAAGGCGAATTGACTAGAAGGTGGGGTCAAGTCAACACATGGTGTTTTTTTTCTGTGGTCGACTTGTCAAAGTTTGTATACAAAATAGTTTTTTATGTAAACAAACCTATTTTTTTACTAGCAATATTTTTGACAACCCGACCACAGAAGCAGTGTTGTTGTAGAGTTGACCTCACCTTCTACTCAATTCGCCTTGGCTGTTTCCTTTTATTGCATTTGATGTCGGCTATAATTTCTCTTGACTTATATTGAGCTTTCTCAGAGATCGCACTTTACGAGCTGTTTTACATGGGGTTTGTCAAACGAGCTCAAGATTTATTCAGGGGGCCGTAAGGCTCGGTTTTTCTCTTACTCTGTTTTTATTTTTCTAAACGACCTTCCATGTCAAGCGCTCAATCCCATCTACTCTTTCGCAGATGACAGCAACCTTTGACATTCGTATTAATTTGATGATAGACCAAGCGTATCCGATGTTGGTGATTTGAGGCAGGATATGAATGATATGCTTGGCCAAGACCTCGACATAATCTCGGAATTCGTTTGTGCCAAGAGGGTTCTAAGTCGATCTCTCCCATGTTAATCTCTTGTCTATTAAATACACGCTAAATTTGGAAAGATTAAACAGAAAAGCAAATTTGGGAATAAAATCAACATAATTACAGAGCCAAATGTGGAAGAAGCTCGTTAAAAAATGTAAAGTTTGTTACAAAAACTAACATAAATTGGTGGCTGAATGTCTGCACAGGTTTCAAAAATAAACAGAATATTATTTAGCGTTCGGCTCACACACCCATGATATCTATTTTTTTAGTGATTGTGAAGACAAGCACAATCCTTTATACCGTTCGTAACTATTTTCAAGAAGGAGCCGAACATTACATAGTGTTCTGTTCTTCGTTAAAAAAAAACAGAACAATTGTAGTGATACTGTAGACAAACATTATATTTTAATGATCTATAATGTTTCTTTTTTACATTGATAAAGAAATTAACAAGCAAGAAATTTTAGCAACGACCGCAGCACGAACAGCTTGTGTGTGTAAGGTTTATATGTTTTGTTTGTGTACAAATATTTTGCTGGCTTTTTGTTTTTTTTCGTATGTGTATTTTGTTTTTATAAAAACTGTTTGGTTTTTTTACCAGCCAAAAGGGAGGAACATTAATGAGCTGAACCAAGCACAATGAAGTTTGAGGTTTAAAAAAACCGAATGGAATTAAATGTTCTCATCTTTTGTTTGGTTGGATAAGAACAGTTTTTTTTTGTGTTCGAAAGATGACAAACAGGAAAACGTGATTTTTTAATGATTTTCTACACAAAACACTGAACACTTGACATTAAATTTTGTACAATTTTGTTTTATGTGACTAGGTTATTTACATAATTTACCATAGGCCTCATATAAAGCCTTATCTCGAAAAAAACACTTTAGTACGCATTAAACTGTAACGAATATTTTAATGCAATTAAATTTGGTTTATCATAATTATATGAGACCAGCAATCGCACAGCCAAAATATGTGAAGATCGTGCTTAATTCCCAATTAATTACCCATAGACCCAATATGAAGCGTACTTTTGGATAAGACATACCTAAAACGGCAACTTATTATAATACCGTGAGATCAGTTTTTATAAAAATTGTTTAGTCATTTACATATATGAAGCTCACTCCTGAAATATTTTTACTCTCGGTATATTTTCGAATGTTGGGAAACTAGACGACTCTTTTTATTTTGTGCATGCTTAAAGAAAGAGAATATTCTTCTCCGCTAATGACGCTTTTACCTTAAGATATTTCGTCATGGTCCTTAAAAATATGGTTTCGAGGCAAGAATGATAGAATACGAGATTACGACATGCGCAAAATTTCTTGTTAGATGACGTAATTTGCACCTGGCAAGGGTTGCCAAGTCTTAAAGTCCCAAAATATTATCCCTATTTATAAGAAATGTATTCAATTCAAAGGAGCAACTATCTTGAGTTCGCCAGCTAGCCAATAAAAATAGAGTTCGCGTGTCATCATTTATCTGACATGCGCAAAAGATTTCAACTTTGTTTCTTGGATGGCGTTATTTTTTTTAACATTTTTGGTTTTGAAGTCAGTGAGACCCCCTGTTTATATTTCTGCGTTTACGCCTAACTTGTTGAATATTTCCTGTGTGAATTTTATAGTCTTAATTCCATTTGTTACAGCTAACTTAGACCACATAATTTAAATCCTTAACACTTAAAGGAATCCCTTCCGTGTAATATCGCTCACTTTAAAATCCCTATCCTCAGAAATAATTATTAGGAATTATACAGTTTGAACCATTTTCAATACAAAGTTGATATATTTCCTATCCTGTTGGCTCCATCGATCGAGCAGTATACAGCAAAACGCCCAATTCAATATGGAGTTCCTTTTAAAATTAGCTAAGAATTTTTTCAGAAAGAAAAGTGACCCAAATATTTGAAATTTTTTAAAAAATTTATTAAAAAACCAGATTTCGTTTGTCGTGCTTAATTCCAAATTTGTATTCTTGATAAAAAAAAAACACTGAAATTTATTGTTGATGGGATAAGCTATTGATGTTAGAAGAGATAAACTCACTGTTTATTGTTGTTTTTTTTTTTTGTTTAAGCCTTGATATTGTTACAAGTAAAATTGGTGCTTATAATTCTTATTCACTTTACAGTTTTATTTGTATAATTTCTTTAGTTTTTCTAAAATCTATGGATGAAGTTTCCTGATGATCTGGCCTAAGCAACCAGTGAAATGCGCATATGAATAGCTTATCCCTTCAACAATAAATTTCAGTGTTTTAATCAAGAATAAAAATTGGGAATTAAGCACGACAAACGAAATCTTGTTAATTGAAAAATTTTGTATTCCCAAAAATTACTTTGATTATAAAAAATTGATAAATAATATAAATGGTCCCCCTTATTTGTATAAATTAGACCTTAAGACAAATCGGATCAGATATTTTGAATTTATTTTCTGTTGGTGTTCTTGCAGTCGCTTTATTCCAATTAAATTTTTTGTTGTGCATATTTTCATTTGAAAATAATTGAAACCCTTTGTAAAAAAAAAAACAACATCACCGTGCTATATTTCAAATCAAATGAATGGGAAATGTTCATTTTTATTTAACAGCAAAATGAACAAAAGATGGTGTGAAATCAAAAATTTACATAACCTATTAAGCGTAGATGGAAAAAAGATAAAAATTTTGGGGGAACTTTGGAAATAAAACAAGAAGAAATTAATTTGCAAGTTTATTAAATAAAAGTTAAAATGATATTTTGTATTTAAGTACTACTGTCAATTGAATTTTTAATAATATTTTAAAATATTTTTTTATTACTTGTGATTTATCTATAAATACAAAATTTCAACAATGCTTTACAGCTCGCCTAGGCTCATATAAACTTAAAGCACAAAAACGCCCTTTAGTTAAAGCTTATAAAATAAGTTAATAAATGCTATTTTTAGTCGCATAATATAAATTTCATTACTTTTTTCAATTGACGCCCCTGCTTGGACCAAACTATTTGTCAAACAAAAAATCGCTAACAAAAGACAAATTTGTATTTGAATAAAAATTAATTGGCTAAAACTAATAGTTGAATTTTTGTTGATTAGTTTTTCTTGTATGTAAATAAATTGGATTTTTTTGCAAACAATAAAAAAAAATAATAATAAATAAATGAAATTTTTTTTGTTTTGTAACATTAAATAAAACAATCTTTTTATTGAACCATTTAATTTTAATTCATTTGTCATTTATTTTCCATTTATGTATGTATGTATGTACACATGTATGTATATTTAAACAATTTATTTAATTAAACTTATTAAATATTTTATTCCCTTTCCTTTTGTTCCGCACTATGACCACGATGCTCATGGTCACGAAACAAAAAGCTTTTTAATAAATATTTATTAAACAAGTTGCCATTACCTTGACTATGAAACTCTCTCATCTTGTTGCACTTATGGGAGCTAATGCGCAAATCAGCTGGGCAACCACTGATAAATTCACCCCAAATACAATGATGGAATTCCATGGGAGCACTGTTACATTGCTGATCAGCTTCTTGTTGTTGTTCAGCTTCGACTTGAGCTAAACATTTGTCTACGTAGCCCTCATAGGCAGCCTTTTTCCATTCAATTTCTCCCACCATGTGTTCTGCAAGACGTTTAATGATGACCTCACGATTTAATTTGCCATCTTCGTTTATTATGTTGAGGGCACGGGCAAAGCATTCACCTTCACAGATGATCAATTGCTTGATTCTACCCATTTTTTCACAGTCAAAGGGATCGAAATTTTTAACATCAGCTGTAAATATCAGAGTAATATTTTTAGTAATATTGAATTTCTAAAATCATCGCAATATTTTATTGTAAATGTTTTATCTAGGGTAAATTGTGAATTTGCCTTGGTTTTTTCGCTATATGTATATAACACGAACGTTTTATATCAGAAAATTTGGTACCGTATATGTCGCAAACATTTTCTAAAAACAAAAGCATCTTAAATGTTTCCTAAAACCAAACGTTTTCTATTAGAAAATTTTGTCGCCTAATTTCACTTGCAAAAAAAATGCAACTACATCATGAATTTTTTAATTAGTTATTGCTAGCGATGAGTAAATAACAAGCAATTGTAAAGAGAGAGAAAACTATGCAAGCAATATAATTAGCACATGTTATTGTTTAAAACAAAACAAAAGCATGGAAAATATGACTGACAGCAAAAGCTTATCTACAGCGAATTCGTAAAACTTTTCAATTATTTGATTCTAAATACTTACAGTTATTGGCTCTCAGTTTCATGGCACATTGCTTTTTAATGCCTTTTGCTTTTTTAACATGTTCAGGGTCGAATTTATCGCCAGTACAACACATGAAGTCTTTTTGGACTTCACCACGATGTCCACCAGCACATTCTTTCCTTTCAGCGGGTGCAGCATCGCGTTTTGGACGAGCAAAGATAACATCTTCATTTAAAAACTCAAACTCATCAAATAACATTTGATCTGTTAAGATTAATTATAAATACATAGTTATGTTAAGGATATTTTACAACTCTACTTACTGTAGTCCGAATCCGAAAAATCATAAGCCTTGGCAGCCACTACGGCTACTAATAAAATTGCGAAAAACTTTGCCATTTTTTGGATATTCTTGTTTTTCAATCTGTGTTTACACTTCAAATTGTAAAAGCTTAATGCCAGTATTTATATGAAAATATATCAACTTATAGAGATACAGAGTATTTAATAACAAAATTTCTAAAAATTTATATTCAAAATTTCCCTCTCACTCTCTTAAACAATTAAACAATAAATGACGCATTAACAATATAATGAACAAAGTTGTTCCCCTTTTCAAGCATAATCTCTACAAATTTGATCAAATAAACGTTTAATTTGTAATTATTTTTTTTTTTTTTTTTTAGTAATTTTAAAAATTTCTATCTAAGTCCACCTACTTTTTCTACTAACAGTATTAACATTTTCAAACTTCTTTTAATGATTTTATTCAACGCATTTGTAGAGCGTGCTTGTTCAAGCTGTGAAGATAAAAAGTTTATCATCAGGGCAAGTTTTTAAGCTTTTTGCATAAAAAATGTGCATTTGCATATATTTTCTATAAATATAGGCAATTCCAGCAAAAAGTCGACTATTTTTTTAGTGTAAAGCGCAACTAGCTCTGCATTTAATTACAAAAGGGATAACATTTCTGCAAATTGGACCTAGTATACAACACTGATGGGATTTGTGGTACAATTGTACCAAATTTGGTACAGTCATAACTTCATTGGTACACTGGTACAATTCATCCCTTTTTGGTACAATTTAAAAAAAAAATACCCACGAAGTTTTATAATTTCGTTGAGGTGGATTAATTCCCTTTTCTTTTCAATTATAAAATTGTTGGTTTATCACCCCTGTTCTGAAAATCACATTTTCTGAAAGTGATTTAAAATCACAAGAAAGGTGTTCTGGGTATATTATTTTGTGATTTCAAAACGTTCAGCTACGTAAACATCTTTTTGAAATCACTTTGTTATTTTTTCGACTATTGTAAGTTGACCGTTATAATAAATTTCTTAAATAAAATATTCCATGTTTTGTTTATTCATTTTTTATACAATAAGCTATTTTATTTACAACAAATCATTTAAAATTAAGAAAATTCGATGATACTACAAAATGATATTTGCTTTTGTGACTTCTGTTGTGATTTCAAGTTTGTTTTTTTAGTTGAATTAAAGTTCGCTTTTTTGCTAACAGCGGCATGAAAGCAAAGTCTTATATTTATTAAAAATCTTAAAAGCTGTAAAGAATCACAGGAATAAATCGCTACTATCTCTCAAATGGCTAAAATTCGCGAAAAAAAACTAACCCAAAAATTTATTTGAAATCGCTAAATGGATTAAAAAAACGAAATGTCGGAATTAAGAAAAAAAAAATTGCAAAATAGCGAAATTCGCGAAAAATTTTTATATTTCAAACAAGCTATAACATGGATTAAAACTCCCTTAAACCATAAGGAATGGCGAAAATTCGGTTAAAATGTCTAAACTAGCGGAAATTCGCAAACATTTTGCTAACAGAGTCTACTTTTTAATATAAATCGTTAAAGCTGTAAAGAATCAGAAAACTTGCAGGAACAAATAGCTTCTATCGCGAACATGGCTAAAATTCGCTAAAAAAATTTAAAATTTTAAACAACCCTAAAACTAATTTGAAATCGTTAAATCGGTTAAAAAAACAAATTGTCGGAAAATAACATAAAAAGCGTTAAAAATGAGCTATAATTTTGAAAAACAAACCCTTTGTGTGTGCTTGTGCTTTCGACAATTGAAAATCACACAGAAAAACACAAAAACGGTGTGATTTACAGAACACCACAAAATCACAAGTGTGATTTTAAAAGCACATGTGAACTCTTCTAACTGATAGACAGTCTGGATTTAGATCAAAACATAGCTGCACAACAGCTCTTACTGAAGTAATCGAAAATATACGTAGTAATTTGGATGATAGTCAAGTAACTTTCCTGGTTTTGCTAGATCATTCAAAGGCTTTTGACACAGTTGAACACCAAATGCTTCTATTCAAACTTAAAAGAATGTTTTACTTTTCTTCACCTGCTTCTAAGTTAATATCATCATACCTGTCTAACAGGCTTCAATCGGTTGCTAATAATGGAGCAGTTTCTGACCCACTAATACTTTCGAGAGGTGTCCCACAAGGCTCCATACTTGGTCCACTTCTATATTCACTATATGCTAATGATTTACCCGGACAAATTCAGCACACTCGTATACGGATGTATGCAGATGATGTTCAGCTATATCTAAGTTGTCCAAAAACATCAGTTCGGCATAAAGTCAATGAGCTTAACAACGACTTAAAAAGAATCCTCAATTGGGCATCAGCTAATGGTTTGCGACTTAATCCCAAAAAGTCTAAGTGTTTAATAATTTGTAAGAGGTCTTTTATGATCAGTGATGAAATAAATATATATCTTGGAGACTCTAAAATCGAATTGGTTAAGTCTGTCAGAAATCTAGGGATTATTTTTAATACCTCGCTCACCTGGACTGATCACATTAACCAAGCTTGTGGAAGAACATATGGTATGCTAAGAAGTCTATGGTCTAGTCATCACTTTACACCACCTAAGATAAGAATGTTGTTAGCTAAAACATACTTAATACCTACACTCCTTTACTCATCGGAAATATTTGCAAGCTGTAGCAGTAATGACAAGAGGAAAATGAATACAACATTTAATAACATAACTCGCTATATATTTGGTATAAAAAGATTTGAGAGTGTGTCCTTGTACACTAAACGTATCTTTGGTATCTCTCTTGATGATTATTTGAAGCTGAAAAATCTTGTTTTGTTACACAAAATTATAACAACTAGAGAGCCCAGCTACTTGTATGAAAAACTAACATTTACTTCTTCACCCAGAAATAATTCAATCAGAACTTTTAAGTATCGAGATGCAGCATCTTCTCATCAATTTTTTATTTTCACAATTTATCTCTGGAACCATCTTCCCACAAACATACAATTCACTAGCAACGCAATAAAGTTTAAAAAATTACTAATGGAATACTACCTTTAGAATGTTTATTATGTAACTGCTAAAATTTAGTATATTTATTATTATTAATGCTAAAATTATGAATGTTCAATTTGTTCTAAATGTTTGATCTTCTAATATGTATTTAGGTTTAAGTCCAATCTTTGTGTAAAATTTTCATTAATATTTAATAACTAATCGGATTCTAATACTGTAATTTATAAGATACTGTATCTTGTTGTATTAGAAAGGCACCAAAATAAATACAAATACAAATACAAATACAAATTTGAAATCACGTGATTTTCAGAACAGACCTGATACTATTACTATGTATGCTTTTTTATTTTATAGCAAAATGTTGGTACAATTTATGTCGATTTGGTACAATTTTCCCATTCAGACGGTACAATTTAAGAATTGTCAGATCCCAACAGTGGTATACAAGCGTATTTGTTTGCTGGCGTAATATTACAAAAAGTAGACTTTTCGCTGGAAATGCCCATACATTTTTCGCATACATTTGCATATAAAGCAGGTTGGCAGTCGTTTTAAACAAAAGAACGACTTTTTAGTCTATAAATTGTAATTACAAATTAAAAATATATCGGTTCTACTATTTCATATGTATTTTCTTACGTGTATCGAAATTACATCGGGTTATAGCCTTTTTACACGGATCAACATCTAACATCTACCATCAAAGATGTTGAAAATGTTGAAAATGTGAAACACTCGTTTACATTGGTCACATCTAACATCTACAATCAAAAAAAAAATATTTTTAAAATAAAAAAATGTTTTTTTCAACAAAAGTGCCAAAATTTAATAAGAAAACACAAAAATGTATTTGAAGTTCAGTTTGTATGAAAATATAAAAAATACCTAACAAAAAAAACATTGAAATAAAAGAGAAAACTTGTCAAATGGTAAAGCTGCTTTCAAAATCAATTTTTTTTGTCAGTGATGTCACAATAATAAAAGAACTTTTGCCACTTTTTTAGTGATTGCACTAAAATAATCGAATGATGTAGAATGGAATAAATGAGATAGGAACATCTATTAAAGATGTTGGTTTTAAGCCCTATGTATTTCTTATGGAAAAATGTTAACATCTTCGGAAATTATGGAAAATTTATGGTAGATGTTAGATGTTGATCAGTTCAGTGTAAAAAGGCTATTAGGTTCTACGAAAAGGAACGATAACGATATTAATTCCGGGCTTTTGAAATGTTAACAGAGTCTGAAACTCCGATTTTTTCGGAGAAATGTGACTTATTTTATATGGCATGGGCATACCTCATTTTAGAAGTCCATCATGTCCATTTTTACTTGCATTTTTTCTGATATTGGTTTCAAAAAGAACATGATTGGCGATTTTTGGGTTAATTTCTTTAAGTGTACATATTTGAGTTGTGTTGTTTTATTAAGAAGTATTCTAAAGGTGGCTGCGTTTTGCTGTATATCGATTTTTATTACTTTCACAAAAAAAATACAACTAACAGAAATTAAAACAGTTACAAAATAATATAATTATACAAAATTAGTTTAGTTATAATAATAATAAGAGTCATGTTATCGATATACATATCTAACTTGTCAATTGTAAACAAATTAATTTGTTTTCCAAAAATTTATTTAATTTATTTTAATTAGTTAAATGAAAAATTAAAATTTAAATGAAAAATTTAATTTTAAGTGCCGATTAAAAAAAGCAAATTATAACAAACAAAATTTTAAAAAAGTAATAAAAACAATTGCTTAGTTCTGCGAGATAATTGAAATTTTGAAATTAAACCTTTCTTGTATGAGCTTTAAGCTTTAAATAGGCAAAACCTGGGAGGTGAAATTGTTTGTACATGTTCTTTGGTCTTATCCTTTGCCTTATTGAAGAAAAAAGGTTCTATCTCAGAGTGTATTGTAAATTAATAAGCGTTTGAACATTAAATTTGATATGATTTCGGGCATGGAGGCACCACGAATGGCTTGGGCATACCACATTTTAGAAGCCCAAAATGTCAATTTTTGCTTGCATTTTTTCTGATATTGGTTTAAAAAAGAACATGATTGGCGATTTTTGGGTTAAATTCTTTAAGAGTGTTTGAATTGTAGTTGTTGCATTTAAAAGCCGTTAGTCAGTTGTTTTTTTTACGAAAGGTGGCTGCGTTTGCTGTACATCGATTTTTATTACTTTCAAAAAAAAATACAACTAACAGAAATTAAAACAATTAAATAACCAAAAAAACATTAATAATATAATTATACAAAATTAGTTTAGTTATAATAATAATAAGAGTCATGTTATCGATATATGTAACTTGTCAATTGTAAACAAGTTAATTTATTTTCCAAAAATTTATTTAATTTATTTTATTTAAATGAAAAATTGAAATTTAAATGAAAAATTTGAATTTAAATGAAACGATTAAAAAAAGCAAATTATAACAAATAAAATGAAAAAAAAGTAATAAAAACAATTGCTTAGTTCTGCGAGATCATGGATATTTCGAAATGAAACCTTTCTTGTATGAGCTTTATAGCTTTATATAGACAAAACCTGAGAGGTGAAATTGTTTGTACATGTTCTTTAGTTTTATCCTTTGCCATATTTCAGCACTGGCAATTTCAATTCACAACTGGGGCCTAATAGTCACATTAGTGATCGAATGACTTGGATCGAAATCTTACTTTTTGGGATCGAATAGATTATATTGAAATTGGAGATTATGACATTCGATAACGAGTAGTTTATCTAAATGCTTCTCTCGAAATGTCATTCGTAAGGTTAAGAGCTGTAGTAAAAAAAAATTCAATTTTGCATTATTGTGATTCATAAGAATCCTATATTTTTCCATGAACTTTATGAACAGTTTTGCCTTTAAACATTGGTTAACGTACTTACATATAGCACTTTGGCATATTCCCACTAAATAATGATTTCGAGCGATTTAAAACTTCAACGATGGCAGTTCAACCGGGTAAAAATGACAGTGTAGCTGCTACCTGAAGTTGTGTGGCTCTGCTGATGACATGCATTCGATTTACGTGTTGATATCTTCTTAAACGCTCTTTGGTTTACACCTGCAATAACATACTTATATCGTATCATTTTTTTCTAGGTCTACAGCACAAATAATTTTTATGGTCAGAATTTTTCCAACATTAAGCTCTAACAACATGTTCGCACGACAGTGTTTTTTCGTAATTCACAGCCAAATTACATAATTCTTCATACAAAATTTTGAGAGCGGATTACCTCATTTGTACGTAATTCAATTTTTATTTACATGAATATTTTTATAAGATCCCAGTTTTACTCAATTCCATCATGGGTTCGATGCACTTGAAATTTTATTTTTTTTATAAAAGTTGTTGAGAGTTCTTTCGCTTGTTTTACTGCATTTCTGTATGTCTTACTGCGTAGTGCATAATTGAGCGGACCTAATCTGTGATTATTAATACGATTTCCGTATGACGTGCTAAATTCCCAGTTTTTCATATTTGATAAATACACTGAAATTTATTGTTGAGGGAAAGCTAGCTTCTATGCGCATTTCACTGGTTGCTTAGGCCAGCTCATCAGGAAACCTTTTCCAGAGATTTTAGAAAGGCCAAAAATATTATACAAATAAAACCCAAAAGCGAATAAGAATTATAAACACTAAAAGTCTTACTTGTAACAATATCAAAGCCAAAACAAAACATCAACAATAAACAGTGAGTTTATCTTTTCTTACATTCCCCTACAATTGGTTGGGTTCTTTCCGACTCGAATTGTAGTTGTAAGTGGATAAAAAGAAAAAACAAACTGCTTCATTCTACTGTCTTCGTAAGAAAACAACAAAAAAAAAACCAATTTGCCAATTCAGTTCTTTTGCACGGGCACATGCAAGTATGTATATTATCAAAGTTATTTTCGGGAATACAAAATTTATTATTAATACGATTTCCGTATGACGTGCTAAATTCCCTGTGATTGTTTAAATTCTAGGTTATGGTCTCAACTATTATCTAGTCTATGATATGATTCATATATTGTTCCATGTTCTTGTCAATGGTCTTTTTAATCTTTATGGAGGTATGTTCGTAGTCTAAGGTCAATTCTCATTCTGGTAAAAAAAACCCACCATATGATTCTGGATACCTAAAAGATATAAAAACTGATTTTTAAATATCAGATTTAAATACAAACTTTTTTAAAAATTTTTTTAACAAAACTTTACTTCTTTTAATTTTCCGAAAAAATATTTAATACAAAATATTAAACAATATTTAAAATTGCTTAAATGGTATGTTTCATTAGTTTTTGTTTCATTTTAGGAGAAATTTTGACAAAAATGAAAAGTTTTCGTTTTTTTTCTCGCAATTTAAAAATTGCTGTTACTTTTCGTATGTCTATTTAACAACTTATTATTCATAAAAGTTAAAATAAAATACTTTATGACAAATATAATAATCATCTTTTGTTTTAAATGCACAAAAAACAAGAAACTTTAAACAAAAACTTTATAAATTAAACTAAAAATTCCATTTGCAGTTTTAAATAAAAATTGAAAGCAGAAAACAATGAATAAAAATAAGGAGCCAGCAAAAGTAAAAAAGAAAACAAAAAAAACAGACACACATACAAATATGACTAATAAGAACGCATTATAATGTTTGATAGATAAACAAACACACTTAATGCACAGTGGGACATAAGTTAAGATTAATGCTAAAAAACAAACAACATCTAGATTTTTAAATTTATCCTTAAAATCAGACCAGCTCTTAAAGCTTTCAACTGAAAAATTGATTTTAATTCAAGCAATGGAAAATGTTCACCCTTGGTGGTCAATTAGAAGACAATGGGACTTACTTTAACAGACAGTCACCCTTTTAAGCTTATTTACTGATCTTAAAATTATATCAAACATTTGTTGCCTATTTTGCGATCATCCAGTCCACTGTGTTTAGTCTGCATTTGGTTTATGTAGACGTATGATTGTTAAATATTCTACTTAATGTTGGTAAGTACGTATCAGTGTTGCCGCTTTGTGGGTAATTGCCCGAATTTGGTGCAATTTTTACTGTCGTGTAAAGAGCGGGGTTAATTTCATTGAGGTATTATTCGGGTGTTATTTGAAATTCTTTCTGTAATTACTTACTTAAATAAAATCAAGATTCGATTTCAGGGAAGACATTTATTTAACTTTAAATAATGTTGATAAAAAGTGCACAGTCTTCTGAACCAAAGTTACGGATTGTTTAAAAAAAGACTTCAATAGCTAAATATTTATATCTTTTCAAAAGTTTGGTAATGTATGGTGCCCTATGGTCTCTAAAATTTAGATAAAGATGGTTAAGTGATTGAGAACTTTTATTTAAAACTTCATAATCTTTTAAACTGCATCATTAGTTTTTTTAGTCTTCATACAAATTTTAAAAGTTATAAAGCATTTTTTTCATATTTGCTGAAAATTTACGAAAAACTGTTATATAATGTATCAAAATGTGAAAAATCCCTGGCGAAACTTATTATTTATGCACATAAAATTAAAGATCGGAAAATTTTCTTTAAGATCGATTTTTGGTACAAAATCAATTTGCGCGACCTCTAAACCACCTCCGAAAAATCGGGAAAAAATTTCAAAAATTCTTAGCCTTATGAGTATTCAAATTAAGAATGATCCCCAAAATTTTTTTTTTAATGGGACACACTAATATACAGTAGTGTGTCACAAAAAAATTTTTTTTGGATTTTAATAGGTGTTTAAGCGAAATGTAAGAGCTTGTACGTTAAAGTATTTTTCAAATTTTTCGGACTTTTTTGAGTTTTCTTCATAAACTTGTCAAAAACCACGACTTTCTTCACGTTTAAGGAAATAATTTAAAAGAAAAATGTCCAAGTTTTTTTTTTTGGAGAAACTATAAGTTTTTGCAATGAATTTGCTTATCTAAGTACCATACATTACAATTTTTCGTAATTTTTTATAAAATTTTGCAAATAACGCTTTAAAACTTTTAATATTTCAAACAAGCCATAAAATTGATTAAAAGTCCTTTAAACTATTAGGAATGGCAAAAGTTCGGTAAAATTGCTAATTTAGCGGATAATCGCAAAAAATTGCTAACAGCAACATGATAGCAGGCAGAGTCTACTTTTTATTATTAATCGTTTAAGATTTAAAGATCAAAAAACTTACTGGAGTTAATCGCTTCTACCGAGAACATGGCTAAAATTCGCAAAAAAAATTGCAAAATTTTAAACAAACCGTAAAATGGAATAAAAATAACCGCCGATGAAGTTCGAAAAAGCGAACGAAACGTTTGGAAAAAACAAATAAAAACAACCATAAATGTTATTAGCCCAAAAGGAAAAAGAAAAACCTCGATAATAATAATATTAAATAAACATTGATCAAAAAAACCAAAAAATAGAAACCGTAAAATTATTTGAGATCGCTTAATCGGTTAAAAAAAACAAATTGACGGAAAATTGCATAAAAAGAGTTAAAAGCTTATTTTTTTAATTTTGTAGGACACACTTTTTGTTGTATTTGCTTATGCTTTCGGCAATTGAAAATCAAACCGAAAAACACAAAAACTGTGTGATTTCAGAACGGGCCTGATAATAAATTTTATTTTGCAAATTTCAAATGCTTTACACACAGAAAAAAATACCAATGTAAAATCAACATGGAAAAATGTTTTTGAGAATCATAGTAAATTTCTGCAAAGGTATGCCCTTTATTTAAATGTATCATTATTTCATATTAATTTTAAATGAAAAATATTTAAATAATCTTTAATCACGTTTATTTAATATTATTCACTGTTAAAAAAAATAAAAAAAAAAATATTCAAATATAAATAAATATGGATTCAATATTGAATCCATAAAAACCTGTTTTATATTAAAATCAAAAGTTTATCTTGTTAAATTAACATGCATACATAGTTAAGTATGTTAATTTTTTTATTTTCATTCTTAAAATATGTTATAAAAAGAAGACAATTCCCGTATTCTTTTAATTAAAATTATTTAGTTAAATAGTACATCAAGTTTTCAAAGTAAACCATATCGGGCCATTCTGCTGATTGATCTGTTAACAAAGGTGACTACAAAATAAGTGAAACATGTGTTACAGGGGTAAGTGTTTTGAATTATTCTTAAATAAATGCATATGTTGTCTCTGAAGCTTCTTCACACTGTTATAACACACTCAAACCAATTAGTTTCTACATGAAATTCACGTTGTTTCAACATGAAATAACTTTCATTCAACGTGATTCGTATTGTTATTTCAATATAAATGACATTTTTCTCTAACTTTACTGCAATGTTAAATTAACATGAATTATAGTTATTTTAAAAGAAAAAAATGTTGTTGGCAAGTAATTATAAAATCAGGTTGAATTAACATGAAAAACGTATGAAGCAAAATCACAAAATTTTAAATCAACCTTGTTTTCGACGTTTTTAACTTGATTTTTTTCTGTGTGTAGTTGGGAGAAGTTTTAGCACCATTAACAGTTGTAAAACTGATTTATCAAAGAGACAGTAATGAAATTTTAAGAAAATGCAAAAAAAAATTATTTTAATCGAAGATCAATACATGACATTAAGACTTGAAACTGATTTCAAGCATATAGGCACCGCCCTTGTCCTTGAAGAAACGCATTGTATTGCTACGAGTAACAGGAGCAATATTGGCCTCCAAGGCGTCAATTGTTGCTGTTTTATCAGCATAAGCCACTTCACGTAGCTCCACGGTTTATAATCGATAGGTGTCACATCGCACGTCCCTGAAGGATAATTGGCAGGTAATTTTCTCTAAATCGGCTTAATTTTTTAAAAAATAAGTTGCGCCATTAAAAACGTAATGTTTAATTTTTAAAGTAAATTTGGATAATATCGTTGCGATGTTTAAGCATGAATCTATTCATGATGATTTTTCAGAGGAAAAAGTGAGAGCAGTATGACAGTTTCTTTCGTGAGTTCTTATACCCCTTATAAAGTAATGGCAATGAATATTTTTTAAACCTTCACAGGATAGTTATGTCCCAGTAAAAAAAATTTGGGTTTTTTGAAGCACTTTAGAGAAAAAGCACATAATCGAGTGCATCAATAAGAGAGCTTTTTTATAGCAGTTAATGATATAGAATAAAATATAGAAAAAAGCTGCTATTTTAGTGCTGACAACGATGAGGTTTTAAAGCGAAAAAAATACAAATATATAATGGTTTACGAAAATTATTGAAACAATGCATTTAAGCAATTAAAAGCAAAAAATCAATGAATATGGAAATATAGTTATCGCTTATTGTCAGCAGTAAATTGTCCTCCAAACCGGGAACACTCCATACAAAAATCAGGCATCTTATCAGCAGGTTTGAAGCGATTTGAGGTATGCATTCATACATAAAACCTGCTCCTTTTGGAGCACATTTTTTACTGGGGTGCAACCAAATGTGGATGTTGAACTCATTATTTTTGTTGTTTTATTTTATGTTTTATTATTATTTATGTTTTAAGTGTTTAATGGTATTTTTGTTAATTTTTTAAAATAACAATAAGAATCAATTGATCACTTTTCAATTATATTTTTTTGGTATATTTTTCTTTTTTGTTAGTGGAAAGGTTGTTCACAACCCTTTAATTGTGAAATTGAAACAGGTGTGATTGCAGGCCAAGGTGTCTCAGTTAATGAAGTTGTTCAAATTATTGAAAAGTGTATTTTATATCAGTTGTAATTTTTGTTAATTCGGGTAATTTTGCTTCATCTAAAGTGTAATTTTGAATATTGCTGGTGGTAACACTGGTACGTATAAGTTTTTTTTACTGCAACAAGAAAATTCAAGTGAAAACCCTGAAATATGATTGTTGATGGATGTGTGTTGACGACAATGACAACAGCTACAGAGCAACATTCATTTTACGCGTATTCCCTTTTTGTATGCGTTGAATTTTCCGTTCTTCTTTTTTTCATGAGAAAAGGAAAAATCCAGATGTACTTGTAGACTGTTAAACTTTTGCTACTTTCTTATAATTGAATTTCTTTTCAAACTGATATTTTTTTCCTTTCGTTTTTGCTCTTAATTCAAAATCTTTGGTAAGTATAAAACAATCTATGTAGTATGTAAGTGTGTTGGATAAATATTGTTTAAGTAGCAAAAACTTATGCACTTTTTTTGTTATTGTTATGATATAAAAAAAACACATACATACATATTGAAACAATAAAAACTGTTTTAACTTTGTTATTTTTGAAAAATTTCTTTAAAAACACTGAAAAAACCCAAAATTACTTGAAATTCAAATCAAACATTTGTTTATATGGGAACTGATAACAAAGGCAATATTTTCCAAAAAGAGTACTGCAAAAACCCAACGACGACCTTTGCCTTTAAATCGGAAGGCGGAATAAAAAACCGTAACGCGACACAGTTATGCAAAGCGAAGCCATGAACCAAGGCGAACGAAAAGTAAAACGCGCAAAGGCAGAAAAGCAAAGATAGCCTGAATGTTACCGACAGCGTTCTGCATCGATCGAAACAAACGATTGTCAGATGGGACAAAGACTGATATGTAGGTCGAATGAGGTAGAACTTTCTAAAAACTATTTTCTAAATAGGTTTTAACTGATGGTCGAACGTTTACATAATCGTATATAACGATTTAATGTCTGGTCGAATATTCCAGCGATTTCACGACCAATGTCCGCTTTAAACGAATTTATTGTGTTCGGCATAGGTCTCCTAAGATCATCTGGCCCAAATTTATCAGCTCATATTAAATTGGATACTTCTGGTCCCCTTAACGCTTGACAAATAAATCTTAAAGGAGTATGTGGGGAAGCTGTGCTAGGTACCGATTCACTACAACTTGGAACTTGGCACGGTGAAAAATGGGTTAAACATAAAGCATTAACATGGAGCCATATATAATCGGCCTTGGCGTTGATTCGTGCTTCACATAAGATTTGCTAGAGTTTGGGCTGTCGGAATAGATTATTGATATTGATATCAAATAATAAAAATTGGGAATTAAGCACGAATAACAAAATCGTTTAAATTAAATTTTGTATTTCCACGAAAATTATTTTATTTATAATTGGCTATGATTTTATGTAAAAGTGATTTATTTTTTAATAATTTTCAAAAATCATTTCGAATATTCAACATCTTCTTTTAAAATCTCTCGGCTTTAATTCGTGTAGTACCCAAATTTCTTGCTTTTGAAATGAGTGGCTTCCACTCATTTGAACTTAAGATTTTAATAAAAAAAAATCAAAGATTAGTCTTTTTAATAGGAAAACTCCACGAAGAACTTTAAGTTAAGTTTTCTTTAAAAACAACCTTTAAATTTTTTTTTTATAGAAAAAAAATCTGCAAAAAATTTTAAGTAAACGATTCTTACAGAAAATTCTTTCCGTGTCTTTGTTAAGTTTTAAACGAAATCGTAAGGATTTGAAGTGTGGAAGAAAAAAAAATTTTTTTTAACTTCTTTTGCCCCTCTCATCAACAACGACAAGGAAGAAAAGTGCAAAATTGTTTTGCAGGCTCATGTACGACTATTGTTTTGCAAATGTTTAACACTCGAAATTCGAGCAGCAAAAAAAATGTTTAAAACTGTTTAAGTCAGGGAAGAAATTCAACAGTTTTTGTACTCGTAAAACATTTTACACTGAATTTTAAGACTACAATTTGAATGAATGCTAAATGCAAAAAAGAAACTTATTTTTATTTACACAGAGTTAAAGTTTTTATTTTACGTTTTTCTTTCTTTCGGGAAAATTTTCCTTCTAAATAGTTTTTTTTTTACATAAACAAATATCAACACCTGCCTTTAAGGAAAAGTAAAGAAACCTAGAAAAAAAAGAAGGATAAACACTTAGAAGTGAAACTTATTTTCTCTGCTGGTTTTTATTTGTTTTCTGCTCTAAAATAAACTTAAAATAGAAAACAGAAGTAAGAAGCAAATTTTAAACAAAAAAAAACGATTTTCTTACCATAATTTAAATAAACTTAACAGACAAAAGTGACACAAGACAAACGAAAATCTCCTTGCACCGTGGTTAATTTGCATATGGCTTCAATGTTCTTTTGGCCCAACTTTGTAAACCTAAATTGTTTGCTAAGAATGCATTTAAATTTGAATAGTTTTTTTTTCATGTAAACATATTTGTAGCAGACATCAACACAAATCTTTTACTGGTTGTTGTCTTAACTTTTATTCATTGTTCGTTTTTTAATATCTATCTTAATAGCTATAAATATTTATAGATATACAAGTGGGCGTGGCAGCTCACATACAAAGACAGCAAAAGAAATTACACCTGGTGAAAAAATTTACCAGACAGCAAGAAAAAGCACAGCACTCTCTTCTCATGCTCTTGGAAAAAAAAGTCTTTAAAATACACCAAATAAATATTTTTCAATTTTATATAACGAAAAACTACTGTTTCTGACTTAAGAAATTTTTGCCAAACGTCAAAGAGATATCAATTCATATCCGATAAGTACTGTTTAATGTTCTAAAATTTCGAAAGAAGTAGAATAAAAGTGTACAGAACAAAATGTATTAACAAAGTGAACTCAGAACTACAACAATGAACCAATAGAAAAAACAACAGGCATTTTGTTGCTAGAATTGAGACGTCAAATGTCAAAATGCCTTTATAAAAAATGTAAATAAACAAAAAAAAAATGACGCCAAACGTCACACGCGAAGAAAATCACTGCAAACAGCTGCGCTTGCGAGGTCACTTTATTAGTACATTCTGCTACAGAATATTAAAATTGTTTAAAGACCCAGATTTATTTAATAAAACCGAAAAAATGTTTTACCCACTTGCTTCAACAAATTTAATGATTTTATATGCAGAGTAGCTGCAAAAAAGATTATTCCGATTAGATTGTGTAAGAAATGATTCGATTCGAAGAAAATACATTTTTTTTTAAAGTGCTCAGAAAACTGAAAGATCTGAAATAGTTTGTAATAATTTGTTTGAATAATTAAACTTTTTTTGTTTTATATATGTATGAAAATGCTGTTGGCTTCGAATTTATTCTATGGCAATAAGTGCTTAAGTCTATTTGTTTTAAAAAGATAACCAAAAGTCATTTTCCTATAACATCCTCAAAAATCCTACAAAATAAATGAAATTTTTCCCATGTGTACTTTTGAACATGAAGATCTTAAGGTGCCATTAAGCAGTTTTCCTTTTTGCCACAGAAATAAAAAAGTTGAATGCATTTATATACTTATTTAATAGATCTCATGAAATCTTATTTGTTCAAATAAATTAAATCAAATAATATTTTGCATCGATTTGTATTGAGCGGAAATTCCCGGGAAATTGAAAAAAAAATCCCGCTTTCCAAGGATATTAAAAAGTCCGGGAAAAGAAAAACCCTAACACTGTTCGATTAGCTATAGTTCGATTCGCAAAGGCTACAGTAAAAGTTTTCAAATTTGGGACAAATACTTAGTTTGGTTATTAATACAAAACATCGTTCATAAAGCGAACTAAATCGGAAAAGTGAGCGTAGAACCTTCTATACAAGGAAAATAAAATTTTCTAAGTATCTGGGGAAGAAAGGTACATCATTTGAAATTTCCCACAAATTGCTTTGTTGTCAATACACGAGATCTGTATAAAAAAAAATTTAGGGGGGAAACGAAGCGCACCAGGTTGAACTGGTATTATATGTAGATATTTTGTTGAAATTGTGGGTGCTCGCTGGGCAAATAATTGAAGAAACTTGTTTTTTTTTCATTTAAAATATACTTTGTAATTGACCAGAACAATTTAATTGTCTTGGCAAATGTAAACACATTTAAGTTAAAGCAATTACATCACTACAACTAACAAGCCTGACATTTTTACTTAGAAACTTTATTCTCTTAAGTTGTTGTATGTATGTAAGTATGTATTTGTTTTTCTCTTATACACAGAAAGAAATACACTCGGGATAAATCAAGTTTTTTATGACTACTTTAAGTACGAGTCGTACTCAAAAATTCAAGTACGAATAACACTAAAACGTACTCAAAACAATCCTAAATAGGATTACTTTCGAAAATCAATATCGGAATTTCTTGAAATAAGTATAAAGTGCTTAAATCAAGTAAAAAAAAGATTAAACTTTTCGTTGTGTTTAACCCTTCGGCTTGCGTATGTCTTGATTTTCTATACACATTGAAAAAAGGTCTGGCCAGATTAATGTGTACCACGAAGGGTTAAAAAGTAAATTTGAGCTCTTGCTTCTCATTTAGTTTATATTTTTGGTTAAATATGTACATAAGATTTCTAAAGTAAAAACCTTATCGGGCATAATGTTGGTGCTTTATCATTCTGTAAGGTGTAATACGGATAAGTAAATCAATCATAATAACTTTTTCTTTCTAATTTCTTTTTTTTTTTTGTTTTTTTCAATCATGAATTCTGGATAAAATCAACTTTATATTACTTGAATCAAGCGCATTTTCGAGATTGAGTCAATATTAGTTCTACTTAAATCAATCTCATTTTCGAATTATTTCAAGTACGAGAACGGGAGTGAATATGGATAGTTTAGGTATTTAGGGATTGAAAATCCGTACTTGAATCAATCTTTCTGTACTTGATTCAAGAAAATCCGTACTCACTGTATACTATTAATACCGCTTCGGATTGATTTGTGTACAGACGGATTGATTTTTCTTTTGAGTGTATTTATTTATTTATATTTTTTGTGGCACATTTTATTTTTCTGGTCCGTAGCAGGGACCGTAACTGTTATAACTTTTATCGTTAAAGTCAGAAAATAAAAGTTATTTTTTGACTTTTATTTTTTCGATAAAAAATTAAAGTTATTTTTTGACTTTTATTTTTTTGAGCAAAAATAACAGTTATTTTTGACTTTTATTATTTAGAGCAGAAATAAAAGTTATTTTTTAACTTTTATTTTTTCTAGCAAAAATAACAGTTATTTTTGACTTTTATTATTTCGAGCATGAATAAAAGTTATTTTTTGACTTTAATTTTTTTGAGCAGAAATAAAAGTTATTTTGTGATAAATTCATTATATTTATTAAAAAAAAAGGGGTTGAAAACACAAAAATAACTTTTATTTCTGCTCGAAAAAATAAAAGTCAAAAATAACTTTTATTTCTGCTCGAAAAAATAAAAGTCAAAAAATAACTTTTATTCATGCTCGAAATAATAAAAGTCAAAAATAACTGTTATTTTTGCTAGAAAAAATAAAAGTTAAAAAATAACTTTTATTTCTGCTCAAAAAAATTAAAATCGAAAAATAACTGTTATTTTTGCCTGAAAAAATAAAAATCAGATTTTTAAAAAGCATCGCAGTTTCTGACAATTTGGTCCAAGACTTTCAAAATGGTATACTTGGTTTCATTCTCCGACATTTCCTTGAGGTTGCTTTTTTCAATCAAAAATTCAATATTAACAGTTATTTTCGGTCCCTGGTCCGTAGTGAAAATATTTCTAATGTATGGACTTGGTGTCAATCATTGTGAAAACAGTTTGATATACATACTAGTTTATAGAATAGTAAAGTTTTAAGCAAAAAAGACAAATTTTGTGGTTATTGAACTTTTTACTAACAAAAACAAGTTCGCAAAGTTTTTATTATGACCAATATTGCACATATTGAATTTGACACCCATTTCAATAGTGACAATTTATACACCGTTACAGAGGTTCAAATGCTGTGATAAAATCTTTTTTTCTACGTCCGTCGTAGACGTTCGAATTCTATGGCAAATTCTTTTAAAACTTTTCTAAAAAAAAACTTTACTTAAACGCAAAGTTTTCTATAAAAAAATACTGCGAATTCTACTTAAATAATTTAGTATCTGGGAATTTATTTCTCATGGTGAGTAACATACATTTATTATATAAATTTTCATATTATTCGAATCTGTATTCTAAGTCAAATTACTTTAATGGTCTTATTCCTTCAATATTTTCAAATTCTTCGGCAAGTTTCTACGAGTATAAAAAGCTTTACTTTGAACTATTCATAAGAGTTTGCTATGAGAAAATTTTACTTTTAACTCTTCGTAAAAGTTTTCTATATGAAATATATTTACTTCGATTTCGACGAAGAGTTTTATATGAAAAGACGTTGGAGGGCTTTATTCGGCTGAGCCGAATCTTCGATAGGAGTGGGGATTATATGAGGCCTATGGTAAATTGTGGATCGATATTCATGAAAGTTGATAGTAGTATTTCTAGTCTTTAAAAACTATGACTGTTATTCAGTACAAAGTATTAGTAGTTTTTTATCAATTAAAAAATTGTTCAAAAAGTATTAAAATTGAATAAATGTGATATTTGAAACAACTATTTTTTTTTTTTTTTTTTTTGTTGAAAGAAAATTAAAAATATAATTTTAATTTAATTAACATTTTAGTTGTTTTGAAATAAATTTTTAATTAAAATATTTATTGAATCACAAAAAAATTTTTCGTTTAAAATAAAATAATTTAAACTTGTGGAATTGCTGTTGGAAATTGTCAAAATCAATAAACACTTTGTTTGAAACTGCAAAGTTTTTTGATCTTTTTTTTAATTAAAATTAAAAATATCATTTATTAAAAACAAAATTTAAAATTTTTACAATTTTTAGTAATCAATATAATAATTTTGGTAATATGTAGGTGCAAAATCAACAAATTGGTTGGTTGATTCTATGAATTTCGAATAAAATTGGTGATGATAGACAATTTTAATTTTTTTCTGTGTAGTATCCCGATAATTCTTAATCGAAAGGACCGACTGCTTTTTATGAATTAGAGATGTTTTCAAAATAAAGAGATTTCGGGTAAGTTAGTTTTAAATAAAAAAAAGGTTTTAAAGGGAGTTGAATTTAATGAGGTCTGAATTGTAGCTTCGAATTGTTTACAAAAATCGTATACTTATACAAGGGTATTAATTTTTTTACTACACAGAAAAAAGGTTTGCAAAAAATTATTCAATTAAATAATTAATTGGTGTACATTAATTATTCAATTAATTTTTTGCTTGCTGCAATTAATTTTTTTAATCAAAACCCATAAAATTAAATGTTTGTGTATATGTATTTTTTTGTTTATGCAATTTATTTTTTAATTGACTAAATTTGTGTCCCATGACTCGAAAATATAAATCCGTTAATTAATATGATCAATTCCTTTGCAGGGGCAAAATTAGTAAAATATTTAATTGTCTGAACAAATTGTTTAATTAAAGTCGAGTTTCTATTTTTTCTGTGTACCCGATTAACTGATCGGTTAATTTAAAATTGCCCATTTTCGATTAAAGATTAAACCGCTTAATTTCAGTCGATTAACATATTAACCGATGTTACATAATTTATTATATTTTGTAATGTTATAACATATTTTTATTTTTAATTAATTGTTTCGTCTCATATACAAAAGGTACGTGCTGGGAAAATATTTTTTATGCAAAATATTTCCTTCTAGCAATACATTGTTAAAATATAGTACCAAATTAGAATAAACTTTCAATAGTAACACAAACAATATTTTAACAATAAGAGCGTTAAAAAATTTTAAAAATTAAAACAGGAAGAAAATTAAAATTAAAGATTTTATATGTTTAGAGAAATCCTGGAGAAGGACTGAGAAATTAGACATTCTGTATTATGGGCTGCTTTTGATTCCTTCAACATCCACGATAAGTGAAAAAATATTTTCCAAGTCAAGTTTTGTCAAAACTAAAGAAAATTATCGATTTAATCCTAAAAATGTAAACTAAAATTTTTTCCAAAAAAATTCTTTTTCAAATCTCTTAAAACTATTGTAATAACTTATAAAATAATCCACAGTTAATTTTTTAATAAATACATATTCAGGAGTGTTCTGGAAATCAAAAACGCAAAACGCAGGAACTTGAAAGTTGTTTTTAATACAATTAAAATTTTTTTTTTTTTTTTAATTTTTTGTGATAAAAATCTGTTTAATAGAGAAATATTTGTCATCATCCATAAAGATTTTAGAAAAACGAAAGATATTAAACCAAATAAAACTGTTAAGCGTATAAGAATTACAGCAACAGTTCTACTTGTAACAATATCAAAGTTTAAACAAAATCATCAACAATAAACAGTGAGTTTATCTCTCCTTACATTCCCCACTACAATTGATTGGAATTCTTCCAACATTAATTGTAGTTGCAAGTAGGTTAAGAAAAAACAAAATAAAAACAAAAACAACTCGCTTTATTGTTTTCGCAATTTTTAATTCCCAATTTTTAATATTTAATAAAAACACTGAAATTTATTGTTGATCGGATAAGCTATACCTATGCGCATTTCACTGGTTGCTTAGGTAAGATCATCAGGAAACTTCATCTATAAAGATTTTAGAAAAACTAAAGATATTAAACCAACTTTAGCCTGATACAAAATATTAAAATTTGGATTAAAAAAATCTACTTATTCCCAATCCATATTATGAAACATTTGCTGCAAAACATTTAAGTTTGTTGTTGAAAAGGGAAAGCCGAATGGAAAAGTGTAATTTGTTTCATGCACAAGCAGTTTTTGTAAGTTTGTTATTTAATGAAAGAGAGAAGGCATAGAAAATACTCAATGCTGTAAAACAAAATTGTTATTCTTTGGACACGAATGCAGTTTCAAAAGAGAATTGAAGAAAGTTTTTGCAGCAAATGTTTCATAATATGGATGAGGACTTAGAAATCGACGTATTAAACACTATGTAAAGTTTTCTATGAGAAAGAATGTATAATTCCATGTTTGTAAGAGGTAATTTCCAGAACCAAAGTTTCGATGGATGGACTCGAATGCAGTTTCAAAAGAGAATTGTTCAAGAAAGTTTTTGCAGCAAATGTTTCACAATATGGACGGGGATCTTAAAATATATTTATTCGAATTCTTAAAAGTTTATTATCAAAAAACCTATGCTTTGAGCTCTTCGTAAAGGTTTATTAAAAGAAAACTTTACTTCGAATTCTAGGTAAAATTTTCCTGAAGGAAACATAATTTTAAATTCTACGTAAAGTTTTCATAAAAACCTTTATTCAAATTATTCTTAAAAATCTATTTATTGGAGGCTTTAAAACAATATCTTAGAGAAATATATTCGTTAATATATTACGTTAATTGCATTCTAAGTAAAATTTTCTAAAGGTTAACATAACTTCGAAAAAAAATTTTATTTCAAACTCTTCGTAAGTTTACTATAAGAAATTTTTGCTAAAATTCTTCGCAAATGTTTTTTTAGGAAATATTTGTTAATATAAAAGTTTTCTTTAAGAATAATTTACATTGTAGTCTTCGTAAAGTTTTTAAAAAGAAAACTTTACTAAGCACTCTACAAACAATTTTTATAAGAAAAAATGTTAGTTTAAATATGGGAAGTTTAATTTTGACAATTTTCACTTTGTAAACTGTCCAGCATTTTGTGCCCTTCTTTCAAAATACGTCATCTCAAATTTGAGTTTTTTAAATGTGGCAAATAAAAACTTTTAACTTGACTGAATCCTTTTTGAATTACTCACTTTAAAATCCCTTTATGATATCTTTGTTCTAGTTTTATAATCAAAACTGTTGAATTAAACATTAGGATTTAAGGCAACTACATAAAGTTAGTAAGCTACTCATAATATTGACAGTATAATAAATTGTTACCGAACACCTACATTTAACTCTCCAGCACATACACAGACACATATATGCATATAAACAATCACACGCACTCACTTACTTACACAAGAAAGTTGTAAGGTGTACAAAAGACATTCATCACTAAATATTGGAAAAGTTTATAAATTTAAAGTCACACAATCTCACAATTGTGTGACACACCTTTTAGTCAGTTTTCGAGGAATGAAATTTCAAAATGTTCGCAGGAAGTAAGTAAGAGTTTTTATAATACCCTGTGGTATAATTTTTCTCCGACAAGTAAAACAATGCTAAAAAGTTTTAAAACAAGTTAAAAGAAACAAAGAAATAGAGGTAATTTAGATTTTTTGTGATAAAGACTTTTCTTCATTTTAGATTCTCTGATGCTCAATGTCACAGTACAAAACGTATGGCAAATGCTTTCATAAATCAGTTAAATTTATGCAACTTTATTAAAGTTATTTATATTCCAAAAAATATTTAATGATTTTGAGGTAAAGAAATACATTATTCACGAAACAAATCTTAGAACGCAGAATTCGAAGAGAAAATTAAGCGATTTTAAAGGTTTAAAAATATTTATGTTGTTTCGGAATAAATATTGAAGGAAAAATTCGAAAAGAATATTTAAGGATTTTAAGATAAAGAAATAAAAATTGTTCCATAATAAATATTAGAACGCAGGATTTAAAAAGAAAATTTAAGGGTTTTAAGGTTAAACACGAATATTTTTTGGAATAAATCTAAGGACGCAGAATTCGAATTGAAAAATTAAAGATTTTAAGGTTAATAAGTATATATTTTTCGGAGTAAATATTAAAAATTCGATGTTTTTTTATAAGATACTTTAGAAAGAAATATGTTGTAAAGTTCTTTTCCCATAGGAAACTTTAAAAGAATTCTATTACAAGTTTTCTTATTGAAAACTTTTCGAAGTTTTAAATATAAGGGTTTCTCATAGAAGACTTTACGATGCAGTTTTTTATCAGATGATTTTTTTTTAACCTTACGGTAGGTTAAGTAGAAAGGCTAGTGCGAAGTCAATTGTCCACACCCTCACATAAGAAAAAAAAAGACTAACCCCTATGCAAAATTATTAAAGTTATTGTACCAACACATAAAAACCCATTGACTTTTGCTGGGCTTTATGTGAACTTTAACTTTTTTTACATAAGCAGATAATAAGAAAGAATAAATTAAAGAGTAAAAGCATAGGAAATCGTGGAAGATAATCTTGGACCAAAGAAAAACAACCATACGGAACCGAACAGTTCTACATATACCCAGCTGCCAGTCGTCAGATTCTCGAGCCCCCAGCTCAAAACATTTTGTAACTATCCAGCCATCTGAGCCTGCTGTTCTGTAGCCTAAGACAGTGATACAGAATGTTCTCAACTGCCTCTATATTCTCCGTGTCCTCGCCCAACCTATAGAAATCCGACGAGTCAGATCCCAACACCACTGTCATCCTGCCTACCATACAGTGGTCCGTGATAAAACCTATGATGGTTATAATGCAGACCTTGCTCTTGGGTAGTAGTGAATTAGAATTGGTCATCCAAAGCACCGATCGTTACGTACGCGATACTCTACTATCCGTTCTAGGGAACTCAAGGGAGAGAACTCAAGCCCGATTAGTTCCAGTTAGTTTTTTATACCCAACAAAGACTTCCAAATTAAGATTCCACTCCTTTACAATTTGTCGAATTGTTTTTTTTTTATTTTTTGTATTTAACTATTTTATTACAGCAAACAAGTTAAATATTGTAAAAGTTGTTTGTTTAAAATAAATTTTCATAACGATAACTAAAGTCAAGAAAAAAACAACTGAAATTACTTTTAAAAGTTTTGTCCTTTTATTTTGTATGGTACAAGTACAAATACGTGCGAAAGAAGCTGATTGTATTTATGTACATTTGCTGCCAGTAAAATATTTAATTTCTTTTTCATAGACTCTTCTCCATTCAAAAGAAAAAAAGAAATTGGTTTTTGATTTGAATGAAATCTGTGATTTCAAGTAAATGAAATTTATATTTTATAGCCATTGAAAAGGTGTAGCAAAAAATATTCTCACAAAATTTATTTTGCTAAGAAACAAAGTTGTCAAAATTACTTAAAAGTTGGCAAAGCAAGCATGTACTTCAAACTTTTTTGAAAAAGTTTAAATTTGTAACGAAATTGCATAGAAAATTTTTTTGAAAATGTTTGAAAAAATCATATTTTAAAAAAAATTTAAAAATGCATTATTTTTCATAATACCCTTTACAATATTTTTTATTATAATTACAGGAATACCACATACACATAACCCCTTTCTCCGTCGACCAAACATTTGTCATCATTATCGTCATTGATACCCTTTTTATTCATTGGCTGGTTGCTCTCATTAATGCAAAGGACAAACTTATTTCTATGCGTTTGCTTAAAGAAAGAAAAAGTTTTGCTTGCTGGAAAACATTTGAAAAACTAAGTCAAGTTATGTAGTTAGTGGGGGAAAAACTTTGCTTTCCTCTTATCTAAAACCAAAACCATTCCGAAGCAAACAAACCAACACAAACACGTATGTATATATTTATTTAAGGATAACATAGAAATAGTATGATGTTCGAATGGGAATAATTTTGGAAGGTATTGATAAGTATTAAATTCATATTTATTAGAAATTTAATAATTATTGCAACTTGTATAGTAATTTATAGTCAGCAGTTTTTTTATTTTGATGTTCACGGGCTTTTGAAACGGTATGGCATTACGGCCTGGTTTTAAAACCCAAACCGCCAATAATTACTAAACAGTAATTTTTTAGAGCGTTAAGGATATGAATCAATAAATGTACATTCACAATGTTATTACAGTAACGGTCTGCAGTTTATTTAAGAAGTTTTCCGTTCAGTAATTTTTAAATAAATAAACATTTAAAATACCAAGCAAATTAATTTTTAACTGATTCTAGCATTTATTCAAAAAACTAAGTTGCAGTTAATATTGTCCGTTGATTAAGTTAAATTCTTCTTTATGTAAAATTAAATACAAATTTAATTAAAATGCGGAAAAGTTCATTTAATTTTTACTATCAAAAATTCAACCGCGAATTCCGTAAAAACAAATGAATATTCAGTTATTTTATATCAATTAACTGTCAAAAAATTAACTCAATATTTCGTAAAAAACAAAGGAATATTTGCTTATGTTAACTGTTAAAAAATTAACTACATATTCCGTAAAAACAAATGAATATTCAGTTATTTTATACAATTTAAATATCAAAAATAAATTTTTAATTATCTATAAAAAAAACGATTTTCTTGTTTTGTGTCAAACAATTCCCATTTTCTATTTGATAAAATAATTTAGTAAAATACATCAAAATTTTCAAGTAAAATAATTGCGAAGTCATAGTGGTCATGCTGCTGGTGTCTTACAATTTAGAGTTATTCTGTATACAAAACTACAAAATACAAAATAACAGCCAGAAATTATTGGTCTGATGCCTATTCAGCAGATGCAAAAGCTTATAAATGTGTGCCTTTTGACTTTAAGCATTTGTGTTATATTGCGTGCGCAACAAAAAATGCAAAAAAGCACTTTCAATAAAAAACTCACACATGCAAAAATCAAATGTGTACAAAACGATGTTAAAGTTACCAACGTTGAAAGAAACAACCCCAAATCAAAAAAATACCCCCTAAATTTGTACAGAGTAAAAATAAAAAAACCCCAAAATAAAAAGAATAATATTTTAAATATTTTTTTAAACATACATACCATTTTATTTCATTTAATTTTTTACATATGTATGTATGTAACTACTTACATAAAAAAAGCTTTTAGAAAAACAGAATATATTATTATAACTCATTAAAAACGTCTAGTATATTTGTATTCCTCTCGTCCACGTGCATGATTTGATAATTAAATAATTTAAGCTTTCATAAGACGGAATAAAAATTTGGTATGCATTGCTTAAAGAATATCTAAAGGCCCAACCATAATGTGCTTAAGTTGGCTTGAGGAAATGTGCGAATACATGTTATTTATATGAGGAAAACCATTTTGAACTTAAGGAAACCTTTTGCTAAGTTTAATGAAACTGTCATTTGCTTAAGCAAGGTGCGAATCTAATCGCACATTCCATACGGAATCATATGTTTCTAAATACATTTGAGAGACTTTTTGTTAGGCCTTAACTCTTTAAGTAATACATTCAACTGTTGAAGTTGAATGCTCGCTCGACAGTTGGGTTCGAAAATAATAGTGCCAGTTACGCAGATGCTATGGTAGTGCCAGTAATGCAGATGCTATCCTACTAATATTTGAACATTTACTTGTAATGAAACTTATAGTAAATAATCACCTTTAAATTCATTTGGCTTTCTCCATTCTTTTTTGTAATTTTGAAAATATTTTATAATATCAACCCTAAAATATCCCCAAATGCTATTTATACACACTAAATTTCCCCCTAACTACTTTTTAGTCCCTAAAACTGACCCTAAACGCAAAGGAACCCCCCCAATTTGGGGTGAAAATCCCTAACTTGGCAACACTGGTGTACGCAACCAAATATTAAAACAAAACACACTCGTGGTTGTGTTCGGCAGCGTTGAAAATTTAGAAACACACATAATTGTTATGTAAATAAATACTTCGGATATGCCGAGAAACAACTACACCCAAACTTCAACATTTGCACACGACACAGCTTTTCAAAGCGTCCACGAAAACCGTTATAAAGCATCTCGTTACTTACAGCATCATATATTTCAACTAGAAAAATGGTTAAGACAATGGAGGATAATGGTCAATGAGCAAAAATGCGTACATACATATAACATTGACCTTGCATTGAAAGAAAAAAAGAAATGATCCACGACTTTTAAGCGGCATATTTTTTTCGCAAATTAAGTCGTGGATAATTCTTTTTTTTCCTTCTTTAGTTCAATTTTCATCCATACATGATCTAGAAACTAAATCCGCTTTCATATTAGAGTAACTACAAAATTGCATTTATATATATTCCAGAGCACCGTGTAAAATGCATCTAATTTGCAAAAATCTAAATTATTTACATACAAAGATGATGTACTTGGAAAAAGAAAAAATTTGATACCCATATTGCTCTATTTAAAACGAAGGGTTGCCACCCCAATGCATTTTTGTCAAAACGTGAACTAGCACGAATTTCCAAAAAAGCGGAACCACGTATTTAATTAAATCGACTAAAGATCAAACATCCTCGAACAAAAAATCCAAAAACCGTTTTTTTTTTACAGAAAACCCTTAAAAAAAAGGACATGGATGATCGTCCTTGGACAAATTGTATATACAGTTGGACGCGGACCTTAAAAAAACCTTTCTTATGATATCCAATTTGTATATGTTGGTAAGGAAACAACATATACAAAAAAACAAAACATGCAAAAATAGACCCTTTTTCAAAATGGTCCAGCTCACGAGAGGTCAAAGCTGGAGCCGAAATATATAAAATGGTATCTTAAAAAAGTCCAAGGTTCATTTTTAGGGGGGTACATCGAGCACGAATTTTGCTTCCATACAACTAGAGTCGCTCTAATGAAGATTCAATAAATAAATAATGAACAAAATTGATTATGTTTGTTTATTTTTTATTTTTTGAGAAATACATATGTTGCATTAATGTAACATGTTCTACATTTTTGTGTTCAATTGTACAGAAAATACTTCTGTGGGAATAATTTTCAAGCTCTTTTGTGAATAAGTTGATGAAAAACATGCAAAACATGTTGCATATTTTACGCTTCCTTTTGTTTAAGGTGTTCATACTGCCCTGTTAAACGACTTTGGTACTTACTTTGTTTGTAGAACCAATGTTTTATTTTCGTTGTCATAATTCATACCGCTCATAATTTTGTAAAAAGAATGATTTAAAACAAAATATAAAAATATTAACATATTAAAATTAAAAAAATCCTATGTATGGATATTATAATCTTTTTAATTTGTTTAAGCCATTAGTGCTGTCAATATTTGTTGCCAAGCCGTAATAGCGTGCAGAAACCGCTCAAATTGCCTTAAAAAATGCTCATGAAGTACATAAATGATAGAGGCCATGTCAGTTAAAACTTTTGCTTCGCGTTGCGTTGGAAATTCGCTTTGACATCCAAGATAAAATATTCATACTTATACGAAATATGCCACACAAAGAACTTTTAACGCAGAGCGAAGCGAAAAGTTAGGCAACTCTCATCTTTTTGCGCGCTTTGGCAGTCTGCTAGTATAATTTTTTTTATTTATTTATTTTAAACAAACAATTTGTGTGTGTTGTCAAAGTGTTTATTGTGGCATACACCTTTTGCGTTTCGCTTTTCTGTCAAAGTTAGAAATGTCACGCAAAGCGAAGAAGTTTTATCTGGCATGGCCTTAAAAGTGTAATAGTTGTAAATGAAATCAGCTAATTTTGTTCTATTGAAGTTGCATAACATGTAACACTTCCAGTGGTTATAGGTAACATTAGAAAGTGTTACATGTATATACTGTAACATATTTTTCTCAGAAAATAAATCGCAATTAAATAAAGTTGTTACAACTGTTTAAAATATCAATTATGTAATTTTCATCTTCCTCATATACCAACTCATTTTGGTACTTTTCTGATGAACCGATATAAGTGTGGCAATAAACGTTGTCTAATTTTGCACCTTCTCTTATGCGGTATAACTGAACTTTCTGAATAGCTGATGGTTTATTGTCCCAGTGTCTGAGAAAACATTCATTTGCTTCTCTAAAGCCCGACAATGACTTTTGTAGTGTGGCGAAATTATTTTTGTTGATACATATGTAGTATGATCAGAAAACCAAACTTCGCTCTAAGCATTACATACAAATTTACAAATACAAAATAATTTCAATTGATATTTCGGAATAAGTACAAAAGACAAGAGTGCCAGAATTCCAACGAGCATTACTGAGTGCTGGCATTGCTAATTGCGTTTGATGCTCTGACTTTTATGTGACTTAAAAAAAAATTATTATGTGAGTTTTTAAGAGGTTTTAGAATCTAAAATAAGTGCTAAAACTGCTAAATAATTAGAAAAATGTGCTAAACTAGCACTTAGCACTTTTTTCAAAATTCTTAGAAACCATCTATCGTTATTGTACTAAAAGCTCTTTTCTTTCTTCTGTATTCCCTATCTTTCTCTTTCACACTCATACTAAAGTTTAAGGCACAGGTTAATTTTTAATTCCCTTGTGCTTAATTTCCTTTTCCACCTCTTTTTAGTTTATAAAAAATTACAAAGTGCATGAACGTCTTAAAAAAATACTCCATTAAATCAATTAAAAAGAACGTAAAAAGTGTAAGAACATTTGTAATTTTTACAAATAAATTAAATTAAAACGCTTTTGTATTGTATTATTAAAAATCTAAGTAAAAAACTTAGCGCAAGTTAGTAAAAAAAGTGATAAAAAAAGCAGCGATAACGGCAGCGCAGTCTCTGTTTGTTTTAAGTTGTTAAATTCGCCGCGGTTGTGGGCATCATGAAGTGATTTGCATCGTGTTGTTTTTTGAAGTTGAGCTTGTTGCAGTTGTGGGCAGCATGAAAGAGTTGTGTCGTGTTTGTTTGTTTTTCGAAGTATGAGTTTGATGTAGGAGTATTTAAGGAAATAAAAGCAAAGTCAATAAGAAAAAGAAAAGTGTCTTAGCTAAAAGCAATGTAAATAAAAGGCTTTTTGGTGGTAAATTAAAAAAAGCAAATAGGTAATTAAAGATGGTAAATTTCCACAAAATATGGCCTGTTTTTTTTAAAAATGTGCAAAAACGAAATAAAATTAAAATAATCTTAAAATGGAATTAAAAAAATATATAAAAATAAAATTAGATTTATTAAAAGTTTTACAAAAACTCGTGCATCTTTAAAGAAAATTATTAATTTTTATAAAATAAATTTTTCAATATCTACAAAAATTTAAAAAAATTAACATGCAAAAATTAAATTTTGTGAAATATTTTTAAATTGTTCAAAGAAAATATTCAACAAATTTTTTACAAAATTTTTCTAGGTAAGTGACTTTTAGTCTTGTAGAACTTTGACTTTAATTGATTATTATTGGCGTTTTAAGGCGATACTAAGGTATAGTACCATTTTTCTTATTTGCAAAAACTATAAAAAGTTATATGCCTAATATGTATGTACATACTTATGTATTTTTCTTGATGCACTTAAAGAATTGATACTTTACTTGAATTGATTATGTGAGTTTTTAAGTGGTTTTGGGATCCAAAAAAAGTGCTTAAAATGATAAATAAATATAAAAATGTGCTAACTAGCACTAAGCACATTTTTCGAAATTCTTAGTGCTAATTCAGAAATAAATGTGCTAAATCTAACACTTATGGCCGTTTTCTCATTACACGATTAACTTTTTTCCCAACGAAAAACTGCACATTAAAGAAATTTGGTTTTCTCAATGTCTCATTTGCTTCTATTCTGTCGCAAAGCTAACCAGCACTCATCTGCCGATTATTTATTTTCCTTTTATTTGCCGTACAGATAAATTCAATCAGCTGGCTCTCAACTTTTATATGTATTTTGAGAGGTGTTGCCAGCTTAAAACCATGTTTTTTGTCGGTATATTGAGAAACCCAAAATTGTTAACAGACAGTTTATCGGTCTAATAAATTTATGTTGACATTAAGTAACAGGCAGTTTAACGGTACATTGAGAAAATGGCCATTAAAGTGCTAAACTGGCAAGCCTGCATTGAGTTAAGTTGAATCTTAATCAACCACTACAAATGCTAAGTCTGCTTTCACACGTTTCATCTTTTGATGCTCAACTCTTATGTTTTTAGGTGAGAGAAGAAAGAACAAAGGGGGTTAGTACGGAGATGCCTGTACTCGGTCAGTACGCTTTGTTTTTATTCGTTGGTATATGTGCAACGATGGCTGCATGTAATTTTTTTTCTTTTCTCTTTGATACGCTATTAATAAAATTGTTGTTGTTTTGTACCGAAAAAAGTTGAAACTGATTGCGGCGTGTGAATATATTGGCATCTTTAAAAGGGAATTGAAAAGAAGTTGGGCATCAAAGGATGAAACGTGTAAATTCAGACTAAGTATGAGTACGATGAATAAAATCAAACTTCTGGTATAACCCATTAATCAAAAAAACAAGATTGCGCACTCAGCCGTACAAAAAAAATTCTACTGCGCATCTACGTCATCATAGACTAAATATGAGTGTTTGTTGTAAAAAATGTACGACAAATACAAATGCACATACACAAAGTCTATTATTTCGTCACACACAAAAATAACGGACCTGCGCAATCTTGTTTATTTGATTCATGGGTATAACTAATAAATATGAATATGTAGGTATAAGTACAAGAAATTATAAGACATGATTCAGCTCTACTTACTTGTTCACTACTCATTGCTGATCTCTGATACGTATGCACTGAAATCTTTTAATTAAATAAATCGGCAATACTGAAAAAAATTTTCCTTCTAAAGTAATTGTCAAGGCGAATTCATGTAAACCAAGATCAAAGCGGTGCATAATATTTGGTTAAAGATTTCACAAAAAAAAACACTCCAAAAATACATAACTTTTAAGTATATAGTATCCATATAAATGTATTGGTATATATAATGGTGGAGACAAACAATTTGGACATGAGTACTTTTGTAAAAGCTACAATGCCATGGCGGTAGGTTTAGAATGAACCATAAGTTTTCAAAAACAAACCCGCTTCATAAAATCACTTTAAGGCGAAAAAATCTCATCACCCTTGTCATTGTTGGCGAATTTAAAATACGCCTGCGACTGTTTAGTAATAGAAATAAGTTTACATTCTTTTTAATCTATTACCAAACAGTCGCAGGCGTATTTAAAATTCGCCAATTATGATAGAGGTGCTTATATGGATCGTACATAATTTTGTTTCGTTAGGTACATGACTGCCCAAAACGATCTTTGGAATCTTTGTGCCATATGGTATAATATCTGGATATAAAACATTATAAAGCCAAAACAAATTGGTTCGAACTGTCAAAGTCGGAAGGCTTTATTCCGCCATGTGTAGAGAATACGCCTTGATATTATATGGCCAAGTATACATTCTTCCTTGTCTCAATTGATTTAGTAATAATTTAACCCAATTAAACCAAAATCTAAATAAAATATGGATAATTTGTAATACAAATTACAAATTTTAACTAATAATTTTCAAAAGGAATTTATTGTATTTTTTTATACGTGGCAGCTCTTTTTTAATATTTACAAAAAAAAACTAATTTCGAATAAACTTCAAAAAAAATATTGTGAGAGAGTAGTGGAACTACCTTTTGGAACTAATAATAGCGGTTTTCACCCTTGATAGTAAAGTCCCTTGTAGTCCTTGTGAATCTTATTTATTTAGTTAAAGTACTAAGATTTACAACACTGCAACAACAAAATAGCGGTTTTCACCCTTTGTATTAAGTGTACAACTCTGCTTTTCTTAATACGATTTTATACTACAAAGCATGAGTGTCTTTTTCGTTTGTATTGTAAATTAATTTACTACGCTGTTGTTGAAAAATCCAACAAAAAGCTGTAGTAAACACGTTTGTTAAACAATCTAGAATAAAACAGTTGAAGAAAATATATCTGTCTGTTTTCCTCACTCAGTAACTTCATTAATTTAGAATATTAACGAAAAATACACTCATGCTTTGTAGCATAAATTCGTATTAAGAAAAGCAGAGTTGTACACTTAATACTAATGTTTTCTGTTACTTGAATGAGGAGGTGAAAATATTAATATTATTTTAATTTATTTCCTACTTTTTTCTTTAAAAAATTTTTTTCAGCAGAAGCTTTTAAATGAATTACTTGTACAAAATCATGGACTAAAATATTTGAATTAAGGTTTAAAAGGTGTATGTTTTTCAAATTTATTTGGTTTAGGCTGCAACGTTTTCGTATATAAAGTTTCGTTTTCAAAAGAAAATCATCTACACACTTTTTAAAAAGGCAAATATCCTGTTCATTATCTCTGCTGTTGCGAATGTGTACGTTTGGCTATGAAACCATTAAATTTTTTATTCTGTTGTTAAATTTTTTCGTAAGGTTGCTTTACTATCTGGAACATATCGAGTAATTTTAGAAAAAGGGTGTATAAAATAAAATACGTTTATGATAAAAGAAAACGGATCGCGATGAAAATTGCATTTAAAATATAAAAACTCCGGCCTCGCTCGAACGTATCGCGATAAAAATTGCTTTTAAAATATAAAAACTCCGACCTCACTCAAAAAAGAAAATAATAAAGAATATTGTAATAATGATTCATCATTTACAAAATCTAAATAACAAGCACAAAATTGTACATCTTCAAAAAATGCTTGCTAAATTGAACAATATATAATTATAAGTAGCTGTTGCACCTGTCTCGCCACTTTCATCAGATATTTCAAATATTCAATTGACAAAAAATGGCTCACATAGGAAAAGAAAAATCTAGTTTACCGACGCAGCTCTAAATAAAAAAACAAACCCAAGTTCCTAAGGTGATAGAAAATTGAAAAATAAGATGAAAATATTAAGAGAAAAAGTGGCGCAACGCCTAGTTTTCGAGTTATGGACCTCTAAAGTTGCCATATTTCGATTTTCCATTACATTACTGAACGTATAGCTTATGAATAGATATTTCTTTATATTCAAAATTTATTTCAAAATTATTAACCCATTCAGAAGCGGGGATGAGTTTGCGTAAATACAAGTTTTTAGTAAGCATAATAATAACTATGGGGAGAAGTTTTAGTTAGCGAAGCCGGTGTTTGTTATTTCATTGAGGGAAAAATCCTTGCACCCGACCGAAGGCCGGCTATGCAGGGAAGCTTTATTAAGCGAAGCAAGTGTTTGTTATACAATAAAAGAGAAAATCTTTGCGGCCGGCCGACGGACGGCTATACCGATAATATTTAGTTAGCCAAGCTGGCGTTTGTTATTTAAGAATTTTTATTTTTTATACTTTTTTGGAATAAACTACACAATTAGATGTAACAGTTTGTAAAAACTGTAATTTAAGTTAAACATGTTAATATAAATTATGTATATTTAGGGAATTCTATCCAAAATCTTTAAAATGATACCAATATTGGTCCTATACGTTCAACAATGTAGTGGAAATCGCATATTTATATGAAAATTTTAGAGGTCCATAACTCGAAATCTACGCATTTGACCCACTTTTTTCACTTGATATTTTCTTCTTATTTTCCAATTTTCCTTCACCATAGGAACTTTTTATTTTATTTTAAAATATACCTACACAACATTTCCAAATTTTGAACATACATATTTTTTACAATGTGGTTTTCGTAAGATTTTTATTATGATCAAAATTTCCCGTCAGGATAATAAAATTGGATCAATTAATATATTTTTAAATTATTTTTGAGATTTTTCAAATATCATGCCCGCTTCAATTGACGCATTGGAAGACAACATTTATTCATGAGATACCGGCAAAAATGTTGGAGTATGCCAAAATTGGACTAAGCGGATGGACCATTTGAGGCGCAGTCACGGTCAACATTTGCATGAAATAATCTTCAAACGTTAAAATATATGGACCGTACTATCAATTCAAATAAAGATTTCATGCATTTTTCTGAATTTTATGTTTTTTTTAACTTTCCTATAGGTAGCTCTTAAAATATCACCCATTATATTAAATTTTAAGGCGCGAAAGATAAAAAACGTTAAAAGCTAAATGATTCAAAACTACTATAATGGAAATGCGCCTTTCTTTCCTCGGAGGGCAGTACTGTGGTGTGAATATAAAAAGGGCTAAAAAACTTCCTGGGAGTTTTGATTCAAAATTTGGTTAAATTCAAAACCTTTATTGTTCCACCTTAATTAGAAAAAATAAACTTTATTATTAATCATTTAACAAAAAAACTAGCAATAAAACTAAAAGAACTACCATATTGTTTTCCGACAATATTTACTCTTTATCTCCTACGTTGAACTGGATGATGTAGAAGGTTGTTCCACAGCTTTATTGTGTTTTGCCACAGCTTCTTGAGCCTTGCTCAAATTAATATGGCCTTGCATCGCACGGGAGCGCATTTCACTTTCTACCGATTTGTTAAGGGTCTTGGAGATGGCTTGTTTAATCTTTTGGTTTTCATTAAATTTAGATTTTTTGGCCTGAATGGGAGCATCTATACCGAAAAATAAAGATTTTTACTATGGAAAAATTAAAGATTTCTACCAAAAACTTACTTGAACGCCTGGTAAAGGCTGCAGAATTCTTTTGTTTTTGTTTCTTTTGTATATTGGCTGGTAGTTTAGCCTTTTTAAACTTTCCTTGTACCATGATTTTTAAGATTTTTGAGTAATTTTTTGAACAATTTTATCAAGTTATGAAAATAAAACAAAAACACGCGTGTTTTGTTTATCAATTGATTGAAAGAAATGTCAAGTAACTGCAAGTGCTACCAAGTTTTGTTATAAGTTATACATATTTGCAGTGTGACCATATTAGCATTTTTCGAGCTAAATTTAGCTTTATTTTTTCATGTTTAGCTTTATATATTTCATTTAGCTTTAAGCTTTTTTTTCGGCTTTATTCAACAATGCATTTAGCTTTTTAAGCCTTTTTTAATTTTAATTTCGTGTTTATTTATATTTCAAAATAAATAAAACAGTTTATCCAAATAAACTTATTTGTGATTTAGTTGAAAGAGTAATAGTGTGACAGTGCAGAAGTAATCGCTTTTGCAGATTTGAACTACATACATATGTATGTATGTACATAACAATGCTGCAGGGCAAGAATAAAAAAGTTACGCTATTTTGCAAAAAAGTTAAAAATTTTTGTCAAAAGTTACAATTCAAAATATTTCTTGAATAAGTAGTAAGTTTATATGATTTGTAAAAACCAAATACATATTTCTATTCAATATTTCAGTGATAATAGCAAGACTATCAATTATGAATAGAACAAAAGCATAGCAAAGAGCAAGCATATGCCCATTGCATGAGAAAATAAAAAAAAGGTTTAAAAGATAAACTCACTGTTTATTGTTGTTGTTTTTGTTTAAGCTTTGATATTGTTACAAGTAAAACTGAGGTTTATAATTCTTATTCGCTTAACAGTTTTATTTGTTATAGCTTTTCTAAAATCTTTGGATGACGTTTCCTGACGATCTGGCCTAAGCAACCAGTGAAATGCGCATAGGAATAGCTTATCCCTTCAACAATAAATTTCAGTTTCTCAATATGTAATATGAAATAGGAATTAAGCACATTTAAAAGAAACCTTGTAAAAAAAATTTACTTAAGGAGAAATATTATAACTATTATAGCAAGTATGATATCGTTAGCTAAAATGCAAAAAGGCGTAACTAACAAAAATTTCAAAATCGTGTTTTTGATTGATTATTATAAATTCCATTGAACTACATGTCTTCACAAAATTTTACACTTCTGCGATCAAAAATTGCGCTTTATATTAACAAAAAACAAAAGGACGTTACTACAAGTGTGTTTATTTTTATAAATGAAAAACTACATTTTTTCAACAAAATATAATGAAATGGTTTCCTTTGAAAATTGTTTAAAGAATTCCATGGACGATTAATTAATGCATGTTTTCTGGCATGTTTACAGTGTTCATTTAATAAAGTTTTTTGCTTCTCCCGTTAAAATACATTTTTGTTAGTTACGCCTTTTTGCATTTTAGCTAACGATATGATATTTATATGATATGATATGATATTTAGTTTTTATCCAACTTGAAACAGTTTCCACGTGTAAACGATTTTCTCCTTTGATATTTACACTATTTTGTATGGGAAATAATATAGATAAAATTCGAAAAGCAATACGCGAAATGGTAGGAAACATTAGTTCATCTATTTCGTTTTTAATGTTGGCTATATTTTTTATAAAAAATGTAATATCTTCAGTTTAGAAATGCTTTATGCAAAGGTAAAAAAGTAAAAACAACTAGGGGGTACTGCGGTATTTTTAATGCGATAAACAGCGTGGCCATTTTGGCATTTTTGCAGCTAGATTTAGCATTTTTTTTCTGATTTAGCTGCAAATTTTTCATTTAGCAGTTAGCATTTTGTTTAGCATTTTTTAACTACATATATAGCATTTTTTAGCATTATTTAATTTAAGAATATTAAAGTAATCTTTTTTGAAAAACTACCACACTCTTTTGTTGAATGCAAATACAACCCCCTACTTTTTTGCTATAGAAACTGTACAATCTTTTAAAAGACCTTTCATATCAAGTGGTTTTAAAATTTGATCAGTTTGATCCATTAAATTCATTTTAAGACGATTTTTTCCCTCAATTACGATTTTGAATTTTTTGGAATCGAAAAGAGATACCCAAGGCGAATTCATTCAAGGTAATCTCGGTGCTACAACAAGTACAACTCGTACAAAAACCACAAGCATTTTGTTTTTGTAAAATCATTGTACAATGCCATAAACAGAAATTGTTTTATTTCACAGAAACAAAGATAATAAACAAAATTTTGACATCAGGGCTTTAAAGACCACCTATAATAAATTCGACTTGAATTGAAAAAAAAACAAATACAAATTACATGCCAAGATTTTATAGCCCAATTTATATGTCATCTTAGAAAACTGTTTAAAAACTAATAACTGCAAATTAAGCGAACGAAAGAAGAAATTATTGATTTCACTGTAGAAGAAATTACAACTTTGGAACATCAGTGGATGAAACCAAATTCATATGACAGTTGATTTCTGGATAAATGTAAATGGATATAAAAATTCATTACATGAATATCCATTCAGCGAATTAGTTTCTTTTGCTATGCAGTTCTTGGTCTTGCCAGTTAGCAACGCGGAAGTTAAAATTGGGTTTTAGTGGTATAAATATCTAAAAAACGAAAATTCGAAACAGAATGACGTTAATATATTATAATGATATCTTGATCGATTCTTCAGAAGCTGAAGAAGAATATTTATTTAATGACGTATTTAATTTATAAAATGAAATATTTTATTAAACATGTTATATAAATTTTATTAAAATACTAAATAATTCCCATTAATGGGTCAAGTTCCTTTGATTTTTTGTTATGGTATGGTACCTTTTGTTTAAAAACTTTTTTGTGCGTATATAAAGACTGAAATATATTTCTTTTATAGTTTTAAGACTTTTTATGTTTCATAAATATTATATTGTTATTCTTTAATCAGCTTGTTCTATTGATACGATGTGAGGTTATAGGGAAGAATTATGTAAAATAAGTTATGTATAAAGGTATTTTAACTAAAATAACAAAAAAAATAAAACAATTTAAACTTTAGCATTATTTTTTGGCAGTTTAGGATTTTTGTTAGCATTTTTTAGCATTATTTTTAAGCCGATTTAGCTGTAAAATATTTTTGGATATGGCCACACTGGTGATAAAGTACTAAAGTACTGAATTTTTCAACATTGCTGTGCAAAGAAATCTATGGTGTAAAAGCTGCCATATTTTAAAGGAAAACTGAAGCTAAAACGCGTAGGCAAAATTAAATTTAAATGCTTTCGTTTGTAGAAATTACGGATATAAGTGCCGGTTCACACACGTCAATATTGACTCGTCTGGTCATGAGTTTTTAGGAGAGAGGGGAAAAGAAATGACATTCTCTTTTCCCTACTATGCAAAATAAATATACTTATGTGATTGCAACGCCAATTTTTCTTAAATTTTTATTCGAATTAATAAAATACATATACAAAAAAACAATTAACACAATTAATTAATTTAGTGAAATTGTTATTAGGAATGCAGAAAAGTTGTAATTTTTTAATATTTGTCTTAACCCACTAATTTCCCAATTTTTATTTTTGTTAAAAACACAGAAATTTTTGGTTGATTTTGATTTTGATATTTATTTTTAAAATCAAACAATTTTTTTGTCTTTTAACAGCTTGTTTTCTTTTTATTATAATTATTGTATTTGTATTTTTTATGAGTTGTTTATTTCTTTGTTTTAGTAACTAATTACTTAAATATATATATAAAAAATAATAAATTAAGCAGATTAATACTAAATATATTAATAAAATCCATTTAAACAATAACCATCAATTCATAAATTTTAATAAATGATTGTTGAGTTTTAAAACGAAAAAAGAAATACCAACAAAATATATGCTTCTGCATGTAGTTTTTAACTGTTTTTTTACATATAAAAATGTAAATGTATTTGGAACCACATGTTTTGCAAATATTAAATAAAGTTATTTTATTAAAATATTAATTAAAAAAGTTTTGATAAGCATTTTTAAAATTTGAAAATGATTTTAGCATTTAATGCCTTTTACTAACTGGTGTTAAATTAGAATTCTGTTTGTTTTTTATATAAATTCTATTACTTTTTTGATAATAAATGTGTAACTAGAGCAATTTATATGTTATAAAATTATTATTTAACAAAAATAGTTCGATTCAATAATTAATGTTTTTCTGATTGATGCTCTAGAATATTTTATAAGTTTAATTCATTGTTTGTTTGCAAATTTTCAATACACATACACATGTAGTTCTTTTGTTGCTTTGTTTAATTTATAAATAATAATATCGACTTTAAATTAATTTGTTTGTAAGATCGTAATACAAAATTTAACTGGTCAATTTACTGACAATAATGCCAGTTATAATTAAGCCTATTATCACAGCAATTGCTAAAAGTATTAAAATTTTACGGCGATAGCTTTGACGTCGACCGGCAGCCTTGGCTAATTCATCACGACCCAATTCAACCTCAGTAGCAGTATTTTCAATACTGGTTTCAATGCGTTCTGGAAAGAAACAAATATATTAGAAAATATGTATGTTTTTCTTTGTAACTGTAGTATGAAAGAAAGTTATTTAATATTAGAGTCTAATCTAAAGCCCCAAATACACTGATCAAAGTACTTGTCAAGCATTGAGGTAGTACGTATTAGTAAAAATGTGTTTGTATGTGTGGCACCGACAACGCTTGATGAAAAATCCAAAAATTTAGATATGACGGCGAATATTACGTCCAGCACACGTATACGTTGAATTCGCGGGCTGGACAAGCATTTGACAAGTGTATTTGGCCCTCAAATAAAACAAGTTAAAAAGTTAAGTTCGTTTAAGTATAAAATGGTTGTTTAAATATAAAAGACGAAAATAGGGTTTTATACTCTTATATGAGTAATAGACTTTAGATACTTTGAGAAAAACCTATAAAAAAGAGATAATCTGAGTATAATACCGTAGTCAGGGTTAGGTCTAACTCATCATCCAATCATTGCAAAGCGTCTGCTTATTTTTTTGCGAGTTATGTTTTTTCTTGCAGTTGTTTTTGACATCTTTATCACGATATACACAAACAAATGCTGTGGTTTTTTAAATCTTTATCACGTTTTACACAAAAAATTCGTGTTTTTCCTGTGTTGCATTGTTGTAGTTCTGCATAGACCTAATGATTGGACCAGAGTCTTAAGATGAATGTGGAAGAGAACGTGAACTTATTTCCTTTAATCTATTACCAAACAGTTGCAGGCTTATTTTAAATTCGCCAACCACGATATGGGTAGTTATTTGAGACACATATTTATACAAAATGTTTGAATTGGCTTTTTTCAATTACAATTGCAAAGTATTCACTGCAACTACTTATTTTAAATAATTGTTTTATTATAATTATATTTCAGATTTAGTTTTGCAAAAACTTACGGAAACAATTTTATAAAATAACAAGACTAAAGTTAACTTGTTAAATAAAGACGAACTACGCCACGTTCGAAAACCAAAGGGAAAACCATTACAACCATGGAGGTATGAATGTAATGGCGTGGACCTGGTTTTCTGTGAAAAAATATGACCGTTTAGGTTATAGGGACGTTTTAGCCAACCGCTAACTGCTTTAATATGCAGAATGGAAATTGTGACATCGATTGTTGTTTTAATTCATAAAAACAATTTCAAAATTAAAAAAACTGAATTTAAATCCAATTTAGTTTTTAATGAATATGGCAGTTACTAATTTGGAACGAAATCGTTCACCTTAAATCCGACTATTTTTGTTTTTCATTTCCACTTACCCACTTCTTCACCCTGTGAATGTACTAAAGCCGTTATGGTTTGCATTATTTTATTTACATCCAATATATCCGATTCCACCTGTTTTATTTGTCTTTCACGATCCACCAGCATATCATGTTCAAATTGCAATTGTTGCTGCTGCATTTTCTGCTGTCTCTGCATTAACTCTTCCGTATCGGCTTCACGTTCATCTTGCAGTTGCGCCAACTGAGGTTGTGTAAAGGTTTGACGCATTGCCAGAGCTATACGCCGTTGTGTTGTTGAATATCGTTCGACTACACTGCAGAAATCATTTGTTAACTTTTCCAGTTGTAATTTTTGCTGTTTATCGCCACGTCTTACAATAGAGGTAAGACGTTGTAAATCAATGGTGGTGGTCTCAATGCGTGAATTGCTTTTGGTGTGTATATCATGTACTTTGTCACGAGTCGATTGTTGATCTCGTGGAGTACCAAGTATTTGTAGAATTTTTTCCAACTGTTTTGAAGACGAATTAACTGCTTGTATATTATGGGCTATATCTTCGCTCAACGACATAAATTCCGTTGGGCTAAAACCCGAAAAATTAACATCTGGTATGTTATTAGACGATGTCATCATGTTGGTGCTCGATGATGAAGTGGCGCCGTAATCGCGATGTGTTGATGAACCATTATTGAGATTTTGAGACATCTTAAACAAAAAATCTCAAATAATTTTTATTTCAAGCTCTACTAATCTTAATTAATATACATATATGCTGTGCGTTTTTTTTTTTGGTATTTTTTACTTAAATGATAATCTTTTAAAATGAACAAGAACAAAAGGAAATACACATTAATAACAAAAAAGATAATAAGTATGTATATTTTAACATTTAAATTGGATTTAAAATCGAAAACAACCCACAATTATTAGGAGAGTAAAACAAAAAAATCTCTTTGTACTGTCTTAGCCCATAAAAACTGTAAATTTATATATTACCGCCCCCTGTTAATTTTATTTTACAACTGACTTCAAGTAAATTTTTAGAAATAATTTTTTGAGTTAAAATGTTCATGATTCATCCATTCATTATATTTGTAGTGTTTTTTGATATATTTATTTAAGCTAAAAGTGCATTAACTTTGTTTTTATACATTTTAATAGCTCATCGTTATCAACATGTTTGTAGTGTGGAATTTAACCCGCATTTATATGCTTAAGGAAAACTTCTTCTGTCAAACAATTTTTATGATTTTAATTTTAAACAATGGATTTTTTATTAATGTTAGTGAGGCACACAATTTTTCTCTTTAGTTATTTTCTAGTATTCTTTAGTTCATTATCTTGTTTAGAAATAAATAATTAGTAGGGCTTCTTCTGCGTTGTCTCATTAAAAAGGTAAACAAAAAGAACTTGTTTAAAGCAACGTTGTTTAAAGTGCGATAAGAAATATGTGACTACGTAAAACATTTATTTTATGAAATGATTAATATTTAATGTTTATTAAAATGTTTGGAAAAAGGTGGCATTTTGTAAATGCATTGGAGAAAAAAGTGACTTTGAAGAAAATGTGAATTTTAGCGAAAATATATTATTTTAGGTAAAAAATTCGCATTTGGACAAGGATTTTTTAAAAACAAAATTCGGTTTTTATTAAATTGTGACAATTTAAGAAATATTACATATAGAATGTATTATTTTTGTGAAAATTACTTTTCTTGCAAACTTCACTTTAAACGACAAATGAGTTTTGTTTAAAATCAGGGAGGGCAAATAATGATTAGTTTTCTAATTAAAACTAAAAGAGAAGGGGTTTGTGCATAACTAATACACCAAGATAATCCTTGTTACATAGATGGACTAATTTTAGATGCTTTGATTTTAATATTTTTTTAAGTTACATTAAAAAATCTCAACTTTACCGACTATTTTCTGAGTTTTATTTATTCCTAATAAAATAAAAATTATTTACGAGTTTAATTTTTGCTTATAAAATAAACATTATTTTTTTAGCGTTTTTTATTCCTCGGAAAATAATCGTTATTTCTTGATTTTTTTTATTCATCAGACATAAAAGTTATTTTTGTGAATTTAATTTTTTTTGCTATAAATTGAATAAAATAGGTATAAAGAAATTAAGGCCCCTATTACGGTTTACAACTCAACTCGGTTGAGTTCTAATTAAAACAACTGGTTTTGATCAGTTGTAATTTGTGTTATGTTTTTGTTCACCGCAATATAGCAAAGTTGTAAACCATAATACAAAAATTAAGAAATTACAACTCAACCGAGTTGAGTTGTAAACCGTAATAGGGGCCTAATTTAATTTTACACATTAGTTTTTTTTACACGGACTCTGAGGATAAATTCGCCCTTTGGTCGGTTAGTATTCATTTTTGCGCAGAAAATAACTGTTTTTGTAAGCAAAAAAATAAAATTCAAAAAGAAGCTAACACTCACAGCTGGGTTCGAGCCTCAGCTCAGTTCAAGAATGAAACATTATCAATATGTAAATTTTAATTAATTTCATGTTGTAAAATTCCTTTCTTCATAAAAATAATTTAATGAAAATTAAATTTGACGAACTTAAGCCTAATAAAATATCAAAACTTGGATTAAAAACCATAGAACAGTTCAGCAAAATAACCACAATACTTATTAATATTATAGGTAGGTACCTAATTGCAAAAAAAAAAAAAAAAAACAATTAAAAAAAGAGAAAGCGTCAAAAATGATAGCAGCAGAGATAATAAAAGTACTGGAATACTTGTGTAATAAAATTTTGCCTGTCAAAATTTTACCAATTGGTTTTTAATGCGATCCTAAAAAAAATTACCAATAAAAACAACAAAATTTTAATTCATTGCAAGTTTTTAGTAGTTTATCACCCATGACTCATATCATTGCAATTACAAATTTTTATGAGTTAGGTAGGTATGTATGTAGGTATTTAATATTTTTACTAAAAAAGAAATTATTTGAGAAAGTGAATTGTCGTCTCTCCATCCACTTTATTCTGACAGCTCCTACAGAATTCATTATAGGTAGTTTAAGTCCAACCTCATTGAATGGGACGCTATTAATCAGTTACAAACGTAAGTACTGACTTCGATTCAAAAATTACCTCTAGAAATTGCTAGAATTTTTCAAATAGGTAGGTACATTCTTATTTTTCGGATAAAATTCAACTGCAAGTCACTATTTTCGGGAAAAGGTAAAGAAAATATACCTACCTAAATATGTACTATATTTAGGACATAGTACCTATAAGCAAGAATAACTTTTATACCAGTAAGAAACCTAAGATATATGAACATATGTACCTATTCAAAGTAAAAACAAAAATGTACAGTTCATAATAATCTTTCCGAAACTCTATAAAATCAATAGGTAGGTACCTATAGCGAAAAAAAACTTTAATTGCACCCTTAATTCTGTTCTTTAAAAAAAAATTCTAGAAAAGAAATAAATCTCTTGTACAATTATAGTAGGCATCTGTAAAGTTTAACATTTTTTTAATTACTTTAATTTCAACACAATTTCAATGCGCCTAATACAAATTTCTATTTGTTGCCAGGCGATATTGCAACATAGTTCATCAACAAACACACCAACAACAATAACAAAATTTACAGCAGGACCACAGGGGCAAAGTGAAGAGTGTATTGTATGCAGGAAAATAATGAACACCCAAATGATATATATCGGGGCGGAGATGAAATCAAGACAAAGTAATTAAAATTGTATAGGATGAAAAAAGAAACGACAGGTAATAATTGTAAGCTTACCTTTACTAATTTTATGTATTTTATGAAATATTTCCTTTTTAATAACTTGATTTTATTTTACTCAAGTTTACTTATATTTTACATATGAAAAATTTGTTTAATTTTAGGTATTTTTTGTAATAAAGATATGAAAAACTACACAATCAAAAATCTACTTTTGCTGTTGCTGGAAAAACACTTTACAAAAACAAATTGTCAAATAAAACGCAATTGGCAAGTAAGAAATGAACAAAAACTAGACAGCTGTTAATTACCAGTTTTATAAACACGGTTGCATTTTTTATAACAGTTTTGTTAATAATTTATAGTTGGAGAGTTCTATTCACCACGCTTGACAATGCCATATCTATAAAATATTTGAATTGATAGATTTTTTGAGAATTTTGTAAATTTAATTAGCAATATGGAAAACTTGGACATGATTTAGGATTCAAGTATTTTTTATGTAGTAAGTACATATAATTTTTTCCTATAAATTTTAAAATTTGTGAAAATTCCCAGTTTTTATTATTGATAAAAACACTTGAAATTTATTGTTGATGGGATAAGCTATGCGCATTTCACTGGTTGCTTAGGCCCAGTGATGTTAACCGTACGGTAATTACCCTTTTTTAGGGTAATTTTGGGCCGCAAAAGGTAGCAAGGTAATTTTATTTAAAATACGGTAATTTAAAGAAATTTGGATTTTTGGTATTTTTGGTACTTACATATGTAGGGTTTAAAGTTTTAACTTTTGAGAGGTGATTTTCAATTTTAAAATGCATAGATAAATATTATAACAAACAAATTAATACCATTATGTTTCTATAAATGTTTTCGTAACACCGATAAGTGCAAAATAAGAAAAATTAAATTTCTCTTGAGTATTATTAATTTTATATTTAACCTTTTGCTTGTTTAAAAATCAGCAATTCCTAAACATATGAAATGGCCGCAATGTTATAAATTTAACTTTTATTTTCGGATTATTTTAAGTACGGATCAAATTCAAAATTATTTTACTACCTTATCCATAAAAATTACAATTTGGGAATTCACAAGGTGTGCTATCCAGCCATAACGTCATAATGTCTTAAATAATATTGCAATTGTTTAAAACAAATATTGTTATGTTTCAAGCAAAATAAAAATTGTAATGCTGTGTTCATTATTCGTCATAACTGTACAGTAGAAATCTAAATTATAAGCGGTAGCCCACAGCAGTCATATATACATAAGGCGACCAGATTTTGAAAATAAAAATAGAGGACAAAAAGAAAAAAAGTTAAAAATTTAAGATTTTTTTTACATATTTTACTGACAAATTTGCATTCCCACATTCACATATGTTAAGTAAATTAAAAAAAAAATAACATATCCCTTAAAATGCAAACCTGTTAAATCCAATTTTTAAGTAAATGGAGATTTTGATGCCGTGTGGTAGAGAGAGATATTCCTCGTCGACCACCATGTAGTTTTCCTTTAATTTGAGTCTTGAAGTGTGTCAAATCAACTATATTTTTGGTTTTCCTTTCAAGCAGCAAATTGGGAAAAAAAGTTTTCCTGTAAAATTTGTTGAAAGGGACTTAGTAGGTTTGCTTGCATATTCAGCCAGCGATATATACACATTTACGTTTACTTATAAATAAGTAAAATTACTAAAAAAAAAATAACGAAAATTAAAATGCATTGCACTAACTTATTCAAAATTGTATACTGCAAGTGAATAAGAGTTCAGTAGAAGTATGAAAAGAATAAGCACGGCACGACATTTTCCATACGATTTGACAGGAAAAAACCGGCGATCGCCGTGAAATAAAATTTGTTTTAGTTTATAAGAATAAAAACAAATATGATTATGCATTTAAAAATAAAGAGGACAAAGACAGTGTTACCGTTATGCGACTTAAGTCGCATTTTTGCCCCTTTTTGACTGCCGTGCCACTTTTTTGACCCCTTTGTTTTAAATCCCCTTTTGTATCATTTTGTAGTTTTTTGTGCCCCTTTTGCCCCTTTTTGAACCAAATTTTTTTTATACTGTCATTCAATGAATCCGAGTTCAATTTGAAGAGAAAATAGCATCTAATTTGGAAAGAATTAAAATAATTCAGGAAAGGCTATCTATTAACAATAAAATTTACCTCAAATTTCTAGTATATGTATTAAATATTATGAATAAATTAAACCTTAATTTTCAAAACGAATCATCACAAATTATATATTTAGTTTCATCCACGAAAGATATTGTATTAGAAATTTTTAAAAATTTTTTAAAAAAAGAGTACGTTATGCAAACAAATATATGTAGAACAAATTGATTTTGTTGATGTTCTGCATATAAAAGAAACTCTTAATATATATATCGGCCACGATGCCGAGCTAGAAATATGTACTAACAACATCTTAAGTAGTGATATTGTAGAAATTAAAAACAACATTTTACTTTTTTACCAAAAGCTGTGCAAAGAAATTTTATCAAGAATTAATATTAGCGATAAGAGGCTGAGTTCATTAAAGGTTTTAGATCCAGTATTTATTAAGTCAGCTGAAGACATAAATTACTTTGAAATTGTTACCGTTTTTATTGATATAATTACTAACCCAGATGATTTTGTAAAAGAGTTCAAACTTTTAGAAACCAGATCAAACGATACAAGCTATGAAGCAATTTTTAAAATATCTAAACCTGAAACATTTTGGTACGAAATTGGCAATTTAAAAAACTGTTTGGGTGACAATTTATATCCAAACTTGTATAAATTTGCTTCGTATGTTTTTACTTTACCACATAGTAGTGCATCCGCTGAGCGGATTTTTTCTAAGTTAGCATATCTAAAAAATAAAGTGACAAATAGACTGAAAGTAGATACCTGTCAGTCTATGTTATCCGCTTTAAATTTGTATCAAAATGACTTGGAAGATTGGATTCCAAGTGATGAATTGATTAATAAATATAGATTTTCGTTTTCTAAAAAATAGATATTTAATAGTTGAAGAAACAACATAACACTGCAATTTATAAAAAAATGGATCTGTACCTGATATTAACTATCTTCCTATCAATACTTTTATATGCTTTTTCCTCGAGGTTTTTTCGTAACTTAATTTTTTTGGTAAAAAAGTAAAATAATCCAAGTGCCAAATATTTATGTACATATACTTACATATAAACATATCTCTATCTATTTAAATGTAAAGTTTTTTTGTATCAAATCATATTATGAACTATTTTTTGTTTTTGTAAGTATTGTTATTACAGTATTTTAAGCTCGTTTTATTTACAAGTAATTAGTAACTGTTTTTGTATAAATAATTGAAATAAAAATTTTATGCAACAGTTCGTTATCGTTTACTTGCAAACAAGACATGCATTTTCACGATTTATGTATATATATATATATGTATACATATATATACATATATATGTGTGTTTTTCCCAAACAATTTGTATTATATATATGTACCTATAATGTATTTTTTTATAAATATGAAGTTTATTTTTTGTTATGTTTAGTTTTCGATGAAAATAATTTAATAAATACATACGTTTTTTTCCTGTTTTTAAAGTTGCTCCTTTTTTTCTCAGAATTCCCCTTTTTGTGACACTTTTTTTTTGAAAATCCCCTTTTTGTGCCCCTTTTTGAAAATTTTGAACGGTAACACTGGACAAAGATGACAGATTATGAAAAAAAGATGATAAAAGAGGACACAAATTTTATAGATGACAGCCAGTTAAAATAGATGATTGTCCTCTAAAAAAGAGTACGTATGGTCACCTTAATATACATATTTCTTGTAAATATGTTAAGACATATGCCTTTTCAACTTTTAAGATAAACATTTACATTCAGATTTTTCTTAACACACTATTTAAATTTAAATTAATGGTTTATAAATAATGCTCTTATGTTCTGTTAACAAACGAAACAATCAATTGCCTGTCATTTAGAAACAGCACATTAATGTTTTGATTAAAAGTCTTTGCGTAGGGTAATTTCTTCTCAAAAACGGTAATTTTTAGAGGGCCGTAAGGTAATGAAAAAATAAAAGTTAACATCACTGCTTAGGCCAAATAATGAGGAAACTTCATCCATAAAGATTTTAGAAAAACTAAAGATATTAAACCAAATAAAACTGTTAAACGTATAAGAATTATAGCAACAGTTCTACTTGTAATAATATCAAAGCTTAAACAAAACAACATCAACAATAAACAGTGGGTTCATCTCATCTTAAGCGGCCCATACACTTGCAATATTATTGTAAATGATATTCGTCCTATTATTTCCATTTTGTCCTATATTATGCAATAAGTCGCACTATGTTTCCATTCATTCAATAAAAAGGTGAACATAACCTATAGAAATAACATAAACAGCATTGTACAATGTTGCTAACACATTTCACTATCTTTTCGTTGTGCAATAAAAATCAAAAGTATTTTGATTGTTGCCAATATATTGTGCCATCATCGTATATCACATACACATTGGCGATATAATTGTGCAATACGTAAAACTGAACAATTTTATTGCAAGTGTATGAGCCGCTTTACATTCCCCACTACAATTAGTTGAAATTCTCTCAACATTAATTGTAGTTGTAAGTAGGTTAAGAAAAACCAAATAAAAACAACAACAACTTACAAAAGATGTTGTCAATTAAGTGTTTATTAAGGCCGTGCACCTGCCTGTTTATTATCATCAACAATAAATTTCAAGTGTTTTTATCAATAATAAAAACTGGGAATTAAGCACGAATAACAAAATCTTTTGAAATTTAAATTTTGTATTCCCAAAAATTGAAATTACTTCTTGATAATAAACAGGCAGGTGCACGGCCTAAAAAAACACTTAATTGACAACATCTTTTCTGACAATTCTTAACCCTTAAATGCGCATTGTATCTTTTAAGATACAACCAAAAAAAAAATCTTACGGTTCCAATTTTGGTTGAATTTGAAAAAAAATAAATTGAACGTACTTAAAACATTATAACCCATTTTTTAAAAATAGCCCTTTCGAGGAAAACTTCTGTACTTGCGATTTATTAACAGTTAAAGCTAACAAATAGTTTTGTGCAAAAATAAAAAAAAATTGATAATTATATGTTACATAACATTAAGCGGAGATAAATTACGACTGAAAAAAAAATTAGTGAAGTGTTAAAATATATAATTAAGCGAAAAAAGTATTTACAAAAGCTTTTTGTTTCAAAATTTGGCTACAGGCCGTTATTTAATGGTTGTATCTTTAAAGATACACCGCGCATTCTTCTACAAATTTCACATTCATTTTAATTTGAATTATGTACTGCGTTGCGGTGTAAGTTTATTTATATTTTATGCTTTGAACAAGCAGGATCTATGTTCAGCGTCTTGCTTTCATTACACTATTAATTTTTTTATAAAAAATAATAATTTTTAAGTCATGTCAGGATTTAGAAAGGTTGATGGAGTCAATATGACTGATGAGCAAGTTTGTGAATTACTGTTCAATAGTGATGGTATTACTTACGATAGTACGGACAACAGTGACTCAGATGAGGATGACATGCAAGTTACAAATTCTTGTAAAAAGAAACCAGAGCTCCAAGAATCTACTGGAATGCTATTGATACAGGACGAAAACAATAAAGAAAGTGATCCTGAGGATGAAATAGATATTGAAGGATCTATACATGATTCTTTTATACAAATGATAGCTGAAGATGATTTTCAGGAAGATCCGACAGCTTCAGATTTGGGCCGATATGAACCGTTAGATTTAACACCTTCTACTTCTAATTCAAATACTAAAACGACTTATGGTCCGACAAATATTTGGGCTTCTTTTTCTTCAGAATTTAGTAGAGTTAATATAAATCCCAAGTCATCGGAATTTCAAAGAATTTTATGGAAAAAGGGACATCTTCAATTTGATGCTAAGCAAGTTCAGTTTGGAGGCGATTGTGATCTTACAGACGATATAAAAGCATTACAAACTCCTTTTAAAGTTTGGTGCCATTTATTTCCACAATCATTGGAGGAAGAAATAGTAATGGAAACTATAAGATATGCTGGTGTTAACCAATCTTTTAATTTTACAGTGCCAGATCTTCGCAAATTTATAGGAGTGCTCTTTTACATGACGTATTACAAACTTCCAAACGCCAGAGACTATTGGTCTGCAAACAACCACCGAAGTGTCCATATAATACAAAGCCAAATGCCTATGAAACGCTTTGAAAAAATTCGGGAACTACTGCATTTTAACGACAAAAGCCAAATGCCTGATCGAAATGATCCCAATCGCGACAGGCTTTATCTAATAAGACCGGTTATCGATACCCTAAATAGAACTTTTTCTACCGTACTGAAACTGGACAGATTGAGTGTGGATGAGCAAATGTGCTCTACAAAAATGGGAAGTTATATGAAACAGTATTTACCCAACAAGCCAAAAAAGTGGGGGTTTAAATTATTTGTACTCTGTGATACAATGGGATACGCCTATAAATTTGAAGTCTATAGCGGAGCAACTGAAAACTTAGCTACAAGTGAACCAGATCTTCAATCTTCAGCGAATATTGTCGTAAGACTTCTTCGGGAAGTACCCCGATATCAAAACTTTGTTGTATACTTTGATAATTTTTATACAACAGTGCCACTTATAGTATATTTGCGCACTCAGGGAATTCTGGCTGTTGGTACTATCAGACGCAACAGAATAAAGAATTGTAAGTTACCTGAAGAAAAAGTAATGATGAAATTCCAAAGAGGAGCAAGTCAGGAATATGTTGCCAACATACACGGTATCGAAGTGGCAACATTATCATGGAAAGATAATAGAATTGTCAATCTGATTTCAAATTATGTCGGTACTAACCCTCCATTAGATATATATAACACACAGAGTGAACCTTTAACAATTAAACGCTTTGACAAAAGGGAAAAATCTATCAAAAGTATCCCATGTCCACAAATCATTAAAGATTATAACTGTCACATGGGCGGAGTAGACTTGATGGATAGTTCAATAGGCCGGCATAAAATATCAATGAAAAGCCGTAAGTGGACAACTAGAATGTTTTACCACCTTCTTGACATGACATGTGTTAATGCCTGGATTCTTTATAGAAGAATAAACAAAGATAAACAAGGATCTGCAATGCGATTGGTGGATTTCAAGTTGGAAGTCGCAGATGCATTGTTTTCTTATAAAACAAAAACTGTTCCAGCAAGAGGACGCCCAAATTCGGAAAAACAAATTGAGGAAAAAAGACAAAAGCCGAACACAAGCCCAGCGCCGCCAAAGGACACCCGGTTAGATGGAACCAGTCACTGGATTACAATGGACAAAATGGAAGATGTAAGCTGCCCAAATGCTCAGAACAAACCAAAATGTTTTGCTTAAAATGTAAGGTGAATTTATGTGTAACAGCTGACAAAAATTGCTTTTATGATTACCACAACTTTTAATTCCTTTTATATAGTTTATTACCTTATTTCGCTGATTGTTTTAGTTTTTATAACATGAATTTTTTAAGTTTATTTTATTGAAAATTAAATTTACTGTTTTAATTATAATTAAAAATTATTTTTATAAATAAAAAAGGTTTTTAGTACTTCTAAAAATTAAAATACTCGTATTTTATTTTGAAAACTAAAATGTGTGATAGTGCGCATTGCATCTTTTAAGATACAACCACTTTTTTTTAAAAATACATAGTTAAAAAATTTTTTAAAAAAAAACGTGGTACGCAGTTGTTATTTTTTTACATCTTTACATATTATATATTTTTTTTGTTAAAATTGGCGTTGTTGCGCATTTAAGGGTTAAATTGTACCGTTTCAATGTCAAAATATTACCGAATTGACATAAATTGTACCAAAATTTCGCTTTAAAATAAAAATCATACATAATAGGTAATTCAAAACACTTTTTTATTCAATGAAAATAAAAACATAACAATTAAAAACGTATAGCCCCGACCATTTTATACCCTACACCACAGTATATAATTGTCAGCCACCCGGACTGAGAGATATGGTTAAATCAACTTAGAAAGTGAAATTAAGTCGATCGGTAAACTAAAAGGTGGATCCAAGGCGAATTGAGTAGAAGGTGAGGTCAACTCTACAACAACACTGCTTCTGTGGTCGGGTTGTCAAAAATATTGCTAGTAAAAAAAATAGAGTTGTTTATATAAAAAACCATTTTGTACACAAACTTTGACAAGTCGACCACAGAAAAAAAACACCATATGTTGACTTGACCCAACCTTTTAGTCAATTCGCCTTGGGTGGGTCTAGCACCAATATTTTTTAGTGTTACAAGCACACATCACCACAAACGCACAATATCCTCTCCACCAAGGCGAATTCAAACAGGTAAACTCATCTCGTCAGCCGTTCATCAGCTGTTTCCAAGGCGAATTAAAAAATATGGTCAAACGTCAAAATATGATTTTGTTTTGAGAAGAAGTTGAATGAAAAGTGTTAAAAATATTATTTTTATAATAAAAAAATTTCAAAACTGCGAATGATTGAAGTGAATTTATTAATTTCTTTTATAAAAAAGTGATAATTTTAATTTGCAATAAAAAAATTTTGACAACCAACCAGAAAATTGTATTAACAAAATACATGGGGCTTTTGTAGTTGTAGAGATGAGTTTACCTGTTTGAATTCGCCTTGCTCTCCACTATTGTGGTGTGGTGTGGGTATACAAAGTAAAGAAGAAGCACAAATTTATCTATTTTTGTCGAAGGCAGACAAAAGTGTAGACAGTGTCGCCAAAACAATCGACAGAAGTGGCGATTTGGAGACACTTAAATAAAGGCATTCTACAGGAATTCGAGTACCATATACTTATGTATGTATTAGAGTTTTTTGCCGGAGTTTTTCGATTCTTGGGAAAGCGGGAAATTTGTTTTAATTTCCCGGGATCCCGCTCCATACAAGTAAATTTGTTTTTAATTAATGGAAAATGTTTTATAAACAAACGCAAGGCAACTTGTTTACAAACTAAGTAAAATAAATGCTTAAATAGTACAAAAATTAATTGAAGATTGAAAGCGGAACTTGAATTATTATTATCTTATGCTTTTATATAAAAATTCCGTATTATTATGCTCTAGATACAAGATAAAAAGGTAACATAAACATAACAATTTAATTCATAAAACAATAATAAAAACAAACAAAAATTGAGGTACTCAAGATATGAGATCAAAAAATTAATTTATCAAATATGTATATAAAATATCAAAGTAATTTTGTAGGAATACAAAGTAATTTTGTGGGAATACAAAAATTTTTTTTATTTTAAAGTTTTTGTTTATCGTGCTTAATTTCAGTGTTGTTATCAAGAATAAAAATTGGAAATTAAACACGATAAAGAAAATCTTTTAAATATTTAAAATATTTTAATAAATATATCAACATTTTTTAACGTTTAGGAAATAACTTTCTGACACACTCAAAGCGTTTAGTGAGTAGTCAAAGAGTTTTTTTTTGATTTTATTTCGTTCACTTTTTTACAAATAGTAAAAAGTGCACCGTTGTTGCATGCTTCTGATGTCAAGGTTGATGCCAAAAATAGCACCATCCGGACTTCTTCTTACAAACCTTTTCTTTTCATTAGGTCCATCTGTAATCTTTAGCATAATGTGTTTTTCAAATTATATGTTGTAGTATCTTACACGAGTTTCCTTATTTTTGTATTTCGGTCTCCCCGCACTTCCCAGGGATATTGTGTAGCTCTTATTTTTTGTTGTAGAAAGGACTATGTGGCATTAAAAGAGCGATATCTTTAGGTTTCTCCTATATTTAAAACTTGTCAATGGCCAATGAGAATTTACTGTCTGCATCTTATTTTGAATTTATGTTCTTTATCAACTCTTTACTTTACTAATTAATTTTTATTAATTATTAACTCTTTTACTGCCCATTCTGCTTTTAATAGACTCACTTCTCACTCACTCACTTCTTGTAATTGATCTAATCAACATTTCATCCACAGATTCTAATTTTTAAAGAAAATAAAACAAAATTTCAGAGTAAAAATTGCTGTTTTCTGAAACTATAAGAAATTTTTTATTTCCCGGGATTCCGCAAAAAAATCCCGGGAAATATAATACTTGAAATAGGGGAATAAAACCATAGTATGTTTGTACTTAATATGTTAGTATAACATCGTGAACACAAATTCACAATACTGAAATTTTTAGAGGTGGAGATACATGTTATTAAAAACTTTTTTATTGAAGTGAGTTTATCCAACTCAAAGAAGTAATAGAACTTCGATGTATTTTTTTTAAATTTTAGCAAAAATTGATAAATTGTACCAGTGTACCAATAAAGTTTCGATTGTACAAATTCCATCAGTGGTATATATATATACATTAATATAGCATTAAACTCTTTAAAAAAGTGAAAAACTTGTACACTAAATGGTTGCTGAAACAACCTTAACACAGGATTTCCACGTGAGATAAGATATAAGATTTTTATATCAGCAAACGTCAAATTCAATAGCAGAGAGTATTCTCTTACGTGTAGACTCTCAAATAGTGTTAATATTAATATGTATTATAATAAATATTATGAGACAGTTTTTATGAGAAATCTTATAACAACTATCTTATAAGATGAGCTGTCAAAAATACAGATACATACATACATGTAAAACAAAAATAAGACGCATTCATTAAATTCTTTAATTTTTTAGTGCAAATAGTGAAAATCTTGTGATAAACGTTTAAAAAAACAATATTTTTAACTAAAAAATTAGAAAAAACTAAAAAAAAATAATAAAAACGACACAAGTTTACTGTACGAGAATCATTCGGTTATGAAATCTTATAACATACGTGTTCCCCTTGTTTAAGATTAAGATTAACATGAAGAAATTTGTTCTCTCATTCTGCCGACGTTCTCTCACATATTATATCAGATATTATCTCAGGTGAAGACCCCATGTTAGTCGGCAGTCGTTGGTAATAACAATACTGAAACCCCATTGTCACTGGAAATCTCTAAAATATTTTATCTATTTGAATCATAAAAAAATTATTTTTCACAATGATATGCTTATAAATATTCTCTTGTTTTTGAAAAGCACAAAAAATAAGTAAAATATTAATAATTGTATGTGCTTTAGATCCCCAAATTAAATGTAGGTATCCGTTGTTTCGGTTTACCCATGGACAGCAATATTCGCGTTTCGCTCTCTTATTCCTGTTTCGCGTCCCAAACATGATAAAAACGACTTGTTTTCCCATACAAAATTTTGAGAGCGAACCAGGTCGTTTCATTTTGAAACAGGCTGCGAAACAGGAAATATGTACTATCATCTCCAATTTTGATAACAGTTTTCGTTAGTTTATTTGAACTAGCTCTCAAAAAATATCAAAACAAAGAAAAAAACAAAATAAAAATAGATTTTTAATAAAATAAAGAGATAATTTTAATAAAATAAAATTATTGAATAATATATTCTTAAGTTTTATTTACTTTTTTTACTATTTAAAAAAAATCACACTAACAACACAAAAAAAATGTCAAAATGAAACAGGAATAAGTCGTATGAACAGCATGTTTGGCAATCTAGTTTCAGAGAGCGAAACCAGGGGTTGCTATCGTCGTATGAACATAGCATTAAGATCTTCATGTTAGTTTAAAAAAATATGAATATGATGCATGCAATGATCCCAATTCTTAAAAAAACATATTGTTTGAAAAACGGCTATAATTTTCAGTTTTTCCATGAAGACTGACTTTAAAAAATATCAAATTCGATAGTCGTATGTATTTCAATATCGATATATTGATACACCGGTATTTTAAATATCGGCGATATATATCGACTATTTTTTTTAAATATCGATATTGTTTGCCCATTCCTACAAAATGAGAACAATTTTTTATTTATAAAAAGTTAGCGTGTTTGTAAGTTTGCTGTGCCTTTTTCTTAAGCTTTTTATTTATAATTTTTGTTAATTTATTTGTGCTTAACGTAAATTTGATGGCTTTTCCTACACTAGGAGCACAACAAGGTAATTTTTTCTTAAAAATATAAATCATATTAGCTAAATTTATTTCTTTGGTTAGAAACAAATCGTAAAATTCTGGAAGATTTACAATTAAAACGACAACTTTTACAAAAAGGAGTTAATGCAGTGGCTGACATAAATCTTGGCACCGGTCTTACTACACCTCTTAACCAGGTATGACTATTTTTCAAACTATAAATATTTGAGAAACCAATAACAGACTCTACATAAACTAGATGCCTACTACACAGTTGTTAAGTCAACAAACGGATTTTCCGCAGACCAGCAGTGCAATAACGGTACCACGCTCTGTCTTCAATCCTACAAGTGCTACAACTTTAGGCTATTTCATTAGCCAGGACTCTCATTACGGCAATTCTTTTATTCCTGTCTTACCCAGATTAGATCCAATTCCGGCCAACCATTCAACCAAATAGGGTTAAATTTGGTATACGCTTATTTATTAAAATACAAATGTAATTAGTATAAAACTTAAAAATGGCCCGCATGAGAATGAAAAAATTGGAGGAATATTTGTCGGGAGTAGATGGTTTTGAGAAGCCCAAAATTAAACTAGAGCAGTATCCCACACCACCTCATATCGCTAGTTGTGTTTTGTATAATGTACAGGTAAATTTTTAAAACAAAAATAAAAATATTTTATACCTACCTATACATATTTCAATTGAAGGCCCAATTTGAAGATTTAGAAGGTAAATTTGTGGGAGATCTTGGTTCAGGCTGCGGCATGTTAAGTGTTGGCTCCTTTCTGTTGGGCGCCCAACTAACTGTTGGCTTTGAGTTAGATCCAGATGCCATAGATGTAATACATTTTTGTTTTTTTTTTTTGCAAACGAGATTTATTTTATTTTTATTTTTTAGGTTTTTCGTTATAATGTTTCTGAAATGGAACTGCCCACTATTGACTGTATTCAAGCAAACATTTTGCAACTACCCTGCAGTAAATGGGAAAATTGCTTTGATACTGTGGTAACAAATCCACCTTTTGGTACAAAAAATAACGCTGGTATGGATATGCGTTTCATAGAAATTGGCATGCATTTAGCTAATAAGGCTGTATATTCATTACATAAGACTTCGACAAGGTAAGAAGCTCTTTTTGGTCAAAAAAGTTACATTAATCGCTAAAAAATACTGTTTATAAAATTTACCCTAGGTGGAAAAGGGTATTTGCTTATAAGTTTGTCATTCGGTTTGTAATTGATGTATTCTCATAAAGTATGTAGGTACATATATACATATATTCTGGTTCCTTATGATTAGCGAATAGGCTGTTACATATGTATATATAGGTTGTTCATATTGGTTACAATTTATCAAAGTAATTTTTTGGAAAACAAAATTTTAATTATGTAATAAGACTTTGTTTGTCGTGCTTAATTCCCAATTTTTATTCATGACAAATAAATTGAAATTTATTGTTGGAGGATAAGCTAGTTTGCCAATTTCACTGTTTGCTTAGATTAGGCCAGATCATCAGGAAACATTCTCCCCAAACATTTTGTTTTAGTGTATTTATCAAGAATAAAAATTGGAAATTAGGCACGACAACAAAATCTTATTGCATAATAATCGTATGCCTCATTTTTCTATATTTGTTTTTTTTATACCCTTCACCAAAGGTAAAATATATAATTTCACAATAATAATTTTTACAATATTGACTTAAGACTTAAGTTTATTTATTCTGGATCCTTATGAGCAGCGAAGTAATTTTAACGATGTCCGTCCGTTTGTCTGTTGGAATGGGTTTTCCGAAGACCCCAGATATGATGGGGATTCGGTATATATTTATGTCACATATGCTACGTTAAATTTTGGTTTTTAAATTTAGCCTGATGGTCCACAAATGACTGAAATATGAACAAAAACCACGACTGCCTCTTAATTTTACCCAAAAGTCCCTTGTTGTTATTTGCTTGAGAACGGAAAGAGCGAAAATGTTTAAATAAGGACCCAAACTTGGTTATCAATACACAACATCTAACAAAATGTGGGCGAGATTGGAGAAGTGGGCGTGCCACAAAATATATTCATTAATATCTAAAGAACGATATTTATATAATTGTTGTTGTCGCACCATGGTGAAGGGTATATAAGAGACATAGCCGAATATAGCACTCTTACTTGTGTTTGGCTTATCCGTAATTTTAAAAATATTTTTTCTTAGAATTCGTGAATTATTTTTTTTAAGTTATTTAATTAACATTAAAGGCCATATTCATTAACAATATTCCATGCTTATAACAGATTTATAAGACGAATTTTATATGAAAATTTGCTTAATTAACCTTTAATAAAACTGAAATATTTTTAATGAATAAGGGGGTAATAAAATATTAAAAAATTTAAGTTTGATTAAAAAAAAGATGGGGTTTCTTTTACGTTTTTTTTCTTATTTTCCTTTCAGGGACTTTATACTTAAAAAATCAAAAGAATGGAATGTTAAGGGTCAAGTGGTTGCCGAACTTAAATATAACATAGAAGCCAGCTATAAATTTCATAGAAACAAATCTGTAGATATTGAAGTTGATTTTTGGCGCTTCGATGTTACCGATAAAGAAATTTAGCTGTTAATGTTTATAGTTCTTTTTGTTTTACATAGAAAAATAATTCCAGAAAAAAGTTATTTATTTTTAACATTTACAAAAAAAAAAAAAACATAAAATTAATAGTATAATAAATGCATTTCAAAAACAAAAATAAATAAAATCTATAAAGCTTAAACAAATAAACACTTAAAGTGAATGAAAAATTTACTCTACGTTAAACACAACACCTTGGGCACAAGCCAATTCTCCCGAATGATTTACGGTAATAGTGGCCCTCTTGCAGTATTGTTTCCAGGCATCAGAACCAGATTCCCGACCGCCACCAGTATGTTTCTCACCACCGAAAGCTCCACCAATTTCGGCGCCATTGGTGGTTGTGTTAATATTGACAATACCACAGTCAGAACCTTGGGCACCAATCCATTTGAAAGCCTTCGACATGTTTTCTGTGAAAATTGCCGAGGACAGACCTTGTTCAACTTCATTGTTCCATTCAATGGCTTCTTCAACAGACTTAGATTTTAGGACATAAACAATAGGAGCAAAAGTTTCTCGGTGGACTATTTCAGCATCATGAGCTAAACCAGTTATAATGGTGGGTTCTACAAAGAAGCCATCTCGTTGCATTACTTTACCGCCAAAAACAACTTTGCCCCCCAATTTAGCAGCCTCTTCAATAGTGTTCTTGTAACCATCAATATTTTGTTGGGAATGTACTGGGCCGACTAAAGTATTATGCTCTAATTGATGTCCAATGCGTGACAATACTTGTTTGTATTTGCTGGTAAGTTCCTTAACGAAAGTATCGTAGAGTTTCTCATGAACAATAATACGTCTGGTCGTGGTACAACGTTGACCTGTTGTACCAATGCAACCAAATAAGGCAGCATCTAACGCCATTTTAAGGTTGGCATCTTCGTTAATAACCAACGCATTGTTGCCACCCAATTCCAAAATAACCTTGCCGAATCGTTTTTGTACTTCAACACCCACATCACGACCAGTTTGACAACTACCGGTAAAGGAAACTAACTTGACGCGGTTATCCGAGACCAGTTTTTTGCCGACATCAGTGCCACCTTGGCACAAAGTGGTAATAGGAGGTAAATTGTTGCGTTTCAGGACATCGGCTACAATTTTAGTGGTGGCTACGGAAACCAATGCAGTGCTAGGTGCACCCTTCCATAAAACACTGTTACCACAGGTCTTCAAGGAAACAAATAATTTTAATTAAAAAGTTATATATGTATGTATATGCATTTTAAATATTTAACTCACTAAGGCAATGGCGGCATTCCAGCCAAATACAGCATTAGGAAAGTTGTAGGCCGAAATAACGCCCACCAAACCCAAAGGACGCCAGGCTTCCAAAATTGTATGCTGAGCTCTTTCTGAATTCATCATTTGTCCAGCATAGATACGTGACAAGCCCACAGCATAATCACAGATATCAATAAACTCTTGCACTTCGCCTTGTCCCTCACTGTAGATTTTGCCCACTTCCAAACTTACCAATTTACCTAAAGGCTCCTTATATTTACGCAACTCATCACCAATTTGTCTAACAATTTCACCTCTTACTGGGGCAGGTACTTGACACCATTCTTTGTAGGCTTCTACACCAGCCTTAATCGATTCTTCCATTTCTTGAACGGTACCAGTGCGTACAGATGCAATAGCTTTACCGGTACCGGGATCTACAGAGGTGACAACATCTCCGGAGCCTTTCCAGGATCCAGTAAATACACCAGGATTTTCGCGTTCCAAACCAATATCTTTTAAGAAAGAATATTCGTTTGAGTCAATCAAATACTGATTAGCTCTTAATGAAGAACTGATATGCAAAGAAGCTATTTTTTGAGTTTGTTGAAAGGAAATATTCTTAAGAACACCAACAACACGGCAGAGTTGAGCCATTCTGGAAAAAAGGTAAGTTATTAAAGAGATTGCAGAAATACTAATTCATTATTACTGGAGAAAGTATTTCAATATGAAACCAAAATGTTGGCCATTACACATGATTTTCAGTTTTTTTTACATTGAATTTACACATTTCCAATTTTATTAACAAACTGTCTAATTATATTTTAAAATTCGTTATTCGTACTTTTTTAAAACAAAATTAAATTATATGTACTAGGGATGCCAAACGGGACCAGGTTTTTTGAAACCAGCGATCCCGGGACGGATAGGGGTTTTTCGGGATGTCATATATATAAACCAATTTTTAAAATGCATACACATATTTATAACAAAATGTTTATGTATAAGTATTAAACAACTAAATTCATGAAGAATATTAAACTCATTACAAAATAAAACAGTTTAATGTATTCTTTTAAAGTAATATGGAAAAATTATGTATTAAAACTTATATTTTAAAAAGCTTTTAAAAAAATTAATGGCGTCTGATAATCGATACCTTATTTTATTGAAAACATATGCTGCCGACGAATTAAACACTTCTGGGTGGTATCGTTAATAAATAGATACATTCATACATATATGCTATATGACAATATGTATTTAATTTATTGTATATGAAATATATACATATGCAAGTATTAATCTAATAAAATAAACTTAAGCAAATGTGTTAAAAGACCTTTGGTAGAATCTCCTAAAGTTTTTAACACCTTTTTGCACAACTTGCATTGTGCGTGCGCAGTTCTATTATCATTCACTTAGAAAAAAGACCACACTGAACTTTATCTTTTTGTAACCAGTTAAAAATTAGAATCATTGCCAGTATGATTTAATATTAAATTTTTGAATTTATTTTTAACACGGTAACTCAAGTTTATTTAAATATAGTTGTATTTAATAAAAAATATCACATATTTACTTAATCCAAAATCGGGATTCGAGACTAAAATTTTTAGAATAATCCCGGGATTTCGGGATTGGCATCCCTAATATGTATGTACATACATCACTTGAATATAAAATATGTATGTACATATGTATTATAATTTTTTTCAAGGAAACATCCAAAAGTAATTCCAAATTTTTAATTTGCTTATATTTCCGCAATATTAAAATTTTTTTTTTTTTAATTTAAATTATTGGTAATTTTCAAAGTACATACATAGTTCGAAATATTGGAAGGATATAAAAAGTAATATTTATTTACAAAAAAAAACCTGGCCTCGGCTCGATTAGTTTTTATTTATTTGAAATTGGAAAGGCCGAACAATTACAACTTTAATTTGTCAATAAGATTTATATATGCGAATAAAGCTGAAAAAACCTGTTAATATACATTTGTATCTGTGAATATAGAATTTAAAATTGTAAAAGCTGTTTTTATTAAGTCCGATAGTACCTTAAATCTTAAAAAACACAAAATATTAAATTTTAATCAAACAAATTTTTTGTTAAAAAGATCAAAAAACGACATTAATATATGAAACTGATTTTGAGTATATGGGCACCGCACCGCGGATGTTTTTTACGAAGCGCACTGCACGTTTGTATATCACAAATTGTGTAAACCGCACCAAACAATGCATTTTTCTGGATTTAATGGAGCTTGTTGTTTATAACCAAACATCATATCGCTGCCTTCACACATGCAAGTGTATACATATTATCAAAGAAAATTTGTTCAAAAAAGACGAATCTAATGCCATTTGATTATCTGTTTACGCATGCCACTGCGAGCTCATTTTCAAATTGTCTTAAACAAAGATGATTGTGAACTTATATTTGTACTTATTAGAGTACATCTATTAATGTCAATTTACATATTTCTTCAAAGTTGCTTATTATCTTAGGATAGATTGTAATTTAAATAAATGTAAAATAAAAAAAATATAGTTTCCGAATTCATAATATGTATAGGCACATTTTTGGGGATATTTATTTATATGTATTAGCATTATTTTAGCAATATTAATACTCTATGGTGCCTATTATGAACTAAATTCGATTTTCGACAGCAGTTGAATTAGCTGATCGAACGAATTTTCATTTGGTATAATGGCGCGCATTCGATAAAAATTTACTATTGTGATTTTGTTAATTCACAGTATTACATTTTCGATCAGCTGTCACTTAAAAAATCAAATCTCAGCTTCAGTCTTTTCTGATCATGCTATTCTCTTTCTGACTTATAAACTGTCTATGACTGTTGAAAATAAATATATTTCATATCGCGATTTGCATAATATCGATCACAGTGTTAAAGCAGAATATTGCTAAAAAATTTTTGGGTCCAGATATACCCTTTGAGCAATTCTTAGTCTATTTAGCCATAGAAAACGAGTCAAAAAACCAAATGCGAAACAGCGTGCCTTAAAAATTTATACATATTTTGGTTACAAAAACTAATACAAATGCATAACAGAATGCACCGATTCTCAATAAATCTTCAAAAACACAGAATCCAATAAAATTGTTGAAGATCGGTTGTAAACACACAACTTTAAATACATACATATAAAAAAATCAATAAAAATTTTTATTGTTTACTTTTTAGTCACAATTTTTTGTAAAAAACTATTTTGACAAATTGGATTTGTTACACTAACAAATTGCTGTTTTTTTTGTTAGAGTTGTAATTGTTGTAGCGTCGAGTTAACCTTGTTGAATTTGCCTTGCCATCAACCCATCCAAATCTAAATGTGTTTTGCTTTCGAAGTATAAGGAGTTGTCTTTAATGTTCGACTAACCTGGTCAAACCATATTAATGTCGTTGTGGGAAGAGTGTATAGTATGCTTCGCAACCTGTGGGCAGTAATAGATTCAACACCATTTCCCATACGTATGAAACTTTCAAAAACATATGTATCTTATTCCTGTCCTATTATACGGTTGTGAAATTTTTGCGAACTGTTGCAGTGACGATCAACGAAAACTCAACTTAGCTTATAACAATATTGCAAGATATGTCTTTTTCAAAGGACGCCGTGACAACATTTCACTCTACTCGTATCAGATATTTAAAATTAAGTTTGAAACCCTCTTGAAACTTAGATACCTTACTTTTTTACATAAGATTATTACCACTAAGCAGCCTATATATTTGTTCAGTAGTATTCAATTTGCTAGATCTAACCGTGGAAGGAAGATAATTCAACAAAGATATAAGTGTCTTTTTGTCACATCGACGATTTTTCATTTACACCACAAGTCTTTGGAATTCTTTACCAAATTATAAACAAAGCTTAGGCAATGCAAATGCGTTTAAAAAGGAGTTGTATAAATTGTTTTGCATTATGTAATATATCAGTTTTACTATTTCTTATCACTTACTATCCAGTCTGATGCAGTTTTCTATTTCTCTCTTTTTTTTTGAATGTTATGTTATTATTTAAATATTATTTTTTTTTTAATTTCCTTTAAAACATACTGTGATTATAAGTTTGATCTTATTCCCTAGCACTTTCATTTATAAGTTAATTAATTATCTTGTTTTGCTAGGATACAACCGAATTAAAATAAATAAATAATTGTTTACAAATTTAAAGAATAAAATTAAAGTTAAACGTAACCAGAGCGGAATTATGGTTGTTTTCAAATGTTTTTACATGCTGAACTTTGCTGCAAATCATTTGGTCAAAAAAGAATTTTGTTCCATAAGGAATCTGAGCGTTTCCAATTGCTGTTAACGACATTGGACTTGCATAAAATGAAAAAATTTCGACTCGCATGCAAATTTTGATGCCACGGGACCTGCCGTTGTGAAACATATGAGTGTATTAGTAAAAAATCGTGAGTGCATTGAATTTTACGAGCTGGCAGTGGCATGTGTAACCGTACACCATAAAAATCACGAAGTTGTCTATAAGAAGCGCAAATCGATGAATGATTTTTAAAGTAAATTTAGACAATTTGGTAGCATTGTTCAAGAGTGTACCAAATTATACTCATTATAAATGTTAAATAGCAAACTCCCTAGGACAGTTCATATTCTGGCTAACTTTTAGCTCTATGGGGCGTAAAAAACACCCTCTATAAACACAAAAATTACTAAAGGCTATTTCACACTATTATACTTTGATTAAGTGCATTCCAAAAACTCAAGTAATATGCAAAAGTGTGATAGTGTGAATGCAATGTTTCACGAAAATGACAAGTAAAACGAAACAAATTGTACATCCTATACGACTTCATCGTTTTTTGAAACGTTTCAAAACAATAATACTTTTCATTTGACCAGGGTTGCAATTTAACAAAACCCTGTTCATGTTTGATGGTGTGAACAACTACTGTAATGTTAAACAAAACTCATTAGATTTCTATCTCACAAAGTTTTATGGAATATATAAGACTTGTGTGATATTGAAAACTAACTTAGCTATCAACAAAATGTTTTATTTAATAAATCCATTAATTACTCTGGATTATCTAAAAACACACCCTTTTTCAGAACACATGTGTATAAACACACACAGATAACACATATACATGATCATGATTATGGAAAAGCGATAGCATACAAAACCGATAACAACAGCGAGTAACATGTTTACGAACAAATAAAACATCTCTTCTATAGATTAGATGCGCTATTTTTTATTTCTTATAAAAATAGCCACAAAAGCAATAAAAAATTGCATGTTTTTATTTTTTAATAAATTGTTTCTATGAAATATTCTCAAAAAGAAAAAATGTCTCTTAATTGAAACGATAACTGGTTAAATATATTGTTCATATCTCTTGTAATGAAAAAAGTAAAAATAGATTGAAGATTAAGAGATTAGGGTAAATCGTATGCTCAGTATGTACCTACATATGTACATAACTCAAAAGCAAACCAATTTTTAATTTGACATTAAAGGCATATGAAAAATAATTTGTAAACCAACCTTTTCATTACCAAAAAGTAGACAAAATATCATTATACTATTTTACAGCGGGTAGATTCGTGTCGATTTATTCCAAAAAGTCAAAAAATAAAAATTTTGAGTTAATACCCTCTTGTTGATCAAGTGCGATGTGTATATGCATATTCAGAATTATTATATTAAATACACACTTTAAAAAATTTGATTTATCTATTTTTATTTGCAAATACATACTCTGAATTTACTTTTTAAATTGAACAACAAAGAAGTAAATAATTGTATCACAAAAAATTTTGAGAACTTACTTGTTTATATTGATAAGATTTCTGTTGAATAATTAGATTTCAGAGTAAGTCTCGAAGTTCTTCCACTCAGTACAACGTCCTGCTAACAACTAACCAGACTTTCGCTTTTCTGTTCTAGCGGTATCCATTCTAAACTATACGAAACATATACATTCGTAAATTGTTATCAATTAACCGGCTTTTTTCGAATTGTTATTGTTTGAGTTTTTTTTTATAGACTTTTTGTTATTTGTTGATAAGAATTGAAAATGTTTTTGTATATTTTTCAGTATCTTTGTTTAGTCGTGTACAATATTGCATTTTTAAATTATCTGGACAAGATGTGTATGATTATGTTTAAGAACTAATCTGGGACTTACTTATTTGCGTACGAGGGATCCAACCCAAAGTAGCAAAATGAAACATTCCAGCCTTTTTGCTACTTAAAAAATTAAGTTTTCGAAGAACATTTCATTGATTTATAAGATCAGGGTTTAAAAAACTGCAGTCAAAATAAAAAAATTGCTTTTTCTTCCACTTTTCGATTTTTCATTGGAGAACAATAAACTGTTGCTTTTACTTCAGATTCATTAAATGAAAACAGTCGTTGTCCATGCAAAAGCAAAAAAACGAAAAGTTGTACACAACGAAGAACAACGGCAGTCGACATGTTCGGAAGTGTATGATTTGACTCACTGAAACTTCTAATTAATCCCGAAGTTAACGAAGATGGGATGTTGTGCTTTTGTTTTGTTTTGATTTTCTAGTTTGAAGTGCGTTTTCCTATTATGTCTTTAATCTCTTGTTGGAAGAAAAAAAGAAACTCCCAGCGGAAAAACTCAGAAAACCTTCTTATTTCAGGCCTTTTTCAAGGCCTGATTAAAAATGTTTTTGATTCAATTACTATTCTTATCTAACTGCTAAAGAATGCCTCATAGAAGGCCTCGACTATTTCGTATAAAAGATAAGGTGCACCTTCCTCACTCGCTTATATGAGAAGGGAGAAGAGAAGGAGTAACATTTTTTTATTGTGTTTTTGCACAAGCAAAATCAAAATAAATTTTTTTTTGGTCCCGTTACCATTCTTATGTACCTGTTAAAGAAGCGAGAGCGGAAGGCCTACTCTGCAATGACAACGTGAGTAAAAAAGATATGAGTATGGAATGGAGCAAGAAGGCCTCCGTACTCCTTCTTTTTCCTGCTGGGCTGTTGTTTGATTTATGTATGTTTGTACGTATGTAGGTATATCTTTTTTGCTTTGCTGTTATTTTTGTACACACCAAAAATTCTTTTGTTAGTGAAATTAAATAGACTTTATTAAAATTCAGAGAACTTTTAAAATACAAACCTAATAAACCAAAGAAATAACATACAAACGTATGTATATGAAAAAGATAACGTTATTTAAAGTTTTTTTTAATTTAAAAAAATTAAAAAGATTGTTAAACATTAAAATAAAAACATACATACACAAACTACATAAATGTATTTTTGTACACATGTAGGTACTACCGTATGCATAAAAAATAAAATAAGTTTGAAATGTGTTTTAAGGCAAAATTTTCATACAAATTTTTCTTAAAATACATTTAAAAACCCATTTTATTTTTTTATGAATACGGCAGTTAGTATATATAATATGGAAAACAAAAACACAAACACATCGTCCCATCTTCGTTAACTACGGGATTTTTTAAAAGTTTCAGTCTGTCAAACCAAACAGTTCCGAACATGTCGACCGTCGATGTTCATTGTTGTGCACAACTTTTCGTTTTTTGCTTTTGCCTTGACTGCGACTGTTTTCATTTAATGAATCAGAAGTAAACGTCCAATGGCAAATGAAGAAGTCGAAGTTACAGCACAATCTTATGACTGACTATCTCAACTGAGGCTTTTTAAACACCGCATAAGATCTTAATTTAAAAGATACGAAAACAGATGGATAATAAAATATCAGACCAAATTTTGTCGAAACACTGTACAAAGCCTTGGCGCATAACAAGGAATTCAAAAGAAATTTTATTTGAAATTTCCTTCACTAAAGGTGGAAAGGGTATATAGAAGTTCGTTTTTAGATAAGTTCGTAATTTTGGTTGGAATTTCTTTAATATGGATCCTAAACCCTATGAAGTATATATATTCTGGAGTTACTTCAACGATGTCCGCCTATTCGTCCTTCAGTTTGTCTGTTGAAATGGATTTACCGAACACTCCAGATATGATGGGGACTTAGTTTTTATATATTAATATCACATATAGCTTGGCATAATTTGCTATTGAAATTCAGCCAGATCGGTCCATTAAATACTGAGATATGAACAAAAACTCCGACTTGCCCTAATTTTTTAGCGATAAACCTTTATTTTTAAAGTCTTCTTATAATCTATGATCTTTCCTCATAAATTGGTTTTGGCAAAATAGCGCCAGTTAAGAGAACCAAGGTTGGCTCAGATATTTTTTATATAAAATGAGTATTAAATAAGGCCACCTGGCCCATACTAATGTACTCCAAAATTTAGGATTTTTGTAGGATTTTTAATACTCTGGTGAAGGGTATACAAGATTCCACACAGCCAAATATAGCACTTTTACTTGTTTTAAAATAGTTTTGAAATTGTCAAGTTCATATGGTCGTTTATCCAGAGTATCTCTAATAATAAGTATTATCTTAAAACCATAACAACGAAAATATTGTTAATTCAATAGTTGAAAAACTATACTGTTAATAATAAAGAAAAAATATTAGATAATAATTTATAAACAATTTTAAAACTAATAGAAAATTTAAAGCAAAAATCTTTCAAAATGGAAGTTATGGAAGAGGGTAATCTTATGGATCGTGTGCCTATTTTACTGCAAAGAGATTTACAATATTATCAGGTTTATAATCAATAAACAATAGCTATTGGTTTAAAAGGAAAACTAAATTTAAATTAAAACTATATTATAGACTCATCAACGTGTTTTACAAGAACGTTTGTGTCCTGGAGTTGTAGGCGGTAAATTGGATTTTCCTCGCTACGCTTCATTTGCAGCCATCAAAATTATATTGTGGTGGGAAGATGAATATTTTGCTTCATACAGGAAACATTCGGGCTTATTGCATACAGAAAAGGAATTAAATGAGGGAGATTTTGTAAGTATTTATAGCCATACCACAATAGTATGCGTTTGTGCTGATGTGTGTAACGCATTAAAATATTGGTTCTAGAGCCACCTTTTAGTATACCGATTGACCCAGAATTACTTTTTGAGTTAATCTAACGATGACCATTCCTCCGTCCGGCTGGTTGTCTGTTCATGTTACCTTATGCGCAAATGTAGGTCGCAATTTTGTAGATAATTTGATACACATGTACTTATCAATTGTCATAAGGATGACCCCTACTGAAAATGATAAGTATCGGTCAATAATTTTACATGGCTCCCCAAACAAACTTCTTTCCGGAATGGTATTTGTGCCCATAAATCATCTCATTATGTTGGTATTTAGATAAAATTTCGTTCAAACTTATTTTATTTTTAAAATTGGTCCATAATACGACCAAAGCTGCCATATAAATACCACTCTCGAAAATTGCTTTGAGTGCCATAACTTCTTTATAAAGGTTGGTATGGATTTTTTATAATTTCTTAAAGATTATAACAACTGGCGACCAGCATTGCTTGTGATGATTTTTTATTTTTAACCCGACGCGTAATATTCAAATTTATGTTTGCTTGAGTATATTTCAGTATTTGATGGTTCTTTTGTGAAAAGGATTCATCATGCCTGCAGTTTACTTCGAAATGATCTTGAACTTTTTTCTTGCTCAATCTTATTATACTTTTAGGAAAACTTTTGTAGACTACTTTAATTATTTCCGTTGATAATAGTTATTTTTAGTTGTTGTCAACCTTTGGCTATATGAATAATTTTAGACAATATTTTCAATGTTATACGTGAATTTAACATTATTTTAGGTGCTTTATGTGCTTAAAATAGCACTTACAACCCAGCTATGTTAAGAGGTTAAAATTTATATAAGAGTTATTTGTGACGAATATTATCTAGATATTAACATGCATATGGGTTTTTTGTCTTAAAGGTATATTAGGGGTGTTCCTAAATTGCTTATTAATGTTAACATTTAAAAGGAAGTTAAAGCATTTGAAAGATGGGAGCTTTGGGCAAATGAGAACTGATTCAAAAATAATTTGATTTGCAGTAAAATATTTTTGAGGCGAGTTTAATCTAAATTGCAACATAATTTTAGGTTAACGGACACAAAGAGTCTCCGATTCTCACTATTTACATAGACTTCGTTCTTAGTACAATTAAAATGTGCTTACCAAATTTAATCAAATTATCATCTACAAGATTGGAACTTGTTCTATGCGCACAAAATTAATATGGCCAGGCAACCAGCGAGGCAAACAAATGGTTATGGTAAAGGTCACTTTAAAAAGTGATTCTAAATCGATTTGATTACTAAAGGATTGGTCCAAATTTCTATGTATTACACACACCGCCAATAATAAAACGCGTTTTTCAACAGGGACGCTACAAAAGTAGACCGATAGGGACAGCAAACGACGCCATATTTTTTGCCGCTCTTTTGACATTTCTCTTCAGTAAGGTTTGCCATTTCATGATGGAAAGATATACGAGCCAACAACGAGTCGAAATTATTAAAATTTACTACCGAAATTCGGAGTCAGTGGCCTCAACGTTAAGAGCGCTATGCCCAATTTATGGTCGTCATAATCGTCCTACCAGATCAACAATTGAGCGTCTAGTGGAAAAATTTGAATCCACAGGTACAGTACAAAATGTTCCCGTGCCAGTGAGACAAAGAAGTAGTGTCGAGAATATTGCTGCCGCTGAGGCTTCAGTTGAAGAAAGCCCAAATGTGTCTCTCACACGTCGTTCTCAAACGCTGGGCATCTCTGTGATGTCGTTGTGGCGAATTTTTTGAAAAGATCTTGGCCTACATCCTTACAAGATCAAATTGACGCAAGAACTGAAGCCGCTTGACCACCAGAAGCTTCGTATGCTCGTGAGTTGGGCTGAGCAACAACTTGAAAATGATTCGGATTTTCATCGAAAAATCATCTTCAGCGGTGAGGCTCATTTCTGGCTGAATGGCTTTGTCAAAAAGCAAAATATGCGTTATTGGTCAGACAGCAATCCACACGTACTCCATGAGCCATCATTGCATCCCGAAAAAATTACGGTTTGGTGCGGTTTATGGGCCGGCGGCGTCATTGGTCCGTACTTCTTCCGTGATGATCAAGACCGGTACGTTACTGTGAATGGGAATCGCTACAGTTCAATGATAACAGAATACTTTTGGGCCCAATTGGATGATGTGGACTTGGAGGACAACACAGCGAATGTCACAATCAATTTATTGGAAACCAAGTTTGGAGAACGTGTTATATCACGAAATGGTCCAATCGATTGGCCGCCTCGGTCGTGCGATTTGACGTCGTTTCCCTGTAGGGCTACGTGAACTCTATGGTCTGTGCCAGCAAGCCAGCTACGATTGATGAACTTCGTACGAATATCGAACGTGAAATTGCAGCAGTATCGGCCGATTTATGCTTGAAACCCGTCGAAAATTGGGTTCAGCGTCTGGACTTCTGCTGGTGACCATGCAAAAGAGATCGAGTTCCATACATAATGGCATCGAACGTACTTTCACGGGAATAAAGAATTTCATTGATATCCAAAACCGTTTTTGTTTTATTTAAAAAAACTTTTGTAGCGCTCTTATTGAAAAACCCGATACATAATTGATTTTTGCTTATACTTAAAATTCTTATGTTTAAAACAACATTTATCTTTAATGACAACCTGCCTTTGTCTTAAAATTTTCGAGGAAAAATTAAATGTACTTAGATGGTGATATTGAAGCAACACGTTGGATATACAGATAGATATTTAAAACAGAAAAGCTAAAATTAAAAAAAAAAATTATGCAAAAAAATGCTGCAGGCGGTAAAATATGCAAAAATATGCAATAACAAATCGATGCCAAAATTCATAAAAAGCTCTAAAACGGATAAATATATTGTTAATGAATTCATTGGTCGCACAAGGAAAAACATGTACTTGCATATTTTTGGTTTCCCTGATAATCACACGTCAGAACCACATGCGCATGTGACTTTTTACATTCCGTGTACTATAGGCTTAAGTTTAAGAAATTAAATTCATATAAACAGAATTTGTTTTGTTAAAATAAATAAAATTGGGTTTATTTTATACTACTGAAAAAACTGTAGCGTGCGTTGTGAGGCTTGCGTCACAAAGGGTTTACGGCTTTTGCCAAAAAATCACAACATTATTTGGCTGCGAATAAGTGATTTTAGAATTTTCTTATATTCATCTTTCTTTTAGGAATTAAATTTTGTATACCTTATGATGCAAAATTCGCTAAAAATTAGGAAAACAAACTTCAACTTTTAAATTGACTTCCACTTTTTGCGGCGTGCGTTACAAAACTTTGTGATCAATTATTTCGCAACAAATACCTGCTAAAAAATTATGATATATGCCATTCGTAAGTACATATTAATGTCACTAATTATATATTAATCAGAAAACGCGTGCGAATGTAGCGTTCGTTACGCAGGATTTGCCCATATGTTGATGTTGAATTTAAATAAGAACTCTTATATGACTCGTTATCTAATAACATTATTTTGTTTTGCTAGCTAGGTCCATGATTGGAAATGCATCCCAAATAGGGTACACTCTCGAAAATTCGTTTTTATATACTGTATATCAAGGCGAATTCATACAGGTGACAAAATTATTTGTTGAAAATTATAAAAAAGGGATTTTTTTGTTTATAAAATAACACAATAGCTTTAGAAGGTAAATCTTTTTCATGTATCGGAAATTTATTGTGGCTCCAGTTATTCCTTACGCATTTCTAATTCCTTGTGTTTATATTTTTTGTTTTATAAAATTTAAATAAGTTTTTTTTTCAATTATTTAGATTTACATACATATATTGAATTTTAAATGTAAACAAATTTTTTCACAAAATTTAAACAAAGCTTGACATTCAGCATACACACAAATAAATAAACAGATGACTCGAAAATGTCACTTGTATGAATTCGCCTTGCTGTATATACATATATTGTATTATAGGATACCTAATGGTCGGGCTTGATGGTATATACTTTTTTCCTGATTTTTTATGTGTGCTTGTTTTTTGAAAGGTTTGCATTAGATGAATCTGTTTAAAATAAAAGTTGTTTTAGTTTCTTTAAAAGCTTTTATAATAACTTTAACCCTCAATTTTACCAAGTTTTAAAACATATTGTTAACTTAGTGTTAAAGTAATAGTTAGTTTTAACTGAACTTGGTGAAAATGGGGATAAATCTATAAGTATGTAAGATAAAAATAAGTTTAGTTGAAAATGTTTATATGTTATAGGAATTTTCTTTAGTCAAAATGTTTTATTATTATTGTAAATGTGGTTTTTCGGTTTATAGATATGAATGCTTATACTTTAGTTATACTATTTTATTTTTTGTTATTAAGGTTTTGGAAAATTTTTATGACAAATAGGTTTTTGAATTTAATTTATGACAAAATTTTTTTTTCATAATTTTGTTATTGTTTTTTTGTTTTAATATAAAATTTGTTAATTTTCCTGACGATGCTAACCAAAGGTTAGCGAAATATTGAAAACATAATAAATATAATATTTTTTATAAAAGAAGACCTCAAGCTTAATCAATTTAAAATAATTATTTTTTTTAAATTTTAAAATTTGTTTAAATATATTTAAATTTTAAAATGTAGGCCTTGTTGTTGTCAATAAATTGCATAAAAATGTCCTGCGACTGTGTGAACATTGTAAGCTCATTTTAATTAGGCAGATGTATAAAAATCACCATTGCCAGAAAAATTACAACAACATTGTAGATCTGACCACTGTCTGTAAGAAGCTTTACTTACTGCCTGTTTTTCAAACTAAAATAAAAATTTTCGTTGAAAACAAAAACATGTTTTAGTTTTTTTATTGTGGTTTCAATATAAATTCCCAAGGAAAAATTTTTATTTTATTTTAAAAAACAGGCATTAAATTATGTACACAAAGATTCCAATAAAACTTGTGCAGAAAGCTTTTATAAAAATCTTGTTTGAAAGATTTATTTTATATTTTTTAGGAAGCTTAAAAAAACTGTTATTAAAATTAAAATTAAAAAACCAAAACTTTTATTGACTTTAAGGTTTTACAGTAAAAGTTTTTCTAAATTTTTATAAAAAATTGTTTTTTTTATTATTTATTTTCAATTTTTTTATAATTTTAAGTTGAAATAATAAATATTTTTTTGTTCTAATAAAAATCCCATTTTAAAAGCATTTTAATAGACGACTTCCAATGAAGAATCATAACAAAAATTATTTTATTTTTCAGTCTTCTATTGTGGTTAAAAGTTCTGATCCAGATAAATTCGTTAGTCTTGTAACAAAATCAGCCGATTTGTTATTAGAGCATCTACACGTATTGTCTCAAGAATCTTTGGATCATGCCGATTTATCCGTGTTAACAGCCACTATAGGAGCTGCAGCTCTTGTACGCAATTGCTTAAATGTCTATCTGCAAGCAGCAACTACCAAAATATGTCCTCCAAAGGGTGATGAAAAAGGAGGGGCTTTGAAAATATCTTTAAAACAATATTCCCAACTATCTGAAGCTCTAGCCGAAAGGCTTTTGGATTTACATTGTCGCCTTCTCTTACTTTATATAGTTCAAGATGCAGATGCTTTACACTGGGAAGATACTGAACCATTTTTTGAATCTGAACGCGGTTCATATTGCATACAAATGTGGTGGCTGTACATGTATGGTACGAAAGATGATTTATGGAATTCAGTACCACCTAAAATGGCACAACGCATATTTGGTGGTATGCTTAATGAAACCCTGAGCGTTTTGACTGTACGTTATTCACAAATTACCACCAGTTTAGCTCGTGCTCAATTACATTTGTGTGATATTTGCAATTTATTATTTTGTATTGCTGAATTATTACCGCATGTTTGTGAGAGTGGCGAAGCTTATGTGGGTAAGTTTTAATTAAGGCATTTTCAATTTGAACCATTGCAAGCATTTTCTTCGAAACTTATGTTCTGTTTTTTTTAATCTTCCTGTACATTTTTGTTGTCTACGAAATACTTAATGGACAACTAAGGCGTATAATGTAGACGGAGCATTTCTCTGTCTTCATTTTACTCACTAATGATGTTGATGTTTTGCTAATGTTTTAAAATTGCATCTAATTAACATGAATTTATTTTATACATACCTTTACATATACATACACACGTATTGTCGCTTATACTTATACTCACACTTATGAATGTACAAATTTACAGGATTACAGTTAAATAACCAAAGTGTTATTATACGTGATATACATGCAAAGTGCAGGGAACTTTTTTATTGCCTTCTGTTGCGTGGTGCACCGCTTGGAGTACTCTCAAAGGTTTGTTAGTTAACACTTTATTTTATTTATGTTGAAATTAAAAAAAATACAAATATTTTTATGCGGCTTTGTAAATATGTATATCTCTTTAATTAATTAATGGATAGTAGAAATTTAGTATCCTACATAGGTATTTATAGACTTACTTATGTACATATATACAGTGTTGGGCAAAATACTTCGTTTGCGGTATGTAAAATACAAAATACATTTGTATGTATTTTAAATACAAAATATAAAATACTTCCATTTATTCTACGTATTTCAAATACAAAATATGTACTTCCACGTCATTTACATGTATGTATTTATAATACGAAATACACCATTTTTATTCAAACCAAAAGATACATTAGATAAAACTAATTAACAAAACAATTGATTCCTTTCATAAATATCAGATTTTTTAATGTAGCATCAGACAAACAGTTTTTGTTGGAGAATAAATGACACCTGCTGAAGAAAATAATCTCTCTACAAGTCCTGATAAACACAAACTTGTAATAAATTCTATGAATACACTTTTTATATGTGGACAGCTGTTAAGAGTGATAATGTCTTTGCTCTTGTCACTGAGGAAACTGACAAATCCAACTCCTAATTTGATGTCCTAGATTCACGATTATTCCTATCTACGAAAACCACAAAATCATCGTCTTCTTTACCGGAGCTTCTACTTCTGATATTTCCATATTCTGATAGTTACGGTTTTTAGCGATTCAAGTTTTTGGTAGATTAAAATGTATTTTGTAAACTATGTTTTTTAAATACAAAATACTCCCATTTTTTATGTATTTAAAATACAAAATACAAACTACTTCTATTTATTTTATGTATTTAACATACAAAATACTTGCTGGACATGTATTTAAAATACAAAATACTTGCACGTCATGTATTTAAAATACAAATACAATATACGTATTTGTATTTGGGTTTTTTGAAGCACTTACGTACATATTTGTATTTTAAATACGTATTTCAATTACATGTATTTCAAATACTGCCCAGCCCTGTGTATATACATATAAATCTGTGGCCGTATGGAAAAACTAGATAACTCCATTTGTTTAAAACACGAGAAAAACACATTTAAAGTTTTAAACATATTTCGCTAATTATTTCATATGAATTTATGTTTAACAAAACATAATTTTAAATTATGTTAAAGATTTCTGGTTCCATTGAACTAATTTTTGGACATTAAAAACGGAAGTCAATGTCAGTTATCATCATTGCAAAAATATTGCAATCATTTTCTTGATGTTGAGTGATGAATTGAAACATGAGTGATAGTGATGTTAAAAATTCTTAAAAACTCAAAAAAAAAAAAAAAATTGTTTATTGCAACTTATTTTCTTTATACATTTGAGTGCAACTAAAATTGTTGCACTAAAATTAAAATCAAAAACTTGTTTTTCAATGATTAAAGATAATTATTATACCGTTATTGACAAAATTTAATTTTGTTTAATGTTCTTTGATTATGCCTATCCTCCAAAAAATCAAAAACCTTGCACATACAAAGCTGGTAAAAAAGAGTGCAAATTAATTTCTTTGCAGTTTTATTTAGTGATAGTGCACTGCTGATTTAAATCAATATTTAGTGCACTTCCCCCAACTATGATTATTAGTTAGAAAATATATTATGGTACAGAAGCTCTTATTGTCAGCAGAAAATAGTCCTTCAAACCAGTAACACCCCATACAAAAATCTGGCATCGCATCAGCAGGTTTGAAGTGATTTGAGGTATGAATTCATGTACGAAACCTGCTCCTTTTGGATCACATTTTTTACTGGTTAATTAAAAGAGTTTACAATTTATGGTTTACTCTTCTTTAATTTATGAAATTCATATGCCAGTTTGGAATGCAAAACTATTTATCGGTCCGACAAAATCCGACTTTAACCTATTGGCAAGTTGTAATAATGGCCCTTAAAAGATCTTGAGTGGAGTAATAACCGAACTGTGATCAATTAGCTCATTAAGTAATCATTCAAAACTTTTTGAACTAATTTAAAAATTATTTTTCCTTCCCTTAAGATTTTTCGCAAAGGCATCGAAAATATGGAGATGTTTTCATCTCGTCATGGCTTACCAAGTGCTTGGGTTATTTTTGCTTTGCCACGGCTCTTTCCCAAAGATCAGTCACGTCAGTGGGTAACTGAATTTGCAGACCTAAATACCAGCAGTGCGGTGTCTCTAGAACTAAAAGTGCTGTTATCTTCCCCAGAAGCCGACTGGTCATTTTTAGTTAAGGTAAATAGTCTAACATCTCAACTAAATTAAAGATAATCTAATAGGTTGTTTTATTTTAGGTACTTTTAATGAGAGATGCCCATTTAACGGGTATTATTTTAAAACATCTTTTAAAACACTTACCCTCTAATGAAAACTTGAAGAATGTAGCCAAACATTCTTTTATAGAAGATATCAATGAGACCAAGAAATGTGAGGGGTTTTTGTGTCGAGGAGAATGTTTTAATGTAGCAGACTTAATAGCAGATGATGTGGGTATGTTTGTACGGTATACATCGCTTATAAGCATTTAATAATTTGTACGTTAATTTGAGCTTTTAAAAGAGAAATGCATTTATAAAAACTCGCTTATATGCATATACAGTAGAGTGGGGCGATTAGTATGGAAGGAAAAAATCTTAATGGGCGCTTCGCGTGTCTGATTCTTGGGATTGTACTGAGCAAAAAAGTCCACTAGACCATACATCTACGGTGAAAATCGAGCTTCCCGATTTCGACTTGTAGTTTTTTCCCACACTTTTGTCACGTTTTAAATAATCAATATTTTCACGAAAAAATTGCACTTTCACAAGGCCAAAACTCCCTGAAGGAGCGTTCCAATGCTTTTGCGATGTACTAAAGAGTTCTTAACTATTGTCTTGGCTTCAATTTTTGTCTTATTATTGTATCGAAAATCTCAATGGTTTGGCTGTTATAGGCCAAAATATCAAAAAAAAAAAACGTGACAAAAGTGTGGGAAAAAACTACAAGTCGAAATCGGGAAGCTCGATTTTCACCGTAGATGTATGGTCTAGTGGACTTTTTTGCTCAGAACAATCCAAAGAATCATATTTGGATTGGATGCATAAAAACGTAAATGCTTATAACCGGTTTGAATATAAGCGGTAAATCCTGTTTATATAAATCGGAGTTATTTTAGTCATTTGCTTTATTTTTACGTAATCTGGTCTATTTAAAACTGCTTTTCAGATCCAGTAGGCCAAACCAATTGTCAGATAGTTTTGTCTCTAACTTATTTGTTGGTCGCGTTGGGTAAAGCTCTCGATATTAAATCCTGCTTGATAAAAGCCTTAGAAGACGTTGGTTTACCGGGATGGAGTGATTGTTTGGACAAGAGACAGGTTGGTAATAAATTATAAAAATTTATATTTGAAAACTATTTCTAAAATGTTTAATATGATAATTAAGGTTTGGAATCAAAAACGTCCTCCCTGGTTGGAGGCCATTATGCATTTTGTGTACCCCGTTTTGGATTGTATTGTGGAAATGTTGGTTAATGCTGTAGAAGCGGGAGCTAGCATGTATCAAGCCATGTCATTGGCCTTAACCTGTGTATCTGAAATGTGGGATTGTATACCCGAGGGCCTCTATAAAGTAACATCGCTATTGCAAGATATTACCCCGGTATCAACTAGACCTTTAAGTAAGTTTTTTTCCAACTTTTTTTAAAATTTTTTTTTTTTTTTTTAATTCATATTTTCTTTTATTATAGGCGACTCCGTTTTAATGCAAACCATGTTTGCTGCCCTCTATACTGAACTCATTAAGACAGCCGAAAAATATGAGAATGTTAAGAATGATGCTAAAGCTTCTATTTGTTATACTTTATCTGAGGCGATTTGTTCAATCGATGAAGATGACAAGCATACTGATCAAATAGAGTTATTTTTAAAACAGGCTAAAGATAGTATAATTTTGGAAAGTTATGGTTCTTCAGGCCGTGGCCCAGGTGGCATGAGTGCTGTTAGCACGGTTAAAATCGATGAAATTGGTACGGCCGATTCAGATCGTATGAGTCATAGTCCACCGGCTAATTATGCCATGGAGTTAGAAGTAGGCATTACTGATTTTATAGCTGAGGTCTTAACCAGCGATGTTTTGAATACGGATATTGGAAAACAGGCATTGAAGGTGAGCTTAGCCGATTATTTTTAAATTTGTGAGATAAAAATATACTTATGTAGAGTATATTGCCAAAAATTGCTTATAGAAAAAAAAACAAGTAAAAGTTATAAATCCGACTGTGCCGATTCCTATATAGTTTTCACCATAGTATCGATATTGTCGCTAACGTGTCAAACTCCTTATTCCGTGATAATTTTGTATGGGCGCTGAATTATAAGTTCGATTTTGCCCATTTTTTAAACCAAAGAAAACTCATATATAGAAAATATGTAAGATAAATTTTATGAACGCGGGTGATTTGTATGCACCCTAATATACTAAAACCCGTAATTCGGGAGGACACTTTTATGGGAGTCAGGTGAAATAATGGACCGATTTATTTTCAATTTAATACTCTTTAAATTTAAGAAATAGCTCACATAGTATAGGCGCTGTTGTGCCAAAACCACTATTTTGGGAAGAAAAAAGTGGTAATTTGTTTATAACCGATTACATTTTTAATTTTACAACGAGTATGCTACTAAGTTTACTTAAGATGAAAGTGAAAAAAATAATGTTTATCAAAAAATAAATGTTTATCGGTAAAAATTAGATATACCTGTGGTTAAAGGAATAATAATAATAAATTGAAATAATAAAAAAAATATTCTTTACTTTTACAAAATCATCCAAAATAAAAAAAAAAATCTTTTAAATAACAAAAACTTAATAAAAATAATTATTAAATGCGATTTTTAAAAATCTTGGAAAAAACAGAAGAAAAAAAATAATCGTTATTTTTAAATTTTCCAGGTCTGCTACAACTATCTAAAACACAACAAAGATTGGCTAATGGAACAGTTGGGCACCAGCGAAAATGAGCTTAGTCAATTTCAAGGAGCACAGGGACAAAATATCAAGGAAACCAAACCCACACTCTTAAAAACAATGTTCTTTATAGAAAATATACCATTTGATCAGGTAGGAAGAACTCATTGATTTCATTATCTCCAGACCACAATAGTGGAGAGGGAATTATGCGTTTAAGTTGATGTGTGTAACACGTAAAACAAATGGCCGTAGACCCAGTTTAAAGTATACCGATAAACTTAGAATCACTTTCTGAGTCAATCTAACGATGTCCTTCAGTCCGGTATCTAACAAGATGAAACTTGTTACATAAGTTTTAATTGCCATAAGAACGATACCTATTGGAAATGGTGTGAATCGGTCCATAATTTCAAATGGCCTCCATACAAACTTCATTCCAGAACAGTGCATGTGCCATTTAACTTTCATATTATGTTGGTATTTAGATGAAGGCCCCTATTTTACAACTTAGTTGAGTTAACAACTTTGCTATATTGCGGTGAACAAAAACATAGCAATAATTACAACTGTTCACAACCAGTTGTCTTAATTACAACTCAACTGAGTTGTAAACCGTAATAGGGGCCCAAATTTGGGCCAAAAATAGTTTATTGCAGCATAAATCGTCTAATTAGTTTTTTAAATCTTCCATATTCATATACCACTCCCGACATAGCATTCATTTCCATTACTTCCTTATAAGTGCAAGTATTGATATCGAATTTGGCTTCCATCAATTTTATGATAGCTACTACACACTTATGTGATAATAAAAGTTCGTAGTGGTATTTCTCTTCTCTCCAAAATCGCTTTTAGACGAACAAATCTCATATACATACATATATACAAAGATGTTTATATGAAGATAATATTCGGCACAAAGAATTCTTATACGATTCTTAACTTCGTATCATTATTTTACTTTGCGGGTTCATGATTAGACATTGGTCCCAGAGTACAAGCTAGAAAATTTGTCTATATTATTGTGGTGTAGAGTATAAAATGGTCGGGCTTGACCGCCTTTACTTTCTCATTTATTTTATTTTATCCAGATTTTTTTTTGCTTTCTCGAAGTTATTAACGGGTTCCTTAAAAATTGATTATGTTACATGGCTGCAAACTCCCCTGTCATTAAATCCAGAACGTGCTTGGTTGCATTTGGCGCGTCGTTGTGACTTTCAAGAAAATGCCAAACTTACACTGCCGGAAGTAGCCATGGTGGCCAGCATACAAAAAATCCTGAAGAAACGTAAAAATTATGGAAAATAAAAATAAAACTGCAAAAAATAAAACAAACAAACAAATATACGAGTTATGAATAAAAATAATGTAAGAAAATTTATCAACCACAAATTTAAACTTAAATGCACAAATTTATAAAAAAAATTTAATGACAAATTTAACCTGTTATAAAAGCGTACGAGGACAATGGTGGCTGAAAAGAAATTTCTTTAGAAAATAAAGTGAAAATGCGACAAAAAAAATGTAAAGAACGGAATATAAAACATACGCACTGTTGCTTTGAAAGATACAGTTTTTAGGGGTGATGATGGAGATGGTTTCGACGTTCGTCGTTTTTAGCACATGACACTATAATGATGTAGTATTTTTTTCGTTGCTGGTGCTTTTGTTGTTTGTAGCATAATTTTAACCAACACTTATTTAGAAAAATATAATTTTATACAAGTGAAGTTGGAAATGAATTGGTAAGTTTTAAAAATATTTACTCAAATTGATAGCTTTGAAAACTAAATACTTAATTCTTTATAAAAAATTACTTAATTCTTTTTGGAAAAAACTTTTAAAAAAATTAAACATACCGTCATTTCTTAAAACATTTTTTTTAAAGTTTTATATTAAAATTGCAAAAAAAGATTTTGGAATTCTGAGAGAAGACT